>OX459113.1:40290580-41530580 GCA_949775065.1 Brachyopa scutellaris | reverse complement strand
GTCATTCTGTTGAGAGAGGATTGTTCGTGTTAATAATTAATGCTCCTTTTTGAGATTGTGACACAAAGTAGAGGAGGGATGATTTTGCTGATATTTGCTACCGACTTTTGTTAGTTGTGTTTCTGCTTCATCAGCGTGCGGATCTAGATCTACAGAAAGGGTGAAATGTACGATTTTTTTTACTTTCTTTTTTTTGTCACTTTACAGCGGTATTTGGTTACCTTAAGGTTAAGTCAGTGGACACCTTAGAATAAAGTTTTTCTTTTTTTTAAATTCACAAATACATATTATATTGTAGTAGGGGTAGGCAGGCGATGTTGAGTCTTAAAATTAGTAAATGGTTGGTGATTTCAGACAAACCTCACCAGTTACTCCACGATCAATGCTTACAACAAAGCCTAATATCTTCGGCGTTTACATAATGCTATTGTACTTTAAATATAAACATTAAGTGCAACTATTAGAGACAAGAAACCAGAAAGTACCATTATTTGATGCTCATAAAATACATATTATGTACATATGTGTGTAGACGTGTTTGTACACAGGAATATTACATTCCCATCAATTTTTTATGCAATCGTTTCATCTATAGGGAACAACCACTTAGTTCAGATAATAATGTATTGGCCTTAGAATTCTTTAGAATCTTAATTTAAATAATATCGATTCCTACTACTTCCTTTCTATCATACTACAATCAAATGACGCGACTGAATTTTAGCACGGGCAACGCCGGGCAGGCAACAGCTAGTTAATAAATAAATAAACAAATAAATAAATAAATAAATTGAATTTCGAATGACGTCACTTGTGTATGTACATAATGTAGCTTTGTATTGTCTTGTCATCCGATATCCATATTAAGTACATACGTATGTAGGTCGTGAAGATAACGGTAATCCGCCATCTTGGTGCGTCCGCCATATTGAATAACACCTTTGTAGCTATTATATTTGTCTTGTCAAACCCTTTCATTCGATACCCATATTAAGTAGGTCGTGAAGATGACGGTAATTCACCATCTTGGTGGGTCCGCCGTATTGAATTTAGATTAACGTCAGTTAGCTCGTCGTATTCTACTTGTCAAACCCTTTCATTTAATACCCATATATTGGATGGGTCGATAGGTTAACGGTTTATGTATGCATGGAGATACATATATGTACATATGTATGTGTTTTTTTTTTTTTTTTTTTTTTTTTTTTTTTGTAAGAAAGGTGGAAAGCATCAAAAGCCTGTGTGTAGGACTTTCATCCACTAAAACCACCCCCTGCCTCTGATCCTTGGTCCCCACGGTACCACTGTAAGTATTTCGTCATGGGGGGGACTTCAGCCGTAGCTTTTCCTCATCTTCACATGTCTTTGTCAATATGTCTGAAACTGTCCTGAATGGTATTGTTCGTTTATGTATATGTCAGTACGTATAGGTCTAGTCTAGTTCGTTAGTTTCGTATGGTGTATGCGTAAGTTCGTGTGTGTGTCATTCCGTATACGTTCACGTCTTTGAAGTTCGGTTTGAAGGTCCTGTTGTGTGAGCTATTGCCTGAACGGCCTTTCCACGCTGTAGCCGCAGTTAATATGTTACACGTTTGCGTCCCTCTGTGACCGCATGTATGCATGTATGTCCACCTGTCTGTGTGGTACACAGCAGCGTTACCGCTCGTTTTCACTTTGTGGCTTTTTTGCATTTTCTTCAGATTCTCTTCTTTCTCGCTCTAGTCTCCTCAACTCCTGGCATACACCTTTGGCATAGAAACTCACTGCGTTCCATCTGTCCTCCGATTCTAGCATGTGATGTACTAGATTCTCCGGAGTGGGTTTTTCTCCCAGTGCTGTTTGAAGTGCATTCCTTTGGAGCTGGAATCGTGGGCAGTGGAAGAATACATGCTCTATGTCTTCGAGGGTACCACTGCATGATGGACAAGTGGGAGAGTCATCGTTCTTGTATTTGTGAAGATATGACCGGAAACAACCATGTCCCGTAAGCAGTTGCGTTAGGAAGAAGTTAACTTCACCATGTCCGCGGTTTATCCAAGTCTCTATACTCGGCGGTAAGTCCAACGGCCCTTGGAAGAAAGGCTCCAGCGTTGCTGCGTACGTGTATATATATGTATGTATGTATGTATGTATGTTTTTTTTTTTTTTTTTTGTTGCGCCAAGGGATGTGTAATCTTCGAAACATACTAGTAGCCCGGGCTACTAGCATGCACGATTCGTAGACCTGATTGCTCGATTCCAGGAATACGCCTACGTACTAACCCACACCCTTTACTCTTCGACCACTCTCCCCGCGGGACTGCGTAAGGGAGGAATGGAAAGTAGTCGATAGCATTTTAGGGAAAAGTAGGCAACCCATAAATATAAGCAGCTTGGACATAGATGGTATAAATTACACCGATTCAGGTAGCATTTCAAATAAGCTCAACGAGTATTTTACCGAAATCTCAGTAAACCTCAAACCATCTGTCGAAACTTCCTTAGACTGCAGCTGCTCTAAAAGAACAACAGAAGACATTCAACCCAACAGTTTTGTTTTCCAACCATTTTCCTCAAATGAAATATGTAAGGCAATATCCTCGTTAAAATAACAAAAACTCGTGCACCAGCGATGGCATATCAAGTGTATTGTTAAAGAAAGTGTGTTATAATGTAGTAGACGTTTTGAGTTACTTGTTTAATCTAAGTGTTGAAAGTGGTTGTTTTCCTTAGCACCTAAAAGCCGCTGAAGTTATACCACTTTTTAAAAAAGGCAACAACAAAAATATGTCTAATTATAGACCCATTTCCCTCCTTCCAACATTTTCTAAGATTTTTGAAAAACTTATAAAATCGCGAATATTGTCTTTCTTAGACAGAAATGAGTTCTTTAGTAGTTGTCAATTCGGATTTAGAAGAGGAATGTCAACGGAAGATGCTATCCTAAGAGTATGTGGTCAGTTATATGAAAGTGTTCACTGCAAACAAACTATCATGGCTCTTTTTGTTGACATGACAAAAGCATTTGACTTGGTTGACCACGACGTTCTGCTGAAGAAATTATACAATGCCGGTCTTAGAGGAGTTATCCACAAATGGTTTTGTTCGTATCTCAAGGGTAGAAAACAGAAGGTCAATGTAAATGGGTGTTTTAGTGATTCGCGTACCTTAAGAAATGGCGTTCCACAGGGTTCAGTTCTTGGTCCTGTCCTTTTTTTAATTTACATTAACTCTCTGTTTGCTCTCAATCTTAAAGGTGTGTCAACAGCGTTTGCAGATGACATAACCCTAACTTATCAGTTTGATACAATATTCGAATGTATTGCGAAGATCTCAGAAGATCTAGAAACATTGAGACTTTGGTTTTCAGAACATAAGCTAATTATTAACGAAAAAACAAAACTAATGTCCTTCAGCCTATCAAACAATGATTTGGTAAATTTTAATATATGTTTCCATGCACCCAGTTGCAAAAAATTTTGTTTGCCTGTACATAGTTGTGGAAAGAGTACTTTTGTTTGTAGCTCCCCCTGTTCAAATAGTTGCTTTAAAATTGAATCTGTGCAAAATTTTAAATACCTTGGAGTATTAATTGACCGAAACTTGAACTTGAAAGATCATATTCAAACCATTAAAAGGCATATGCTCCTTGTAACCCGCAAAATGTACCTCATCAAGCAACACTGCTCTGCAAACGTGTTGAAATCAATTTATTATGGCCTTGCCCACTCCAAACTGCAATATGGTATTACAAGTTGGGGTGGCTCTTATAACAACTCTTTTAGGCCATTATTGTTGGCTCAGAAACATTTAATTAGAATTATTAGTAAAAAAAATCGTCTAACTCCGAGCTGGCCATTATTTACAAATCTGCGAATTTTACCAATGAGACATCTTTACGTTTTTAAAGTACTAAAAGAATTTTTTAAGCAAAGTGGAAATCTTCCTAGTAGAATAAATCAATTTTATAGTCTTCGTACAAATAACATGAAACTGGTAAATGTTCCATTTGCCTGCACAACCCACTTTTCGCGCTTCTACACTGTTACAGCCCCTTCAATGTTTAACAAGTTACCTTTTCCAGTTAGGTCAACCTTACGATTTAATTCATTCCTAAAACGCGTAAAAACCTGGTTATTTACACTCAACTACAACTTCCTTGAATCATTACTTCGTTAATCTGCTACCTTAAACATCAGCACAAGTCGTTCCCGTATTTTTAGTGTCAGCTTCTTCATTTTTAGTTTCGAGTTGTTAATGATTAAATTTATGAATCAATGAATTTATATTTGAATTTACATTAAATGAATTTTGAATTTATGTATTATATTTATTTGAATAATTCCTGAAATTTTGAATTTTAATTAATCGATGCTCCCCCACATCAATTATTGTATCTTTATATTGTTATTAATTCGGTATCTTTCTACACTAACTTTAAGTTAAGGATTGATTACTATTATTTTCCGCTTTATTTAAATTATAGCTTTAACTTTGTAATAACCTTAAGTTAGTTTTAAATGGAAATAATAAACTTAAACTTAAACTTAAACTGCCGTTAGGTATTACTTCGCGGGGCTGGTAAGCAATCTATGCCATATCTCCTATATTTGCTCATCTGCACGTCTTATTTTTTCTATTCTTCGCAGCTCGTTTTGCACATTTGTTATGAGTGTGCAGATCTCCAACCAATTTTCTTCTGACCGCAGCATTTAGTCTATTATTGTCTGTGGACTTCGTATGTCAGTTCTCCATCCCAGAAAGCGTATGCAGTGGAATACTGCGTGCTCTGTATCTTCTTCCTGATTGGGGCAAGTTGGACAAAAAGGTGATGTATCGTGCCCAAAACGGTGTAGGTATTTTCGATACCCATCGTGACCAGATAGAATCTGCGTATGGTGGTAGTTACAATTTCCGTGCCTTCGGTTTGTCCAAACGTCTTTGGTTGGAATCAATTCATAGGTCCATCTGTCCTTCGTGGTGGTTTCCCACCGAGCTTGCCACCTGGTCATTGAAGCGACTCTTTCTTCTTCCTTGATCCTTTTGATGACCGACGCCTCTTGGTTACTAGAGGTTCTCCTATTATAGACTCTTTGCATCTCGTCCGCAAGGATGTCGATGGGGATCATTCCTGCAATGACAATGGCTGCTTCGTCCGAAATCGTCCGGAACCCACTGATTACCCTTAGTGCGCTAAGTCGATATATTGACGATAATTTTCGCCTTGTTTCCTTTATCGCCAGGGCCTCCGCCAAAACTGGGGCAGCATATAGAAGGACTGAGCTTACTACTTTGGATATTAGGTTTCTTCTATCATATCCGGGTCCTCCGATATTTGGCATATTTGGCATTCCAGAAAGCGCTGCCTGAAGCTTTGACGCCTTTTTGTCCGAATAGTCGATGTGAGGCTTAAAGCTTAGTCTATTGTCGAGTATTACTCCTAAGTATTTTATAAAGTCTTTCGACCTGATAGTTTGGTTTCCTACTCTTATGTCTACGTATTCCAAATTTTTCCGTATTCCAAATTTTTTTTCTGGTTATTAGGACAGCCTCCGTTTTGTGGTCTGCCAATTCTAGGCCGGCGCATGTTAGCCAGTCTTTGATGAGGTTAATTGCTTCGTTCGTAGCTGACTGAATTTCGCAAATATTCTTTGCAACTGTAACAACTGCGATGTCATCGGCAAATCCTATTATTTTTACTCCTGGTGGCAGTGCCAATTGTAGAACCCCATCGTACATGATATTCCAGAGTAGGGAGCCCAGTACTGATCCTTGTGGAACTCCCGCGGAGACGTTATAGTACTTTTCTCCTTCTTCGGTTTCATATCTCAGCCTTCTATTGGTGAAGTAGCTGGATACAATCTTTCGTAAGTATGGCGTATCAATTCTGACTAGTGATCTTCTTATGAATGACAAGTTTGCTGAGTTTAAGGCATTTTTGATATCCAGCGTCACTACTGCACAATATTCCTTTGTTCCCCATCGCCATCTGTCTCCCTTTATTGCTTCGGCTGCTGTGTGAATAACCGCTTTTATGGCGTCCACGGTAGAGCGCGAACTGGTGATCTGATAGTGCTCCTTTTTCCTCTGCCACAGTAAGTAATCTATCGTATAGGATCCGTTCAAGTATTTTTCCCAGTATGTCCAGTAGGCATATTGGGCGATATGATGCTGGTTCTCCAGGTGGTTTGTTTCCCTTCAGTAAGAGTACCAAATGTTGCAGCTTCCATTGTTCTGGGATGAACGTTCTTTCCATTTTGGACCTGCTAGCTTACGCCGTGGAGTGGGTTTTTGCTCTTTGATATCAATTATTGTCGCCTGGTAGTCACTATGGGTATATTCTTCGCTGATCCGCCATTTTGTGTTGCGCATGAGGGAGTTGCTTATAAAAGTTATATCGATGATGGATCCCATTCCCGCTTTCCTGAAGGTGTTTGCTCGACCAATATTAGCAATGTTTACATCCAGGGATGCGAATGTTTCTAATAGGATACATCCTCTAGCATTGGTGAGTCTGCTACCCCACTCTGTTACCCAGGCATTAAAGTCTCCGCCTATTATCACCGGAGTTCTTTCATGTGCATCTGCGCTTACGCTGTCTAGCATTGCCTGGAATTCAGTAATCGTCCAGCTGAGTCGCGCGTAGCTGCTGTAGAAGTTGATCCCATTTATTTTTGCACGTACGTAGCCTGATTATTGTCATCTTTTCCATGGCATGTTTTCCGCATATCCAAATTGCGGCTAGCTTTGTTTTATCGCAGATCCAGATATTGCTGTCGAGATGTTTATATGGCTCGCTGATTAAAATTATGTCAGCTCCCCGTCTCTAGCCGTTTGTGCCAGGATGTCCTGAGCAGTCTTACAGTAATTAAGGCTAATCTATTTTATCTTCATGGTTGCTTGCTTGTAATGGCTCTTCTGAACACCGGACATTTGCTGCTACCGGCTACATCCATTGCATCTTTTGTGTTATCCGTTCTGCAAAACATGCATGAAGGCTCCTTATCACAGTCTTTTGCGATGTAATCTTCTGTTCCACACCTCCTACATAATTTAGAGCGGTCTTCTTCGCTCTTACAATTTCTGGCTAGGTGACCAAACTCAAGGCATTTGAAGCACTTTCTGCGCTCGCGAATTCGACAAATAACCCAGCAGATTCTAATTTTCCTTGCTTCCAGGAGCTTGGTTGCTTTTTCCGCGGGAAGGCTTATCGTCGCGGTTTGGGTTCCACCATATGCTTTTCGCAGAGATCAAACGTCAGCTGTTGAAACAACTTCAATTCCAAGCTGGCCATTAATAGCCGCGCATATATCCTCCCGTGTAGTGACTTCGACGGCAATATGTTGTGTGAGGGTCTTTACACATGCTTTGTCTCCTAGTTCTTCACTGATGACGTTCTTAAACTCAGATGTGTTACTCCCTGTATCCTTGAGTTATAGTAGAAGTTCGCCTTTACGTGTCCTCCTGATCTTTGATACTGCTTTTCCAATTCCAATTTGGAGAAGTTTTGACATTTCGCAATATCTGCGCGTAGGAGAGTTCCCCTTTTGCCTCAATCACAATAGCATCCGGTCTCGCTTTTTTGATTTCGTGCCTCTTCAGGGCGACTTCCTTGGTAGCGGCGGCGTCTTTAATTTTCTTTGCGACCTCTTGACCTATTGTAGATAGCTCACCCTCTCTTATCTTATGTTTTTTGTTGTTGAGGGCGTTAACATATGTTCCCTTAGTTGCTGGGGTTTCTGCTGTGGTCGCTGCCTCATTTACTCCGGTTTTTCCAGCCGATGAGTGTTTCTGCTTTCGCTTGTGGGGTCTTATCGTCCGTGGTCTGCTTTCTCTTTGGATCCAGAACTACTTTCATCCAGGGGGAGGTTTGAGAGGAGGTGTTCTTCCTAATTACCTCCTTTGCTCTCTCTTCATGCGATTGGATTGCGGACAACTCGTAAAGAGCTCTGATGCTCTCCATGGCATCCCTCATTGGTTGGTGGAGTGAAGGTCTTTTCCCATCGTCTAGCATTTCAACCAGGCCTCTAATATGTTCACCAAGCTTGTGGAAAGCAGATCGATCGGTCGTTTGTTGGACCGTCACCTTTCGTATTATAGGTGACTCACGTCGTATGCTCCTTTGTACTGCTACTCCTTGGCCAACTGGTGACCTCAGCACTCTTGAGATCCGCAGGAAAAGGTTCTCCTCGTTCTCCTCTATTATTTCTCCGCTGTTTTCTTTTTATTTTTATGTATGTATGTATGTATGTATGTATGTATGTATGTATGTATGTATGTATGTATGTATGTATGTATGTATGTATGTATGTATGTATGTATGTATGAATGTATGTATGCATGTATGTATGTATGCATGTATGTATGCATGTACATATGTATGTATGTATGTATGTATGTATATTATATTTACCAACAGGCATAGTATCTGCCCCATTACTTCGAAAAGCTAGTATGTATTCATTATGTCGAAGGTATGACGTAATCAGTCGTCACACTTTTTCGTTACAAAAAATGTTGACTTAAGCGGCCCCTAGACGCTCAATATTATTGTGCAATAATTAATATTGCGCAATATTATTGACCGTCTGTAGATAATATTGCGAGGTTGTACAATACATTGCGCAAAATTAAAATCAGTTTGATAATTATTGCGCAATATAAAAAAATTGTATCGTCTGTAGGTACTATTGCACAATATTCTTTCATAAATTATTCAAATGCAGTGCAGAAATGTGAGTGAGCAATGTGGTGGTAGTGGTTAGTGCGTTGGACTACTATGCAATGCTGCCCGGGTTCGATCCCAGCCCGGGTCTAATACCTAAAGAGTTTTTTCGCCTTTTTTTAGGGACGGGCTGGACAAATGCTGTTTTCCATCTACTCGGAAAGAGCCCAGAGGAATAGGAAAAATAGACAAGCTTACGCAACGGTTTTGCCAGCGTGGAAAAACACCGCTTTAGAACTATGGGAGATATACCGTCGGGACCGGCCGATTTGTGAATGTTAAGATCTTTAAGTACTCTTGCAACTGTACGAGTGCGTAAGTTGATTTATCCCATGGAGTATTCAACGCTCGCAAGTACAGGCAGAGGCAAAGCGCAATCTGGAAGCGTTGTGCTCGCTACAAAATGAGCATCGGAATTGATGACGAAGCAGAATTCTTAATGTTTTTTGCGAATGACCAACAATTTTTACTACCCTTGGGACACTAGTATTTTTTGCCTCAATTTTTGGTCATGGAAGAATTTCACACGTCGAATATGAGCATTGCAGTAATTTCTGTTTTGTTTAAACTTGTTCCGATTATCCTCAATAGGGTTGGCTTTCATGCCAGAGAGTGTTTGAGAGTGTTTGAGATCATATCAGTGTCCAAGTCATTTGGTTCACACACCACTAGCTCATTTAATAAATTTTCATGAGTAAACACATTTCTTTTTTTACACCACTCTTTCATCCATCTGCGCTTTTTCTTTTCTTTTTTTAAGCCCTCGGCCAGTACAATGGCCACACAACAAACTTCAGTATCAATCAACATGTTTTCTATACAAATATCAGCCGACTACTAAATTATTGGGAAAAATATTGTATCGTCTAGGGCACAAAGCAAATAATATTGCACAATATATTGTACAATAATATTGTGCGTCTAGGGAAAGCGGCCCCTAGAGGGGTACGTGCGTATAAAAGTTTTACTTCAAAAATAGTTCAATTATATTTAAAACACCGAATATACCTTTCACTTCCATGATCAAATGTTTTTTTTTTATTTCCACCACACAAAAACACAATAATCGAATTGAAAAAAAATGCAAAAACGTAAGTATACCGATCACCAACAAATGCAAGTCGAAAAAAGTCTGGGTTCTGACTGATAATGCGGCAATAGCCATGAGAGGTAGGAATTTTTTTGGGTGCCGTTTGATGGACTGGTTAGTAAGCTTGAAGAATAACGGCGCTATATTTGGCAACTTGATTTTTTTCACTTCTGATCGATTTTACCATACAAATACTCCACTGCGCCGGCTGTAATTGTTCTTGTTTGTATGAGGTGAACTTATTTTGCACAAAAACTTTCCTAATACACTGCCTTAACACCTTTTTCTATAAAAAAAAGAAACTATAAAAACTAATAAAAACTCCCAGTATTGTTAACGACAAGTCCAACCAACACAAGCCATTTTATTGTCGTTTCAATAAAACAAATTTCCATTTTACTAGGAGCGAAGTGCATTGTGTTCCCAGGCAAAAAAAAAACATGACTTATTTTCGAACAAAACACGTCCCTTAAAAACCGCTTAATATCAAATTAGGACGCACAACAGACGTTTGATTACCTAAATCCAAAAGCGAGAAAAAGAGATAGCATAACGATTTGATTGCGAATTTTATTACACCTGTTTATGTCGACAAAGTCACAGTTCATACCTGAATCCCTGTGTAAGAAAGCTTTACGGCTTTGGTCCTTTTAAATGATGTTTATGTCTTTCGTACTAAAAAGGCGGTTAAGTTGATTCTCTTTGCTGGTTTTAGCTTTTGTTTTCGCTCCAAGTTTCTTTGACTTCTACTACATACGAGTATACTTTTATATAATACTTCATTTGAAATGAGTGTGTTTACGTTAACGTACCTTGTAATAGGTTTATGTCCATTGGGTGGATTGAGCCCTTAGGAATTAAGTAATCGAGTGGGTTGAAGAAACTCGCTCGTGCTAGACTTTTGCTTATTTGGATTACTTATTAATAAACTGAAAAATTTGATGAACATAAACATTTTTTAAACGAATTCATCTCAAAAATTCTAAGCAATCACGTCTGAATGATAAAAAAATCCGGTCAAGTGCAAGTTATGCTTGCGCAATAAGTGTTCCGTACTGTGTAGCAGTTATTTTAACTACATACATACATATGTATGTCATAGATTTATGTTGATAGATCTATATGAACCCTTTCTTTACTTAATCTTACTCTTAATTTAAATAGCAGAGTTCTGCTAAATAAACATACTAAACTAAACTTACGATACGATTTCTACTAAAGATACAATGATACTTTGTTCGATACTCACATATATGAACATACATAAAAACATATATATATATATATATATAGGTACATATATGTAAGTATGCACTTGTATATCTGCAGATACAAGTAAGTACATATGTACCTACATACATAGTTTTATGGTGCACAGCACATTTCAATACAAACAAATTGAGCACAGTTTGCGAAAAATAAATTCAAATTTGTACCTACATAAATGTATACCAACACAAATGTAAGTAAGTTGAACAAATTACCTACATATGCATGTATGTATGTCATATGTCTCCTATGTCCTTTCTCATCTGCTCAGAAGAATACACACACACAAAGTAAAATAAAAAAAAAAAACAACAAATAAAGCATGTATATACATACATACATATATTTTTTTCTATTTTTACATTTACAAGAAATGTACGCTTGTGCATCAGATTTAATTTTTCGTCTCGTTATTCGTTCAATTTCATTAACTGCGTAGAATTTTGCGATTTGTCTCCCTCTCTGTGTCTGTATATACACAAATTCAATTTTTCCCAATATAGTAAAAGTAGAGACACCTACATTATAATAGGAAACCATCAAGCTTCCTTTATGTGTTATATTATGTATCATTGGTTTAAGTCTTAGGTCAATAGTTATCCGGTAGAAATATGCCACGAAAATTCGCTGCGGGTACAACACTTTTGCCATCAATTATTCAATTTTTACTCTCGTATCTACTTTTAGGCGTTGTGATATTTTTCTGGATATGTAAACAGAAGGGTAGTTGAAATTAAAAAATTAATTAAAAAAAAACGGTCGAAGTAGGGCAGTCGTAATAATTATGTTTCCATCTACACTTTATTCTCAATGTTTGTGATTTTATTCAGATTTTTCTGAGCGATATTTTCGGAGAAAAAGCTCGGGACAGCAAGTTGTAACGTTTTGTGAAAAATTGTTAGGAAACTATCCCCCCAAAGTCGAAATTCAGCTTTTTGAGTTCTGGTCTGTGTTTAGGCCACTAATTGCTACAACTGTTCCAAATTTCAATAATCTAGGTTAAGTAGTCTCTGAGAAAAAGGCCTGTGACAGACAGACAGACAGACAGACAGACACCGAACTGATTCCATTAGTGTTCCGTTTTGATACGGACGGAACACTAATAAAAATTTAAACAAAATGTTAGAAACCGTTTTTGAGCAAATCCACATTTTCAAAATAACCACAAAAGGCAGCTATAATATTTGACGTACATATGTATGTATGTTAGCTACATGGTAGTAGCTATTCGCCAGAATGTCAGAAATAAAGACAGAAAGCATGGAACGTTTTTTTTACGGAAAGAATTTGGGACAGATTATTATCAATATTTGGTTCAAGTGTTCCAGATATAGTATGTATATCATTCCTCTTCTCGCGACGGGAAACTTCTATGAAACTACTACTTACCCCTTAATACCAGGAAGGTACACAACCAAATTCCAAGGAACATAGTTTTTGCCATTCAACAGGACATAAACAAGTAGGATATATGTTCAACTTGCTCGTTACTCGTACGTACATTGTTTTCGTTTCGGGTGTTTTGTTTGGATTTTTTCGTTATTGTTGTTGTTACCACTACATCCTGTTGTAAAATAGGAAATACAATGACGTGATATCCACCAAAAAGGAAAAGAGCTTTAAAGCAATGAAAAATTGCGGTATCCTTTTTTGGAGAATTTTTTTGTTTCTATACATTTTCAGCAGGGCAATTATGTATTTATATTTGGAAGTAAAACAATAAAGAAAATTTTGTTATTGCCAAACTGTGCTGAGACATGGTGGGTTGGGAAAAAAAGGCATTGAATTCAAAATTCTCCTGACTGGAGTGTCATCGCATGTTCCAATTACAATAAACATCCAAATATTTTGCAGAATCATATACAATGACTTTGTTGATTCTGTTATAAAGGTTGTCATCAGCATACAGAGATAATAGGCGTGTTTTTTTTGTAACCTGTATAGGCTAAACAGCAGCATGTTTACCCATGTAAAATACAACAAAACCTTAGCTTGGATAATTATCGAGTCTTATTTTTGCCCTGAAAGCTTTTTCGAAGTCTATATAGGTTACAGAAAAAACACGCCTAATAATTATATATGAGTGGGCACCGTAGCGCAAGTGGTTGGTGCGTCGGACTACTGAGCCAGCGGTCTTGGGTTCGAATCCCGCCGCAAACACCTAAAAGTTTTTCACAGTGCCCACCTCTTTCGAATGTCTGACAAGCATCAAAGAGTATCATTTGTCACGATTGAGCTTCTCAACTCGCCGTTGTCGGCAAAAAACTGTAGGTCCCTTCCATTCGTGCAAAAATATAACACGCACACACAAATGGTTGCGAGAAGCAGGCCCAGGTTCACCTCGAGCTGTAGCGCCAACTAAGTAATTAATAATTATATGTACTACTAGTAACTTTCTGATATTCCCAGAGAAACCGATTCCGATTTGATAGACATTTCGGTAGATCGTCGATAAACAAGATCTAGAATTCATTGTTAAAGGCCATAAAAAGTCTGAAAAGTTTTCGCCACTAAGCATAGGGTAAACTGTCCCACAGTGGCTCACGTCCCACAGTGAATCTTTTAAATTTACAGAATCTCTACTTGTAAAAGAAAAACGAAGTAAAGAGAAAATAAACCGCGATTCGATCCTTTATGAATTTTAATGGTATTTAAAGAACAAAAGGGTGCGTATACGCACCTCTGGCCAAATGCGTATAGTTTTGAAAAAATATTATTTTATTTTTTCATATGAAATCTTCAAAACATTTCAAATGTAAATGAACTTTGCGCTTACTTACTAACTTAGGTAGCGCTACAGTCCGGGGTGGACCAAGGCCTCAACCAAGAACTTAGCGTTTACTACACATGTAAGTAATATGGGATTTACAATATCTGCATTTTCTATGTGCTTTTTGGTCATGTTCGACAAGAGTATGCCTTATATTATCAAAACGGCGACCCTTATTTATATTGGATTCCGATAAACAGAAGTTCTTTATTGTTTTCTTCATGTCCCAGCTCCTCAATTTTTATCAAAGAATGCACTACATAAATACCTGAAATCAATCTGACTGATTTTGCTGTTATGTATTTGCAAATCAGTAAATTCAACAGGTAGTGGAGAGTAATGGTCACCACCATTTTTTGCCACGAATTCTATAATATGCTACATCGTTGCATTTCTCTTTGCTTTCTGATTGTTCATTTTTTCCGTGGCAGGGTGGATATTGATGTGGTTGCTTATTACTGTAACCACTGAATTATCAATTCATCTGACAACAGCAGCTTCACCGTTTTCGTCGAAAGCAAGGTCGAAGAAGCCCCTATCTTTTTACGTGGGATAAAATCTTGTGTCTTTCAGCAAACTGAAAAGATTATAGGAAGACAATAAGTTATCGCAGAAAATTTGGTGGTGACTGAGACTCAGAATTACACTCAGTAAGTCGGTAGCCACGTGCGCTTCCATACCGTCTCAGATTTTACAATGTTCGGGTTAGACACCAGCATATGACTTTCCTGTTATAAACATCTTTGTAGAATGCCGACGAAAACAGGGTACCATTTCTAAATCTATGGAGATGTTATGGGAAAAAATACCAAATTGCATTGACACAATTTGGCAAAATTTTAATTTTTATCTTAGCAATTGTTAGATGTTAATTTTGCTTGATTTGACTAAATCAGCTCATTGAATCTCTAATGGAGTTTGTCCAGCACACTTATTTTCAAAAGCTTCTCTGTGAACATTTTATACTGAAACTGGTTATGTTGAAAATATCGGGTCACCTTTTATTCAATCTGGTGTTTACATATTTCTTGGATATTGTGGTTTTTTTAATGATGGTTCCTCTTCTGTTGATCGTTGTTGTCGCAAATAAACTTCAAAAGTACCTGGCAATTCTTCAGCTTCCAAAACATTTTCGTCCAAATCTTCTTCATCGGTAAGCTCATCAGCAGATGGTGGAACATACTCGTAGATATACAGCGTCTACATTCTCAGCTTCTAGTATATCATGGTTTTCTTCTAGCAATATTTTCAGTTCTTGAAGACTAAGTGATTTTTTGATGTTCCAGGACATGATACATACCTATATTTTTTCAGAAAAAAATTCATGTTTCCATCATACCACCATTTTGAAATTAACTTAAATCTTCAAGTATTGTGTACCCACAATTAATAATAACATCAAAATTAAATTTCAGATCAACAGCTAATAGTAAATTTAAGTACAGCTGACATACATATGTAGAAAATACTAAATACACGTAATTTTATTCAAAAAAAATGTTGCCCTACTGACGAAATTTTTACATATCACGCCAAAGGTGCGTATACGCAACTTTATTTTCTATGGTCAATGACTATCACTACATTTTTTTTTTTTTTTTTTATTGGACTTCGCACTATGGATATATAATCTTTCGTAAAAAACACGTTTGTCCAAAACAATAATTTCGTGGAAATATTCAAGAATATTTTAAATAACCGTTTAAAAATTGAAGAAATGTCAATATGTTAAAACAACGGTAATTTTTGTGTTTTTTTAGATAGATTGTAAATTTAGTCTGTGATTTCTTCAAAAACAATACCATAACGCTATGGAAGCTGAGATCCTGAAAAAAAATATGCAGATACAAAGAAATTTTAAAGAGAAATTAAAAGGTGCGTATACGCACCTTTGGCCAAAAATGGGTTGTTTTGTTATTTTTTATTGTAGTTACTACTTTTTGTTGTTCTTATTACTTATGTTTTTGTATTGTTTACTTTTTTTAAAGTTAATGTTAAATACAAATTTATTTTTGTCAATAACTTATTTTTGTTCATTATTTTTCTTATGAAATAATAAATAAACACTATAGGTTCAATGTGAACCACCCGGTGGTTCACTGTGTCCACCCCCTAGTAGATTGAGGTGCGTTTTAAAAAACTCATACTATTTTCTATGATCTTTCTTAAGCTGCCTGTAGTGAAATACAAAGCGAATAAAGCAAATAATAAGTACCCTCAAACCGTTTAAAGATTAATCCAATAGTTTAAAAACAACATCAAGTCAAACGCAAATTGGTCCACTGTGGGACAGGTTACCCTACACCAGAACTCAAATACTTCAAAAGCGAAATGGGCTAAATGATTTGAAGTAGACGTACAGACGTACGCTGCAGGCCAAACGATTGAGGCCACTCTAGACAACTCTATTGGCATTTTTTACAACATGTTTAGATAATTAAACTTGGACTCTAGGCCCACGTTATTGAACATTGGGCGTTTTGTTTAGAAATTTGGAAAAATCCGCTTTTGTAGTTCATTTAGAAGTTTTTAGTTTTTTTTTATTATTAAATTTTATGACTTTCGGTTATTGATTCAGTACTTGCTTATGACTCTTTACATCAAAATCCCAAAATCTCCCATTCGTAGGTGTTCGAGCATAGTCTATTTGTTTACATGTTTACTATCAAATCGCACAAAAGGTAGAGTAGATGTTCTGGATGAGTTAGTTGCGACATATCGACGCAAAAGAAAGGTTAACAGAGTTTTTTCACGGTACCATCTCTTTCGAATGTCTGACAAGCAATCAAAGAGTATCATTTGTCATGAGAAGCTTCTCAACTCGCCGTTCGGAGTCGACAAAAAACTGGAGGTCCCTTCCATTTCATGAAAAAAATAACACGCACACACAAATGGTTGCGAGAAGCTATGCTTGGTTCTGTATAGGACTGCTGACGCCGTATATTTATTTTTTACTAGCTGACCCGGCGAACTTCGTACCGCCACAAAATTAATAAATGTTGTGTCAATTTATAAGCCGAATTAAATTCAGTTTTTTATCAAGGTAAAATAAATGCTCAAAATAAATTAATTTCATAAATGTACAAAAATCAAAATGAAATTTCTGTCTGTATGTCTGTCTGTCTGTCTGTCTATCTGTCTGTCTATCTGTCTGTATGTCTGTCTGCCTGTCTATCTATGTGTCTGTCTGTCTATCTATCTATCTGTCTATCTATCTACCTGTATGTCTGTCTGTTTGTCTGTCTATCTGTCTGTCTGTCCGTTCACTAATCCAATCGAGATTTTTATAATTTTGTGCAATGCCGGGGATCATTTTGGTGATGAATTCCTCCTTCGACGATGTGCACTCGCAAAAATTTGAGGGGAACGATATCAATCCAGTTGAAACATCAACAGAAATTTGGCCATTGCCAAGCGCCAGCAGTTGTCTCGAGAATTCAGCAGCCGATGGGTCGTTTTGCAATACGACTCTCATGTTCGTGGTCAATTTTAACTTCTTGAAATGCCGCCACAAAGACGACGATTTCAGGCATGCGTTGAGCTCATCGGCAGCTGTAGATTTCGGGATGACGGGAAGCCTTTGACGAAAATTTCTGGAGAGCAATATCATAGCCCCACCAAAACGTCTCGAGTACGTCGTCCAAGATTTGATGGTCTATAAGAGGCATTAGTCAACCAAATTACTCCCTAAAAAACAACAGTCGTTTTTGACTAACCCTATTCAAAACAACTCAATATCGCATAATTTATCGTAATGCTTGCACCGTTTGCGGATGTGATGCGCGATATACGACCATCCGGAATCAGTGTAATGATACGCATCAAAAAGACAGTGTTCCTAAGCTTACCTCGCAGCTCGTTAACGAATGGTTGCTTGGTGAGACTCCAAAATAGCTCCAAAATAGCACCTAAGCCCAATGGAACATTTATGGGATAATTTGAACCGGAACATTCGTAAAGGGACTATTAAAAGCAAAAAGGACCTAAAACAGGCTTTAATCGAAAAATGGTCCCAATTAATCTCCAATTTTACAAATAAACTTGGTATATCCATCCCACGTAGACTGAAAGAAGTTATAAAGTCTAAACGCGGTCCAACTAAATATTGAGATTTATTTTTAAGCTATTAAATTTAAGAATTCCTTAAAGAAATTGGTAATTTTGACTTACTTTTGACGCGTAAAAAAATGGGGTATGGCTAGTTTTTATTAAAAAAAATTTATTAGTTTTATTTTAATTGATTTATTTTTTCCGCTGTTTTGTTGTTATTGAATAAAGCTTTTATTTTGCATCATTGGAATCTAATTTTTGTTAATTTTTTTGTTTAAATTACATGTAACTCGAAAAATAATATGGGTGTTTACTCACTTTTGACGCCCACAGTATATAGATTTTTTTTATTTTTGGTCAAACTTGGTCAATCCCTGTGTATTCCATTATATCAAGCAACGTAAACGAATGCCACAAAGTGCCAATGTGGCTTGCTGTTGTGAACAGCATCAAAGATCCAATGTCATCAACATTAAGAAGTGCAAAGCAGTTTGAGCAGCCACCATATTTATCGGAATTACCACAAGTTGACACTATGTAGTTGACTCATCAACCAGTCACCAAGAAAAGAGCTCGTTGTCCAGGTGTCCCTTACGCTCAAATTCAAACATTTACTCCTGTCTGTGTTTGCACGAGAGACTAGATTGAATTGAAATAAATTTAATTTTTGCATGTATTTTTTCGAGATTTTCCAATGCCTCAGAAATATTTTTATTTTATTTTTTGTTTTTTTTTTTTTTATTTGTGTGAAATATGTCTGTCGTTCGAACTATTTTACAATTTGCGAAAAATTTGCACGAGATTGAATTGAAATAAATTTAATTTTTGCATTTTTTTTTTCGTGATTTTCCAATGCCTCAGAAATATTTTTATTTTATTTTTGCATGAATTTTGATCCGAAACTCGTTTTTTTCTATTTGAATGAATAAAGTAAACAGAAAACCGTCTTGATTTCATTAATTGACAAAAGTATAAGCCCTGGAATATGAGTTTCAATTTAACACACAGGGAACTTCAACGTTACTGGAAATAAGGGACTGGTAAGGGTTAAGTACAGCGTTGCCAAACGTCGGTGGGACGTCCGGATTTTTAGCCAAAAATTAAATGTCCCGCGCGGACAGGCACAGGCCCGCTTTCAATACATTTGTTCATTTCTCTTTTCAAATATTTTCCAACTTAATTCAGAATTCATTCAATAGGGGGGAGGGGGCGGGAACTTCTGACCGCGGGCAGTTTTGAACATTGATAATAACAACTTAATCACACTATTATTATAAATGCGAAAGTAATTCTGTCTGTCTGTCTGTCTGTCTGTCTGTCTGTCTGTCTGTCTTTTACCTTTTCACGTCTAAGCCGCTGAACCAATCATAATGTAATTTGGTATAGAGATAGTCTGTGACCTGAGGAAGGACATAGGCAAACAAACTGCCCGCTATGTGGCGCTGGAGTCAAGTTATTAACAACTATACTAATTGACCAAAATAACTCATATTCACAATTGATGTTGGTATAGTGCCTTAAGGGGTTATAAACAGTTAGAGTTCCCAAAAATCGATTTTCAATCCGACGATTATTTTGGAAGTTACACAAACATTTGTAGAGATATCAGAGCGTTTTTTTTTTTACTTTAAACGCATTTTGCTCAAAACCATTTTATTTAGTCGGTGACCAAGATTTCTCGGAAACTGCTGAACCGATCAGTCTGAAATTTAATACAAGCGTCTTAAATACTTTTTTTAGTAATTAGTCGAAGGTTTTTTCTGACCAATAAATATATTTTTTTGTATAAACAATTTAGAGCCAACATTTTGGCCAAAAATCGTTTTTTTTCTTCTCAAAAAATGTTCGCAAAAAATTGTATTTTTCTTATTCCTTCAATTAATTACTAGATTATACATTACTTAAACGATATCTGTTTGGTTTTTTTCATTTTACATGATCCAGTCCAGAGATATCGTGGTCACCGTAAGACGCCTTTTATCTAACGGACGTGTTTCTATTTCTAAGTAAAAAGTCATAAGTAGTGCATGCAATGGCATGGTACGATACTATTACATGTCAATGTTTTAAAAAAAAATATTTTTTAAGGGTGTTAAACGGTTACTCAATGCTCCCGGAAATTCAAGATTGGCAAGATGTTTAAGTTTGATTTTTTTTTTATAAAAAAAAATTGTTTATTCAAAATGGTTTTTATTGAAATACAAGTATTTGATTCATTAAGAAACAAGCGCACAGCCTCTAATTTGCCGTCATAAATCATTAAAATAGCTACAGTTCAAAAGTGCCCCAGGCCAGTTCAAAGCTGCCCCCATGTGGGCTACATTTGAACATTGTTATGTTGGTTTAAATGGAAGGGAAATTTCACTTCTCAAAGTGTGAATAACTTACAGACTAAAAATTCATATATATTTTAAGATGCCTTTATAGGAAAAAGTGTTCAAATGTTTCCCCTACATCCACCTCAGAATATATTGAAAAACGAGTAGGGACACTCTGCACACATAACATATCGTCGGCATACAAGCAAAACTGGCTAACTGCAAAAACGTAGTTCGTGGGAAAACGCAATGTAATGTATGATGTTAGCTGCGATTCTCTTAAATTGTTTGCACATTACTAGGCAAAATATCATATGTGTAGTTTTAACAGAATTTTCTACATGCTTTTTTAATTCTTACCATACAAAATTCGTTCTTGGCAATTGATCAGTCTCGCTTGTAAAGCAGTCCATACACAATTCAATTCAATTGTAGATTTAAGGCCCCGCCCGGCCCATAGAATCCGTCAATCCGTTGCTCCTTCATTTTCAAGTTACGGCTCGATAGAATACACACATTCTTATGGGAGATGGCCCATAACCAACGGATGCATGAACTTCGAAGGATAAAGTATGTCTACTTTCTACTTTTTGCATCCGTCGATACTTTGTCAGCACTCACATTCCCGCATTTGAGTTCACACATTCACATATTGAAGTTCACGCATTCACAAATTGAGACTATGTATTTTCATTGGTGGAAGCATGGAGAAAATGTAGAGAAACTGCCATCACCGTTGACATCAGCGTTGCCACAAGGCTACTTTTGTAGCAAAAGTGCTACATTATTTTTCAGTTTTTTCAATTTGCTACTTTGCTACTTTAAATTAAAATCTGCCCCATTTTGCTACATTTTACTTTTGAAGTCACATTGACCTTTTTTCGAAGTTCCCTGCAAAATAGTTTGTTGCTGTTTGGCAGAGTTGTAAAAGAATGCAATCATTTTGGAATGCATTCTTTCAAAATCATTCTATGAATTCAATTTTTGGATTGCATTCATTGACTTTAATTTGAGACTTCAAAAAATGAATGCAATCACCATTCATTAAGCATTCGAAAGATTGCATTCTTTTTTTGTACCATTCAATTGAATGCAATCAATGAATGCAGTAACTTGTGATTCTTGCTTGCATTAATTTTGCATTCATTTGCACTCATTGCATTCATTTGCACTCTTCGCATTCATTTGCATTCAGTGGAAGTCTTTTGCATTCTTTTGCACTCTATGCATTCATTTGCATTCATTTGAAGTATTTTGCATTCTTTTCGATTCTTTTGGATTGATTCTAATTAATTTGGTACTGAGTACTAAAAAAGTACTAAAATGACACTAAAAATAACTTAAAAAGCACTAAAAAGTACTAGAAAAGGACTAAAATTAATTAAAGTCCGTACCAAATTAATTAAAATCAATCCAAAAGAATCGAAAATAATGCAAAATACTTCAAATGAATGCAATTGAATGCGAAGAGTGCAAAAGAATGCAAAATACTTCAACTGAATGCAAATGAATGCAAAGTGCAAATGAACGTAAAAAGAATGCAAGCATTCAATTGCATTCATTGATTGCATTCAATTGAATGGTACAAACAAAGAATGCAGTTTTTTGAATGCTTAATGAATGGTGATTGCATTCATTTTTTGAAGTCTCAAATTGAAGTCAATGAATGCAATCAAAAAATTGAATTCATTAAAGAATGCATTTCAAAATGATTGCATTCTTTTACAACTCTGCTGTTTGGTAATGCTCTCTGTTGCTTTCAATCCCAATAATAGGTCTGTTCATTGAAGCTGTCCTGGGCCGAGAAGAACAGTAAAGTAGAAGGTTTATGTGTTCAATGAGAAGTGTTTCTGTCCGAGATTGATCTGCTTTGTGTTCAACGACTCTGTTCTAGGCAATTTTTCGGCACCTACTCTTGAGGTATAACAGATTTCTGAGAAATGTTTAAATCAGCTGTGTTGCGTGCGCATTTGATTGTTTTATTTGAAGTGAAAAGTGTTTCGACGAGATTAAAGTTTACCAAATGGGAAAAATTGAAAATCAATAGCAAAAAGGGCGATCAGTTATTGTAAAATGCTATAAATAATTTGGAAAATATTAGATAAAATAATCATCAATGCAGTGCAGTGTCATTTTTAACAACAAACATATGGCTGTAATTTTCAATGCTGACTTGATCTAACATTTTTCACAAATCTGTGCTGTTCTGATCCGCCTTTTTTCTCATTGAACAAAGCTTATTCATTTGAAGGTGAGACCTGAGTTTTTTATTTTGTGCATCCAAAACATGCGTTGCCTTCCGTCGTTTATTTATTCTATCGGAATTCAAAAACTGGTAAACTGCCAACTGTGGAAAATTGTTGCATTGCTTCTGTTAAGTTTAGACTGGATCAGAAATATGATAAGTTGTACTTATAAATTGCTACAGATCGCTCAAGATTCGTTATAATACAGCGAAAAGAAAAGAAGGAGGAAAATAAAAATAAACAAATAAAAAAAATATGGATAGTATGGAAGTTTCGAAGAGCATTGCCTGGTCACGTGGATTTTCTTCCAAAAGTTATAACAAGGAAGTGTTTTCCTGACTCCAAGGTAGCACAACATATAACTTGTGCTAGAACGAAAACGACAAGTGCTATAAACAATCAGTTTTTGTAAAATAAATTGATTGCTCTTACAAACGTTCTTCTTTTGTTTGTGCTACCTAAGGCTACTTTTCAGAATGAGAGATTTTGCTACTTTTGCTACTTTCCACAGTTTTTCGGGCTACATTTATCAAAAGTCAGGCGGCAACGCTGGTTGACATTCGTTTGACAGCATTCGTTCTGTTGTCTGTACACACTTTCACGCATTTAAGTTCACACAGTCACATACTGAAGTTCACGCATTCACAAATTGAGATTATGCATTTTCATTGGTGGAAACATAGAGAGAGTGAAGAGAATCGTTTGACATTTCTACGTAGATATGTGACGGTTGACGGATTCTATGGGACTGCTCTATCCGCCAATACTTCAACTTCAACTTCAAAGTACAAACGAACGAAGTCGACGGATTCTATGGGCCGGGGCCTTTAGTTGTCAATTGAATTGATACTCGGCGACACACTACATCAACTGAGTTGAAAGACTTGGTATAAACTACCACAAATAGCTGGAATGTTCTTTATGTGTGCGTTTAAAGTCATCTTACTGTTTACGTTTCGCTCACACACACTTTCACAGATTTCACAAGCCTAGTAAAAATTTTCCTCAATCTGACAGCAAATCAAAAGACTTTCCCACACACAGTTCAACTGAGTTGAAACTTGACTTGGCGGCTGTTGTCAGTAGTCAGAGTCGGGCATCTTCAGTTGGCCGAAGTTGAAGACTTTTCTTACAAAGGAGTTCGGGAGTAAGGCAACTGAGAATTTACACAAATTGTTATTGGATTCGAAAAGAAATTCATCCGAATCATATCTAGAATATTTTTATCGACTAAAAAATAAGCAGCAAGGGGGATGGTTAAGAATTCCCATTTAATAGGCTACATTATATGGGGAATACCAGATAACGCTATGAATAAAAGTATACTTTATCAATCTCAAATCCTAGACCAGCTCAATGTAACTTAAAAAACATACGAGAAAATGAAATAAGATCAGGAAAAGGAGAACAAGAAAAATGAGGAAACGCAGCAAAGTACGAGAACAAACAATTTAACAGATCATTTTTGATTTTAAAAATTAAACATAAAATATTTAAAAGGATTTTGTTCGCCGATATTCACCACACATCTTGTGGGACCACCTTAAGTTGGACTCACTGTCACTGACCGACTTTTCATATTGCAAAAATCTAATTTTACTACTAACTGTTATAGTATCATAATTATTGTCTATCATTTTTTTCACATCCTCCTTTTTCTTCTCTCTATCTTAATAATAAATTTGTGAAAATTGTAATATTAATTTTCGTTAATTACTGTACCTACGTATATACTAGTGATAACAGACTGTACCAACTGCATATTATTGTTCTGTCATTATTTGACTTAAACTTTCAGTT
This sequence comes from Brachyopa scutellaris, assembly GCA_949775065.1. NCBI lineage: Eukaryota > Metazoa > Arthropoda > Insecta > Diptera > Syrphidae > Brachyopa > Brachyopa scutellaris. The sequence continues at coordinate 41,506,333 of OX459113.1, read as the reverse complement.
AATAAATCTTTCTTTTCCATTTCAACTATCACCGAGTGAAGACCTTTTTATTGAGCTGGTTCAACAGGTTATGGGCCCAGACTAGTAAAAAGGAAAATAGTCAAATCCGCATTAATCTCGGCAATCTTAGTGTTTTTGCAAAGGTTTTGCAGTTCAAATTCACTTAAAGAGTGAGACTTTTTTTTTTGGTAAGATTTTGGTGTGAAGTCATTTCATTCTCGATGGACATGGATTGCGGTTTGCTTAAGATCAACAAATTTATTTCCAGTGAGCAGTGGAGCACCTAGAAATTCCAGGTAAAAATTCTCCTCAACGCTAGTAATCTTCTTGAGATTATAACTGGGGAAGAGATTGCACCGGTAGAAGAAGCCAATGTTAAGGCGGAGGATTTTGACAGAGAACTTAAATCTTGGGTGATAAGGGACAGGAGAGCGCAAAAGATAATAGCGACAACCATAGGACAGCAACCGCTGGTTCACTTTCTGAACTACAAAAATTCGAAAGATATGTGGACTAAATTGGCCGCTGTTTATGAACAGAAATCGCAAACAAGTATTCATATGTTACAGCAGAAGTTTTATTCTTTTGGAAGAAGTTCAGAGGACGACATCGCATCGCATATGTATATCAACGTTAGAGACAATTCTTCAACAGCTCAGAGAAGCAGGAGAGAGTGTGTCTCCAAGCATGGTTATGACCAAGATATTGATGACGCTACCGCCACGTTTTAATCATTTTTTTAATGCTTGGGAGTCGAAGAAACTCATTTGCAGTCATTTCATAAGAATTCTACTTCGTCAACCTCGACTTTGCAACTTGATCAAGAGCATAATGCATTGTCAGCGCATCGATCTAGGAGAGGCGATGAGAGACGAAAGTTTAAAAATCTCAACAAAAAAGGCAAGTGTTTTCTTTGTAAGGAAACTAGACATTGGAAACGGGATTGTCCAATGAGAAAAAAATCGGCCAATTTTGCTCCAACGAGAGATTTCGATGCTTTTGTGGTAAGCACTCTTGCAACCGACAGCAATGCTGTGACAATCGACGATTGGATACTTAATTCAGGTGCCAGTCATCATATGAGTTTTCGCCGCGAGTGGTTTAACAACTATAAATTGCTAGACGAACCAATGCCTGTTGTCATGGGGAGCGGGGAAAAGATGTTTGCTATTGGGATAGGCAGTGTCAATGTTTTTGCATTCAATCAAAAGGAATGGTAGGGAAAATGTCTGGAAAATGTTTATTTTGTCCCAAAATTAAAAATGAACTTATTCTCCTCAGGAACGTCGATGGACAAAAAATATAAAGTGATGTCTGATGAATGAAAGTGTGAAATATTCCGAAATGATCGCATCGTGACAATGGGAGTGCGATATCGAAGACTTTACAAGATGATGTTTCATGTGCTGATTAATGATGAGAATGGCAATGCTGGAGGCGATGGAGATGCGGATAGTACGATTAAGAAAGCAAATGTTATGGTGAAAGCTGAGACCATAGAATTGTGGCATCAGCGGTTCGGCCATTTGTGTGCAAACCAAGTAAGATCTGTCCTTAAGGAACGGAGTATTGAGTTTGTCGACAACAAACAGTTTTTCTGTGCCGCCTGTGTCTATGGAAAGCAGCCCAGGTTGCCTTTTGATAGTAGTGGGTCCAGGGCTAAGTCGACAGGTGAATTATTTCATACGGACTTATGTGGTCCCATGCAGCAGCTATCGGTAGGCAGATCGAAGTATTTTGTGCTGTTCAAAGATGATTACTCCCATTATAGATATGTCTATTTTATAAAAGAAAAAAGTGAAAAAAGTATAGATACTTCAGAACTTTTTGCATTCGGCGAAGCTCGATTTTAATCGAACTATAGACACACTCCGTTCGGATAATGGGCTGGAATTCAAGAACAAGGATGTAGCGGCGACATTGAGGCAGGCCAACATACGCCATCAAACTAGTGTTCCCTGCAATCCCGGCCTGCTGAGCGTGACATGATGTTTATTGTAGAAATCGCTCGAACTATGTTGTATGCAAAGAATCTTCCAATTAAGCTGTGGGCAGAGGCAGTGAACACCGTGGTTTTTCTTATCAACAGGTACGGTCCGAGTCCAATGAAAGGAAAAAGTCCCAGCTATGGTTCGGATGGAAACCGTTACTCGAAAACCTCAAAATATTTGGCACGGAAGTATTTGTTCACGTGGGATCGAAAGTCGCAACATGGGTACTTCGTTGGGTATCCTGAAAATCAGAACGGTTATCGTGTCTGGTGGTCTGGAACTAATAAGATTGAGATTTCTCGTAATATAGTTTTAAAAATGAGTCCAATACTTCTATCATTTCAGTACCCAGCAATCCTGATGTAGAAATTAAATCATAAATGGAAAATTGTGCTGCGAAGCCAGACATTGTTACCCGTTATAGTCTGAATGGATTTAATGAAGATAAATTGGACCTAACACTCTCAAAATATCAGGAGCAAAGTGCTAAGTTGGAGTCAGATGAGGAAATGAACTTCGAATAAAATCAGCTATCTCCAAATGCTGAAGATCACAACGACGATAGAGAGTTGGATACAACAGTGCATTATCGAGAGCGACTTCGTAGTTACAAAAACAACCAGGCTTCTGCCACGAACAGCATCCTAACAAACATGTTAGTAGGGTATGCATTTATAAACGAATGCTTCGAACTTAGAGGTTATCGTGAAGCGATGGAATCGTTAGATGCCACAAAGTGGAAAGCGGCGATGGACGAGGAAATCGATGCACTCCATTTTAATAAAACTTGGGATCTCGTGTTCCTTTCAGACAACAGAAAAGTGATTGACAACAAATGGGTGCTGAAGGCGAAGCTGTCAAAAGATGCCAAGATTAACCGATATAAAGCCCGTATTGTTGTGCGAGGATTCACTCAGAGGGAAGGAACGGATTACGAACTTTCAGCCCAGTTGCCCGATTCGCATCTATTAGAGCCATTCTTGCGATCTCAGTTGCCGAGAATCTCGTTCTGAAGAAGTTTGACATCGAGACAGCCTTTCTTAATGGTCAGTTAGAGGAGGTAATATATGTATATGTCGCAGCCAGAGGGTTACGATGACTGCAGTGAACGCGTATGCAAATTAAATTAGAGCCTTTATGGGCTGAAATAGGCTTCCAGGTGTTGGAACTTAACGTACACAAAGCTGCTGCAACAGTTCAACTTCTGCCCATGTTCAGCGGACTCGTGTGTGTTTATTCATCAGTCAGGTAAGAAAAGGTTTTAATGGCTTTATACATCGACGATGGACTTATTGCGGAAAGTGGTGAAAGACTAACGATCCAGCTCATCAGATACTTACAAACATTTTTTGTGGTTAAGGTGCCCGATGCAGAATTTTATCTGGGACTTCAAATCGAATGTAGAAGGGATGGCTCGATACATCTGAACCAATCTAGCTATGCGGAGAGATTGCTGCAGAAGTTCAACATGGCAGACTGTCATCCTGTGTGCCCACCTGCAGAAACATCGCAGTTTGCATCTACAGACTTTCATATTGGCAAGTTTCCTTTCCGAGGAGCCTTATGTACTTGTCAGTAGCAACAAGGCCAGACATTTCTTATGCCTTAGGAGTTGTGTCAAGACATCTGGACAAGCCATCTATAGAGCATGTGAACGCTGTCAAATGTATTTTTAAATACATAAAGGGGACCACAACTTATGGTATACTCTTTAAAAATAACTTTATATTTAATATTGATTCTTACAGCGATGCTGACTACGCCGGAGATATTGAAACTCGGCATCTACAAGCGTGTTCGTTTTTCTGATTAACGAAACACCAATTTGTTGGGCGTCGCAGAAGCAGAAAAGTGTCAGTTTATCAACAACAGAAGCCGAGTATGTTGCTGCATCTGAGGCCGTGAAGGAGCTGATGTGGGTGAAGTCGCTAAAGTCCAAGTTATAGCCCGTCGAAGTATGGGGACCTCCAATTTGGTATAACTTCTGAACTACTACAGCTATAATTTTCTAGATTTTGGAGAGTTAATCAGATGTTGAAGATTTAATGTAATTCTATGCAGCCACAAAAAAGTTATGGCTCTTTAAACTCAAAATTATGAAAATTTGTTGTCCCAATTTTTTTTTTTGATTCGTTAGTACATAATGTTTGAATAGTGTTTTAATACTAATGGATGGAACAGGCGTTTAGCTATAGGTATGTATGCATGTATGATAGCTAATATATCAAATGAAGATATCGACGTTCTCAGATAATTAAAGAATTTGGGCTCAAATTCACTTAATTTGGGATATAATGTTACAACCACACACATATTGCTTCTTCGATTTCCATATTTGAAGTGAAGTGAATGTTTTGTACACAACCGCACACAAACCGCTCGTAAACCGTCCGCAAACCGCAGCTGTCTGAACACATTATAATATTCAGCGTCTCAAACCGCGCGGGTTCGGTCGTGTCTGAACGGAGACAACATTTCCACGTACGATTAACAAAAGTTGTAGTAAAAGCCATTTTTTGTCAGACAAAAATGATAATAAAAAAATGAGGAATTATTGACAATGAGGAATTATTACATAGGTTTTCTCCGATTAACAAAGGTTTTCTCATTGTATTTTTCTTTTTCTTTGTTCTTCTTTTATAGAGGTTTTCGAATTATAGAGGTTCGAATTATCGAGAGTTCACTGAGGGTGGTGCTATATATTCTTCTTAACCTAGAACGTTCAGTTTCTCAATCCATATTTGAATTTTGTTATTTTACATAATATTATGTATGTATTTTCTTATTACTTTTGATTATAATAGATTAATTTATTTAAAAAACCTACATATGTTTTTGTTTAGATACATTTTTGATACATTACAGGCTGAACTGTAGATACATTTAATACAATAAAAAAAAAAGGAGATACATTTTCTGAGAAGCTGACGGCAGCGCTGGCTTCTGAAAATTGGCGTTCGCGTCCGGTTATAAGAGAGTCCGCTTATGAGAGAATTAAAATCATGTACAAATTTATTTTGATTCTTTGAAATCCGTCTGGTTATAAGAGGTATCCGCTTATTAGCGGTGTCCGTAAGCAGAGAATACACTATATTCCAATAAAGGGTGTATACTGCATATGTATTTATGTTTGTGATTAACTGTATGTAATAAGAGACAAATTAAAGTGGTTACAAGTTTTCTTCTTGTATTAGTAGGAGTGTCAAATTCAAGACTAATAACAAGTTTCAAAAATTACAAGTTAATCAACGAAATTTAAGTTTGAAAATTACAGGGCAGACCAAACTTCCTTTCATCCGAGAGAAAGGAAAGGGAGAAGAGGATTAATGAAGAAAAAATGATGGTTTTCTGAATTTCAACGTACACCCAAGAATATGCAAAGATATAGAAAACAATATTTTACACTTTACGCGGATGCTATCCGAAATAAATTCACCTTGTAAAAACTAAATTAAACAATCTGAGTTGGGTATACGAGAATGTGCCCTGAAATAGAAAAGCACATTCAGAAAAAGAATATTACCAACACGTGCTGGTGCTGGTGTTGTGTTAGCAATGGAACCCTTTTCTCTTTCTTTTGTTATACTGCCTCGTAATTCTTTTTAACGCACGTGCATACACACATAATATAATGCATTTATCTGTAACAGTTCCAAATGCTTTTTACATATACCTACACTACCGTCAAAAAGTTTCCGGACAAATAATTTTCTGTACAATTAAACGTTTATTGACCTGTGTAGGACTTAAATGAACAAAATTCTTTTACATCCAGTTAGGGACGATGATTGACATTTCTACATCTCAAAGCATTTAAAGAGATTTAAGAAAAAGAGCGGAATCTTAAGCAAATTTCCACGAAAACTGCAATTCCTGTACTTTTTTGGAAGACTTGGACTTTTTCAAACTAGAAAAGTAGATTGTATGTTCTTCCGCCGCCAGTTAGTCCTGAAATTGCAATATTTAAAGTTAACCGATAAAAAGCAAAAATATGGGAAGAAACGAGGAAAAAATGAAGTTGAAAACTGTGGCATAATAACATTACATGAAGAAGGACATACAGTGCGTGCTATTCAAGATAAGCTTTAAATAACGAAGTAGACAGACCCGGAAGAGAAGCGGAATACCACAATTAACATTAAAACAGGACGACTAGAGCTTAAAATGAATAAGCAAGAGAGATCGAGGGCTTATATCTCCAGAAAACTGTGTCGAGTTCGATCATTCGCAATCAAAGCAGATATCAGTTACAACGATAAAAGGACGTTTAGCTACCGCCTTCACGGTCGAGTAGCAGTATGAAAATCTTTGATACGACCTCAAAATTAAGTCAAGCGGCTACATTGGGCAGAAAAGCATCAAGATTGGATATCCACCGACTGGTCTAAAATTTTATGGACGGACGAGTCTAAATTTAAAATTTTTGGCGGAAAATGAATTTACGTCTGCTGAAGAAAATAGGCTTCTTAGTTGTGTGGTTTAATAATGGTCTGCGGATGTTTCTCTTCCGCGGGTATTGGAGATCTCATCCGTATTGATGGACTCATGAATAAAGAGAAGTACAGACTAAAGGCTGAAACATAATGCGCATAGGGAAACACCGGCTAATGTCAAAACCGAACGAAATGTTCTCTTGTGTTCCCCGAAGCACACATCACAGCCATAATATATTTTGCGTGCATGGCTGCCTGTCAACATTTGTTCTCTCGAACTCTTGTTTGTTGTTGCCAGTGTTGTCAGCTTCGAGAAAACCTAAGTTTAATAAATAGAGTAAAGCAGCCTAATGTTGGCACCCCTCCAATGATTGGCATGTGAACTTTAAAACAATCTTAAACCGATACTCTTTTAGGTTTTGACTTTATCTTATATTTTATAATTTTTCTTTGGATATATCTAGTCTATCTGGCAGCACCATTTTATTTCCTTTTTTTGCCTTATATTCAAAAAAAACATTAAAACAAATGTCCCAATTCCATCCCGCCTTTTTTGTCATAAAAATTAACAGTTTCATAAGCTTGATTGTGCAAAAGAAGAGCCTGTTTCTGAGCTTAGGGTTAATAAATTAAGTGTCTTAAAGATTATTCTGGTTAATAAAGCATTAAATTTAAGGTAATTATTGTTTAAAATTCATAAAAAAATGTCCTTATAGTTTAATTAATGGTGCTAATAATGGGTAAGAAAAATGTACAGCTTTCCTAATGTTGGCATCGTGCCAATCATTGGTGGTAGTGCCAATTACCCGGTTATTGGCACTGTGCCAATATTGGGTTATAATGCCAATAACTGGCACAAATTACACTGTCCATCATTGGTAAATTAAAAATAGGCTTTTTGCTGTACCTCTTTTAATTTTATAAACGTCAATTTTCAATTATTATTGCGATGAATTTTGATAAGTAAAATCTAGGAGGAGGATAAACTCTCGCACAATGTGTTGAAAAAGTGAATATGTGAAAATTTCGCGGAATCGTTTCATAAAATGTTTGGTCATCATCACAGCTACAGTGAATTAAATAAATAAATTTAGACGTCTCTGAGAGTTTGGAGCTGTGGAAACTCCAACCCGTAATCATCCGGCAAGGTCGGCGCCATAGCTGAGAGTATGTATTGTATTGTATTGTATTTAGAAGGGCGTTATCCCATAGAGACAACATGCCCGTAGACCTGTAGGCCCATTGTACTTTGGTGAAGCACCACCGCATTCGCTGAGTTAGCGATTTGTTGCTGAGCTATACATCGATCTAAATCTGCCAATCGCTTTCACAAAGTGCAGCAATAGGGCAAGATTGAGCTCCAGTAGATCAACGTCCCGTAGGACGTAGTTGCCTAGAGTGGCCTTTCTGATCCGAGCAAAGCCGGACATTCAGTAATGAAGTGCTCAGCCGTCTCGTCTTCTTCCAGGGACATCTCGCAAAGGCCCGAGCTTCTGATTCCAATTTTGTTCAGGGTCTCGTTTAAGGGAGTGAACCCAGTGACCAGTCCTGTGAGGATTTTGAGGTCATTTCTACTAAGGTGTAACAGAATCTTAGTTCTGTGTGCCCTGGGCGCGACTACTAACATTTTGGCATGTCGGCATGACTTAAGCTCGTGGCAATGGTTATAGTGTTGTAGTCGCAGCAGTTCAGGAAACTTGTTTTTAGCATAAGCTGAACTGCAGCCAACAGCAGGCTGAGGGCCGATAAAAGGGGTCGCTGATCCAGCTCTAGCTAGAGCATCAGCTTTATCGTGTTCCGGGATATCAGAATGTCCCAGGACAAAGACCAGTGTGATCTTATTACAACGCCCAAGTTGGTTCAGTTTATTGACAGCTTCCTCAACAATTTTGGAGTTCATCAACGCTGCTGAAGAGACTTTAATAGCTGCTTTCAGAGCAGATGTAGATGAACTTGCCTTTCCATGAGTAGATACCTGCTCCGGAGAGCAGCTGAGAGTGTAACTGACGATCACAGAAATTGGGCCTATCCACAACCACAAAAAGGTCTTAGCCTACATGCTTATAAGGTCCGCCGTACTTTCGCTACTGATTTAAAATGGCACCTAATGTTGGATGACTCTATGCAAGTAATATATGTTAATTTTAAATTATATTATTTGTTTTATAATTTGGTATGCCCAACAACTAAAATGCGGTAATAATATGCCAAAATATCTGTGTGCCAATGATTGGAACATAGACTGCCAATGACTGGAAAGCAGTGCCAGTAATTGGTGAAAACTGACTTTTCTGTTATTTTCTTGTTTTTTGTTTATGATTTAAAAGAAATTTTATGTTTTTTTTATTTTTTATTGTTTAAAATACCTTAGCTTATGTAAATAAATTGTGTTGAAACTGTTGGAGTGTTTTATTTATTTTATATATTGAAGTAAAACCGTGAGTTCGCTTAAGGTGCCAATCATTGGGTGGTTTGCCCTATTTACTTAAAAAAAAATATCTTTAAGTAAAATAAATGACATAATTAAGTAAAATGTTAGTAAAAATGCAAAACAAACATAACAAAGTAAAAAAATAAAGCAAAAAAGTCGTACCAGTTAGGTATAATTCCTGGTACATGTGTAGGTATAGTGATTATATTCCCGCGGAAGTTATATGAAATGAAAAGTTCTAATAAAGATTTGCACATCTACAAACTTTCAAATGGTTGCCAGTGTACTGAAATAAATACGGATAAATTCGTTGATTTTGAAAGACAGATTTAATAACGCAAACAGTATTGAACCTTAGTTCTCTTCTTGGAAAATAATCCATATTTTTTGCGCAAAGTATGTGGAAATTCTAATGACTTATGTCGATTACGATTGGGCAAAACAAAGCACTTTTTTATCTTGAGCAATTTTTAGCGCTCTGTACGATTTTCCATTCCAATTGACCAAAAAATCACTTTTTTTTTGCTCTAGATCAATTTTCGTGAATATCGGATTCCATTCGAGATTTACACCTACGCAGTACATCAAAATATTATCCATCAACAAAAACATTATCAGGAACTCCGTACAAAATTTGAAAATATAAAGAAAGTGTATTTTAAATTGTGTTTATTATTTTTCTTTTTTTTATTTATTTCCTTTTACGAGCAAGATGTCAAATGAAACACTAATACTATTGCAGAAAAACAAATCAATCCCGTTTGTTTTCCATTCAGCACGAAAAATCTGAAATCTGAGAGCTAAATATGAAAAGTCCAATTGAAAACGACATTAAAAAAGAAATCCTTCACAAGAAATTTTCCTAGACCAGGTACCTACCTATATGATATAATTGATACGTTATGTATAAAAACCCAAGCTTTTATGCAAAACACCAGGTTCACATTCAGGAATGCAATAATCCATATAAATGGGCTAAATCCCATGACCTGACAACACTGGCTTGTTGATTGCAAAAACACTTTTTTTTCCTCATCACTTTGAAAAGAAAAGCATTTCTTTTTTCACAAAGGCAGCTATTTTGCCGGACACATTCAATTAAAATATGAACAAATTCGTATTTTACTGAATTTGCCATTATTATCTTATTTAATTTAATTTTTTTTTTGAAAGTCATACAACTGTCAACTGTATTGTATACGTGGAGCGAATGAAATCGCTCTCTCTGATGTATGCGAAAGTATGGACGAAAGAAATGGGCACAGTAAACGGTTTCTGTGTACTCGTGTATTTTCTTATGCATATGCCCACAAATGTCAATTATGTATGTTTCCCTCTTAATCAGTGTTGCCAGCCACTTTAAGTGAAATACCCCATCACAGATATTAAAATTCCCCTTTTTCCCCTTACTTTCTGGTGGCATTCTCCATGGATTCCCCACAATAAATTTTTAAAAAGTTCGCATCCTTTTAGCGCCAAATATTAAAAAATGTATGTGATTGGAAAGATTTGACGATTACTACAATATTTTTTCGTACGTAAACGGGTTTTCGTAGTTTTCATAGTTTTTGGGAGCGTTTAAACATAACTAGTGTACTGGTGCGAGGAATCTCGCATGTAGAAACCCTATACCCGTAAGTATTGGTAATAATGTTTTGTTCGTAATAAGTTTATTCGTATTGGTCTTTTCAAAAGTGTTTATATTGATGAACAAAGTTCAGGTGATGAGGAGGAATCACAAGCTCTTGCGCTAGCGATTTAAATATAATGATAAAAAACAGACTAGTAAAAATTTAATCATAGCAGTCTAAAATCTCTTTTATTGAAAAATAAATAAAAATTGCCGAACATTATGAAGAAGAACGAGAGAATTGTAGGGATGGTTAATTATGTACATTATTGGTATATTAAGTTATAAAAAGAAGTGTCCCTAAGTGCGTTTGAAATTAAAAAAGATCTACCTAACGTTCTAAACCATTCGTTTAAATGCATTTGAAATGAAATGTAAGACCTGCTACCTGTGCACGATGAAGGCGTATTGCTATTAACACGTTGTTCTCTTTTGTTACTGCCTTGTTACTCAATTAATAGTTATTGGCATTTTATTTTTATTTTCCCCACATTTCGTTCCAGAAGGGAGTATATTCCTTTCATCTAATTTGGACTGAAATCTCCCACGAAAAGGGGAATTCCTTATGAGCTGGCAACACTGCTCTTAATATTACAATAGACGAACACGCCTTACCATCGGGATTGCGAAGAATAGGCTCTGCATTCATATTAACGCAAGATAATGACTCGAAATAGAACAATAAGGAACACTGAAAATTGGAATTGGAAACTATCAAGAAGTTGATCGATAGAATGCCTAGATTGACGGTGTGCAAGTGGTGCAAGTACGAGGTGAATTTTTCGACGAAAAAGAGGTTTAACTCTATTTTCTTACCCAAACCTTTTTATTTAATATGTTCACTTCACTTTATTTTGTAATTTTTCTAGATATATATGCACATATGAAGCTGTTTGCAATAAATTTTGATTACTGAAATGATAAAGAGTTTTATATGAAATTCTCTAATAGAATGTACTGTCTGGAAACTTATGGAAGGCAGTGTACCTATGTATGTTTCCTCATCGCATTCAACGAAAAGTTTTCTTACTTACTTAATATTCACCTTGCAAACTATCAGCAACTCAACGAAGTAGTTCGCAGGATGAAGCAGGATAAAAAAAACAAATAAATGATTCCTCGGCGAAATCCTTTCTTAGGCTCGCACAAAGAGAAGAAGAAGCTCAAATACCATATTCACCTAGAAACTTTTTAATTAGGACCAAAGACAACAGAGAGGCACACAAGAACAGCAATAAAATCTGCAGGAAAACAAACGCCAAGCAACAAAAACTTCACACAGACGTTTTGTTGTCCCAAATTAAGATGTAGGTAGCGTAGAGGTAAATAACCTACCTACATACATATGTATGTATACTCGTATTATATAAACTCCAACAGAGCAAAAGGATACCCGACAAAATAACGAAAAAAAAGTTTCGCTAGTACCATTATCAGCGTAATTATATCCGTTTCCGTATGCCCGGTGATGGGTTTCTGGCCATCAAAAAAAGGACCAATGAGTATAAGGACCCTAGGAAAGCAACGACAAAGACTAAGATGATGACAAGGACGACGATGAGAGGAGCAGTTGTAAGAGCTAACAACCATTTTTGGGTTAATTAAAGTTTCGTCTGAGAATGTTTATGTGATCCTGAACAGCATTGAAATAGTAATTGCTGATGCTTGAGCACATCCTGGCCGAAATAGTTCTTCTTCTACTTTGTGTTCTTCCTGTTGTTGTTTTTGTTTTATATTGTTTACCTTCATGTTTTGTCGAAAAGTTAAGTGATGAACCAGAGCCGCAAAAACTGAAAGTTAACTCTCGTTTGTACTTTAATTTCCACCCTCCGTTGGAGGGTTTGAGGATAGTCCAGAGCAAAAAACAGGGAACTTGAATTGAATTGAGTTCAACTATAGGTATTTATTGTACAGATTGTGCGGGCTGATTGCTGACGATTGGGAATTAATGGATAAGTGGGCAATTAAACTTGGAAGTCAGAAATTGAGGTTAAAAAATAAACAAATGCATCAGTTGGACTTTTGGATGCTACTTAAAGTTGATGTGTAAGCCTTTACTTATATATATAGGGAGACCGACGATTTTTGTTTAATTTAAGTTTTTTTTATGATATTCTGTATAAAAGTGCTTCCGGAGAACCATATTTTTCCATTTTTTGATTTCCACTACAAAAATATCTGCAATACTACATGAAGGTACTGTGGAACTGAGATAGGTGTGTTGAGAAATGTAAGATCTGTGCGGCTAGAAAAATGCAACATGAGTCCCAGGGACTCAGGTAGTGAATTGAGGGTTAATCACACTGTATAAATAAAGAGATGTTTGAGTAACTATTATACAGTAAAACAAAATGCTCACCACATAGTATGCTTACATTTTATTGCCATAATAAATTCAGTAATCTACAGTAAGTACAAAACACCACGGGTTTTCGAGTGCAAGCCCTTACGTTTTGCTAAGACATCCTTCTTGCAAATATTATTATCGAACATAGTAGCACTATTTGTTTTTTCAATTTTTCAAACCAAAAACACTCTCAGCTTGCGCTTTAGATTTAGCAAAAGCAATTTGATGCCGTTTGATGATTTTTTCCAAAACTTCTAATTCTCCGAATGGTCGCATGTTTACTCCCCAAACCCAAAATATCCACAAAAAAAATATGACAATTGGGTACAAATTACATACTCGTAAGTATGTTTGTGTATGTACATATATTTCACTTTAATTGAAAAAAAGTTTAAAGCAAAAGAGAAAAATGCAAATCAAGAAAATTAAATCAAATAAAAATTGAAAAAAAAAACAGAACCTGAAATCAATGAGCATAGCCATCCGGAAAGACACAATTTTGAAGCATTTTTCGTCAATATGATTTCAACTGGTTCTTCTCCTTGCCACCAGATTTCAGCATCATACTCGTTTCCTTCGATCACATCCCATGTGTTTCTCTGAGTACAAGTTCGGGCATACTCGTATGTTTTCATGCATTGTTCCAAAATGCTTCAAGGATATTTAAATTGAACCATTTTCATTTCTTTTTCTCTTTATACAAATAGGGACACCCACCAAAAGAGGGGATGTGATTGCGCTTAAAAATAATAATCAGCCATTTGCAATTTTTGTTGGCATATGCCACCCACTCATCCAACTCTAAATGGAATTTTATTAAAAATTAGCCAAATATTTTCTCCATCGAATGTTACCCGCAGCACAGAAGTTCTTTTTTTTGAAAAAGTTTTGCTTAGCTTTCTCACTCCTAAGTCCTAATGTGTGAAAAGGATATTTGAATTTTTGCTATAAGTGCTCACCAACGTCGTTATATGTCGTCATCGTCATCATGTCGTTGTTATTAAAAAAATATATATGAAAAAGCATACGAACGAATTCGCATCGCATGCGATTATATGGAATTCATTTCGCATTTAGCATCTCAAGGATAATGCAAAAAAACAATGGTTCTGTTTCTTTACTCGTGTCGTCGGTACATAAAATAGTTGAAGCATTGTTAACGAAGAAGAGCACTGAGACAGGGAAGTGAAACAGAAGAGCAAATAAGTTTGCATGAGAGTGTTTTTCAGGGACGTCCTTGCCGAGTGTCAAATCAGGAGCTGAGTGAAGAGAAGTTTTGATTAAAATTATGCTGGAAATATTTTGGCTTTGTATGTTCCAATTTGACATCTAAGCGACGTTAAGTGTCCAAGCCAGAGCTGCACAGCTCTTTGTGTGCTTCCAATTTGGCTTAGTTACCAGTGAACTTCTTTTGCTTGTGGGGTGATTCGGAAATAAAGAGTGTGTACCGGACTGACCTTTTAAGTATTTTATGGAAGAATCTTTGATTTTCATTTATTTTGAGCATTGGTGAACTCGTTCTATCAGAAGCCATTGTTTGCACAAAATTGGTATTTATGGCTTTGCATAATGAGGTTCGCCAATTTTCTGATTCAATAAGAGATAGAAAAGTGTTTTAGGGGTTCCGTACCCATATGGAATACAGATCATAGGTTAAGTTAGTGTAGCAGTGGCTGCCAGTAAGTACCAGCATACTTAAGCCTTTAGAGGCCATTGTGATACCAAGGATCTCGGGGATATGTATTCCCGCTACTCATGAAAAACATTTGGTGCTTTCTGTAAAGCGAGATAGACTTTCAACGCCTTTCAGTGCTAGGTCAGTGAGATCGTTGAAAAAGTATGAGTCAATGCCGAGCCTAATAGCTTGTCTGCCTATAAGGCAGTTTCCGGGAATGATACCAATAATCGTACTCACATATGTGTTGTCTTTTTAGGCACAGAAGGTAGTTAGAATTGTTTAGATCCACTCTAGGCCAAATCTGTTTTATGGCAAGGCAGTTGAACCGTCTTCTCATCCGACATTGGTTTTTTTGACTGCGTCAAGTTTAAGTGCTAGCTTGAAGTGGTGTATCTACTACCTAACTACGTTTTCCTTTTCCGATAGAATAGGTATTGTTGCTCCTACCTTAGCAAGCTCGTCAGCTTTACAAATCCCTGAAATGTCTCTTTGTTCCGGCACCCAATATAGGTGAATGTTGAACAACAGTAGGAGGCGGTTAATTGTTTGTATGATTGTCAATAACGTACAAGGGCTTTCTTAGACATTTTGATTAATCTCATTAAAATACGATCATTTTTGTTCACTTAAAAAATAAATTAAAGAAACAGTAGAATAATGACAAAACCAAGTACATGTTGTCAACAAACAAAGAAACATCTGTCCACCACATAGCACAAAACGTCACTGTTGGCAACAGTAACTTCGAAGTAGTTAAGGAGTTTACCTACCTCGGAGTAAACATCAACTCCACGATGACGCCTTAGTGGATACTCGAGGAAGACTTGCCCCTACGGTCCCGTATGCGAGGAGGGCGAATGGAGAAGAAGATATAACCGCGAACTCTATGAGCTGTACCAAGATGTGGATGTAGTCCGAAAAGCCAAAACACGTTGACTACACTGGCTCGGCTATATCGAGCGAATGGACAACAACGCTCCAGCAAAGAGGGTCTACGAATCACAGAGGACAAGAAAGACCGACCCTTCGGCTTAAGGACCAAGCTACCGCGGATACCAATGCGCTTGGTCTAGACAACTGGAAGCAGCGTGCCCGCGATCGATGAGAGTGGAAGGCTGCCGTGTCTCAGGCAGAGACTCTTTACAAGTCAAGAGCCCGTTAGGTAAGCAAGTGGTAGTAAGCCATTTAAAGAGGAGGATCGGCCATAGTTAGTACGAGAACGGGAAATATAAAAGAATTTGTTATGACGTAAATTGGCAGATGGCACATTAGGATTCACAAGACTTAAGATTTAAGGACAGCCAATCAATACTCTATGGAGAAAAACAACTCCTGACACCTTTTTTTAAATCTCAAGAGTCTAATTGATTGTAAACGAGCTAAGTATGGGGGTAAGCTTTCAAAATCAAATCAAGGAAGTCATCTTAGTACAAACCTAAATTGAATTCCGACGATTCTCATGATGTGGGAACTGTAGTAAGGACACCAAACAACAGATGCATATTCCAACAAAGATCGAACAAACGAAAATGTCACTATCAAGCATGACACCCAAGTATCTTATAACAGAGACACGCTGGATAATACTACATTCAAAGGAATAAGCATGAATGCAAGATGAGATACGACGAGAAAAAGTAATGACCGAACATTTACTGTCATCAGTCAGTCTTAAAGTTTATTGTTTTACCATGTTTGGTTGGTTAGCTGGTTTGTGAGGGTGAGCAAGAAACCTCTTCACGTAGGCCGCGAGTCGGGCCAGTTGTGTTCCCCTCTATCGAACTGTTCTGAGAAAGAAAAGGGTTTGGGTTTTTGAAGGTGAAAGGGGTATTTGTAGTTGGAATGGAAAGGTTAGAAGGAAAAAGAGGATTAAAAAAAAAACGGTCTGTATTTCATGTAAGCTCCAATATTTTCGAGAAATCGATGGATCTGAGCGATGTCAGCCTGGATAGGATGTGTCTTTCCAGGTATTTTTGCCTTATTGAACATAGGGCATGACAATCGCAGAGGAAGTGTTTGATACTTTGATACTACCCGGGCAGGTGTTCTGCTGCACAGTCCCAGTCGGTTAGCATGTTGGTTTAAGTTGATGTGTCCCGTATATAACAGTTCGAATGAAAAGTTCGTATCGTTTTAAAAAAAAATTTTTTTTTTGAAAATTTCGATTTTATTATTCAATATAGTGGCCATCGAGGGCGATACACCGATTATAGCGATCTTTCAACTTTTCGATTTTTGCAGTACGATTTGTCTTTTGCTTCAAAATAGGCATCAGTCTTGGCGATTACCTCTTCATCGGCGCTAAATTTCTTTCCAGCGAGTATTCTCTTAAGATCTGAGAACAGGAAAAAGTCACTGGGGCCAGATCTGGAGAATACAGTTGATGCGGAAGCAATTCGATGCCCAATTCATACAATTTTGCCATCGTTTTCATTGATATGTGA
This sequence comes from Brachyopa scutellaris, assembly GCA_949775065.1. Classification (NCBI taxonomy): domain Eukaryota; kingdom Metazoa; phylum Arthropoda; class Insecta; order Diptera; family Syrphidae; genus Brachyopa; species Brachyopa scutellaris. The sequence goes on along the minus strand of OX459113.1, from coordinate 41,489,379 downwards.
CATGGTGTATTGTCTTGATGAAACAGCATTCTTCTTCTTCAAAGGGGGCCGTTTTTCCGCGATTTCGTCCTTCAAACGCTCCAATAATGCTGTGTAATAGTCACTGTTGATGGTTTTCCCCTTTTCAAGATAGTCGATGAAAATTATTCCACGCGCATCCCAAAATACAGACGCCATAACTTTGCCAGCTGACTGTTGAGTCTTTCCACGCTTTGGCTTCGTTTCACCGCGTGCAGTCCACTCGGCTGACTGTCGATTGGATTCCGGAGTGAAATGATGGAGCTATGTTTCATCCACTGTCACATATCGACGCAAAAATTCGGGTTTATTACGATTGAACAGCTTCAAACACTGCTCAGAATCATCAATTCGTTTTTGTTTCTGGTCGATTGTGAGCTCGCGCGAGCCCACTTTGCACAGAGCATACACAAATATTCAGTAACGATATGTCCAACACGTTCCTTTGATATCTTTAGAGTGTCAGCTATCTCGGTCAATTTCATTTTACGGTCATCCAAAATCATTTTGTGGGTTTTGTTGATGTTTTCGTCCTTAACAGCCTCTTTTGGACGTCCACTGCGTTCATCTTCTTCGGTGCCCATATGGCCTGTACGGAATTTAGCAAACCTTACGAGTGGTTGCTTCGCCTGGCGCAGAGTCCGGATAACACTCATCAAGCCACTTTTTTTCATAAAAAAACAGTGTTTCATTAACACGCGAGATTGTTGTGGCCAGGTACCCAGAGCAGTTTTACCGTTGTTTTAACATTATTCTACCCTAAGTATGATATCATAATAACAATTCGACCATAGAACCACTTACAAGACGAAAGCTAAGCTTAATAAAGTGAGATCCTACTCACGTTACTATAACTCAACCACATACATATTTAAAGGTTAGGAGACAGGTAGTTTTTAGAGTACCACAAAACAAACTTTTTAGTATGTGTATTCAAATAATGAGAACTGGTAGGTTCTTTGCACTACGAGTAGATATTGAAATAATCGGCAAACATCAAAATATTACAATGAGGCAAATATTTATTTTACAACATCATTAAGTGTGAAGGAAAGCATGCAACGAATATCTGTCCACAGAAAAGGGGACAGAAAGCGAAATGTGTGAACTCTCTCGGTAGTCATACAGCAAGCAACAGGCTAGAGGCTGTCGGCTGTCCGATTGCGAAAGAGTTCCAAGAATGAAAAAGTAAGCAAACTAAAAATAATTGACTAAAAAAATCATCATCTACGGTTAATAAACCCAGCAACCATGAGTTAAGGATGTCGCTGAAATCAAAGAAGATAAAAATAAAAAAAAGTGCGTGAGACTCTCGCGCGTTAGAAGTGAAACTTCTTAGGTTCTATACTCTGGTCCATAAAAGTTGTCAGTACAGTGAAGATAGGACATTTGCCTCTCCGTATTGGTACAATAGCTTGCATAAATTTTTCCCTATTATAAACACTCACTGAATTATCTTAGTATGCATGACTAATCGCCGCAAATCGGAGAGCAATCCATCTCCTGATGTAAGGACAACATAATTCGTCGGACGAAATAAAGATAATTATGTACAAAGTGGACACCATACTTTTGGCATCGATGCATGAAGATACTCGAAAAAATACCCTTTGCATCACACAAAAATTTCATCAAAATCGAGGTGTTATCCATGTTGTAAACAATTACCGAAATAGATCTTGTATTGCAATGTGTATTGCACAAGAAAGAAGTCTTATCTGCCACAAAAAAACTATCGAAATATTCAAAAAAGTATTGCAAGCTGAAGGTTTGAATTAAAAACGACTTTATTTATTCTTCAAATCTTTAGGAATAAAACCAAAGAATATACAAACCCAAGAAGTCGCATCTTATATAAAAATGTTGTATGAAAACATTTTTACCGGCAGAAGAAATTGTATACATAAGCCCCTTTACAATTTGGTAGTATTTTGCAAGTTGTGTAGGTATGCATTAGTTTCCTCCTACATCATTCAACCGCTCAAACTCGGTAGAAGATTTTAAGTCGTTTCTTACCGCAGACCTCAGTCCCTTCGCTTACAAAACCGATTTTCTGCCGGCAAAAATTATCTCATGTGCGGTGGCCCAATGTTTGCATGGTGGTGTTGAAAATAACAATTTTATTTTATTGGCTTGTTTTGTTGTTGTTTGAAAATAAGAATTTTATTTTCTTGGCTTGTTTTATTGTTGTTTGGAAATAAGAATTTTATTTTCTTCGCTTGTTTTGTTGTTGTTTTCTTCGCTTTAGAATTTATTTTACTGCCTATTGAAGTTGGAGAAGGGGAAGCGTTTCACTTTTTCGTCTGATTCAGGAAAATTTGCCCTACCGCGGCTAAAGAAGTTTCACTTCAAAAAGATTCGTACTCACGACACAAGAAATAAATGCCAGCTAAAAGACGTTATAACTGGATAAATATCCAGTCTATGGTTTTGTTGTATTTTACATTGTTTTTGAAACATGTTTAGCCTAAATAGATTTAAAAAAAATTACGCACATTATCGGAATGGAATAATATTACCAGCGCTTATACAGAAAGGCTTGTAAGTTCGTTTGAAAGCACTTATTAAAATGAAAGGATATCCAACCAAATATTTATAACCTAGGTACGTATCTCTATATCCAACTCGTACATGGTTCTTGATACAATCATTAATATTTTTCTTATTTCTTTCGCGGGTGTACGCAGTGGAATGAGTTTATGAAGTTTGTTTAATTGTCTTTCTGTAATTTATAAATAAAATAAAGAACTAACGTTTTTTTCTTAAGACTGGTTAAACAAACTTTCTATTACTGTTATATATTTTTTTGTAGTTTAAGCGTCATTACAGTATTAATACGGGGCTTGTTTCCCAAAATACTCGCGCTGTACGTAGACTTTTGTGGAACACCGTAGATGTAAGTACTTTAAATACAAAAAAAAAAAACAGTCCCAAAAATATATTTTGTGTTACGGTTATCAAATTCATTGATACCTTAAACAACTTGGCGAGAGTATCACTACTGAACCTTAATCGGTTTATAAAATAATCTCGCTAGTTCCAAGATAGTACAAAGACTTACATTGGTAATAAAAACGAGCTTATACGCCCCTAGTGGAACTGCACACTGCCACAAAAAGCCCTTGCCAGCAAGTATCATAAGCATAGGACACTTCTTGACTGTAAGACAAAGCCTATTCTAGTTTGCCCTTCATAGAAACTATTGAAACAAACCAAAATACATATGTACCTACTCCCAAAATATGCATTTATTCCTGCAAACATTTAAATTTACATTTGTATTTATAGTCCACCGATGCATTTGGCTACTGTCACGTTAAAAACACCGGGGGTGGCATTTGTTATGGGTATTCTACAACCGAACACACATACGCTCGTCCTTTAGTCATTATAATTTCAACTTTTCCGCTTACTACATACTCGTAGATAGTATTCATTCCAACAAAAGTTTGAACAAAATAAGTCAAAACAACCATAAAACCACCCCGGGAGACAAATCCTTTCAATAACTATTTCATACCAAAAAACAAAACCGTTTCTATTTTTTGTCTTCCTTTTTAGTGATGATATAAGAAAAAAAAGCATAAAAAAAACGATTATCTCTGTTTATAGACATGGAAATTATGATGCTTCGAAGTGTTAGTAAGCCGCTTAGCCAGGCGGTAAATTTATGCGAAAACCCAACTCCGGCTCCAGCTTAAAATATTTGCATCTCAAATATCTCTAGTACCTGTGTAGAGAATTTTCAAATTTTATTCAGTCAAAATGATAGAATGGCAGAGCATGGCTGCCAACTAAATGTTTCTAAATCTCTTAGGCAGCTACATAAGTGGACATATTTTATTCTAAGCCAAAGGAGATAATCTAAATGGATTTTCGGTTTTTATTTGAAAAGACAAGTGTGTTTATCCACCTTAATGGTGCTCGATGGTGATGGGGATAAGTGAACTGGCCAAATAATCTCACTATACACAGCAAATACTTGAGAGGATGAATTTTTGTGTGGAAATTACATTAACCCTCGACCCGTGTACTGTAAAATTTTGAGTTATCGTGTACTTGGGCACTCAGTGCCCTATAAAGTAAGTATGTAAAAATTTGCATTTTTTATACGAGATGCATATTATTAAAAATTTGTAAAAAGCCTTTATCAATGAAAATAAAATATCTATCTATTTATCTATCTATCTTTTATATGAAATCAAAGAGAAAACATGTTTTTTTCATTGTCCAAATTATAATACCTACACTGAGAGAAATTTGCAATAAAAAAAACAAATAACAATAACTTTTCCGTGTTTAAACATGTCGCTTTAATGAAAAATGTAAACTAAATTCTGGTTTAATCAAATAAATACATGTTTGGTGTTGAATTAACAAATATTTTAAATACATATTTTTTAACTTAAATTAGTTCATGTTTGATATTATCCATAAAATATGAAAGAGTTTACTTTAAATACAATTCTATTAAAATCAGTTTGTATTGAAATATTCAAACGGATTTCTGTTTGATCTAACGATAAGCAAGTTAAGCAATATTTCGTTGCAAAAACGAATACATGATCATTTAAAATAGGACTGTATTTTACTCAAATAAGTTCATGTTTGAGAAAACAGAATTCAATTGAAAACATTTGGAAATGAATTATTCGAACAGATGTATATTTAATTTTGACTATAAACGTGTTTGAATGTAACATGACTTGTTGAAAATTTGCAATGTTTTTTGCAATTTGTTCTTAATTGAACGTATTTAAATTTTTAAATTGAAGAAAAATTGGACTTACTTAAATGAAACTTCGACAAAGGAAAAAGTAAAACGCGTGTGTTCGTTTGGGGTCGGTAATAAGAAGTGCCGACAGAATTTTATTTTTACTTCTATTCAATTTTATTTTTTCTTTATCCATTTTCGTTAAAACTAAATATGGCCGATTGGGCGGCAAATTCAAATTTTATACCATCTACGGTGGTACAATAATTATTATTAATGATGATGAATTTGATAATGCTGATGACGATGTTCTGACGAAACACCGGCCGCGTTGAAGGGCTGTAGTCTTCAAAAATCATCGGGCAGAACAGCTAGTTTGACGATTGGTCTTCTAATAATCGTTCCTCTGGTTTTGACGTCGGCCACCCTGACCTTTCCGTCCTGCCCTGCGACGACTGCCACGACTCGTCCTATTGTCCACTGCTGTGGAGGCGTGTTGTCTTCGTGGATTGCGACAACCTTTCCGACGACGAGGTTGGGCTGCTCCTGTACCCATTTGCTGCGAGCCTGAAGGCCCAGCAGGTAGTCCCTTGACCACTTCCGCCAGAACTGCTGCTTGAGAAGGCATACAAGTTGCCATCTTTTTAAGCAATGCATTTGATGCTCCGGCAATGGCTCCGGTGGCAGTGCTTGCAATGGACCGCCTATTAGTAGGTGTGCCGGTGTAAGAGCTTCGCCGTCGTTGGGGTCTGCGCTTAGGGGTGCGATCGGCCTTGAATTGAGGACGGCTTCGACCTCGATCAGCACGGTCAGTAGCTCCTCTGCTGTTAGCAGCGCGTTCCCCACGGTGCGATGTAGCAGGCTCTTCGCGGACTTCACTGCGGCCTCCCACAGACCGCCGAAATGTGGAGCCCTTGGTGGTATGAAGACGAAGCTGAACCCTTCTTCTGCTGCGAACTGGTAAACGGCTTCCTTCCCTCGTTCGAACTGCTCGCGAACCTCCTGAAGTTTCCTCTGAGCTCCCACGAAGTTCGTCCCGTTGTCGCAGTGTATCTTCTGGGGAATCCCTCGGCGACCGATGAACCTTTTAAGGGCGAGAATAAAACAATCAGAAGACAGATCAGTGGTTATTTCGAAATGTACAGCTTTGGAAGTAAAACAAACAAAAACCGCGATGTACGTTTTGTATGGTGGTCGCCCGCGAATTCTTAAAGAAGTATGTACGGGACCACAAAAATCAACTCCACATATTAAAAATGGGCGTTGTGCTCTAAGCCGATCTGCTGGCAAGTTACCCATGATTTGCGTCAGCAACTTTGGCCGATACTTAAAGCAGTGTACGCAACCTTGTATGATATTTCTGCATGCTTCTTGGGCATTTACTAGCCACAATCTTTCACGAAGCAGCGCTACCAATGCTTTGGGACCAGCATGGTGATTTTTAATATGCAGGTACCGCAAATACGTTTTTACTAAATGCGTGTTTTTTGTTAGTAACAGCGGAAACTTGGCATCATACTCAATCGGTGCATGCAAGAGACGTCCGCCTACTCGAAGTAGCGAGAAGGTACAATCATTGTTTTGCGAAGAATGTTGTTAAGACAATTCTAAATTTAATGATTTTATTTATTTCTGGGGCTGATGTTTCCCGCACTAAAACTTGACAAAGAATCATTCTTATTATAAAACATAATAACTAGTTGACCCCTTGCATTGGGTTTACAATTTTTACGAGTCATCACTTAATATTAGATTACAAATAAACGCAAGCGTGAGAACAGACGAATTGTGCGAAACCCAATCGCCGAAACACGAGATGCGTGAATTCGCTAAAACCTGTCTGGTGCCATGCTTGTACAATTACAAGAAAAATTAAAAACGCTGATAAAGAAAAAACTAAACATGATACAAAACTAAACATACTCCCCCTTCTTGAGGGTTCTTAACTCTCTAAACTTAAAAATATACTAATTAACTATTGTATTAAACATCGTCTACTCTAAAACGTGACGATCTTAGTTGTGGGATTGGCTTTGATCGCCTCTGCTTGTGCCAATACGCGATCATTATCCCTATCATGCCAGCAAGGAGAATATAACTGATCCCATAGTGGTGATAATCGTGGGCGTTTACGCTTAGATTATTGGAAAGCGCTTTGGATGAGCTTACATAGTCTTCAACTTTGCCTTTTAAATCAGCTAGCTGAATCTTATCAATGTCATTTACCTCGGGTGGAACTAAAATCTTCGTTGTCGAGCTTCGACTGACTGCATTGTCTAAGTTTTTCATCATAATTGTATTATTCCCTTTTGCTTGCAGTGTTGGACCTACTACTAGAACTATAAGAATCGTAGATAGCCATGCAGTCTTGGGTAATTTCCTTTTTCGAATATTTCCGGATTTGCTCGGTAACCTTTCGGTTTCGTTAGTTGTATTATTATCGATGTCCTTTGACTCAATTCTCTCGTCTTCCAGTTTATTTTCTATTGGCAGAGGACATAGATTATGTACGGCACGTTGATATATACCCGTTAGCGTCTTCACGTTAACTACCCGTACAAAGTCATCGGTTCCCTTAAACACTTCTGTTACTCGTCCTAGTTTCCACCTCATCGGTGGAGTATTTGCTTCTTTAATGACAACTAATGCCCCAGGTTCTATGTTGTTTGATTCAGTTTTCCATTTCATCCGTTGCTGTAAATTGTGCAAATATTCAGCTGACCATCTTTTCCAAAAATGTTGCTGAATGTGCTGTATTTGACGAAACTTGCTTATGTTGTTCAATTTTTGATCGGTGATGTTTGGTTCAGGCAACGCTGTAAGTGGGGCTCCAATCAAGAAGTGCCCAGGAGTAAGTGCGTCTAAATCGTTGGGATCAAATGTCATAGGTGTTAATGGCCGTGAATTTAAAATTGCTTCTATTTGAATTACCACCGTTAACAATTGTTCATAAGTAAGAGAGGCTTCTCCTAAGTAACGAATCAGCAGTCCCTTTGTCGACTTCACTGCAGCTTCCCAAAGTCCTCCGAAATGTGGGGCTCGTGGTGGTATATATTTCCAATGAATTCCTTCTGTTAGGCACGTCGTTTCCAAAGCGGAGTGTATATTGTCTGACTCAAACGCTCTTCTTAGCTCTAAAATTTCATTCTTTGCACCCACAAAATTTGTCGCGTTGTCACAAAATAACGAATGGCATACCCCTCTTCTTCCTATAAATCTCTTCAATGAATTAATAAATGCCTCAGAAGATAAGTTGCTTACAACTTCAATGTGTACAGCTTTAGTAGAAAAACACACAAATACAGCCAAATAAGATTTCGTCGGAGTTTTGCCTCTTACCTTGTGATGTGTTTTTACTGGACCACAGAAGTCAACGCCTGAATGATAGAAAGGTCGTGATGAATTAACTCTTTCCTTGGGTAAGTTACCCATTATTTGTTGTATAGCTATTGGCCTTGATCTAAAACACTTGATGCAGTTACCAATTACTTGTCGCGCCATTCTACTAACACTCAAAATCCAGTATTGTTGTCTTGAAATTGCAATCAGTGATCTATGCGATGTATGCAAATATGTGTTATGCAAATGGACTAAAAGCATTTTCGTAATAATGTTATTTTTTGGCAATAAGACCTGATGTTTAGCATCCAACGTAATAGTTGCGTTTTTTAATCGTCCACCTACCCTTATTAGTTTTGTTTTATTATCAAAGTATGGAGATAAGGATGCAATACTTGAAGTTTTTTGTACTCTCAGTCCACTTTCTAAGCTACGATAATCCTCTGGAAAAGCACACCTTTGGGTGTGTACCAAGATCAAACGTGTGCCCTGCTGAAGTTCATTTGTTGTCAAATGACCTCCATTTCGAAATCCTTTGGATGTTCTACAGTTGTTATAAAATCTAAAACAATAGGAAAAGATTTTTTGAAGTGTATTGAATGAGTTTTTGTGATTTACACATTCAATTAAAAGCCCATTAAGGAAACTTGAGGTAATTAACACCGATTTTTTCTTCCGTCGTTCTTGCACTGTCGTCGGCAGAGTGTATTCTGTCGTTGTCCAAGTTTTAACATCCTGACTTAGGAATTCCGGGCCTTTAAACCAGGTTGTGGCTTTAAGTAGTGTTGATACATTAAGGCCTCTAGATAAGAAATCAGCTGGATTACTCTCACCCTTAATATAATTCCATTGATGAATATCTGTACTATGTTGAATTTTTGCTACTCTATTTGCGACGTATGTTTCCCATGTATAGGAAGGTGACTTTATCCAAGCCAATACTGTCGTGGAATCTGTATAATAACATACCTTGTTTATTTTCTTGGGCAAGATTTTCAAAATCCTGTCTACTAACTCTACCATGATAACCGCGCCTTGTAGCTCCAACCGTGCAATGCTTATAGTTTTAAGAGGTCCAACTCTCGATTTGGAACACAACAGGTGCGAGTTAATGTGATCATCTTCATCTATTGATCTCAAATATACGCAGGCTCCAAATGCACTTAAACTGCTATCAGAAAATGCATGCAATTCACTAGTGGTTGCCGAAGTCGTTGAAACATAGCGTGGGATACTTAATTCGCTCAACAATGAAAACTGCGATAGATAATTTAACCATTTGTTAGCTTCTTCTAAAGGCAAAGTTTCGTCCCAAGATAGTTCTGCCTTCCAGACGTCTTGTAGAAATAGTTTGCCGAGTACTACAACAGGGCCGAGTAAGCCAAGCGGATCAAAGAGCCGGGCTAGGTCTGCTAGAATTGTTCTCTTAGACACAGTTGAATCATCACCTTTATTGACGTCAAGTTTAAAACGAAAGACATCTGAAGATGGATCCCAAATCAATCCTAATGTTTTAATCACCTCCGATTGATAAAATGTTACGAGTTTTTCTTTATGCTCTTCTGGAACCTTCTCCAAAATCTCGGAATCATTAGCACAGAATTTACGTAACTTAAACTTCCCCAGATTCAGCAACTGATTGATTTCCGTTAATAACGTCTTAGCATCTTCTAGTGTTTCTGCTCCGGTGAGAACGTCATCTACGTATGTGTTGTTCTTGACTGCCAATGCCGCCCTATAAAAGATATCCTGGTTGTCTTCCGCCAATTTAACAAGGCATCTCGTTGCCAAGTAAGGAGCTGAAGCAGTTCCATAGGTTACTGTGTTTAATTGATAGATCTGTAGTGGAAGATCGTTGCGTGATCTCCATAAAATAAGTTGCATTGCTCTGTCCTTTGGACTCACTAGAATTTGCCTATACATTTTGTTTATATCTGCGGTAAAGACATATTTATGCATTCGAAAATTCACTATTGTCGAAAAAAGGTCTGGTTGGACTGTTGGACCAACCCTTAAAATATCGTTGAGTGAGCGGCCAGATGAAGTTTTCGCAGAAGCGTCAAATACAACCCGAAGTTTTGTTGATGAACTATCAGGCTTAATAACGCAATGATGAGGAAGTATGTAATGATCAGCTAGTAACTCATCTTTTGTTATTGGACTCATGTGTCCCAGTGATTCGTACTCTTCCATGAAATTAACATAGGATTCTTTGAGTTCCTTGTTCTTATCTAATCTCCTTTCTAATGTCAAAAATCGTTTTTCTGCTAATTTTCGCGAGTCTCCTAGCAGCGATCCAGGATCGCCCTTGAATGGCAATTTTACTATAAACTGGCCTTCTGAGCTTATTTTTGTATTTATTTTAAAATGCTCCTCGCATTCATGTTCCTCTTGGCTCATTGTATTAACGGGTGCTTCATGCCCTTCTGTCTCCCAAAAACTCCTTACGAGTTTTTCTAATGAGGAAAGCGATGGATTTGCCACCACATGACAATGCGCACTTTCTTGTGGTATTGGAGCACTTCCAGCTACAATCCATCCCAACTTAGTGTTGCGTAGTATTGGTAGTTCGTTTGAAACTTTAAGTTCACCGGGCAAGAGTAGATCAAAGAAAATCTCAGCTCCTATTAACATGTCAATACGTTGAGCCTTTGAATACTGAGGGTCGGCTAGTTTGACATCTGTAGGAATACTGAATAAGGATACGTCTAACTGTTGACTAGGTTGGTAATCACTTATTCGAGGAATTATACTTGTTTCAATTGTTGTTTTGTATGTAGAATTTCTAGACTCAAATGTTAGGGTTACGGCGAACTCAGTTTTACTTTCCTGCGCTGCAATACCGCTGATTGGAATGTTCAGTCGATGCTTTTTATGCCCTAATTCATGTGCAAATGATGAAGTTATAAAATGAAGCTGTGATCCAGAGTCCAAAAGTACCCGACACGGAATTCGTGTCCCGTACGAGGTAATGACATTGACCACAGCTGTTGCTAGATAGACATGATGTTTTCTAACTCTTAAACCTATAGCAGCATTGGCGGATGCGCCCAATGGCTGATCTTGTTTTATAATTTTCTTATCTGTATAGCGCTTACCACATTGATTATCTTGATCGTTGACTTTCTGCTGCGGATGGGCATGATGTTGCTGTGGCTGCTGATAGTTTTGTTGCTTTTCAGGGTGTTGTTGCTGCTGCGGATGGTGTTGTTGCTGCTCATGTTGTTGTTGCTGCTCATGTTGTTGTTGCTGCTGCGGATGGTGTTGTTGCTGCTGTGGATGGTGTTGTTGCTGCTGCGAATGGTGTTGTTGCTGACGCTGTTGCTGCTGTTGCTGATGGAGGAGGGTGTTGTGCTTGCCATGGCATTTTTGGCAACCTCTGGACTGGCATGACTGGGAGTAATGACCCGGTTTTAGGCAGTTTCTGCAAAGCTGGAGCCTGCGTGCTGTTTGGTCCCGTTCAATATCTGAAAGACATAAAAATTGTGAGCAATTGTATATTCTGTGTTTACCTGATTGACACATAGTGCAATTGATACTGTTGTCACTATTCGCTGCAACAAGCACCGAAGGCTTTCTCCTCTCGTCTCGATTGTTAATGGCTTCCAGCGTCTGAAATCTTGATTCTACAAACTTGAGGAAGTCCTCAACTGCTGGGCTGCTTCTAGGATCTTCAAGAGATTGCTCAAATAAAATCCTGCTTTCCTTGTCCAACTTCTGCAACATGAGATGGACGACTAATGGATCCCAGTTCTCTGTGTCGTATCCCAGGTTCGCTATAGCCTGCATTCCTTCCTTCGTTGTGTCGTGCAGCTTTCTCAGGCTGGAAGCCGTTCCAACTGTGGAAGCTTGTGACAGCAGACTCGTCAATTGGGCTGTCAGTAAAAGTCTTTTATTGTCGTAGCGGTCAACAAGAGTTTTCCAAGCCACTTCGTAGTTGCTGTCGGTGGCTTGAAAATGTTGTATTAAATTGTGCGCCTCGCCGGTTACATTTGCGCGCAGAAAATATAGCTTTTGTGCTGGTGGAATCGGTTGTTCGTGTATTAGCTGCTTGAAGAGATCGTAAAATTGCCGCCAGTTGAGATAACTACCATCGAATTTTGGCAGTTCTATTTTCGGCAATTTCATCGCTGAATTCATTGGCACCTTTGATGGTTTCGGGGTCTCCAGCTCTTCGTACAGCTCCATCAAGGTACTCTCCACCCGATCCTGCATTTCAAAATATTGTGAAATTTGGTCGATGGAGGCCTGGTCCTCCAATCGTTGGTAGAGTTGTGCGATTTCTGTCCAATTTTGTTCTATCGACCTTGCTTTGATTCTGCAAAAACTTTCACTTCGTCGTTGAGGAAATTCTGCACTGCATTTTTCTAAAGCCTTTTTCAATATGTCCATCAGCAGACGAAGCCTCTCCGACTGAGCCATTGTCCGAGGTTGAAAGGGCAACATGTACTTTTCTGAATGAACTGGTGTTTCAGGGAGTTGACGGGTCACTGGCGTTGGAAGGGTCTTAACCTTTTCCTTGGGAATCGCTCCTGCAAGCCCGCTTAGTTTTGGATCACAAGCGGCAGCTGCATCTGCTAAATCATCTCGTGGTATGCGTTTGGGTGATTCAATGTCCACTCGCTCCATTGCTTGTATGTGTTCTATACGACGGTGAATATCACTTCGCAGGCGCTCTGCAACTCTTCGCACGGCCTCAAAGTAATCCTTCTTGAAGTAAGGATGATCCAACTGGTCGGGAAAGCCTTCTCGGATTTTGCTGTCCGTTTCATCAAACTTCTCCCAGTTTTGATCCAAACTAGCACGACGTGCAGTCAAATAGTCGAGAGTTTTTCTGGTTTCCGGATCCTTTCCGTAATTCCGGCTGATGCGGATGATTTCATCTCCTATCTGCTCTTGTTGAGTCGTGTAGTACTCCAATTTTTTCACTTCACTTGCATTTGCTGAATCTAGTTCCGACATTCTATTATTTAACACACACTCGACACAAATAAATTAAACAAACAAAAAACTAGTCCTGTCACGGTCGCCAAAATGTTTTGCGAAGAATGTTGTTAAGACAATTCTAAATTTAATGATTTTATTTATTTCTGGGGCTGATGTTTCCCGCACTAAAACTTGACAAAGAATCATTCTTATTATAAAACATAATAACTAGTTGACCCCTTGCATTGGGTTTACAATTTTTACGAGTCATCACTTAATATTAGATTACAAATAAACGCAAGCGTGAGAACAGACGAATTGTGCGAAACCCAGTCGCCGAAACACGAGATGCGTGAATTCGCTAAAACCTGTCTGGTGCCATGCTTGTACAATTACAAGAAAAATTAAAAACGCTGATAAAGAAAAAACTAAACATGATACAAAACTAAACAATCATCGTCTTTGAATTCTTGCATGAATGGATTGAGTTTTTGCATATTAGACGAAAGTGCGATATTTCGTTTTAATTTATGAATTTCTTCAGGAAATTCGTGACATTGAACAATTTCAATTATTTTTAAAAATGCCAAATGCAACTCTTTTGCTGACGGTGAAGCGTTAAACATTAGTGTTTTATTCTTTAGTTTTCGAATAAATCGCATTATATATGCGAACGTTCTGGCTAATTTAGCATATGAGGAGTATCTATCGATGAAATCGATCAGATACTTCCTTGGATTTTCGACTGCAATTAGGACGACATTAGTTTTTCGTCTTTCTAAGGCCTCATCATTTGGAGATAATTCGAAATGAGTGTTTATTGGCCAAGCAGTTGGATCTTCGCGGAGGAACTGTGGAGCATTGAACCAAATGGAACTATTAAGTTCATCCACGTTACAACCCCTAGATACAATATCCGCGGGATTTTGTTTTGTTGGGACATGTCTCCATGCCATGTTTTGTGTCCACTCTTGGATTTCTGACACACGATTTCCAACAAAGGTTGCGAGAGATGAAGGGTATGTTTTTATCCAATGCAAAGTTATTTCGGAGTCAGTCCAAAATACAATTTGCTCGGCGTCAAAATTCAACATTGCCGATACCCTCATCCACAATTTGGACAGAGTATGCGCTGCGCAAAGTTCCAATCGCGGGAGCGATTTGGTTTTCAAAGGGGCCACCTTGGACTTTGCTGTTAATAGCGTCGACTTGATACTTTTCATAGTCTGGCTGCGGATATAAATGCAACAACCATAGGCTCTCATTGAAGCGTCGGCGAAACCATGAATTTGAATTCTCGCGTTTGAATGTGTTTCCACAAACCGTGGTATTTTAACCTCGCGAAGTTGTATCAGATTGGTTTTGAAATTCTGCCAACTGGTATCAAGGCGCAATGGAATCGACTCATCCCAGTCAAGTTTTTCAATCCAAAGCTCTTGTAGTAGGATTTTTGCTTTGGTGACTATAGGGCACAGTAATCCAAGAGGATCGAATAGGCGAGAGGAAATTGATAAAATGTTTCTCTTTGTCGCTCGTAGATTATGAAAGTTTTCTTCTAAGCTGAAACAAAAAATGTCTTCTTTCGGTAGCCACTGGATTCCTAGTGTTTTTGTGGAGTCTGAGTCATTAAATTTGATTGACTTTTCAGTGATCTCAGCGTTGTAAAACGCTGGATGGTTTGAAAATTATTTAGCTAGTTGGAATCCACCCTTTTTTAATATTTCTTGTATCTCATTTTGTATTATTTTAAGGGTTTCAAGTTCATCGGCACCAGTTAGAAGATCATCAACGTAGAAATCTTTACGAAGTACTCTTGACCCTATAGGGTGAGTGCTTTCGTGTGAATCGCCTAACATTTTGAGACACCGTATTGCCAAGAATGGCGCTGGCGCAGTACCATATGTGACAGTGTTCAATCGAAAATGTTGCAGTGGCTGAGATGGATGCTGCCTCCACGCCACGAGCTGGTAAATCGAATGCTCTTCTGCAAGACGAACTTGACGGTACATTTTCGCAATATCTGCCGTCATGGCATATTTATGAGTACGAAAACGGAGCAACGTCGAAAACAGCTCCTCTTGAATGGTTGGCCCAACCATCAAGATGTCATTCAACGATGTTTGGGTACGTCTCGAAGCATCAAAGACAACTCGCAGTTTAGTGCTTGTGCTTTGTGGTCGTAAGACACACTGATGCGGAATGAAATAGTGCGGGCGATTCGGGATTTCGTTATTCGTGGGTGACATATGCCCCAAAGACAGGTATTCATTCATGAACTCCATGTACATAGCTCTCAGCTCGTTACTTGTTGATAATTTTCGCTCGAGTGCGAGAAACCGCCGTTTGGCAATTTCAAATGATGATCCGAGCGAGCTAGGAGGTGTTTTGAATGGCAATTTGACCTCAAAACGACCTGTCGGCAAAAGTTGCGTATTTTCAACAAAGTGATTTTCACACATTTGTTGTTCTGGTGTGAGAATTTTATTTGATTCTCCCGGGATTTCCTCCAACGACCAGAATTTCTGAACAAATTTGTCCAGAGATGGCAATTCATCTGATTGGCCTATCATGTTACAGGCTCTGGTATGTGAATTTGAACATTTGGAATATTTTCCAGATACAATCCAACCAAGCAGCGTCTTTTGAAGGGTAGGATATTCAGGACCTTGTTTAATTTGCCCAACAGACAACAATTCGAAGAAGGTTTCTGCTCCTAACAGCAAATCAATCTTTTGTGGCTTATGGAAACATGGATCGGCTAGTTCAATGTTACGTGGCATGTTCCAGTCTGCGGTGTTTATAGCATGATCTGGTTGATATGCTGATATTGAACTCAGGACCCAATAATCTGCCGAAAAGGAATGATCATTCAACCTTGATTTTACTACTGCATGCAATTTCTTGCTGACTGTAGTATTTACCTTTCCAATGCCAAGCAAATTCAGATATTTTTCTTCTTTACGAAGATTCAACCTCTGTGCAAGCTCTTCAGTTATGAAATTTATTTGCGAGCCAGAATCAAGTAACGCTCGACATAAAGAATACTCGCCAGATTTGCCTTTAATACGAACAACAGCGGTAGCAAGAATAACTTGATCATTCGAAACAGAAGCATGCATGACCCCCCCGGAAGTTGAAGGCTGAGGCGAGATGTTAAAGATTGTAGCATATTGATGTAACAACGAATGATGCGGCCGATTGCAAACGTTACACCGACTAAGCTTGCATTTTGAAACTGTGTCCTTTTCTAAGGCAGTTAATACAGATCGGAACACTTTTCGCGAACTCGAATCTTTGTAAAACTGGCAGTGCAGTTATGTAATGATGTCTTGATCTGCAGAGTAAGCATTTTTGTTTTGTTTGTTGTTGTTGTTGTTGTTGTGGACTTACACATGAAAACGAGGATTTGGGGTTCTTTTTTCGACCGAAATCCTGTTGTGGTTTCACTTGTCTATCAGATGGCTTTGACTTTGAAGTCGAAGCTTCGTCAGCGGAGATATGCTGGTATCTTTTATTAAGCGCAGCTTCACACTCGCTCCATAAGGGAAGAGTGCTGTAATCTAGCTGCTCCTCCCACTTAGATCTTGTGACCGCATCAACCTTTGACATCACTAAATGGATAATAATCGCATTGGTGATATTCTTTTCATCGCCCAATGACAAAAGCGAATCGTAGATTGCAGAAACTGTGTCTATCATGCTGCGTAGTGCAGACGCTGACGGCTTAGTGATCTCTGGTAAATCAAACAGTGTTGAAACACTGTCAAAAAATATCAAACAATTGTTATCATACACTTTTTTTAAACTAGCCAGAGCTTTTGGATAATTTTGCTCGGTAATTTGAAAGGCTTTGACCGTTCCTAAAGCTTCACCGGATAGACAAGAAATCAGATGATTGAATTTTTCAATATCTGGAAGCGTGGTATCATTGTCCACTAAATTTTCGAAAAGGCTGATAAAGTTTTTATAATCAGCATATTTACCGCTAAATTTTGGAAGAGACATTTTCGGAAGTCTAGAGTGATGAGCGCCACTAAAGGAGTATTCAACTGCGCTAGATTTACGCCTCTTACTTAACACTGACATTATTAAGGACTTCGTATTAACACAAATGTCTTCTAATTCTCCGCGAAACGTATCACGATGATCAGAAGATTCTATCTTTGACTGACAGTTCATGGCTTGATCGATATATGAATTTAAAATATCCAGTCGACATTCTAATTCGATTGGATTCTGCGATATCGTTTTCTGTTCCAATGCCGTTTTAATCCGCGTAATATTCGAGGTAATAAGTGACCGTTGATGCTTTAATTGCTCAATGTTTTCACCTTTGCTCGGAGAATTCTGTCTCTTTTTGCTTGCCATTTTAATTGCGAGAAGGTATTCGAAATTTACTTTGAAATTTGCACTATTAAATATGGATTTAGTTTATCCACAAATATTTGCTTAATTTGCACTGGTTATCAATTAAACTTTCACGAAATTTTTGAAAAATTAGTTTATTTTCAAACGTTAACTATCACGTAAAATTAGTTAGTTATTGTAACCGCATTCGTGTACAAATCGTCGCAAAAAAAATTTGTGTGCAAATAACCGATTTAATTTATAGTAAATTTCACTTTACCTCGATGATTAATATGCAATCCACCTTTAATTTATTTCTAATATGCAAATAATATTCAATTTAAATATTTATCGCTGAACATGCGCATCGAGCACCAACTCCGAAGACCAATTGTTTTGCAATTGTTGGATTGCAAAACAATTGAATTGCGCGAGCGTGAATTGTAAGTTTTGATATCAATTTAATTACCTGCGATCGAATTGATAATTTTAATTTCCGTAATTAATTAAGTGTGGTGAGAATAGTTCAGAATGGCGAGTTGTGGTGAATACGGGCGATAGGCGGAGGTGGCGGTGGCGACAATATAGCAACAGAGCGAGCAGAAAAATTAAATTAAAATTATTGTTTTTAGTGAATTATTAGTTTTAAGTCACTTTGTTTTTTTGCTTTTTGTGCATTATTAGTTTTAAGTCACTTTAATTGTTCTGTTTATAAGACAATCAATAAATTTCGATTTAATTTTACGAATCACGCACTTTATTTGTTTTTTCCATACATGAGCATTTGCAATAGATAATGTAATACAGTAAGTATGTAAGATGACAAGAATTGAAAGTGTTAGTGCTTTGATTAATCAATTCGGTTTAATTGGAATACCGATAAAATGATCTTAGCAATTTGCTTTTAATTGACCAAATGCACTTTCAATTTTTGTGTTGTACCTGTTTTTTATTTTTGGAAACTTCCCTTGTAGCAACTTCCTTCTGGCACTGCGCACAATTGCAATTAATGTGCATTGGTTTGACTGTTGGAGCGCTAGGGCTATGCACGAACGTCTATTTGCTGGAACGCTGGTAAATGCTGCGGACGTCTCGGGAATTATGTTTATTATTTTACTTTATCTTATTATTATTTTCGTTTAGGTATATATTTTATATTTTTATTTTATTTTATTATATAGTTCTTAAACGACACTAACTGCGCGATTCGGACTTCTACCGATATACAATACGTCGCGTAAATTTAATTTAAGAAAGTCACTGCTCGGGCACCATGAAAATTTGCAATGTTTTTTGCAATTTGTTCTTAATTGAACGTATTTAAATTTTTAAATTGCAGAAAAATTGGACTTACTTCGTTTGGGGTCGGTAATAAGAAGTGCCGACAGAATTTTATTTTTACTTCTATTCAATTTTATTTTTTCTTTATCCATTTTCGTTAAAACTAAATATGGCCGATTGGGCGGCAAATTCAAATTTTATACCATCTACGGTGGTACAATAATTATTATTAATGATGATGAATTTGATAATGCTGATGACGATGTTCTGACGAAACACTTGTAAATGTACCATAATTTGTTATTGCTTTATTCAGTTTTAAATATACACTATACAACTAACAAGTGCAACTAACAAAATTTGTGAATACTACGGCCAGAACGTAAAAGACGTGAAATCAAGGGGACAAATTGCATCTTGTAAGCAAATCTCAAACAAAGGTATGCAGCTCCGTGTGCAAGTAAACGTATAAATTTTGTCTTTTGACATTTAGGTATTATTTGCAGATAGTGTTGATAACATATGTAGCTTCCAGCTTGCTTAATAGTGTGATTACTCCAACAGCTCGTTTCGGAGATGCTGAGGGAAGAAAAAATACTCGATGCTTCATATTTTGCAAGTCCTTCCTTACATTTGTATCAAGAAGATGTTACTTAAGAAATAAGTTTTTGTTAAAAATTAATAAAATCAGTTAAACTAAAAGAAAATCTGTTTTTTTATGTCGCATATAAGAACCTGTTTTTCCAGGATCCAGTTCTTTCTTGAGTTCAAAAAATGGGCTCGAAATTTGTATAAGATGGAAACCAGATAAATAAACAAAATTAAAAAAATTTATATAACATGTATACATATAAATATGTATGCATGTATATACATCTGTAAGCATTACAGATTTTAATTTAAAGCAATTTCTTTTTATTTTTCCCAAATAAAATTCCCTTTGAATTAAAAAGATACCTATTTAAGAAATTCAAATATTTTAATATCAAGTTAAACAGATTTCTATTTAATTTTCTTTATTTTGATTCTGTTAGTCTGAAATAGAAATCATTTTGATTCAAATAAGCATCTGTTTATAAAATTTACGTTGAATATGTTTATTTCAAATAGAAAACAAGTTGATTCTATCGAAAACTATCTAAAATTATGATTAAAAATAACAAAGTTATTCATGTTTAAATTAAACAAAAACCATTTTGGCGCCAAATCATATTTATTTGTGTTTAGTTTAAACACGAATGGGTTTAGTTTTTTTCTCAGTGTACATTATGTACATAATATTTCTATAAAAATATAAATTGCTGTCAATATATTTTATATAGCTTAACGTTTATATCGCTGACTGATTTTAAGTCCCTAGCTTCTTCTGTTGACGCTTTTTCGGCACCTGTATACAACAGTATTACAATATACATACATATGTATACAGCTCATCTGCATCCGTATCATATCATCGACGAAGTGTCTTTGATGTTACTGTCAAACCATTTTCTTCATTGAGGTTGTTCTGGGCAGAAAAATACAGAAAAGTACAAAGTTTTGTGTTCAGTGAGAAAAAATTCTATCCGAAACTGATCTGCTTTGTGTTCAGTGAGGTTATCCCGAGGGTTATCCAGAAACATACAGGAAATCTTGCACCTACTCTTGAGGTAGAACAGACCGGTGTACAGTTGTGAAAATCAGCTGTGATTGTATATTTGATATTTTTTTTACTCGAATTGAAAAGTGAATCGACGAGTTAGGAAGAAGAAATCGAAATAAGAGTCTATCTAATAATTATAAGATGTACTCTGATCGAAATTCAATCGGTAAGAGGGCAATCAGTTATTGTAAAATGCTATAAATAATTTGGAAAACATAAGTACAATAAATCGACAATGATGTAGTCATTTTTGGCAACTAACATTTATGTGCTGTACTTATCTGTGTTAACTTTGTTCTGACATTTTTCAGGAACCTGTGATTTTCTGTTTTAGGTTTTTCTCACTCTCTTCGCTTTTCTGGTTGTGTCAAGAACGATAGTATCTATAATATCTAGGCTAATCCAACACCTAAAAGCGTCTGCCTTTTTGAAAATATCTGTTTGCATGTCACGCAAATCACACATTGGGAACAAAATAAGGGTCAACATCCGAAAGGTCTCCATAATCTTTGTCTGCTATGCTTTGCTATGCTATGCTGTGCTATGCTACTTACATAGGTAGCCCTACAGTCCGGGGTGGACCAAGGGCTCAAAGAACAACCCTTGTCAGCTTCATAATACTTTGGAATCCTCCGATGAGTCACTATGTTGTAGATGGTATTTAAAAACTCCTGTTCATCATCTCTCAAAGCTGTGCGACAAGATTTACGACACATTCTAGCACATGATTTCCATCCATTTTTCTAGAAAAACCAAATAAAATATTCAAAAGAAAAAAAGTCTACCTATCTGCATTTACTTCCCAAAAAATCAAAATCAGCACCTTCGCCCGTAAGACATCAGATAATGCACTAATAGGTATATATAGAGTATATGCAGTAAAACTTCAAAAAATAATTTATTAAACTCCACTGTAAAATAGTTTCGGAATATATTTAGCATCCAAAATCAGTGGTAAACTCTCTCGTTTACAAAAAAAAATATGTTCATTGGAACAAATAAAATCATTGGGAAAGCTAACAATTTTAATAAACAATGTGCCGAGAAATCAGATACACGATAGCGGTCTTTTTTTGAAGCTCCGAGTAACGAAAATTAAGTACAAAATCATTTCAACTAGTTGATGTGCTCGTGTGCTTGGGTATTGTATGTCCAAGAAATCATCTCTTTCTTGCATGTCATACACCAACAAATGCGGTAAAAATCGATTTGAAATTTCCTGTGGGCACTCAGTTCCCAATACACAGGTCCAGGGTTAAATTTCAGCATTGTATCTATAAATTTGTAAGTGGTTGTAACCAAAGATATTGCAACAGTTGGTAGTATGTAATAAGTTTGTCGACATTTTTAACACATTTAGACCCAGCGGCGATGCGTTTTCGCAACACTTAAGAGCAGGTAACCGTCACATCACGATTTTTTTTGCCGGTACCTACCGTTTTTTCTACTGAACATTTTTCTTCTGTGAATTGTAGTCCGTAAGCACATTGTATTTTGTGCTAAAATCCGTTCGGGTGGTGTTTTGGAAGAATTTGAACGTCAAGAACATTTTTTTGTGCAAAAAAGAAAGATGGCAATGGATAAAAATCATAGGTAAGTGAAAATGTATGCAAATATAGTTATATAGTTCATTGGTTCTGTTTATTAACATATACATATGTACTCGCCAGTGCCGTCTCTTCAGGGTGTACAGTTGCACACCCTCATCGTACGTATCAAAAACATACTTAATGTTTTCTTGGCAACACCTCTGACAAAATATACACAGGCACATACATACATATATACAAACTTAAGTATGTGATTGATTTTATTCGTTGAATGAGATCAAACCAAAAAAAACCTTTGCTACATACAATAAGTTCATCGAAAAATTACGCACTTGATTTCCTTGTGCCGATCTTCACTCGCACGACAAAAACATAAGGCGTGTTTTTTTTAAATCTATAAAGGCTAAACATGTTTCCGCAACATGTTTTCAATGTAAAATACAACAAAACCTTAGCTTGGATAATTATCCAGTCTTATTTTTACATGAAGAGCTTTTTCGAAGTCTATGAATAGGCGTGTTTTTTTTGTAACCTATATAGAATTCGAAAAAGCTTTCAGAGTAAAAAATAAGACTCGCTAATTATCCAGGCTAAGGTTTTGTTTTATTTTACATGGGTAAACATGCTGCTGAAACATGTTTAGCCTATACAGGTTACAAAAAAAAAACACGCCTTACATAGATTGAAAAAAAAAAACGCTATTGAAAATCTATACGTAAGCTCGTGCGAACTGAACTGTGCACACTGTGACTTGAAAAAAAAAAAAAATCACGTCTCTATATGGACTTCGAAAAAGCTTTCATAGTAAAAATTAGACCCGATAATTATCCAGTTTTGTTGTATTTTACATGCGCAAGCATGCTGCTGAAATATGTTTAGCCTATACAGGTTACAAAAAATAACACGCCGCATATAGACTTAAAAAAAAAAAAGGTTTTGGAAAATGTATACGTAAGCTCGTGCGAACTGAACTGTGCACACTGTGACTTGAAAAAAAAAACACGGCTAAGGTTTTGTTGTATTTTACATGGGTAAACATGATGCTGAAACATGTTTAGCCTATACAGGTTACAAAAAAAAAAAACACGCCTTACATAGATTGAAAAAAAAAAAACGCTATTGAAAATTTATACGTAAGCTCGTGCGAACTGAACTGTGCACACTGTGACTTGAAAAAAAAAAACACGTCTCTATATGGACTTCGAAAAAGCTTTCAGAGTAAAAATTAGACCCGATAATTATCCAGTTTTGTTGTATTTTACATGCGCAAGCATGCTGCTGAAATATGTTTAGCCTATACAGGTTACAAAAAATAACACGCCTCATATAGATTTAAAAAAAAAAAAGGTTTTGGAAAATTTATACGTAAGCTCGTGCGAACTGAACTGTGCACACTGTGACTTGAAAAAAAAACACGGCTAAGGTTTTGTTGTATTTTACATGGGTAAACGTGATGCTGAAACATGTTTAGCCTACACAGGTTACAAAAAAAAAAACACGCCTTACATAGATTGAAAAAAAAAAAACGCTATTGAAAATTTATACGTAAGCTCGTGCGAACTGAACTGTGCACACTGTGACTTGAAAAAAAAAAAAACACGTCTCTATATGGACTTCGAAAAAGCTTTCAGAGTAAAAATTAGACCCGATAATTATCCAGTTTTGTTGTATTTTACATGCGCAAGCATGCTGCTGAAATATGTTTAGCCTATACAGGTTACAAAAAAAAACATGCCTATTGAAAACATGTTTAGCCTATACATCTGTGGCAGTATGACAGAGTAGCTTATGTCAAAAAAAGAGTTTTCGAGATATTTCAATTTTTCACTAAAATTATGATAGTTTATAACTTTTTTAGGCCAAATTATAAAATAAAGAGTATGTTTAACATTTTTTACTATATTTCATGGAAATGCTATCAGAAGAAAGTGAAAATAAATGCATTTTTAAACTTAAGTTGTTATGTAAAAATCGAATTGCAAATTATGAATGTCTTAAGTCACATAAGTTTTTCTGTCACATCTATAATATTTAATTATAGTGCCTTAAGTGGACTTAAGATTTTGTGTCAAACTCCAAATTTTAGAATTAATAGACATAAGGCAATACTTTGTTATTTCAATTTATTCGTGATATAATATATTAGTTACAAAAAAACATCAAAAAGAGCTAAAACCGTACAAAATTCATTGAGAGTTAGAAATTAAACATTATTTTCTTTCATATCTGGTTTCTTCAACCACAATGAACCCGGAAGCAAATGCTTGTCTCAGGTCATAAATACCAAGTTCCAATTTTTTTTAAAAATAAGCTGTCGATTTTATAAGCTATTTTTTCGCTACATTTGTTGCGATAGTTACCCAAGTTCGTAAGGTTCGTCTCTGTACAATTTTTTCAGCTCTAGATATGTAGCTTTGTCAGAGTTTCTTTTTTCTTTGCGAATCTTCTTTTATTACTTTGCGTTGGTGGTGATTTCATTATTTTGGTTTAAATTTTCAGAAAGCATAGTTTCACAATTTCCGGAAAATAGATGTTGTTGTAATCGTATGAGATTTCATTCCAATGAGAAACTAGATCCTTTTCTTCTCAGACGATTACAAAAACAAAGAAAAAACGGCACTGGAAAAATCGTTTAATGTAAATCGCTTAAGTTAATTGAACTTAAACCACAAAGATATGGCCAAGTTACAACAGGTCTAAAACAGACGAACTGCTACAAAGAACACGCATAGACATCGCTAGAGTAGTGGCAGTCAGTTAATAACAGTTTATACCGTAGCTGCAAAGATGAATATGAAAAATAATCACTTATTCACTTTCTGTGCAAATGCCCAGTTCTAACGAGAGCCAGGCAACGCATATTAGGCAAGCTATCCTTCGACGATCTTAAAGAGATATCTGGGAAAAGGATTGGGGAGCTGATCTTCTTCCTAAACTCCACAGGGTGGATATAAATATATCAACATTATTGTTCATGCTTCCTATACCATTTTATTTTATTTTTCGAAAATATGAACAAATTGTGTGAATGTATACAAATTAAGCAACTCTAAATAGTAGTATTAGAGCCCCCGCACACTTCAGACTTTCTATTGGTCGGGTTCTTAATCAGTATGAAAATGTATGAAAGTGCGCACACTACAATGATTCGGTATCGGCCGAAAAATTGATGTGCTACACGATTGGTTCAAACTAAAGTATCGGCAAGCTATCGATCGACTACTTAATCAGTATGGTGTACTTCCATGCGCGCACATTATCGATTATAAAGTCGGCCTATTTTGTCGATAGCTCACATTGCTCTGAGTTTTAAATTAGTTTGCTCCAAGTTCTAGATATTTCTAAGTACTTAACTATGGAACGGCCCAATTTCCCATAGCTTCTTGTCGAAACGAAAAAAGATCTGCGCTTTATAAAAAAAAACTTGAAAGAGTACTCTGATGTGAATACTCTTGATTTTTGATCTTGACCCTTCTCCTATGCTGTATTAAAGCAATGCTTACATCTCGAGAAATTTTCTTATTAACTGCCATTATCCGGCTGTTCTCTGTTTATCGACTATCAATAGCAAATCGTTCGTGAACAGTAGGCCGACTGTTGTCCAGTGTGCGCCCGACACCAACCCGACTATGTATTAATCGGCCCTGTGTGCGCACTAAGCAGCCCAAAACGACGAAACTATCGGCCGATAGAAAGTCTGTAGTTTGCGGGAGCTTGGGGGAGTTAAAAACTTATTCTTTGAAAACAAAACACTTCTGATTTCTTCAGCTCTACAGAACATAATACAAAATATTCCCTCTTAAGTCAATGAATCCAACTGATATGCAGCCAACAAAACTAACTTATGTCGACATAAGCTACGGTTATTCACAAAATAAAAATTAAAAGAAAATCTTATGTAGACATAAGTGTTTCTGATAAACTTAATATTTCCAATTTGTATTTTTTAAATTTTAACAGAAGAACTTATGTCGACATAAGAGTCAGTAAAATCAAAACGAAATCTTAGCAAAGTATCTTAAGTTTCTGTTTAAACATAAAATTGGAATTGGATGGACTTAAGAAAATTGCTTGACATAAGCTTCTCTGTCGAATGCATTGTATAGTCATTCAAACATAAGTGATTAAGAATAGTGCGATATTTTTGCAAAGGAGAATGCTTTTAAAACGGGAGCGAGCTAGAAATGTAGATAACAACCTGTTAAAGGCTATCAATTTAAAAACTGGAAAATCGCTTATGTCGACATAAGCTACTCTGTCATATTGCCACAGACATATATGTAGATTTGAAAAATAATACATGCTACAAATAAAACGCGGCTATTGTGTGCATCGTTTTGTTCAGTTTAACATACATACATGCTAAGAAAAAAAAGGGAATTAATGGTTTATTTGAGCACAGACAAGAGAAACATTATTCGATCGAAATTGAATTTAAAATGAATTTTAACGTTTTAACGAATCGCACACCTAGCTTAATATTCCACGCGACGCCACTGTTATGTAAATATGCGAGTAGTATACATACACATGTATTTACAGTGAACTCTCTCATAACCGGACACTGACGGTACTTATAAATTTGTCCGGTTATGAGAGATGTCCGGTTATGGGAGAGAAAATAAATTGACATTCCTTAAAAAAGAAACACAATGGACATATGGTATTCATTTTATTTTATAAAGGAATGCATTTTAATGTGATAAGCACAAATTAATGAAAAATACTACTAATTTCTGTATATGAGAATCAAAAGTAGAATTACCGTACATACACTTAACGTACAAACGTATTTAAAAAATGCTACGGTATACTTCCATATTTCGGCATTATTTGTCACCAGACACAAATTTTCACTTCACCAGCGGAATCATTTTTATCTTTATACAAAATTCGCACAAAATAATACAAAATATCTCTCAAAATTCCTGAGATATTCATATGTCATTTCAGCGTTCCCCACCGAAAATCATGTGTCCGCGAACGTGATAATAACGCAAGGGCACACTCCACAGTTTACATTTTCGTTTCCTTTCGGCATTACGTTTCAAATAAAAAGCTATTGGTTGCTTCCGGTGTGTCCAGAATTGACTTTAATTCAATTCAAATCATAACACTGGACAACAAATTTGAGGTCAAATGTTTTATTTTTTGTCTAAACTATATTTTTGTGTGTTTTGTACCAATGTTATAGAAAAAATTTAATATTGGTTGCCATTTTTGAAAGGTATGCATTTAAAGATTCAACAAAGTATCAAAAAGAAAACAAAAGAAATGATAGAATTCAGAAGAAAGGTGGCTTATTTTTTTGATCTCTTTTAAATTGACTGAGAAGCATCTCTTGCTAAGGTCTAAGGTCACTTCCACTGATATTTTTCTTCCATATCAGAAGCATCCTGGTGAAAACGTTGTTGACCGTGTTTGCCGCTTATAGCACAACAATCATCGGGGAAAAAACTTAAATGTGAATAGAGGAATTGGATCTTTAAAGACATGTTAAAGCTCATCTTTTCATATGATGGTAACATATTTTCCACAAGTTTGATGTAATTTTTGGCTCAAAAATGTTTTGTCACTAGACGAAAGTTGTCCCAGGCAACTTTCTCATCTTCAAATATAATTGTGTCGAATTCTTTGTCTTTATAAAGGTTCTTACCTGTGGCGATATTAAATGTTGTTGTCTGGAAATACAATTGACACAAAATCTGAATCCTGAGATGTCGATAAAGTGGCATTCTCTTCAGTGCCATTAGTTGAACTGTTGGTTGGAGGTATTGGAATTGCATATTCCTCACTATGGAGTATTGGAAGTGTAGCGGATGCTATGTTGAGATCGTTCATCTTTTCAGTAATTCCTGAACCCTTTCCAAGTGAGTACCATACAAAAATAACAATGAGTTAAATGATTTGTTTGCTCACGCCACTTTAATGGAACAGAAAAAGCCTTGCATTTATTTCTTTGCATTAATCCAAACTCTCGAGCTAGTAGCACATGAAATACAACATATATGAGGGGCAAAACACTTTTCCACATTAAAACCAAAATAAAAACAGTAGGTTCGCTTTTTTAATTAACAGAGTAATATAAAATTTTTGAGAGCATAACATAGAAAATCTGGTTTATTTACACAAATGTGAGACATTTTCACCTAAATTGTAAACTGATTCAATTAACTGGCGCATACGGTTGATAAAAAAGGACATTTGAGAGTAACTTTTAAACTTAAACAGGTGAAAAGTGAGTAGTTTCAAGAAAACTTATAAAAATAATAAAACCCAACTACCATGTATATCTTCAAAACCGCAACCAATCGAGAAATTTTATTGTTGTTTTTGAATTCAGCGCACTCAAATTAGTTAATATTGGTTGGAATTACATCCGATAAAATTTACTGTTGCCAGTGTAATTTAAGTATATTATATGTACAGTACATACAATAAAATATAAATAAAATAAGTATTGAGTGCCGTCAGGGCCATAAACATTAACAAAATAAAAGATAAAATGTATAGTGCTTTGCTTAGGTTTATCTATATAATAAAAATGAAATGATAATCGTTGGAAAGCGCATATCTTGAGAACGGCTAGACCGATTTGGCTCATTTTTCTTTTCAAATGATCGATATAGTCCGAATAAGGTGGCGCTGAAATCAAGTTACTAACAAATTATATATTTATTGACCAAATGGGCTCATATTCAGAACATTATGTTGGTTGGGTGCTAAGAGAGAAAACCACCAAATTTCGACCCGATAGGTGGCGCTGGGGTGCAGATATTTCCGAAAGTAGTTTTCCCCGTTTATAATTTCACAATAACTTCCCACAGGTGGCGTTGGCAATTATCTGTCATGTGAGTAACGCGACTGTTTGCGTACACGGGCGATGATGATCGTTGGTAACCGCATAACTGGAGAACGGCTAGACCGATTTGGCTCATTTTTTGTTTTCAAATGTTCATTATAGTCCGAATGAGGTTGTAACAGAAAGAAAAATTTGATAGGTGGCACTGAAGTCAAGTTATTAACAAATTCTATATTTATTGACCAAATGGACTCATATTCAGAACATACATAAATGTTGGTTTGGTGATAAGAGAGAAAACCACAAAATCTGGACCCTAAAGGTGGCGCTGTAGTAAAAATATTAGCAAATTCTATATATATTGACCAAAATGACTCATATTCAAAACATATATATGTTACTCATCGCGCAATATACAGGAAATGGCAGGACAACGTCTGCCCCCGGGCCAACTAGCTTAGAATAAAACAAATATTGTTTAAATGAAATAAATAAATGCTTAAAAAAAAACATTTTCGTTTCGTTTTTTTGCAAAGTGTAAAGAAGAGGAGAACAACACAAAAACAAAATAAAGTATGTAAAAAGTTTGCCATACGTAGATGTGTTTTGTCCATTTAAGAGAGAGCGACATTCTATTGCGGTTACGAAAATTGATGTCAGTGTTCGGTTATGGGAGAATTTAGAAAGAGTTAAGAAATGCCCTTTGCATATGGAGTACACTGTCTTTGCCTTACGGGCATTCACAGAGTCATCTCCTCGTTCTTTTCGCAAAGTCGACAAGAGTCATCGTCGGATAATCCCAATTGTTAAAGTGTTATCTTAGTCGTCAGTGTCCCGTTTAAAAACCAGTTAAGACTTTTAGGTATTCATTATGAAGCACAAGTAGCTTTTTGGCATTTCCATGAGTTGGGATTAATTTAAGCGATGTGGAAAAAATACAAGAATCCACGTGAGGTGGATTCATCCTTGTGAATGTATTTCTTTTAAATTCTATTCTACTTGGAAGAGAACACAAAAATGCCTTGGAAAGGTCATAAAATGTATCAGGTACTAACCTATTTTCCATATTAGAATCTGTGGGTGGCTTACATACATGCATAACATACATAGTTTAATTTTGAATCCCTAGGAATTCTTGCATAACTAGGTTTGAGAGAAGGAGATTAAGATACTGTTGCACCAATGTAGGTCTATGAATTGAAAGTCTGCGTAGACTTTAAACCATGAGATTTTCGGCATACAAAGGATGTAACTGAATGCTTGGATTGAAGCAAAAGAAAAGGAAAATTAAAAATTTCTTCTCTACCTACCAACTCATTTTCCATACGAAATTTGTAGAACAACAAAACGTAGAAACACATTCGACAAATTAATGCCACCCACAAAATCAACTCCTATCTGTTATACAATCATGTCATTCCATTCAACAAATACCATTCTCAATTTATTTGCAATCAACTGACAATTTGCATAATTTTATTGTTTGTTCAAAGACGACTCTCTACACACAGAGACAGACAGGCAAAAAAGCAAATTGCCAAAATATCTAAATGTTTACCGAATATTTTGTCTGTCTTTATGGGGGTCGCTCGCTCTCTCTCTTTGAATGGCCTAAATATACCCTGACGCCGAATCCCATCCAAATCAAATCTGAATTTATTTTTCTGTTTGAATTCAAAATGGTTTTTATTCACCGATGATAACCTTTTATCAAAAAAAAAAGAAAAGAAACAGAAAAACAAACCATGGGCGATACATTGCGATAAACTCCTATCATAGGCTGCAAGTTGACAGACTAGAGGCAATAATTTCCTTCAAGGGAAAAACCGAATCACTTGAAAATTTCAAATTAAGTGCCAATTACACGATCCACAGTTATCTATGACTCTACCTGCTATATGAATACGTAATTGGTTGCACGCTTTGGGTAATTTCATTACGACCAACGCGGCCGTCACCATCGTCGCCACCGCTACCATCATATTTTTGCACGGAACGGATAATTAAAATCCAATTACCAACCACCCACCTTTTGAGTTTGGGTGGAGGTATGTACGAGTACATAGATGCACGGTGAAAATTTCTAAAACTAATTTACATTGTTTACAAAGTTAGGATATACACACACACAAACACACATATGCCAACCACAAAGGTGTGAGTCTCCATTCACATTCGTTTTTCAAAGGACATAAATCGGGTATGTGAGCGGTTTGTCGTCGCGTGTAGACTGTAGAGATGTTTTAATAGAATATTCGTTTGCTCCTTCGTTGGTGGGGATATATGTAGCTTTGTAAAAGTGTGGTTTGAGTGTGGCAGGCATCAGGGCATTTATCGCATCTTAATAAAAGTTAACAGCTGAGACGCCAGCCTTACTAAGCCCAGTCACACATGACACACACACACCACGATTATCTTCCTCCCACCGTTGTAGCACGTAGTCGGGTGAGGATATGGATAATTTATGGATGAATGAGTTGGAAATCCCTTGGGTGTACGAAAGATAAAAGATACATTCTGGTGTGTCTCTTCACTGAGATGATAAAGTCGGATTAAGTTTTCTTCATGGCGACCCATTTAACGCTGGAAGTTTAATGCTTTATTTAACTTTAGGTTTTCTTTTCTTAAGTGCTTCCTTCATCTATAGTGACAGTTACTAATTAAATCAGTGAATCAGGGAATACTAAATACTTACATACACGAGTATTTGTCTGCAAAGTTGTTTAGGATATTAGACACTAGTTAATCGATTATTATTATTATTTTTTTTTTTGGAAATGGAATGCAGAAGAAAGAATCTGGTGACGGGGTACTTTTCATGTATAAATATGAGTTGGACATTTCGTTGACTTGGGCATCTACTATTTTTTTCATTTATTTATTTATCAATCTACGATTTAACAATCCGCAGATATTGAAGAGAATATAATGTACATACAAGGTATTGTGAATATACATAATTTGTTTAGAACAAAATTCATTGACTATTACTCTGGATTTTTGCAACTAATGAAAACAGACGTTGTTGCAAATATCGAAAAGTTGCATAGATCGAACAGAAAATTAAAACACTTTAAAAAGGCCTACACGCTATTCCCTGAGTTATCAAAATAAAATTACCTGTATATTTGAGTTTTATTTTTATTAAAGAAAAATTATGCATTTAAAAAAAAAGGGCGTGAGTAACAGGTACTCGTGAAATTTGATGTCTAAACATATACAGAGAACGCCGACGTTGCTATGCTATTGCTACTACTCTGTGTAAAGGAGAAATTAACAAAGAGAATCATATACAGAGAACGCACTTATACCATGACTACACCTCAATAAAGAGAATCATATACAGAGAACGCACTAATACTAAGTTTGGTTACGCGTAACGGACGACGCGACGCACATATGGGTATTTGCATCGAAAAACCGCTCATAAATCAATATTTCGAAATGCTGAGTTGAGAAGAATTTTTTTTTCCTACCTCTAGTTAAATACCCATGGCGTAATGTACCGTAGTTTTTTTTTCATTTTCATGCACACACTTCGCCACAGCATAAGTTCAAAGCCATCGATCGTAAACTTGAATTGTGAATGTGTTGATTTGTGCGAAAAACCGCACACCAAAATTTGTTTAGTATCAGCTTATAGAGCAAGTTGTCAAGAAGCAATAACAAGAAAAAAATGCTGCCCACCTTGATTTTTGCGCCCCTGATGTGTGTCTAGATTAATAAAAAAAATCAAAAACTTTGTATCAGAAAATAAATTATTTTGCTTGAAGGATCGGTTGGGTTGTCATTATATCTAAAAGACAGTTATACGATGTTATGAATGAGTGTGAAGAGAATGATTTTAAAGCTAGACTGGATCATCTTCTGAGCTATTTGCTCAATAAACCATCTTGCCCATAGGAAAAATTAAGACATTTTAAGCTTAAAATTGAATTATACCTTAAAGTAACTGAAATAAGCTTAGTAATGCTTTTAAAGTTGTTTCAAACAAGTATCACTTCATTAGGACCAAAAAATATTTTTGATCGGTTTTTCGAGGCAAATACCACTATGTGCAACGCGACGGCGAAAAAGTTGCCCATACCGAGTGCTAAGATGTTAACACATCAATAATAAAAACTACATGTTCGCCATTCACCGCAGCCCGTCAATACTTCCGCTTCTACCAGATTTCGTTGCTGAGTTGAAACTCTAAGTCGGGTACCGTTACATAGCCTAAGTGGACTTAAGTTTCTTAGAAGAATAATAGTTACACCCACTTTTAGTTAGAATTTTTGTGATAGAGATAGAGATAAAGAAAACAAAAATTCGGCCAAATAGGTTGTTAATTTTTGGTCCATAACGGTTGATTGAAATGTATTCTGCATTTTGACTATCAACACGTGAAAATATCTTGCTATTAATTGCTGCAGCTTGATCATTCTGAGGCGACAAAATAGCTCGCTCACAAAGCCAAGAATTCTCACGCTTTGTTAGTTGTGATATACATACATATCACCGTAAACGGATGAGATAAGTAATAAATAATGTGATAAATTTACTTTTCTATTTTCTTCCGGAACCGTTCCTCCACCAATTTTAAGTAACAAATCAGAGAAATATTGTACGATTGGATTGATGGTCAAGTATATTTGAGTAACACTTGACCAGAGACTTTACATTTTCAGACAGGAGTTTACTTCGTCAGCTCTTGTGCTTTGTGATACTACTGATAATGATAACGCTTGCCTAAAGTCTCGGCAAAATAACACGGTAATGCCGCCCATTGGTCTATCGTTTTATCTTATATCGGTTCTGTTAACGGCTTACAGTGTGCCATAATGCATTCGTCCCACACAATTAGATAACAGTCACGTAAAATTCGAGTTTTATCACTATTTCGGGGAATATTGTAAGCTAGACTTTCCGCGGTCTAATTGTATGGGCATTTTAAACATTGTATTAGAAGTTTTACCACCGGGCTACTATCCCTGACGACGCCACAGCCAAGGGCAATATTACCTTGGCTTCATACTAATGAACAACAAATACATATACATACATGATCTCGGCAGAGGTTTGCTCTTGCCTGCAACATTGCATCTCATTTTCCATTAAAATCCGAGACACAAACCTAACTAAGTATGTAGGTCTACTTGGAAAATTTACCCAAGAAAGAGTGTGTAAAAGATTAAACAACAAAATTCAATTCATCGGTTTGATTTTTGAAGCCGAGGTTGCGGTGTTTGAAATGGCATCTTTTACAAACCAAGAATACGCAGATATTATCTCCGTTTATGGGCTGTGTAACGTAAGTTCCAATAAATCACGACAACAATACCGTGAACCTAACACGACATGTTAATGGTTGCATGTACATACGGATCTGACGTCAAAATCAGTCACAATGATTGCATATGATTTACATGTCGTGTACTACCCATATTTGGGACGGTTGCATGTAGTGTCGCAAATACATGTGAAACATGCGGCTTTTTCACATGCCGTACTAGCAAATCGCATATAATTTGGGACTACATGCAACACTTTGTCGGATGGTTGCATGGAAAAGCTACATGCAAAATACATGCGATTGTACGAATTCGTATGTCGTATGTATTTCACATGCTACCATACTATTTTAAGAAGATTTTCAATTAAAGTTCCCCAAAGAGATGCTGAATTTGCCCACTGGACAATGCTGGAGAACAAGCATTTCATAGAGGACATAGTATTTACTAGATGCGGATGAATTTCACTAGTAAATATAGTACTATACTTTATATCGTATGCATAAAAACTAGGAAGTATTTTGTTTGGTGAATCTGAATAGCAACTTAAAAATTTGCTAGAAAATACTTTTCTGTGTTAATTACGAAACTCTGCAACTATAATCAAGAATGATTACAGTCGCGAGTTTTATTTTGAAGCAGATTTTATAAGAAGCGAAGGGTTACCGATTCTAATTGGTTAAGTGGTTAAGTTAATATGTTATTGGTAAGCATTTACTAGGATCTTTTTCAGATACATTTGAGATCCTAAAAGAAATCACTTCCTATTCTTTGAGCTTTATGGGCCGGCCTATTTCCCGGTTTCTTTAGGTCTGCCTTCTTTTCAACATCTGTCATATTGTTGAGCTTCTTCTTAATATGCTCTTCCAATAGCTGGACACCGGTCATAGCCTTCTATTCTTCTAGTAAATAATTGCATAGCTTCAAACTTTTCCCTTTTAATAGACGGTTGTTGTGATTTATTCATAAGTACGGTACGCTCTTCTGAAATTCTCTCAAATTGCATTTGACTAGTGGCAGAAGTTTCGCTTGTAATGGCTTTTTCTTATGGGTACTCATTACGTAATAAATAACCCAACAAGATTGTTTATAAAACAAAAATTAAAGAAACAGTAAATTGCGATAACAGCTACTGGTATAGCTTTCAAAATAATTTTATTGCAATAACGATTGAGAAATACATATTACCAAATAATAGTATACCTACCTATTCTACCAATTTTTGATGAGCTGTTACTATTCACTTGGTTGAATCCAGTATTTGCTAGCAAATTATAACTTATTTTTATGCATACCAAAAAACTAGTAAATGCTTTAAATATTACCTTCTACTGGTAGTACTAGTATTTACTTCAACCCTTTATTAATATTAGTACTTAATTAAGTTGAATGCATACGGCACAATATGTCTCACTAGACGGCCGCTGTAAAAAAGCTATTTAACTTGATCGATTCTAATTTAAGTAGATTTTACTTCCCCTGGAAGTGGGCCTTAATCAACTTTATTTATTGGAGTTTTTAATTGATGGTACCTTACTCCAAATTAGTAATGTCACCGATTTTTTATATTTATTTTTATTTACGATGCATAGTCGGTATCTGATCTTTAAATATTTGTCTACATAAATGTATAGATTACGCTTGACATTTTGATTAATAATTACGAAAATTAATTTTCATACACAAAATTATTCAAAAAATAAACGTCAAAATGCGATGACAACTTCATGGCAGAAAACAAATAAAATTGATACATGTGTACATGCAGACTGTCTTAAATGCCGTGTACTAGCGCTGCATGTACGCAAAATACATGCAACCATGCAACCAGTTTCCATGCGACGCCAATGGTTGAGCTCCTAAAGTATCAAATAAAAGTAAGTAAAACAATATTTTTTAATCCATATTTTTTAAACTGCTATGGGTACTCGTACTTCAAATCGTACTCAACAGTTGCTTCGCACGTTTCGTTGAAAATACGACTGATATAATAGTTCAGATATAGCACTGATGAATTTTAAGTCCGCAAACGTACTGCCCGTAGCCAAAAAACGAACGGTTATTGAAAGACGTTGGCTGGCAGATATAGCATCTAGCACTTGGGTATATTTTTGTATAATTTTGGGTGTAATTATTTGAATAAGTTGATTATATGCTTCCTCGTATTTTTTATTTTTCTTTTTTACCGCTAGCGCTATTCCTACAGCACACTCTCCCATGCTTGACGAGTTTTTGACGTGTTTATAGGCCACATTAAACTTGCATTACTTACAATAAGAAATAAAAGAGAACAAAAAAACATTATTATTACATCAAACACACATACTGTTCGTTTATTCGTTTTGTATTCAAAAACAAAAAGAATGCAAAAAAAAAATTGTCCGTAGAAAGCTGCGCGATAGAAGTAAAACTTCACTTGAAAAATAGTATACGATGTAGATCACTTAGCTTATTGTTTGTCTTGTCAAACCTTTTCAATTGATACCCATATAATGCAGGTCGTGAAGATAATGGTAGTTTGTAGCGTAGGGGAGGGGTGTAGCACCAGCATTGCCGTTCGACTCACCAGCCGTGAGCAAGTGCAGATGCAGGATCGGGTGAAAATGATTCAAATTTCGAAGCAGCATTTGGCACGCTTGCGGATGCGCGACATCAGCTCGTCGGTGGGGTGGGATCTTGCTGCTTACTACCCTGTCTACAAATATATCATGCCAGGAAACAAAGAAAATGAAAGCGTCTGTATGTGTCACTCAATAGGAGGCGGTGGCAATATTGCGCGTTATGCTTTAAAATGTGTGATGTGTAAGAAAGCAAAGTGTTATATGAACCGGAACCGAGTCTTATCAACATGGGTGTCGTCGTTGTATTGACACCTGGAGGAAACCCTCCCCTTGCAAATGGCTGTTGCCATTGCACCGTGACCATCCCTTCCTCAACGTCTGTTGGGACAGTCCCTATATAGTCTTCACGTTCACTTCCACATTAATAACACATCTCAACTAATGTTTAAATCAGCACATCGTTTTATTTAAATGATATTCAGAATGAGAATTAAGAGTAGATGGTAAGGCATGTCGAAATAATTATTGTTCACTAGCTGTTGCCTGCCCGGCGTTGCCCGTGCTAAAAATCAGTCGCGTCATTTGATTGAAGTATGATAGAAAGGAAGTAGTAAGAATAATTCAAGGTACAAACATAACAAGACTTAAAAGAGAATTAAGAAAGAGAATTAAGAAATTATTTTTCTAGAAACAGATAAATATAAACTTCTATGAAATTTTTGTATATATTTAATTAAATAAATAATTTTGTTTTGTTAAGTTTGTAACATATATTCAATTTGTATGATTTAAAATTTTCTTATTTCTTTTCTTGTAAAGATTGCATTCGGTATACTCGCTCATTTACTCTTAACTATTGTTCATAGCTAGCTTATCACTATCTTATAAGATATTGTATCTTAATGTGTATAAGCATATCGAAAATAAATAAATAAATAAATAGGAAGCGATATTATAAATTAAGATTCTAAAGAATTCTGAAGCCAATACATTATTATCTGAACTAAGTGGTTGCTCCCTATAGATGAAACGATTGCATACAAAATTTATGGAAATGTAATATACCGGTGTACAAACACGTCTACACACATATGTACATAATATGTATTTTATGAGCATCAAATAATGGTACTTTCTGGTTTCTTGTCTCTAATAGTTGTACTTAATGTTCATATTTAAAGTACAATAGCATTATGTAAACGCCAAAGATATTAGGCTTTGTTGTAAGCATTGATAGTGGAGTAACTGGTGAGGTTTGCCTGAAATCACCAACTATTTACTAATTTTAAGACTCAACATCGCCTGCCTACCCCTACTACAATATATGTATTTGTGAATTGAAATAAAAGGAAAATCTTTATTCTAAGGTATCCACTGACACAAGCCAGAACTACATCGGAACAAAAGTGATAAAAAGTAGAAGTGTGCACACACTGAAAGCTCACTCAATTCCAACTGACCAACAGCGCCATTAACGGATGAAATTATTATTTGTTTGACATTTGAAAGCTCCAGGAAATGTATTTCTCCGCAACCATGCACATTTATTCATTAATAGTGGATGAATAATAAAAAGGAAAATTGATTTCAAGCCTATAATTCTAAAAAAATGTACGGGAATAATAAAATCGGTATTTGCTTTCGTGAAAATACGTCTAAAATCATTTTTTAATTTCTTTGGATATCAGCTGGTAAAGAAAAACGTGAATAAGCGCCATCTATGGTTGTATAGATGTATGTGAATCCAATTGGATTTACTTGAATTCATATAAGATCGTTTAAGTATTTGGTTGGAAGAACAATAGGAAAGCTTTCGTGCAAAATCACCGCGGCCAAAGCTAGGGTATGCTCTAGCTTTAGCCGCGGTGAGTTTTATTTATTTGAGAGGAATTGATACAGATGTGCCATGGGATGGAGGAGTACAACACATTGTTTTGAGTTTGTTGTACTTTTTATCACTTTTGTTCCGATGTAGTTCTGGCTTTAACCTTAAGGTAACCAAATACCGCTGTAAAGTGACAAAAAAAAAAAGAAATTAAAAAAAATCGTGCATTTCCCCCTTTCTGTAGATCCAGATCCGTACGCGGTACGCGGATGAAGCAGAA
Source organism: Brachyopa scutellaris (assembly GCA_949775065.1). Classification (NCBI taxonomy): domain Eukaryota; kingdom Metazoa; phylum Arthropoda; class Insecta; order Diptera; family Syrphidae; genus Brachyopa; species Brachyopa scutellaris. The sequence goes on along the minus strand of OX459113.1, from coordinate 41,450,821 downwards.
ACACAACTAACTAAAGTCGGTAGCAAATATCAGCAAAATCATCCCTCCTCTACTTTGTGTCACAATCCCACAAAGGAGCATTAATTATTAACACGAACAACCCTCTCTCAACAGAATAACGATCAATGGCAATGGTTTACCACTCATTCAATGCGCGTATGGGTAGAAAGAAAATTAAAGAATGAGCGATAGCGATGGATTTGTGGCGAAGAGAAGAGCATAACATCTACAGAAACAACCCTCTTGATGGATTTGTGGCGAAGAGAAGCATAACATCTACGGAAACAACCCTCTCCCTACAGAATGACGATTGACGATCAATGGCAATGGTTTACCCCTCCCTCTATCAATGCGTGTATGGGTAGAAATAAAATTAAAGAATAAGCGATAGCGATGGATTTGTGGTGAAGAGAAGAGCATAACATCTACAGAAACAACCCTCTCCCAACAGAATGACGATCAATGACAATGGTGTACCCAAAAATAATGACCAAATAATAAAAGCGGAAATTGGAATAACTCGAATTATGGAATCAAAGAATTGTATGTTTTGTTTAAAAAGTAGCCTAATCTCTAATCCAGGAAGTAGACTCTCTATTCCCGAAAGTTTCATTCAAGTTTGTTAAACCGTTAAGGTGTTATAGAGCAACAAACATCCAAACATCCAAACATCCAAACATCCAAACATCCAAACTTTCACATTTATATATTAGTAGGATAGGATAGGGAACCATATGGATACTTAAGATTGATACGTCAATGTACGTATACTATGTATATATAAAAGCAAAATAAACCCGCGTATTCGATTTTTAATTAAGCGTATGCGTAATGGCGTTTGTTTGAAACGTAGGATATTGTAGCGCCACGTTAAAATGGGATATGTTAGATATCATTTAACTAAGCCAAATATTTATGTTGAAAAGCAATAATTATAATAAATACAATAGATAGACTAACCAAAGCCAAAGAATAAATGAAGTAATGGTACTCACGTTTTTTCCTTTTTGATGTCCTTCTGCGGAGAAGTTTGTGCACAAATTTCTTCCTGTGAGGATTTCTTTCAAGTGGTTATAAATGATCAAATTAATTCTATGGCTCTTACAAAAAAAATGTACTACACTTTAAGCTTTCTTTCAAAATTGAATGGATATGAAAATTATGTCAAATGAATTCGCGCTTTATGTACTTTTTGCGTTACTCTCATAAGATTAGATAAAATGTAGGTTTGTTTTTTTTTTTTTTTTTTTTTTGTAGATAGTTATATAGTTATATAGATAAGTAGGTAGTATTTAAGTTATATAGGAATTTGATTTTAAGATGTTTAACTTTAAGTTTTAACCACGTTTTCAAAATTCATTTGTCACTCAATTTACTAAATATATGTGGCCTTTTCATTGACATTTATCACTGAACGAGAAACCAAGTTGTGGAAGAGCGGCGTTTTCGGGTGGTGATGAACGATAAAAACGATAAAGGTGTTCGTACGGGCTGATGAATTCTTGATGTTAGGTGGGTGACTGTGTTCTAGAGATTTTTGGGTAGATGACGAGGAGATTTTCTGGTGCAGGTGAATTCGCTTCGTTGGTTTTTGTAGTAGTGAAAGGCTTTGGAGAATTTGTGTTCGCACTTTGACCTGGTAGTCAGGTGTTTTGTGTGCGGATGCCTATAGATAAGAGCTAGCGCTCGCGATTCCAGAGCACGTGCCGTTAAGTTGTGAAGGCGTTTTTTGGTGCGGCCGCGAGGAAACGTTTGGCAATTATCATAGTTCATCCGCAATTTCCTGCAGAGGTTAAATCATGGTAAGTATAATATCATTCGGAGTGTACGGAAACTTTACCTTTATGGGTTATCATAAACCACGTGAGCGGGCGAAAGTCAACCTATCAGGTTATGAAATTTTGTTTCCTCGAACCGTCTTTAATTATTTATCTACGCTAACTTAGCAATCGTAGCAGTGCGATTGCTCTGTAAAGGATTTATTTAATCGAAATAGATAAAACAATAAAAAAAAAATTAGACTTTCACTAACGCAATGCAAATTTTCGTAACTTACGTGGTGGCAGCCAGATTGTAAGCGCGGCCTGAAAAGTAAAAATGGAAAGAGCGAGAACACAGATTGCTCTAGTTTAAGTAGGCAACCGGTTGTGTGTTTCGATGTACGAAAAGAAAATGGCTGATCGGTTTATTTCGAAAAATGGCAGAAAATTAAATCGGTTGACAATTAGTGTTCATACCCGAGTAGGAATTCTTATAGCAAGTTTGCAGCTCAGGTGGTCTCGAGGTGACTTCGTTTTTACAAGCCCGCCACAAGTTCGCCATCTTGGTGGACCGCCATGTTGAATTTCGAATGTTGTCTTTTAGCGTATTGTTTGTCTTGTCAAACCCTTTCATTTGATGCCCATATTAAGGAGGTCATGACTCTTGAGTAAACGGTAGCCCGCCGACTTGGGGTGTCCGCCATATTGGTTTTTTCTATGACGTCTCTCAGGGTCAAATCGAATCCATATTAGATTTCGCCATATTAGATTTCGGATGACATCACTTAGTTTATTATGTTTGTCCTGTCAAACGCTTTCATTTGATACCCAGAAGGAGGTCGTGAAGATAACGGTGATCCGCCATATTGGTGGATCATCATATTTAATTTCGAATGACTATACACTTAGCTTATTCAGTTCAGACAAACAATATGGTAAGTGACCTACATCGTATTTTTCAAATCAAGTTTCACTTCTATCGCGCTGCTTTCTACAAACAATTATTTTATTTTTATACCCCTTTAAAAGTCCCTTCTGTGAATATTTCCGTTTCATTTAAGTTTCATTTTACTGCCCTACCGCTGATTTTTTGTACCTGTCATACGTTGGTTTTGGTACCTTTCATACAAAATTTCGTAATTGCAGGTGAAGAGTGAATTTGAATCATTTTGGTCAATTAATACAGACAGACAGACAGACAGATAGATAGATAGATAGACAGGCAGATAGATAGATAGACAGGCAGACAGACAGACAGACAGATAGACAGATAGACAGACATACTGACAGACTGACAGACAGACAGATAGTGCTAGAATTTTATTTCGGGCAGGGGAAATGCAAATTTGCCGTCTATTATAAGTAGTATATGCTTTTCAGATTGATTTGTTGTTGCTACAGTTGTTTCTGCATTAAAATTACTTTTTGAGCATTAACTTTCAGACTTTCAATATTCAAATTGTGCCAGTATCATTCGTAAATGAATACTTCATCTCAATCAAGTGACTCATGCAGTCGCAATGCACGGAGATTGGCGATTCGCCGTGCAAATCAAACCCCTGAGCAACGCGCCAAAGCAAATGAACAGCTTCGAGCACATACATCGCGAATAAGTACAAGACGAACTCAGGAAAACCGAGAATCACACCTATCTGCTGAACGAATGAGACAATCGTGAACTGCATCGTCAAGTTGAATCAAACGCCAATTATCGAGTAAGAAAAAGTCCTGTGAATGTCCAATCACATCGTGCCGTTTTCGAAATTATTTCAATCAAAAAATCCGCTCCGACAAATTTACTAATTTCGCCATTCATTTTTTAGTTTTTCAATCCGTTAAGCCATTATTGAGTAAGGGCTGTATAATCATAATTTTCCTCACGGATATGCAGTTTTTTTTACTATTACCTTAACTCCCAAAAGGGATGTTGTGATTATTTATATGCTATAACCTGGCCGGAGAACATATCTATGAATAAAAAAATTGTCGATTCTATTGGCAACTAACAGAAATAGACTTTGCATTTTATAATATGTAAGGACTTAGGATATACATAAGTATGTGCTGACTAGGAAAGACACATGTTTGAAGTCAACTGGTTTTTTTTCTAGAAATCCATTGCATACTTATCATTTAATTAGTCCAAGCTAATAATGTTTGGATTCCATTATCCGCTTTTCTGTATGTCTGTTAATCTGTTAAAGTACCTCGATTTAAGTGACTCTCAGTCACAATATGTACTAAGAAAAGATTCACTTGAACGTAAACATTACAATATATGTACGTACCTCCTCGCAACTATGTATATTTTCCAACTTTCAATCGTTTCGTCCTTAAATTATCTCACAGCGAATTCGCTTAAGAACGAGAACACACAATTTTATGGCCCGGCTATGGTCACACTCTTTTTTTATTGTTTCTCGACAGTTAACTAATTTGCTAAGAGGTTTCTGTGAAAATAGCACACCGGAACCGAAAATGCTAGGGCAACAAAATCGGCAGCCCGTTTTATTTGAACAATAATTTTTATTTTGAAATTCAGCGAACACGAATATTAGTCCAACAGAAAGCTCACCTTAACACCCGCTCTAGAAATAATTGCACAACGAACTAAACGAGCGGTGCCGATTAAGTTTTGTAAATACGTATACAGTAACATATACTTATACGTTTTTATTTCGAAATGTGCTTTACCTTCCCCATAGCCTGTGATGTGTTCAGCACACAACTGATGAAGTTGTCTGCGAAATGCATACAAATACTCGCTTAACAGAACTTGGTTGCAATTATCCACAGTTTGGTAACGGGTGATTCTATTTAAAAAAAAAAGTAAAAACAAAAAATCAATATATCGGTTAATTTACATTATCAATTTTCAATAGAATTAAATTTTATTCATTATTCTCAATAACCAAACATTTTTTATAACTTAACTATAAGTACCTAATGTAAGTAATGAGAAAAGTTTATGGCGTTTTTATTGTTTGGAAAAAAATAGAGTGAAAGCCAAATTTTATAAAAAAAAAATCTCGCCCAAGCACGGCAATTTGGCTTATTGGCGTAGCCAGAAATAAGCCTCATCGCTGAACAAAATTTTGGTCGAAAACAGTGGATCTTCTTCAAAGTTTTTTGTTCAAGATCCGGGCTAAGCCCTTCCATGATGAAATGTCAAACAATACTGAAAAAAAATACCATGACAGTTTGACATGACTCACCCGTGCTCTTTCATAAAATACCTACTGGAAAAAGTATATCTAAATGAGCCACCCGCTATAATCATATGTATACTGCACTGCACAGTGCATATGCACTTGCGTGGTGGTGGCCCCGCTTCGACCCGATGTCAAAGGAATTTTTTTTTGCTTCTTGCGTCTGTCTTCATGGCGCAGGGTTTTAATTACGTATACAATGTTCCATTATTGCCTTGAGAAATAGTTGCGGAAGCGATAAAATAAGTGTTCTCCTTATTTGCAATTTCAGTTTTTCAAACATTTGTATTGTGTGTCCAGAACTGGAATACAAATCTAAAATTTCATACGTCCCCCTTCATAATGAAGGAAGGATTCTGTATTCTTCGGTTCTATCGTGTGACTATGTGAATCGAAACTTTGCACATTAACTGCTTACGAGAACTCGTGGCTAAATATGTTAGCGGGATTTTCATGATGAGCGAGAATTATCGAGCTTTTGATAATGTGAGATTTCAAAAATGCGTAGTTTTGATAATGCGAGATTTTGTTATTCGGGATGTATTAATTTAAAAAATGGGAGATTTCGTTATTATAGATTTTAGTTTGGGGTCAATCGTGGCGCTCCCGATGAGCAATATTTATTCAAATAAAATCTACTTTATTATAAAAACAAAACAGTATTTAGTGGAAATTGTTTGTCATTAAAGTAGAGATAGTGCAATGAATTAACTGCAGCTATCAGTTCTATCAGAACGTTCAGCTAAACTTTATGGTCCAGACTGCTTTGATAATGAGCGCTAGAAAAATTAGATTAAAGATAAAAGTTTTATTAATTCATATACCGTAAACCGGGGTTACTTTGCTCCGTTTTTTGTACAGGTGGGCCTCATTTAACTCGGGTGTTACGTTCCTGAAAAATATCGTGTTAAACAAAATCGTGCTAAATGAAACAAGAAACCAATGGAAAAGAGGAGTTACGTTCCATAATCTTTTTTGAAACAAATAATTTTGATCTTTCCCCCCCCCCCCGTTTCATAAATAAGTTATGAGATATTCATTTATACTATGAAAACTGTTTAAATAATAATTAAAATACTTTTTTTTTGTGGTTGAAAAATGGGGCAAAGTTGTCCAAGGGACGGAGTTACTTTGCTCCATCTGAAACTTTTAATTATATTTCCTTAATCCAAAGAGCTCAAAAAAGTTAGTATTGTATTTCAATACCACTGATTCAAAAAAAAAAAATGTTAACCAATTAAATGCTTCTAAGTTAAAGAATAAAAACAAAATACTTCATTAATTCTACTTCAATAAGTTTAAAAAAAACATAAATAACAATTCACTTTAAAAAAAAAAAAATATTGAATAAAAAAAGAGACTTGAAAAATAAAAAGAATTCAAAGTAGTAATTATAAAAATAAAAAGTTTTAAGTAAAAATGGAATTAAGCTCATCGACGGAAAAAGTGCCCACCTTTTACATCACTCCAAGGGTATGTATTTCTAGTTCATCTCTTTGAGAGGGCCATTTCCAAAGCTTAAGAGATCTGCGCATAGAGCATTTTTAGATAAAAAAAAGTTGCAAGTTTCAATAAATATAAACATAAAAATAAGGTAACCATCAATTTTGCCCCAGGAGCAAAGTAACCGCAAAATCAAAAAAAAAAAAAACTGCATGTTCACATAAAAAAAAAATCAATAATTACTTTTTATTTATTAAACAAACAAACGCCATGCGTAAAGTATTAACAAAATGATATTCTAAATAGAAAATCTGTACTTGTACACACCAAATTTTCGACTTAAAAAATTCAACAAATTTGCTTCGTGAACTACACAGGTCAATTGCAGCTTACCAACTGCCATTGCAACATGTGGCAGATGTAAATTTGTGTGTGTGTACATTACGGTAGGTTCGGTTTACAAAATGTTACATGTCTGAGCGTGAATCAAGAAACCAACTCTTTTCGTCGGTGGCGCAAAGTTACACCCGCAGGCACAAATTAACCCCGGCTTACGGTACTAGTATTTTCTAAAAAATTCATAAAATCAAATTTTAGCTTTGCCGTCTGCCTGTTTGATTTATTGATACATACAATGAAAACAAAAAAAGAGATCAATTTCCATAAGATACATACTACATAAAATTAAAAGGGCTGGCTTTTTTTGTTGTTAAAATTGCAGTTTAGCAATATCATATTCATGGAGCACTTGCCAATCTGGGACTAGCTGTCGAATCTTGGGATTCGATTTTGATATACATATGTTATTTATCACAATCTTCAATTGGGAAAAAAAGCTTGGCACTTTCAAACGTCTGCCAGAGTGGACAACATTCGCCAAATTTATTGAGGGAAGATTCAGCTCGTTAGAGAATATGATGGAATCAAATGAGGTTACAAAGCCCCAAAACGCGACAAATCCATCTAAAAAAAGCCACACCAATGGCTTATAACATGAAATCGTCTTATAAGACGAAGAAATTTCTCTGTCGCTTGTGCAAGGCGTCGCATGGTGTATGACAATGCAAACAATTTGTAAGAATGGACGTGAAATCACGTGTTGAAACAATGAAGACAAACTCTGTCTGCTCAAATTGTTTGGGGTACGATCACCATTCGTCCAATTGTAGGAGCAACAATCGTTGCCAAAAATGAGATCAAAAACACCACACGCTGTTACATATTGAGCCCCAAAAGGCTTATCATGGTAACAACCACCAGTATTATCCTCATAAGGCATCATTTCAAGGTCAAAATTACACAGAGTACAACACTCACTTAACAATAACGCGAATCAATCCATTCTCCCAACTGTTTGGAGAAATGGACAAAATGGTATAATACCATCAAACTACATGCCGCATCCTAATATAATACTTAATCCGAGTCATCTCAGTTCACCGAATCAGTGGAGCAATGGACAAAATAGTGCTTTACTTCATCAAATTTTAAAAATTCATACCCCAACCATATTCGATCCATGCCCCAAATGTTTAGAGCAATGGACAAACCGGTAAATTTAAATTCAATTAAATTCTTCGGAGCTTTTACTTCCTTCCCCGTTTTATTTCAAAAGGCAAGTGTGATAATGAACAAAAAAAATGAGGTAGCCAAAATGGCGACCATTGGCACTTATAAAATGTAATAGAATTATAATAATTTGCTTAACAATATTGTGATACAGATGATAGAGCTGATAGATATGATCGAGACGATAGAGATGATAGAGATGATGGAGATGATGATATGATATCAACATAATTCTCCCCGGGATGATCCATCGTAGAATAGATCATAAACATCAATTGGCTGGCAGCCGCCGCTTACTCCAAGATTTTAATAGGCTGGTATTTTAAATGCTGAAGCGAGAGTAAGTTCATAAATTCAAAAGGCGGTTAGTTGGAGGTTCGATTTGTCTGTCTGTTGCCTCATTATCTTCTATCGGTAATAGACTTATTTTGGTGATAGGTCTTTTCAGCGTGGCGTTAGCAGTTTTAATAGTGACGCCTCGCACTAAGTTATCTGCGCCGGGTTGGACTTCGATAATGCGTCCGAGTATCCACTGATTTGGGTATTGCCGAATTGCAGAACTCGAATCAGAGCAATTTCCAAAATGGTCAACCTTGACAGATGGAGATACCTGCAGCGACTCATGAAGGAATGTTGGAAGCAGTGGAGCACAACCTACCTCCACCTGCTTCAACAGCGTCCAAAATGGTTGCAACAGCAACCTCGTATAAATGTTGTCCTCGGCCTGGTATGGCCGAGCACTAAAGAAATGCACTATATAGCTTAAATTTATCTTTTGACGTACAATATTAAAAGTTTATTAATGAATTGCTCTGATTTCACCGTAAAGCACACAAATGTTTGAGCAATTTTAGTGCTCGGCCAGGTACTAAAGTTGTCGGCGCACTGCCGGCCGACTACTGCAATTACCAAGCTAGTGTTCGGCCACTGAAGCCTATTTCGATTGGTATCGGCCTATTTGTCTAATTTACTAAGAAGGTAATTAAAGACAGCAAAATGAAAACACCCTTCAAAGATTGCAGCCCTTGCTTTCTTTATTTCTTAAACGAAATTCTGCACTTGCTTCAATGGAAGCTGAAGGAATAAGGGAAGCTATAAAGACGCTCTATGGCTATGCAAACATTTTTGAAGTTCCTTAACTATGTATTTTTTGTTTGTTTTTTTTTTTTTGTTGTTGTTAAACCTTGTTAATCTCTGAAGATATTCAATAACATTTTTTTGGATTAATAGCAATCATTTAACTCATTTCTAAATAAGAAAAAACAAAAACAAATAAGAGTACCTAGTATGATTTGATACAATAAAACAGTAAGGGTTTGATTAAAATTCTCTTTTTTATCCAATATATAAAAATCTCATGTCACGGTGTTTGTAGTCGAACTCCTCCGAAACGGCTCGACCGATTTTTATGAATTTTTTTGTATATATTTGGTAAGCATGAGAGTTTTTTGTTAAGTATATTTCATCCCGTTAGGTGGCGCTGGAGTCAAGTTATTAACAACTTCTATATTTATGGACCCAAAATGCTCATATTCAAAATATATGTTGGTTCAGTGCCAAAGAGAAAATTGTAAAATCTAGACCCGCTACGTGGCACTGGAGTCAAGTTATTATATCTACATTTTCATACCATGAAAATGAATGTAAGTATGTTTTCCTTTTATAGACTCGGAAACTACCCAATCGATTTTGGTAAAATTTTTAGCGTACGATTTTCTCAATATAGAAAACAATATAGCATCAGTGCGGTTACTCAACAACCGGTGGTTTCGGGACCTGTCATACAAAATTTAATTTCAGGTAAAATGTGAATCATTTTGGTCAATTTATATAGACAGACAGACTGACAGATAGATAGATAGATAGACAGACAGACAGACAGACAGACAGACAGATAAACAGACAGGCAGAAAGACTGAAAGACAGATATACAGACAAAAAGACAGACATTTTGAAAAGATAGGTGGAGCGAAGCGCACCGGGTTACAGCTAGTCAATTAATATTTGTTTCGACATTTAATGAAATTTTGTTTAAACGTTTTTCATCAAATACTTTAGTAACTGGAGAAGAGCAAAGTGAAAAAAATGTTAGTTGGTCGACGACTAGACCCGTTACCCTAGATGCAAACGCATTATATTTTGGTTAGAGATAATGTATGTATAAGAAAATATTATTGACTTTTAAATTTTTCATGGTGTATATAATAATTCATACTATGAACATTTGGTGTGACTCTATAAAGTCTATCGACTTTGGCGGTTATTTCTACCATAAACGAGATGACAGATCAATTATTATCTGTTATGTGAGTGACATGACTTTTTGCGTACACGGGCGAAGCCGGGCGGGTCAGCTAGTTATGTAATAAAAATGTACCTGCACAGCAATACCATACACTCGACAAAGGCCACAACACACGCCTACCGATGTCATGCCATTTGTTATTTGCTTGTTTTTATTTTTTGTTCATATTTATACAACAATCCCTCATTTAGCGATTAGTTCAACTTAATTAGTGACATTATGTCCCTTACATTTAGAAGTCCTGTTTTACCAAGCAAATATTGGAATTTCGAAACTAATTTAATTTCGATTCAACCCCCCTCCCCCCACCCCTTTTCTAAAATCTATTATATTTCGAAATGTTCTAAACTGAATAATTAATTGTCGAGCCTTTTTCCTCTATCTTCCAATAGACAGGAATAGGCAATGAATTTAATTCATTATTTTATCAATGAACTTTTAACGCATTCCCTATTCGCTATACTTGCGTCTCTGCCTATTCAACGGTATTGTGGCGTATACGAGAGTATTTATTTTGTATAGGTATGTTCTTTGTGGCCGCAACCAGATTCAGGATCCTTTTTCAGTGGTGCATTTCTATTTATTGTATTAGCAAACAAACCAGGCTAGGCTGGTGAATCGGATTAATTTGATTAGCCATTCATTTTAAAATTGATTATTTTATCGCATGAGGCAGAGAAAACATTATGAATGCGTAGTGGTGTTGGAAAGTGTGGTCATAACAGAAGCAATTCCGATGGAAATGCATTTTATAAAAGTTAATTTCAATTGGTAAGCGTTGAAAGCGCACATAGCTGTTGCCTTGTTGTTTTAACAATAGATAATAATGATCTCTTTTGTATTTGTTTTTTTTTGTCTTGTTGAATGTTACTGTTTTAATTATTACATTTGTTGGTATTTAATTTGTCGATTAAGTATTACATTTTTTGTATGAATTAAGTGATATAGGTTACATACTCAGATTGTAAAATAACAAATGAATATAACAGTACCATCGTTTATGCTAATTAAACAAGTGCTTTATTGTAGCAAAAAAGGGGTTTTAAATGAGTTAAATAAAAAATATTCTACTCTATTCTGCAGTGTGAATTCGCTTGATACTCATAGAGAAAGAATAATAGAGTTTGCGGTGAGCCACAATTATAATTGATATATTTTTTAATCCAACAACCGTTTTAACTACGAATGTGTGCACTCATTCAACATATTCGACTGTTCACATCAGGATGATTCGTCTTTCTTTCTTTAGGTGGCGCTACAGTTCGGGGTGAATCAGGGCATGCTTCCCGCAACCATTTGTATGTGCGTGCTATATTCTTGTGCGAATGGAAGGGACCTACAAACACCAACATTTTTTTTCACTGTGGCGTGGTGTCTTTCAAGATTATCATTCAAGAAAGAGTATCACTTGTCACGAGGAACTTCTCAACTTGCCGACCGGAGGTATCAAACCCTTCCATTCGCTCAAAAACTTTAACAGGCACACCCAAATTGGTCTTTGATGGACTACTATTTATTTAGTGCACTCAGAAAAAAAAACATTGCTGAACCAAGAATTTTCAATTTTTAAAAAAATTGTAGGTAAGCTGAAAATTGTTGCCAGTAGGCAAATACCAGTTCTTGTGGCAACAAATGTATTTTCAGAATATTTGGTTTGAAGTTGTATAAAAAATCTCATACTCAAGGCAAATATTTGTAAGTGTTTACATATTATCAGAAGCGAAAAACTGTAAGATTACAAAGAAAAGTGTTTTCTCAAGTACTTTATTTTAAAATATTTCTATTTAAGATTGGATACTCGAATCAAAAATGTTTTTTTTTGAAACAACAATCAAAATTTTTAAATTTTGAAGAATACAAATTCTTTTTATAACAATTTCATATTTAAGGTAAAAAAAATACATTGTTGTTTGACAATAACAGCGGAAAATGTTTAGCCTAACAATTTGTTCTAATTGTTTAGGGTACAAAATAGATTCTTGAATTCTCAACAAATCATATCTCCGCGCAACAATTTGTTGTCGAGTTAAGAATGAATTATTCTTGTCGTCGGAAATTATAACTACTTTTCTTTGCGTTTTCTTATATTCCGTTGTATATCTTTCATGAGTGAAGTAAGTGTGCAGTTTTAAAGTAATAAAAACTTAAACTAAAAATGCAATCAAAGTTAGTGAGTTTCAACTATACAATATTGATATTGGAAGTTTGGAATTATTCTGGATTTCCATGGATTGAATCAGTGCATTAGAGGAGTGCCGAATATCATCAAAAGAATTATTAAAATTTTTAAACATGTATAAAATCAGATTACTTGAATATTCAAAGTAAAATTATTAAAATGATTGTGGTCATTTTTAAATTTTTTAATTATAAACCCTTGATTTTCAGTCTTAGCAAGAAATCGTTTTTTTTAATTTGAAATACCATTTTGATTCTTATCAAGTATTTGCATATTCAGCGTAAGTACCATAATCTCAATTTCTGCCAAAAATAAATGTTTTAAGATAACAATTCACGTTTTTAAATTCTGAACTACCTATTCTTTATTCTTGGTGCAAGTATTTTATTGTTAATTCCTTTTAACAAGACCTTATTTGGCACAACAATGTTAGTTCTTGAATGTAAGAACATTTTTTTCTTGATGTAAGAACTTTTATTTTTATGTAGTAATTAACACCGAGAATACTTTAATCAATAATTTTAGTTGTGGAGTAGATTTTAACCAACGTTTTTCTGAGTGTAGTAGTAGAGAGTAGATACGACCTGGAAACTTAGTTTGTAACTGCGAGTGTGGTGTGACAAGTCACGCCATCTAAAGTTTATCAACCTCCCACAGTATCGATCGCCATTAACACTCGTCGGAGAATTTTCATTACATAAAAAAAAAATGGTCCCCTACTGCCCACAAGGCGCACTAATCTATCCCTTTTTTTATTTTATTCCCAGATTTAATGATTACATCTCTGTCTTACTGACACCAAGTAATTTTTATAAAAGTTGTTTTAGGGATACATTTGTAAACTTAGACCATTGTCTCTAAATATATTTTTAACGTTATGTACAATTTCAGAATTTTTTATTTTTATTTTATCGCAAATTTATAGTCAACTCCACTTTATCAGCTTAATCCCGTACTAGTTATACGCAACTTTAAACTTAAAAGAATACTATAGTTTAGATAAAAATAAACTTATGTCTTACTCCATATTAAATATTTAATAAGAAGTTCGGGTGATTTTAACTTTAATACGACGCTGTAACGATAAAGTGGGCTTTATGACGACTGTAATTATGAAAACACTTACTAAGGCCTCGTTTTTTTAGTCGGAATTAAATTCCTGCTCAGGTGGTCACAAAGCGCTATTTGATGTCGTTTGCTGATTATTTTTATTTCTGCTCTTACAGTGAGGATGTTGAGGTCACAGTGTAGGTCTGCATTGGTTATGTCTTATAACGCTCGTTTCTTTCTTAGGACCAAAAACAGTATATTTCACCCAAAAATTAAAAAAAAACAGTAAATCCATTTTACAAAATCTGTGAGTTCTTGTTTTCAGCATATTTTTACTAGGTACATTACATAATATATTACATAATATATTAAATAAATAAGCAAAATAGGAGTAAGGTACTCAGAGCACAAGAATGAATAATGACATGCCAATAATAAAAAAAAGTGGCAATGTTGCCATGAACACATCGTTCTTCGCTGTTTGCATGCATAGTAAAACTTGTATATAGTGGTATCTGCTAATAAAATAAAACTACGAAAACAAAGTACATACATAAATAGTGAAAAATGGATTTGCCCATTTTGATTTTCTTCATACAAAATCACTCTTAGTGGAAACTTGCGAAATCTGAATAATGGAATTTTATTCGACGCAAATTCACCCTTCAATAGCAGAATCGAGAAATGTACCTATACGTCAAAAGTCATTTACACATGATTGCTATTACTTCTTTCCGCGTGCGTCTCATACTGCAAGCGCTTACATTCAAAACGTTTTAAAACGTTTTTGCTTGTATACCAACACATTCTGATCTCCGATTTCAAAATTTATCGAATTTATCGACCCAGGCTTTCCAAGTTCACAAGTTTTACTGTAATTATACTCGATAGGTACATGTTGCTATTGTTCTCTTTGACATTTTTCATTGCGGTTGATGAATTTAAAGTTTTTTTTCTCAGAATAATCGCAGTATTTTGGGGAAAAAGCTTTGGAGTCTAAAAAACAGTATAATACTGCCGAAAACAGTATAGATACGAGCGTTAGTTAGCGTTTACTGTTGCCTGAAGAATTTTTGTTTGTGGTCGTTGAATGATATTAATGTTTGTCATGCAGGTAGTTCCCTAGATTTGAATCCCGTACGTCCATATTGCTTTTATTATTGTCTTGTAGATTAGAAGTTTGTTTTCTGTTGATAACCTTGAGTTCTTCCCTAGAAGTAGAGTTGTCTGAATTTGTTTTTTATTTGGTTCCGTTTATATAATACGTATGTGTGATTTCCAAGGCATTTTTTTATTTATTAGCATGCCCAGGTACTTCGCTTCATTATCAATAGTAATTTGTTTATTGTTTAGAATGACGATGTCAGCTCACTTTTTGTAGATGCATCGAAATTTCTTGCATATCATATACAATTTCTGTTCCCCACATGAGGAAATCCTGACTGATGTGGTAGTGTGACTCATCACAAATATTTCACATTCTTATGTTTTTTCTTGCATATATTATATTTCTTTAGTTTATAATCATATACATTGAAAGGAAATTTCAATTCGAAATTTTAATGTAACCATTACTAAAAATATACGATAAGATATACGACTCAATTGGGAAAGAAACTCGTTTTCCAAAGATCTGTGTAAGGTATGGTTTTCGCCGATATTCACTTGTGGAAATTGAAACATTTAAATTTTAAGACATTCTTGGAGAAATTCCTGTGCTGGGACATTCGAAAAATGTTCGGAGCATATTTTGAGGTTTTAAGTCGCATGGTTATGCGCATAAAACATGCTTTTTAGTGCATGCAAATCCGGGCCTTACTCATCACCAGGAACGCCAATCGGGAATATTGCATAAAGAATATGCTTCGTGCATATTCTTGCTATTTCTCAGCGTTAGAGAATATTTTTGCCACTTTTGCTTTCAGAGAATATTTTTGCCCTTTCGTCGCCGAAAGATTTATTTTTTTCGCATGTAATTCTTGAAATTATTCATTTGTTAATTTCCAAGTTCGAGACCATTCAATCGGCATTAAACGTACTGCGTCAGTATGTCGTATGTGGTATGTGGTGTAATGTGTCATGGCGAGTTTTTCGATCTAACCGGTTGCATTTAATCAATTAAAAACGCGCGGTAGGTAGGTATGTCAATTGATATTTCCATTTATTTGGTAAACAGCATTTGTAAACGACTTAGTCAGCTCAAAGATAGAGTGTATGTATGTATATTACAAAATTGAATTTCATGATTAGAAACAACTTTGAAACATTGAGTCGAATTTGCAGCATTTTGGGCGGTGCGAAAGTGATCTGGAGAATTTGGATTAGTACCTATACTTTATCGCAAATCTCGTCATTCCAATTTGCCCCAACATTAGATGCTGAAGTTGAACCTGTATGCAGTGAATACAAGCAATATTTCGTTACAATCGTCACAAATTCAATTTTCAAAATTTGAAGCATGGTGTTATTGCTAAATGCAATGCTGAGTTAGAAGACGATCAATAAAATGTGTGCATTGGTACAGTGAGTGTATTCATATTCATATGTATGCATTGCAATAAATCAGTGAAAAACTAAACTGACATATTTTTCGGTATTTTTCTGATGTGAAGCGCTAACTTGCATTCGATGCTCTCGAGTTTTTGAGAGAATTTTTAAGAGCATATTTCAACACTTTTTCCGAAAATATTAAGAGCATATTTTGACACCTTTTCCGGGAATATTTCGGCGTCCCTGCTCATCACATCACACAATGCCGATTTTGTTGTGGAATACTGGAATGCATCGCCAACTTGCTAATGATCCAAAATACAGTTGTGTACATTTCGACGCTAACTACATAATGTTCCGTCAGGTTCAGTTATTAAGTCAGCTTGATTTTATATACATGAAAGTCAAAAGCATCCGTCAGTGGTTCATTCCTGTCCACTCCACGATGCTGGGTGGAGGTGTTTGATTCTTCAGCGACGCACTTTATGTCACGACAGCGATGTGTTCGGTAGAACTATTAACGTGCAGCATTACTTTTCAATAGCGGAAAAACAATAACATGCAAAGTTCGCTGAACGCATAATTTCACCAGTCTGCCATCAAGATCGTGTATTTTGACAGAACTTTAGAGCTTTTTTTTAGGGTATGCCAAAGCACGCTGGTCTGCCAATAAGCCAACAGTCGGCTTGAAAACTCATTTATGCCAAGATGGTAACAAAAATTGGATTTGACAAATTAATATTAATAATAAAAAGGAAACTAAGAAGTAGAACTTTAAATTATATATTAATTATAACTCCATTGTGTTAGGTTAATTATTATGTTTCATTAACTGATTAACCACATTATCCTCACATTTGACAAAATAATTGGCTGGATTGTCATCATATTCAAAAGGGCTTCGATGCCTTTTCGAATAATGAGATGCCAGGAAAGTTGATGTATAAAAGTGCAATATTGTACATTCTCTGAAATTGTTCATTATTTGGTTCCCACCTCATAATGTCTTTAGTAAGAAAGTATTAAATATATACCAAAAAAATATAGCAACGCATCCATTAGCTGATCATCTGAAGCAGCATATTCCTTGCGGTCTTATACAAAATGCATGCTTTTAAAAAGCCACACCTCACTACCACAAATTGTACATGCTTTCCTCTCCGTTTGTAAAAAGCAGCAACAAGATACATTATTATTACTATAAACTATTTCCCTCTTGCATAGTATCTACTCATATCTCTAATCCATGCCTCTGACCGAAAGCTTTATGAATCATTTTTCGGGTATAGCCCATATCCTTTGGGAACCATTACTGCACTATAACCCATAACCGCATCAATCATCCGAAAACTGCTATGATATACGTACATAGAGTCATAGGAAAGTACCAACCTAAAGATAAACTTCATAATTAATGAAATACTCTCTCCTACATATGTATATACATACACATTGATGTACTTTCTCTACATATATCATGTTTAGCCTATCACACTCACGCATATTAATGCATCCCACAGTGAAAGCATATAAAAATCGCTATTTAACAGCATAAAAACAACACAATAAACGGTTTCACATAACATCATAGAGGAACCAACTAGTGATTGTGATTATAATTCACACTACACCTACACTCTTCCATTTTATCGCTTCAGATGAAAAACATATCACCCCCTTTCAGTTCCCAAGTGATCAATACATTATTACGATCTGCTTTATGGTCTGAAAATATCAACGTAATGGCATCAAGTTCCTGCAGATACTCCTTTTACTCGTACCTGGGTTTAGTTAAAGCCAAGAAATACACACTTTATCTCGAACACATCGCCCGAATAGACCAAATCGAGCAGATACTGGCAAACTTTTACATAATAAAATCCTTTCTTTTCTTTTTGTTGCAACACAAATGGGGTGAGAAATTATTAAGAACTTTTTCGGGAGTAGGAAATAATGGAATCGATTATGATACAAAATTATGGCGGCCAAGTTTCGGGCAAAGCTTCGACCTTACCTACTTTGTACGAGCTCTGATAGACCTACATATGTATGTTCTTAGGTAGACTTTATTCAACGGGTGTGCTTTACTGTGCAGTGAATCTGAAGTGGATTTTTCATGAGGACAAGACTTCGTTGCAAAGTGATTTTGAAGTTTTAATGCAATAACTTTGGACGATAGTCTCGATTTGGAGTTATTACTCGTATGTTTGAAGTGCACGCAGAAGGTAGTGTGAGGTTTTCACCATTAGTTTTCGAATTGTTTTTTCTTGCTTGTATTTCATTCACAAATGAACATGCATAAGTAATGTAACGAAATCTGGCTGCTCCATCGCATGTAAAACAAACTGGTCTACGACTTGACAGCTGCGCTGTCATGTAGAAGAGTAGGATTAGGCGCGAATTTTTGTCACTTTCTTTTGGATTTAGAGAAGCAAGCCGCGTGGTTGACTTTTGGCAGAGTTTATAAAATATTTTTAATTTTCATATAAATAAAATAAAGATATGCTACATTCGTAACATTTGGTGTCAGGTGTGGGGTTTTGTTAATTATTCATGAAAATGAGTAGCTCACCCCAAAGTAACAACATGGATATCAGCACGATTTTGACTGCCGTCAATGAAATTGGACATCGCCTAGCCCTAGATGAACTGTCCTTCAGCCTTACTAGACGAGTAGCGGATTTAGAGAGCACAGCACTCAACGCAACAGCATTTGCAAAACGAGTACTCGCCGATAGTGGCATTGATTCAGTGGTCCAACCAACCGAGGATCCCACATCTCAACATCTCGCCGACACAAGCTTTCCAGCGCAGCTTTCACCTAACCCTAACCGTAATAATCGCTCTGGTACTTCTCTGCCAGAATTCGCACCGCCAACCACAAACCCAACAACCTCTAGCCCCTCTATCTTAGTTCTTAAAAAACG
Source organism: Brachyopa scutellaris (assembly GCA_949775065.1). Taxonomy (NCBI): domain Eukaryota; kingdom Metazoa; phylum Arthropoda; class Insecta; order Diptera; family Syrphidae; genus Brachyopa; species Brachyopa scutellaris. Next base: position 41,431,889 of record OX459113.1, on the reverse strand, counting down.
TGTTGAAATAAAATTTACATATTTGTTTAGATTATTTCACAACAAAGATTTTGATATAGGTATATATCTTCTTTGTACATTTTCTGTGAGAAAAGTAATAACATAAAGAAATATTGTTTGTTTGCTTTAGCGACAACGATCAGTGGAGACCATTACCACCGTCAATGCATCAACGGGTATCCGTGTATGCGTGTAGTATACGCGATTGGGATTGCCTTATGCTACTATACAAACACATACGTATTCTAATTGTTCGATCATCTCTAATTCAATAACTGGATAAATTTGGTTGCAATTTTTTTAAGATAAGTAGATGTAGGGCTTGGAACAGGGATAAATATGTATACACTGTCAATGGCAAAATTATTTGCACAATGTAATACCTACACCACATCACTTCAATAAAGCTGCACAACTTTTCAAAAATGCAATATATCATTTATGTTGTTGTTTATTATTAATCTTTTAGATCATCTTAAAACGGTGAATAAAAAAAACAAAATTCATTTCAAACAGAAACAGTTTAATTCATGAAAAAGAAACTGGCACAATTATTGTGACACCACTAAACACGGGCAAAATTATTTGCACAAGTACAATTTTACTATTCTGGATATAAAACGGTAGGTAAATTCTTCAATTTCTCAATGCGAAGCGATGCAAGTAGTCATTCACCCCAATTATGCAATATAAACCGAAAGTCGTATGCGATGGCATCCGATTCTGTTGACAGCTGAAAAGTCATTAGCGTACGAGTATGCTCGTAGTGATACGACGTATGTGACTCTCAAATACGACTTCCATAATTGGGGTGATTGTTAGTAGTTTAGTGTCATCTTTCCTTAGTGCAACTTTTTTGAAATGGCTAAGACTAGGGAATTGACCACGGAGAAACGAGCGGCTATTGTTGCAGGACTTGCAACCGGTTCTTCGATAGAAGATATTTCGGCAAAATATCGCAGTCGAAGAACAATTTATTATCAAATCCAAAATCGAAAAACCTATGGAAGTGTTAAAAATCGAATCGGTAAAGGTAGAAAAGGGTTCCTACGAAAAGGGAAGACAGCCGAATAATTCGCTCTTTTCAAAATAACTCATGTGAAAAAGTTCGGAATGTGTTACAGGATTTGAACAAGGATCGTGAGGTGACGTGCTGTATATTGAACCCGGCAATGGTGACCTACTGGTCTGTGAGACCGGGTGTGTTAAAAAATTCGAATAACTTTACCTATTCTCCGTTATTTATTTTTTTTTTGTTGCAATTTCGAGTAGCTGCCGCATTGCACGTCCTCCACGCCACCATCAGTTCACGTCGAAACTGCTTAGCGAGCACACGTGTGTATTTTTTTTTACTAACCCGGTGCGTGAGACTGTGTGTCACCATGTATGTAAGTAAAATAATCAAGAATTAATTTTTTATTTTATTATAGTTTATAATGTTTGTATTGTTTTATTATATACCTACATACATACATATATGTATACATATTAAAAAAAAAAACAGAAAAACCAAGTAGGGGAGACTGGGGCACATTTGAACGTGAGGCAGTTTTTAACATCGCTAATAACAACTCAATTAATAAATATATTAAAGCGTTAACCAAAATTTCCACATGGCGATACCCTCATCTTTAGTCGTCAATACTTTTCTGGGGTTTCCTCAGTCGTCGTCTGCCAGTAGCCGGGAGTGCAGAATTTATGCACACAATTTCGATTTATACATTTTTTTTTTTTTGTAAGGCTGTTAAACATTTTTCATGACGATCTCAGTTTTCGAGTAATATTTATTGGAGGCACCGTTTCATTTGGAATAAGAATAAGATAAGCTTTTTGCTAAGCAATTTGGTGTCATAAACCATTCAAAAAGCTACAATTCAAAAAAGGCCCCAGGCCTGTTCAAAACTGCCCCTGGTTGGGGCACATTAGAACATTAGGACTTATTAAAAAAAAAAAATTATAAGCCTTCATTGAATTTACACTAATGTTGGTTTAAATTGAAGGTTAATTTCACTTCTCAAGGTGTGAATAACTTAAAGTCCAATAATTCAAATATATTGGTGTTGAGAAGCCTTTAAAGGAAAAAGTGTTCAAAGGTGCCCCAGTCAATATTTGTGTCTTGAACACATAGTGCCGTATTGCAGCAGCTGTTAACCTAAAGAAATTTAATTTTTGAGATGTATTTTTTTGTTATTTTTTGTTTGGAAGGATACCAGTTTTTTTGTGAACGTTCCTAATGTCGAAAGACTAAAAAACGTTATTTTCCTTTATGAATATGTGATTTTTTATTTTTTTCCTCATAGTAAAAAATGTTTTACTAAAAACTTTGTTACTTTTAATGGTCTAGTTAAAAAAATTTGTGAATCTTAATATTAAAATAAAAGAGCATTATGTTGATTAAATATCTTTGTTTTATTGTCAAAAATCATATAATTAAAAAAAAAACATGAACTATTAGTAACACCTTTCGAAAAAATTTCAGTTGAAAATAGGCTTGCCACCTTCTAGAAAATCTCGTGGAGGACTTAAACAAATAAAACTTTTTATTAACCTTAAAATGCGTATATTGCTCAGTTATTACAAAATAAATAATAAAAAAATAATAATTCAATGAAAAACGGATAAATAAATAGACTAGAAAGATAAAAAAACAAAAAAACAAACAAACAAAAATACTTCTTCAGTTCAGCGCACTAAATAAAAATATTGCTTGAGTAAATAAACATGTCAGAATAATAGCGAAATTAATGTTTAAAAACATATTTTTCATTGGCTCTCGATCATTTGAGAAGCTCATTATTGCTCTCGACGTTATCATAAGAATCGTACTATTTGACTCTTTGAGAAGTGAAAGGAATTAGATTTTGTTTTAGTAATTATGTGTGCAAAATGCAGAAGCATTGACATCAGTCAAGTCTGTATACGTTGTTGGCTGCGGACTACTCGAATGATAAGAAGGCAATGAATACAAGATCAAAATCGGCATGATATTACTCTACCTGCACGTGAAGAACAGATTATGGATGAAGTTCTATCCATACAACTAAGAGTAATTTCAATAAATTAAACCCGGGTTTATGTCGTTATTGGGTAGGCTTATGTCCAGAACAGTTCACACATCTACATACATAGCCCAGTGCCGTTCATTTCAAGCACTGAGGTTTTCGTTTACATGGCGAAATGAAGAACAGCTGATAGTAGTCGTAGGTTTCTCCTACTCTGACTATCCACATTGTCGCGGTGTAGGACCTGAGTACGGTCAATGACTCTCGGGATACCCAGAGGAGATCAGAAGCTAAGGGGTAGCATTCTTCGTCATATCCTCTCCCATCCACAACTCCTCCCAATCCCCCCCTGGGGCTGGATTAAGGTGTTATACGACCTGTGCCAATAATAATCCTGACTGAGAGGTCTCATTGCAGTACGGTTCATAACCAGGACCAAGCTGACAAATTTAAATATCAGTTAATTGTTTATGAATACAGCGATTACCTGAAAAACCGCGATCAGGGATGACCTCCAAGTCGAACAGGTGGATGAGCTATCCACAAGCGGCAAGGCGGTGATGAACAAATTGAACAGCATTGAGGTCGAACTGTCACAGATTGTGATAAAGCATCTGTTAGTAAAAAAGACCTCGACTCATCTGACGATCAAATGCGCTAACCGGTACTTACCTATTCTACGGATCTCCTCAGCCAATGTGTTGCCAAGATCAGCGACGCATAGAATGGCTTGAAGCTCAAGCTCAAGCCGAATCGATCCCTAAGAGACCGAAAGCCCGCATCTGGTTACCCGTTATGTCTATAGACAGTGGAACGCTTATCCAGTGTCCTAAAATCCACAATCCTGCAATCCCGTTGGATGGCTGGGCAGTCATCAAGGCAGAAGAACCATAGAAAAACAACATGATCTTCCATTTCTTCAGAAATGAGGAGTGCCTGAGTGGTTTGGTATCAGGTACGCCAAACTTAAGATATTCCGATCCTCAAACCTGGGCAACCGCGACGCCGACGACTTAGACGAAGATAACGACGCCAACAAGTTGTTGGAAGGTATGAGTATAGACATCGAACCCACAAATATCAATAATATTGAAAGTCTTGCATCAGATAATCTCCTTACTCACCTCAGGGAGGATAACATTGACGTTCGCATTATCCAAGATCCATGGATCAAAGATACGAACATCAAAGGTCTCAAAGACAACCTATAACATCTTTACTACGACACAAAAAATAAAAAATTTGTATTTTAGCTGGGAAACATATTACAGCTTTTCTCTGTCCCAATCTTAGCTCACTAGACTTAACAGTTGTTAAACTGGATACAGGAAGGGAATGCCTGTACTTTGCCTCATCCTACATGGCTCACAACCATTAAAAAAAATAAATTCAAGTTCCTACTAATCAGGACATATCTCTGTATAAATGTTACCTTGGGCTTCCTTCATAATATTTGATTGGACACCGAAAACAATTGAATTAGCCAAGGTATCATATATGATACCGGGGGTCTCAGGAGGATATGATTAATTCTCTTCTTTTGTGTAGATGGCTACACTTGTTCTGTTTTTCGTTTATTCTATGATCTTGCACGTGTTAAGAAAACAGAAAATACACAATAACGAACCACATCTTTCATACGCCAATATTTATTTTGCTTGCTTCCTGCATGTGTTTCTGTTACTATTCTGTATTCGGAATTCGCATGGATGACTAAGTTACTGTTACTTTCTCTGTCCTAAACTGTAGCCGCCAATCGTTGTGTGTATAGAGAATATCAACATTAAAACAGTGATACTATTATTAAGTTAAAGCTAACCGTTAATGCTTTTCTGTGGTTTTTGTCAAAGAGTTTTGGGATTTTGTGCTTTGAGAACCAATAAAATTAATTTGAGTTGGTATGTATGTACATATGTATATATGTCCACTTGGCTTTTGTTTTTTCCATATTTTGTTTTTCAGCACTTTTTTGATTTATAATGAAGGTTTTGTTTGCGCAAGGTAGATGTTGTGTGCAGAAATCTTTCTACATCACACTAAAACTTCATTAAAATCGAGGAGGTGGACATAGGTAATTATTTTTATTATGTTCAATAATTTGTGTTGTTTTTGATTCAGCAAATGGTTACCCTACAGGTGTTGCTCTCCGATTTGCGGCGACTTTTTATAAAACCACCTGCGATTTAGTGGTATGTACTAATATATTTGTGTGGTGTTTCTTTTTCAATCTGTTTTTAAATATTAGTACTCGTTCATTTATTTAAATACTAGAATTGAAATGGCAATGCGACGAAAAACCAGCATTCTTTGGAATCATTTTTCCGAAAGCGAGTCCCATAAAACGAAATGTAAATATGGCTATCAAATTACAGCATTTACTGGTGGAAGTTTGGGAAACTTGACAGATATTTAAAAAGGAGACACCCTCCACAAGTGCAATAGAGCGCCTGGTAGCAGTTACTCCGGCTATTAATATTTCATCGACTGATATAGGAGTTGTAACGACTAGTTTAGAAGTAACTTGTACTGAACCTACATCCAGACCTAAAGTCGTTGTACAACAAAAAATAAATCCATTTAAAAAAAAATCGAAAATAGCTAATCAATTAATTGTTATGATTGCCAAAGAGTACCATCCATTACGTCTCGCAGAGGAAGAAGAATTTAATAAATGTATGTCCTTGTTGTGTCCGTCATACAGTTTACCAACCAGAGAAACTCCCAGAAGTACTGCTACCTCAACTTTATTTAAAATTGGAACAAGTAAAAAATAAAATTGAAAATGCGCCTGCAGTCTGTTTAACAACAGATGCATGGATATCTATTAATAATCAGAGTTCCATCGCTGTTACTGCGCATTTTATTGATATTGAAAGTGTTAAATCATGTTCTAATTTACTTGGCTGCATAGAATATGACATGCGCAATACAAGTGGAAATCTCTGTATATTTTTAAAAGAACAAATTAAAAAATGGAAAATTGAGAATTAAGTTGGGGCTGTTGTTAGCGATAATGCTGCTTATTATGATGGCGGCCCATAGGTTGCTTCGCACATTTATTAAATCTAACCGTACAAGCTGAACTTGAACCTATTTCCGAAACTTTACATAAAGTTAAACACATTGTAGAATATTTTAAGAAGAGCTCGCAAGGCTTATACAAATTACATGAAATGCAAAAACAGATGGATATGCCGATTTTAAAATTAAAAGACGTTCCAACGAGGTGGAAATCAACCTATGACAAGTTGGATAGGATTTTAAAAACAAAAAACGCTATTATTGCTACACTTGCGTTTGTGAAAAATGAGTTGTATCTGTCAAGTTAAGATTGCACTGTGGTAGAAGAAATGGCACCCATGTTTAAAGTGTTTATGGCTATAACGGAAGAAATTTCCACAGAAAATAATATAATTGTCTAAAGTTTTTGTTTCCTGTCGACTGTTTGAAACGCCGTCTTGCTCAGCGTTTATCGGAACTTGAAGTACGGTCTATTGCTCAAGACGATCGCAATTATAATAGTGCCCATAAATTGTTGCAAAAACTCAATGAACAAGTGCAGAAGCATTTCAATAATTTGGAAAAAAAAATTCCATATTAGATACAAAATTCAAAGGCAGAGGGTTTCGAGATGAAACAAATTATGACTGCATTTGAAGTATAAAAATTAAAAGTAACGGTGCGACTTACACCAGCATCTTCATCTGTTCTTGCACAAAAAGAAACCGTTCCGGTGACATCAACATCTAAGTCCGCCAACACCAAAACAGTATCAATTTGGGATGATTTTGATGTAGAGATGTCAAGTTTAGCGCCGGTTAATACAACAGCAGTTGGAATAGTTGAGCTGGAATAGTATGTAAATGAGCCTATCCTTAATAGATCGAAGAAACCCCTTCTTTGGTGGCATGCGAGATGATTTGTATATTCTATTTTATATAAATATATGCAAAAACGGCTAAATTTAGTAGCAACACCAACATCTGTTCCATGTGAACGCATTTCTTCTAAAGCTGGTCTTCTCCAAACAGATAGACGATTGTTATTTTATTAATGCAAATAAACTTGTAGGTATTCTATTTTTGTTTTTTGTTTTTGCTTATGTTTTTAAAGTTATTCAAAGCCTTTTATCATTACTTACCTGATCAGTATCTATCTATTTATGGTACATATTTCCAAGTACAACAAGTTTCACGCAAAAGTTTCAGTGGAACTATATAGTTCCGCGGAATGTTTCCAGGAACTAGTTCCGTTTAAAAAAAAGAAACGTTTCATCAAAGGAACTATGTATTTCTCGCAACTCTATGGCTAATGGATACTATCCATGCTAAAAATCAGAATTATTCAGACATCCCTGGGAAACAGAAACCTAACCAAATTCGGGCGGTAGCGTACGGTGATTAGCGAAATCATGGAGAATGCTTTGGATAAAGTTACATAGCTCCTGGATGGCGAGCTGCGGCCTTGGTGTTAATCCAAGCAAAGGCGAAATGATACATTTTACCATAAAAACCAAAGTACAAACTTTTGATCTTCCCAAACTAAAAGGACAAACACTTTCACTATACTCCAGTGCTAAGTATTTGGGCATCTTCCATGACTCTAAACTTACCTGGAAGAAGAATATAGAACTACGGGTCAAGAAAGCATGCATAGCCTTTGGCAAAACCTTTGGAAAAAGGTGGGAACTGGAGCCTAAGATGACACTTTGGATGTGTAGTAGTGCGCCCAATTCTCACCTATGGATCTATAGATAGTGTGGTGTGCTTTTGCAACTTCTGCCACTTGATCTCCATATCAAAAGCACAGCGCTGTGCAGTGCAGTCCGGCTCAATGAATCTGAGTGCTGGACTGCTAAGACATATGGTCACTGTTTTTGCTTATATGTACGTGTTTAATGTAGTGTTTGTGTAAATTTTGTTAACTGTAATGTTTAATGAATGTTTAATAAATGTATATTGTGTACTGTGTAGAACCGTGGTGTAGTGGTAAGTGCGTTGAACTACTAGGCAATGCTGCCCGGTTTCAATCACAACAAAATAAAAAATATCGGTGCATGTATCGTTATCGGATAAAATAATTATTTTTGAATCCATTGTTTATATCTGAGAATTGAATGCTACAATTTTCTATGCAAATTCTTTTTCTTGAATTGTTAAAGAAGCTACCAAGAATCGCCAACAGAGAGAACGCGGCGCTGCAGTCAATAAGAAGGTGGTATACCACAAAAAAACTTCGAATTTTAATACCAGGTATGTTTCATGGTATACTAGCTTTAAACGTGGTATTGTAGTGACAGACATGTGGTATAGAACATAGTATTGCTAAACCATAGTATCAATACCAGCAGTTTTTCTTGAATTGTAAAAGAAGCTACTAAGAATCGCCAGCAGAGAGAACGCGGCGCTGCAGTCATCAAAAAATTTCGAATTTCAATACCAGGTATGTTTCATGGTATACTAGCTTTAAACGTGGTATTGTAGTGACAGACATGTGGTATAGAACATAGTATTGCTAAACCATGGTATCAATACCAGCAGTCTCTCTCCCACTGTCTCCAACGGATTACATTATCCCCAACAGCGCCTGATTTAGATTTTTTGGGCCCTAGGCCCAATAAAAGGTGCCCTATTTTACATTTCCTTTTACGTTACTTGGTAAATAATCAAAAACAGACATGATGTAGTGAATTCAACCACAGACAAGAGAAATATATTTCTCTTCTCTGTGATTCAACACAACACAAACAAATGTTATTCAAAATGATACATTATGAACATGCTTGTACTATATGAAAATGTTTATCGGTTCTTGTCTTTATTTTTTGAAATATTGTTTTCTAGCAAATCACTTTTAATGCAAAGAATAGATAATGCATCAAGCCTTTCCTGCTTCATCATGGTTCTTCGAGGACTTTTTAGGCGCTTTAATTGGGACTGGGAGACTGATCTTTCTGCAGAACAATTTGTCACCGCCAAACTTAAGAATAAGCGTAATGCAAAATATAACGATGGAATTGAAAAAGTTCATCGGCAAGTTCTGAACTTAGATCTTCAGGATATTTTGGTACCAAACGCTGCGCTGGACACAGCCTTTAATTTCGACTTCTTCATTGGTATTGCAAAGAAAATACAATCGTTCAGTAATCTCCCTATAAATCTTAGCTCTGGATAAATTTGTATTTGCAATTGATTAGTTGTTAGTTAGTTTAGTTAGACTTTTATTTCAAATTAATTCTTAACAATGATTAAATAACTTGGCTTGGCCTAAGGCCGTCTACCAGTGCAATTGATTATCACATAAAAAGCGTTTATTCAAAATTTTTCCTTTGGGCTCAGATGAAGCTCGGGAGTATTACTATCGGCGTTAGGCAATAACGCCCAAGGAAATAACGCCCAAATCGATTTGGAAATAACGCCCAAAAAAATCTTGAACAATTTCGCTATTTTCAAATCGATTTGGGCGTTATTTCCTTGGGTGTTATTGCCTAACGCCATTACTATCGTTATCCATATTTTTTCGAATACGTTTTCGTGTAACTATAGACGTATTTTTTTTTAAACCTATATAGGCTAAACATCAGACAAGGATTTATATAAATTCGCACACGCCTTCACTTTACAAAACTTTTTTGACTCTTTGAAAACTTTGAAAAATATAACTTTAAACCACAAGCACAATGTGTAGTTGAATTTGGTGAAGTGTTGTCGTGTTTTAAATTACGAAGAGCAGGGAACAATGAGATGTACAATTATGTATGGTATATTTGTATTTTACAGATATTGGAAGAATCGTCATGAAAATTCTATTTCAATTGCTTCGTTTCGTTTGCGGTTTTTGTGGTGCCCCATCTGTCGTGATGCCCTAGGCCTGGGCCTAGTTGGCCTAAGGGTAAATCCAAGACTGATCCCCAAGTCTAACTTCATGAAGCCCTTCGCTGCAAACTTCCTAAGCGGAGAGGAATGTAAGCGAGGGAGAGTGGTGACAGATTTCGATACAACGGTATTCACCGATGGCTCAAAGATGGACTGCGTGGTAGGTGCGAATTTTCTCAGAAGAACTCAGCATATCGAAATCTTATATCCTTCCGAATTTCGGTAGCCTCTTCGAGGCGGAGATACTAGCCATCCTCGAGGCCTGTCACAACTTAATAGACCCAAGACCGAAACATAATACATATCGCTATTATTACGGATAACCAAGCCGCAATTAAAGCCATAAATTCGGCAATCACATCATCAAAACTAGTTGTTATTCTGGATTCATTGAATGTGTAATAAAAAAATAATAGAAAAAAAGAATTTTAAATCTGTGTGCTCATCTGTGCTTACCCATGTAAAATACAACAAAACCTTAGCCTAGATAATTATCGAGTCTTATTTTTACTCTGAAAGCTTTTTCGAAGTCTATATAGGTTACAAAAAAAAAAACGCCTATTATACTAGCTGAGCCGCCCGGCTTCGTCCGTGCATGCAAAAAGTCGCGTCACTCACGTAGCACATCTACATAATATGTATTTTATTCGCGAGATCATTGTCTCTTCGAGTCGTTCACAGACCTTCTTGAAGAGTAGACGTGTTTCGGCTTCCAAGCGAATACTCAGTGTTTAAAGTAAAACATTTGCCCAGCAAATTTTAATTAACTCGGTAGCCTGGTGGTGGTAGTGGCGAACCGTCAACCAGTAGCAGAGGTTCGAATCCCGGTCGATGAAAAAAATGCTCTGTGGTTTTTTTTAAATAAAAAACTGAACAAAGTGATCAGCAACAGCCGATAGTACCGGCGATGGCTGATGGCCAACGGTCCGCGTCCCAACAAACGGGAATAGCGGACAAACAAACAACTGGCGATGTGCCCGTGGCGTCAGGCTACCAACAACCAGTGGCCATAGATATTACGGGAAAGATAAGGAGGAGGTTGAAGCCAACTTCCAACGTGGGAAGGCGCCCCTCTCTGTCAGCTTCTGCAGAACAGCTGCATGTGGAAGTGGGGGAGGAGGCGCCTACGACGTGAGCAGCAGCAGCCAAACAACAGCGTCAGCAATCAGCCGATGGTAGTAGATTTGCCTACGTCTCTGACGGTGGTGAAGGGCATTACACCGGCAACAGCAACAGCTTTGCCTCTCTGTTGGCCACAGATTCCAACGATGAGGACAATGAACTAGAGCTCCTAAGCCGCAGCATCAGATAGCTGCAATAAAAGGTGCTCATAATTAAGGCCAAGCAAGTGGCCAGGCGCGTAAAGGAGCAGCAATTGGAACTCCAGCGATCCCAGCAACAACAACCTGAAAAACAAGTTCTGCAGCCGCCTAGGCAGCAACAACAACAACAACAGCCAAAACAGAAACAGCAGGCTGAGCTGAATCAAAAACCACAGCAGCAGAAGCAGCCTAAGCCGCACAACGACAACAGAAGCAGCAGCAGCCGCAAGAAAAAAAAAACAACAACAACAACAACAACAGCAGCAGCAGCAGAACCAGCAGCAGCAACTACAACAACAACAACCGAAGCCAAAAAAGGAGAAGGTGCCAAGGACACAATAGAACTGTGTAAGTCGGCCATAGGCAATAACTTTTTTATTAAGAGATTAAGTATTGATAGGCATGCTATCCACTGCAATACAGTGGAGCAATATAATAAAATTAAAAAATTGTTAGCGGACTTGACGAGGGAGTTTTTCTCTTTCACCCCGAAGGGCGAAAAGCTACAAATTATGCCGCTGAGGGGGATGGAACCGTCCTCCGAACCGGAGGAGCTTCTTATAATTCTCAAGGAAAGGAAATGCGATGGGCTCGAATTCGTAGGAGTCAAACCTTTCACCACAGCAAAGGCCAAAAGGGAGAAGTGGAAATTACCGTACCGCAAACTAGATGGTCTACGGAACATTAAGGTCGTAGACTACCGTCACATGGGAAAAAGTAAAGCGGAGCGATAACATTATTCAATGTGTTCGCTGCCAGAGGTTCGGGCACGCCGTGTTGAACTGCGAGATGCAGCCTCGATGCGTGAAGTGTGGAAAGAACCACAAGTTGAACAAGAACAAGAATGTTCCCTTTAAATTGCCTTCACACATTTGTGTATGACAGTGACGAAATTACGATTCCCAACGAGATTGCGGAACTTGAAGCATTTGACACGCTTCTCTAGAGTTATGACAAGAGCACTCACCTCAAACTCGCTCAACCCACCGTCCAATAGGAATCTGTCAAATTAATGAGGGAGATTGACGGATACCTAGAGCAAATGGATAAGACAATAAAACAAACGATGGACAGGACGATACCTCAACATCAACACACTAACAATGTAGGGATATACCGCAACGCAACAATTAACGCACTGCACACTGCAGAAAAGTAGACTGCTGTCGAGACTAAAAACCTTGTACAGACGGTTTACTGACAGCCAAAACTCAGAGATAAGGACACTGAAGGCGTTGATTAAAAACCTCCTACAGTTAATAAAAGAAAACTACCAATTAGCGGTAAATCTGCACTGGAACAAAAAAATTGGGGCTGTAAAAACCAACAACCCCAGTATGTTCCCGCAAATAAATAAAATATTTCGGAGGAATAATCTCAACGAACTTCCATGTCTCAAAATTCCTGGAAATACAGACAACGAACGAATACTTGTGACAGCAGGTATAGATCCAGTAAACGCAGTCGATGACGACAATTTCTTTTTGATCGAAGATCCGCAGGAGAAGGTTGAGGCTATAGGAGCGACTTTTCAGGAAGTGTATAAGGTGAATAGCAGTATTTGCCCGAACCATGACCTGGAGAATCGAGTCCTTGTGCACAACTTCTACCTTCGAAATGAACTACAGCAATGGCGATCAGAGAACATCGGTTTCACCGAGTTCAATGAAGATAATAGGGCAAATAATGCCACCGCCAACGAAGGGATACATCCCCCGTTCTTACCGAAGGTAGAGCTGCAAGCCATCTTCGAATCATTGAGAAAGAAGAAGTCAGTGGGAATCGATGGAATATCTAACATTGTGCTTAGACACCGGATTTCGGCAAGGAGATGCGCTGTCATGTGACTTCTTCAATCTTGTGCTGGAACAGATAGTGCGCAGGGCAGGTGTAAACACGGAAGACACTATCTTTTACAAATCTGTCCAGCTACTGGGATACGCGGACGACATCGACATCATCGGTCGCTCCCAGCGCGCCGTGTTAGAGGCTTTTACGGCAATTGAAGAACCGGCAAAACGAGTTGGCCTTGAAGTGAATGAGGACAAAACCAAGTACATGTTGTCATCAAACAAAGAAGCATCTGTCCACCGCCTAGGACAAAACGTCACTATTGGTAACAGTAACTTCGAAGTGGTTAAGGAGTTTACCTACCTCGGAGTAAACATCAACTCCACGAATGACACCTTAGTGGAGATTCGACGAAGACTTACCCTAGGAAACCGCTGCTACTTCGGTTTGGCAAAACAAATGGGTTCAAAACTCCTAACTCGGAAGACAAAATGCATGCTCTACAAAACATTGATCCTGCCAGTTCCGCTGTATGGAGCCAAGTGTTGGACGATAAGCAGGAAAGCAGAGCAGATTTTGAATACTTTCGAGAGAAAAATTCTTCGTCGGATATTCGGTCCCGTATGCGAGGATGGCGAATGGAGGAGAAGATATAGCCGCGAACTCTATGAGCTGTACCAAGATGTGGATGTAGTTCGAAAAGCCAAAACACGTCGACTACACTGGCTCGGCCACATCAAGCGAATGGACAACAATGCTCCAGCAAAGAGGATCTTCGAATCACAGCCCCCAGGTTCGAGACGACAAGGAAGACCGAACCTCCAGTTTAAGGACCAAGCTACCGCGGATGCCAGTGCGCTTGGTCTAGACGACTGGAAGCAGCGTGCCCTGGATCGAAGAGAGTGGAAGGCTGCCGTGTCTCAGGCAGAGACTCTTCACGGGTCGGGAGCCCGTTAAGTAAGTAAGTAAGTGCTTAGACATCTCCCTCTAGAAGCGGTAGACATTTACTGCATTTTGTTTTATAATGTGCTGAATAATGCACATTATCCAGCGTATTGGAAAACAGCAGTAGTGCATCCTATCCTCAAGAGGAATAAGGACAATTCCAATCCGGCAAATCTCCGATCAATAAGTCTCCTTCCGAACATCAGCAAGGTATTCGAAAAAGGGTTGACGACAAACATATAATTCCAGATAACCAATTCGGTTTTAGGGCGGGGCATGATACCATTCATGCCGCGTCTAAACTCGTATCGGATATCCAATGGAACAAAAGCAGGAAACAATGCACGGGTGCTTGTCTGGTTGACTTAGAGAAAGCCTTCGACGCCGTTTGGCTAGAGGGACTTTTTTACAAGTTGAGCAGGCTGAGCATAAGTAAACCACTGCTGTTCATACTTTATAATATGCTCATAAGTAGGCGGTTCATTATGAAAAATGGCAATGTGACCTCTGCTGGAATGTTTGAAATTAAAAATGGTCTACAACAAGGTGCGGTTAATTCACCGATCCTTTCCAATATTTACACAAGTGATCTCGTAGGGTCTCTTCACCATGCTATTGCGTACGCAGATGACTTGGTCGCGTACAGATCAGGACCAAAGATCGAGGTCATTGCAATTCTCTTGCAGCGTGACTTCGATAAGATTCAGCGATATTGTGACGACTGGAAGTTGAAGATCAACTTCCACAAGTCAGAAACCATCTTGTTTCGGACGCCGTTGTCTGGGGCCTCTTGGGACACCAGAAAGGATTGGCGAAAGTTCGCAATCGTGGGACGACACGGGCGGCCACTTGCATGTCGAAATGTAGTCAGATACCTCGGGCTGTGGCTAGACCAGTATCTGTATTTTAACAAACATATAGATGCTGCTCTGGCCAGAGCCAGAGGCGCTTTTGCTCTTACAAAGAGACTGTTTTATACCAGCCAACTCGATGCGACGGTAAAGGTTATCTGATACATGGCCCTTATACGGCCAATGATAGCATATGGTTGTCCCGTGTGGTTCAACGTCGGACCAAGTTCGATGGAAAGGATTCGGGTGTTTGAGAGGGCTTGTCTTCGGGCTTGCCTTCGTTTATACAGAACACCAGAGTCCGAGTACAAAAAATTCTATTCCAATGAGGTCCTATACAACAGGGCTAACGTAATAAGAGTGGGCAATTTCCAATCAAGATGACTCGAAGGCACATTGCAAGAACAATGAGTTCGATGAATAGCCTGATCTTCAGGGCATAATACCTCAATTTCACTTACCACGAAAGAGTGCGCCATAACGGTTCGTTCCACCAAAAGCGTTCCTCTATTTTGACCAACAGGGTCTGATCCAGGATAGATCAGCGGTACCACTAATCTTCCATGTTCCTCGTACGACTGTGGATAGGCGGCCCAACTACGACAGAGACGTCGCACAGGGCCAAACGGAGCGCCTCCGGTTTAGTCGGTCGGTTTCGGGGTGCGATGGGTACGATGTTGAGCAGCAACATCAGAAATTCTGGTGGCTGTTGGAAGATGGAACTCCGTCGTCGGTTCCGATTGATCCAGGGTAGACCCCAAGGCAAAGTTGGCCGCCTTTTGTTTATTATTGTAGAAATACTGTGGCCGACTTACATAGTTTTAGGTAGTGTAGGTATTTACTTACTTACTTAGTTGGCGCTACAGCTCGAGTTGAACCGGGGCCTGCTTCTCGCAACCATTTGTGTGTGCGTGTTATATTTTTGCACGAATGGAAGCGACCTACAGTTTTTTGCGAATCCGAACGGCGAGCTAAGAAGCTCAATCGTGACAAATGATACTCTTTGATGCTTGTCAGACATTGGAAAGAGGTGGCACCGTGAATAAACTCTTTTAGGTTTTAGACCCGGCCAGGAGTTGAACCCGGGCAGCATTGCGTGGTAGTCGAACGCACTAACCACCACGGCCACGGCGACCAGTGCAAGTATTTAAGTAAGTTTTATAAAAAATAATAAAAATAAAAAAAATAAAAAAAAAAAAAAATAAATACTAAATAATAAATAAATAAAAATAAATAGCACAGCACTTTGCTAACACAAAAAAAATATAAAACCAATAAAAAAACCAAAAAAAAAAAATCAAAAAATAACACAGCACAAAAAAAAAAAAAAAAAATACGTATTTAATTACGTAGCTCGAGTAAGTGAGGTTCCGTAGTTCTAAGTTTTATTATTTAAGGTAGTTTTAAGCAAATAATATGTCATTTCACTAAGTTTTTTTTTTACCAAAAACTTTTTTCTTAGTTTTCAAATCGTAACATTAATTAAAATTCAATAGCATAAATTAAGTTACGTTGAAAGACATAGTATAAGTATTAAGTTTAGCTTAGAGTGCCCGTGTGGGGCCAGTAACTTAGAGTAAGATAGTTAAGTTAGTTAAGCTAGTTTTAAGCACTTTTGTCTAGCAAGTAAGTAATAATTGAATTGAAAAATAAAAATGCATTAGAAATTAAAAAAAAAGTATACTATTATAGCTGTTCCCGCGGCATTACCTTAAAGGTGGGATAATCACCGCGTTCTTGGATAACACCGGCTCCATGTTATCTATTCGTAAACGGGTTTGTTCATTGTGATGTGCACGCTGTTCATCCATTTCATTAGCACGTAGATTAGCTACCCGTCTTTTTATTGCGAGCTCCAATATTTGATAGTCTTATGGGTGGTATATTTACGTTAAACCGTCAATCAATTGCATTAAGCACAAATTGGTCGTTGATAAAATACCTTATTGAAATTTGGTTTTCCACAAAATAAATGAATATTTTAAATTACCAAAGCGCAAAAAAGCAGTGGATGAATAAAGGTAATTTGTATTGATGCAACTCCAGATTCGACCTTAGTTTTGGGAATAACAATGTTCTGGAAAAAAGCACAAAATTCAACACCAATCCATTGAATTTCACTTGGTCACTTCCTTGCTCACAGAACAAAAACTTTCTTCGATTTAAAATTGAAAAACAGCAATCACCCTTGTTTGGAGATTCGAATGAATTGTCAATTTTTTTGAGTTTTCCAATTTTTCTTTAAAATTTTCAAATTTTCGGCTCCGTTGTGTGTTTACTTGGTTCAATACGAATCCAATAAAAAATCTCCATGCAAATCGGATAATGTTCAGGAGTTATGCTTGTTGCTTGTACAAACAGACACCAATTCATTTTTATATATGTATATAGACCAGCTGGCCCGTGCTCGCTTTGCTTCGCCTGCCTACCACATTTATGGGATGTAGTTGATAGAATTTTGATTTACTTTGCTGTCCTAATAGACCAAGAGCCCGCGGTAATTTTTGGTTGTGAATGGCAACCAAAAGACATACATACATATAAATATGCAGTCTCGATTAAAGAGATCTCAAATCTAACCGTTTGGCAGCACAAATCTAACCGTCTGACGGTATGGTGGCAGCTAAAGAGAGTAACAATTCATCAAAAATCCGTTAGTTTCCAAAGACAGAAAAATAAGGGTGACCTAAGGTTGTGGTATCAAAACGGCGCCCTCTACGGGTTATTTGGGCTTTCTTCCATCGAAACCACCGCTACCTACCCTTCTTTTTTATGTAAAGAATATGTTTTTGTTTTGGAATAGCTATTTTGCCGATGTGTTCATTAAAAGGCATCTACATTATGTACATACATAATGTATATATTATTTATCTATCGTACAACTCTGCCGATAAGAATCGGCTCACGAGGCAACACAATGGACCATTTTTGGTCTAAGTGAATCCTACCGAGAACAATCTCGCACTCCCTCTTACCTAACCTACCCTTACTCCTAATATTTGTATGTATAAGTTAACTCCTTTAAGGGGGCACAGAATGTACGTCCAGAATTTTAAAAAATCGCTACTTTTTTTTACAGATTATTATTCTCTATTGTTTAAGTCGTATTTATGTGAAAGCCGATTGTAAACATTCCCCATAGATCCAAAGTTACATATTATAGAAAGTGTGACGGCCGACAAGAGCCCGAATCGCGCAGGTGGCCTTTGTTTGAGGCAGTTTTTTACGGAGTCCTTCAGTTTGTCAGTTCTTTTGTTATCCTGAAGTATATATAGGGACATTTATAAAGCATGAGGAGATTATATTTAGGTTTCTGAAGTGAAGGTTAAATGTATTTGATCGTTCAAAGTGAGCTGCGCGTATCCTCGAGCGAAACGTACTTGAAACTTTAAACGAGTTTTTCTCAAAACTACTTTTTCCGGCAACCGTCGGCATGATACCTCTACAGTTTTTAATATTTTTTGATGAATTTATTTTTAAATATTTAAAATTGTTTTCTCTATAGTCTGTCGAGCCGGATTTTTGATATTTTGATTAAAAAATTTTCTAAATATAGTTAAAGTGACATTTTTAATACAAAATGCACACTTTTTTTTTTAACTGCCGTAAATTGCCAAATTTTTTAAATTTCAAAAATTCGGCTTGACAGACTATAACTACAACTTAACTTTACAAGATTTTTTTTATATTTTGTAGATCCATAGACATTTCAAGGTGAAATGATGCCGACCAACGAGCAACTTTTTTTTCATAGTGCTTTGCAAAACGTGATTTTTTATATTTTAATTTTTGTAAAAAAAATAGTTGAAATAATTTTTTTTATAAAGTTTAAATACCAATAAACAATTTGTAAAAGTTATTTTTATTAATTTCTATTGTTATCCTTTCTAAAAACAGTTTTTTTTTTGTGCATTTTCGGCGCTGCTGGACGTACATACAGTTATGGACAATAAAATAGGGTCAAGCCTTTGTAACAAATATTCCCAATCATTTTGTCGTTCGCTTCTTGTGTAAAATAGTAATAGAATGATCGTAGATAACGGGACACTTGAAAAACCTTTTTCACTAGTGTTGAACAAAAGACAAAAAAATAGGGTCAATATTTAAAATATTGTAAAAAGTCGAAAAATTCAAAATATGTGTCATAAGATTGTAAGTATTTTGTTTTGAGTTATTAAGATAGTTAAGTGAAACATAAAATTTGATCTTGAATTCATGAAGGAAACACAAAAAATGGGCCGAGCAAAACATTGTTCTGACGAGGAACGTAAAATATTCACAAGTTAAGAGACGAAGGATAAACGCAACGCCAAATAGCTTAAACCATTGGTAGGTCTCAAAACTTTGTTTATAATGCTTTGCTGCCCCAAAAACCACATTTAAAAAGAGGTAGACGGCGCAAAACGACTCCAAAAGAGGACGACCACATCAAACTTCTCTCAAGTAAGGACCCCTTCAAGTCTGCTGCGGCGATTCAGTGCGAAATAGGAGTGCCAATTTCGTTTCGAACGGTAAGAAGACGATTGATGGAAAAAAATCTTTTTGGTAGAAAATCGCGAAAAGTACCAATGCTAACTAAGAGACAGAAAAAAAATCGGATATTGTTTGCGAAATCGCACCTGCATTGGGATGGCCCAGTTGATGGGAAAAAGAGGCGTAAAGTCTTGTGGCCTAACGAATCAAAAATAAATATGATTGGTAACGATGGTAGACCTTGGGTAAGAAGGCCAAAAAACGCCGAGTTAAATCCCCGCTATAACACTAAGACATTAAAACATGGAGGTGGTAATATAATGGTGTGGGGCTGCTTCTCGTGGTATGGAGTCAGGCCTCTTTTTTGGATTAAAGGTACGATGGACAAGCACATCTATGTTAACATACTTAAAGACATAATGCTGCCTTACGCTGAGTTGGAAATGCCATTGTCTTGACAATTTCAACAAGACAATGACCCGAAACACACTTCGGGTCTAGCCAAGAAGTAGTTTTCCGACAACGATGTACAACTCATGACTTGGACTGCGCAATCCCCCGACTTAAATCTAATTGAGAACTTATGGGGGATTGTTAAGGAACAAATCGGGCCAATTAAACCAAAAACCAAAGAAGAGTTGTGGCAAAAAGTACAGTCGGCTTGGTATGCTATACCAAAAAGTACTTGTAGGGCGTTGGTAGATTCAATGCCCTCTAGATGTAAGGCTATATTGGATAAAAAAGGACAGGCGACAAAGTACTAAGTAAAAGTTAATTTCTCTTTTAATTTTTAGTCAGTTTTATTCATTTGTTTTCTTTTTTAATTTTATTATTTGACACTCAAAAATCCTGTCCATCAAAAAACAGCACTTGCTATTATGTCTATATTTTTTTAAGTTTACTCAAATGAAGTTGTTCGGTTTTTTTCTTGATTTTTTTTAGCTAGATATTTCAGCTTGAAATAAAAAATAAATGCATTATAATTGCAATGAATTTGTAGAATTTATTTGGTATTTTACGCAAAGTATGTTGATGACCCTATTGTCCATAACTGTATGTACCCCTTTAAATTAAGCCCCCGATCGCGAAGTTATTCGCTGCGAAAAAAATGCCCTTTAGGTTTTATTTTTTTTTAAATAAATTCTTGATAGAGCCTTTAGGTAGAGTTTTTTTTATGCAATGTCAGTAAATTGCTACTATACTATATTTTTGTTTGGTTAGTAGGTACTCGCATTTGTTTTGTTTGGCATCGGACATGTTTTCAAATTCACCTACCTAAGCTTACATATAACCACTGAAATGTACCATCTAGCAACATATCCATATGTTCTAATATATTCATATGTATGTACTTATAAATATTAATAAAATTAAATTCAGCGGAAATAAAGCTACATACGTACATATATATATATATATGCAATTACATTATTTTATTAAGACATAAATCACTTTATTCCCACAATATAGCTACTTTCCTTAGTTTTGACCACGATCCTCATAAACAAGAAATCAGAAGCTCCATCAACAAGTTGTTTCTTTAATCGTGTAAGTAGCTACCTATGTACTAATAAATAAATCAATCAAAACGTTATGTGATAAGCTGCACAACAATAATCACTTGTGCATAAACATTTGCGTCTTAGACACTGGCACCCTTCAACTTAAGCTCATTACTTTTCTTCCTACCAACATCAACGTCTGAAAGCAACTAATTGAAGCTCTTTTCATTTCCACCTATAAGCCCATTATATCCGAACGTTAACACTAAAAAAAACTCCGAAGGAGTAATAAAGTTTGCAAGATTTATGATTTACTAGCACACACACATACCCAAGCAAATGCGTACGAAAGTTTCGAAATTTATATTACAAGACTTGGCTCCAGAAGGAAGCTACGACATAGTTCCCTTTTCCGTTTTCTTCACCTCATCACTTACATACACCAACAACAAGACTATGCCTCCACCGGGGATGTAGGTGGGTACCAGTAGAGAAGAAACTGGCTCCAGCTGCCATCTCTGGCATTTCATTAACTTCCCAAAGTATTCTACAATGTGTAACACTTCCCTTGTCCGTCGATAAGTTCGAGGTGGAACGCCAATTCTGGGGGCCCACTCTTACCCAGTCCCAGCGTCAGCGTCATAGCCTGAGATACTTGTACATACTCCTCATCCAGCTCAGAGGGTGATGTGATAATAACAGTGCAGGTGCGAAGGCTTGATGTTATTACAGGTTCGGAAATAAAAGTTTGATGAACCAGATCCAGAAGCAGCCTGCATGGAAGAGTGTAAGCGAATTAGAATAGTTTCGCTGCTTTACGGTTATGGTTGCATTACGACTACGAAGTATCGTTCGCCTTGTGTAACGCCTCCTGAGTCCCTACCGCTGCCACCACCATCCGCAAACACATTTTATCCGCACAGGCAAACTGGAGTGAAATTTTGTGTCGTCTTCTGTCATAAAATCGAGCATCTCTTGCAAATTGGATAATTTAGCTTTCGGGTTCGCAAGGAATCAATTTATTTCATTTAAGGGGTTAGGGAGGGAGTGGTGAGTGCGTGTTCAAATTGCCAGGAGAGGGTAGTTGATGGTTTAATTAAAATTTAGATACGTCTCGAGAATGGGATAAATGAATAATTTAAGGGAATATGAGTCGTAGGTGATTCGAATGGGATATCTGGGACGCATTTGGTAGTCAAAGCTGAAGATATAACTTTGCATTTCATAATGTAAGGATGTACGAGGATTTGTACTTTTGTGGCTGTAGAAATGTTGGCTGGAATTTGACTCTAGCAAAGCATTCTTATGTGGTAAAGTGAGCACTGCTGTTGAAATTCATAAATTTTCTAGCAATACTCGGTACACTTCATACTACTGCATATTGTATGAGAACAACCACAGTTACTGGAGTGGGTATACGTTTAAATTTACCAGAAAAACTTTATTGAAAGTCTTTACTAGATATTTTAAGGTCTGGGTGCACGGTAGTGGACCGCCAAGTTCCACGAGGCACTACCAGTACTCTTTACCCGAAGCGCTTCGCGGCTATTTACCTACCCTTATAATTCAGCTTCCTAAGTTACTGGGAGCCTCATTTTCTGGCTGCAAGCAGAAGAGCGCTATGCTAGATCATATTCCAAGTTTCAAGTCTATACCTATTATACTTTAAGAAATATTGAGCTCCGAAAATCGTAATTTTCGTAGCTGACACAACGATCATCAAAATGTATATGGTACTTCCAGCAGACCTAGAGACTTGAAATTTGGGATATATGTAGCATTTATAATGTGTATAAAGGAAAAAATAAAAAACTCTTATTTATTAACTTGCAAATCGTTTAAATTAATAAAAACAAACCACCGTGTATTATACATTATATATACACTACAAAAGTGTGAAACTTACCCGCAAATACATACACAAATGCACATTTTAGTGAGAGCTAACCATAAACGTGGTGAATTCTCTCACCAAATGTATTTTATACGACAACCTCCCCTTCAAGTAATATATAGACGAGCTACTTCTTATTTTGTATATACAATGAAAATGATACTCAAAAATGTGACGATGAACGCAGTATGCAGTATGTATATGTACTATATGTATGTGTATGTTCTCTCACAAAACGTATTCATTTTCATATTGATTGGTTGGTATTGGTAATTGATATTTGGCAAATGGCAAATGGCAAACTGAGTGTGAGAGTGAGTCTATCGATCACCATCACAGTGATGCCTTTTGCACCGTCGCGTCATCCTACTCTAGCTCAATAAGATTGGAGAGGTGCTCTGCTCTGCTCATTTTCATTACATATTCGTCCGACTCCGGATGAACCCAATTTACTAACCAGTTCAAAAAAAATACAATCGACTCTCGAGCTCGACTCGATAAATTGAATCTGTGGTGTGGGGATGGGGAGTGGACCTGGCAAAATGTTCAAATTATTGACAGTTTTATGTAACAAAAATTGTAGCTATCAAAAGGAAGTCACTATACACTCTATACGTAGAGTCCGATCAAACATTGTGCAGTATGTACATAGTCGAACACTGGAAAGAGCTTAAGGCGTATACCTGTGACGGTAAACGCCTTACGGTTTAAAACTATCCATAAGAGCCAAGAAGTTTACTGTTTGCTCGTGTGGCCAAGCCTCTGTTGCACTCTCTAGGATGAAGATGGGGTCAATTTAATCAATTTCGATCTTAATAATATCAAGGCTCAAAAAACAGCTATCATCGAACATCGAATACAACCGATTGAGAAGTAATTATAGACAAGATTTGCCTAGAATTAAAAAAATATCGCTACTCTTTTAAAAACTCAACAAAAAGAAGTGAGATCCCATCAAAAACATTACTGTAAAAAGGGCCAAGTTCCTACCTATAGAAAATGTGTGCCAATATATGACAAAAAGTGGTGAGATAATAGCGGCCAAGTTCTTGCAGAACTTTATTTTAGAGGTAAGATAGATGAGTAAGTTGAAGCCTTATGCCTAGAATTGATAAAACGTATCTACAGAAACTTTAAACTTGGCCGCGTTGAAATAAAACTTGAGTTCAAGGAATCTAATGGTATTATACATACATATTATGTACATGTACATAGGTAAACGCTATTACTGTGCTTTATGCGCACGATGAAACACCATTCCATTTGCAGGTCTAGTAGTTGTTACACATTTCTGAAACTATCAAACGCGGCCAGGTTTGAAGTTTCTGTAGATACGTTTTATCAATTCAAGGCATAAGGCTTCAACTTACTCATCTATCTTACCTCTAAAATAAAGTTCTGCAAGAACTTGGCCGCTATTATCTCACCACTTTTTGTCATATATTGGCACACATTTTCTATAGGTAGGAACTTGGCCCTTTTTACAGTAATGTTTTTGATGGGTTATGTTAGTTAAGTACATGGTGCTCATTATTGATTCTAGGATAAATTTTGCTAATCATATGGAGTCCTTAACCCATTTCCGGCGGATAACAGTTTCCGTTGAGCTCGAAACTTAAAATTGCCTGGCTGTTGTTGGTCAAATTAGAGGAAATCAAAAATTTTCTTTTTTTGGAAAAGCTTAAAATGTTCCGGAAAATTCATGTGCTCGCTGAAAGAGGTAATAAAATTCTTCAATTTATATTTTCACTATATTTGAAGTTATTAAATTTTTATTTCAATTTTTTTTCTGCACAATTTAAGATTGCATTTATTGAATATACATATTGCAAAAACTCATTAGAAAAATAAATTTTTAGATTAGTATACTGAAACATTAAAAATGCTTGTCTAGACCAAGCGGACTGGCATCCGCGGTAGATTGCTCCTTAAACCGGAGGTTCGGTCTTTCTTGTGGTCTCGAACCTGGAGGCTGTGATTCGTAGCTGGAGCATTGTTGTCCGTTCGCTCGATATGGCTGAGCCAGTGTTTTGGCTTTTCGGACTACATCCACATCATGGTACAGCTCATAGTGTTCGCAGTTATATCTTCTCCTCCATTCGCCATCCTCGCATACGGGACCGAATCAGCGTTACCGTTGCGCGACTAAAGTCGCATTTTGGTACTTTTTTTGACTCTCCTGAGACTTTGATACGACTTTTTTAAAATACCCAGAATTTGCGACTTGTCACAGAAATATGGCGACTTTTTATAGTTTTTTGAGACTTTTTTGTTGAAATGCATTTATACATACATTTCTTGAACACATCAATTTTACCAATTTTTCTTGATCATACTACGTTAGGCACAACCTACTTCTGAATTTGTATATAACAATATATTCACGTAACCGAACACATGGAAACGAATTATGAACCACATCAATGAATCCTTTGCATCCCATTGCGAAAGAGGTTATCCTTTAAGTGGAGACTCCAACAGAAAATCGTGTGGGATTTTCGCAGCTTCAGGGAATTGGGCAAAGTTAAGTTTTATATAAAACAACATTTTTTTAGTAAAAGTTTTGAGAAAAATGCATTACTAAATAATTGGAACAGCAAATTTAAATACTCACCGATAGCGATTGCGGTAGCGATAGCAATCTATCGCAACACGTGTTTTCAAGTTTGTTCATTCACAGTTCACACCGAGTGCGATAATGTAGCGAGAGATTGCGATTAAAGGTTTCTATCGCTGTATGTAGATAGTATTCTGGGTTATTAAAAAATGTTATTTTAAGTAGTTTTTAAATTAGGTTTGAGGATTTTTTTTATCTAGAATGTAAGTGAATATTGCAAATGGATACTGAAAATGTTTTGAAAAGTAAAAAAAAAAAACTTAAATGACACTGACAAAACTTTCACCGCTATCGTGCTGGTGTGTTATGTTATTTATCGCTGTCGCTATCTCGGCGGTGATTGAGAGCCTTAATAGTTAAGAAGTTATATTATTTTAGGTGTTTATACCTCCAAATCGGAGGTGTCCCAATTCGATGGGTAATAACTTGGACGGTGGGTGAAAAAAGACCCCACTATCACTGAAAAGAATTGAATTGCTTTGTTTTGGTATATAAGTAAATTAACAATCAATTCTGAAACAAATATTTGTTAATTTATTTGTAGTTTATGTACTAAATAAGAATCCTGACTGTCGTTATGACGATCCCTAATAAGATCCCCATTCAGAAATATGCAAATTTTCATATTGCGACTTTTTGTGAGCCTGTGAGACTTTTTTTACGACTTTTTAAAAATTCTCAGCGGTAACACTGGACTGAATATCCGATGAAGAATTTTTCTCTCGAACGTATTCAAAATCACACTCGGCTCAATACAGAAGAACTGGCAGGATTTTTTTATTTTTGCTTTGTATTATCTCCTTTTGGATATATATACATATATTGTCTAATTTTATCTTTCATTTTTTTAAGTCTTGCAATGACATTATTTGCTTTAAGAGTCAACCCATCCATAATAATAAATATTTTCGTAATGTCCTTTGGCATTGGACACTATTTAATACTTTGAGTTTGAAGTAACGTCGCCCTAATATTGGGTTACCGTAAACGCCAAAATTCACTTTTTGAGTTTGGTATGCAGTCTTATGTTTTCGGGGTAGACCTTTGTAAATCTTTTATCCGTTTTGCTCTATCTCTTTCCATTGCAAAGATATACATGGTTTTGACCGAATTTATCAAGTTTACGTATTGTTTTGACGTAAACACCAAAATTTGGCATTTACTTCAAATTTTACATACAATTTAAGCAAATTTTAGTTTAAGAATTGTTTTGACTTATGTGCCTACAAAATGAGAGGTAAAACTAATTAATCGTATGCACGTATGTACGTCATTAGAAAGAAAAATATTTTTTTTGGTTTTGCCGTACGTGCATACTCTACCCGAAAAATACAAAAGAATTCTGAAATGTGGAAACAGTACCTTACTTAGAAAACGTTTGCGAAAATCTGGAATTTTTGACGTATGTGTATGAGTCAAAGAAAATATTGATTTAAGTGGCGTATACGTCAAACTCATTTTGTAATAAATCTAAAAATATTATAAAAACTAAAAGTGTTTTAGAATAACTTCTTAGATTTTTTGAAAGAAGATTTCCGTATGAATATGAATGAATATTTATTTATTGTTTATTTATTTATTGTTCCAAAGAATAGTTTCACAGTAAGATAACATCTTATAGTTTGTGAGGGCTTTACAAATATTTGAAGTTCAAAAGCAAATTTAACATTTAACAGACGAAATAATAACAATAACAACATGTAACACTAAATGAAATAGATTTATATTAAGGGATCAATTGCCAAGTGTTTGAAAAGATAAGTTTTAAAAGTGCTTGTGTTTGCGGTTCTCCTTAGTGTAGCGGGTAGTGAGTTCCATAGGAGAGTGGCGTGGACGAAGAATGAGCGCTCAGATTGCAGGCAATAGAATCTGGGCCGAATCATGATGGCTGTTCTTTGTGAACTGGCAAAATTTAATCTGCTGTACAAATACTCAGGCTGTTGGGTCTGCATAATACCATGGAAAAGGATTAGCGTTCTGAACTTAATGAGGTTGTCGAAGCTAAGACCCATTATTTGCAGAGAGTAACTCGTTATGTGGTCGTAATATCGTTTACTAAAGATGTATCTTGCTAAATTGTTGTAAGTGACATTCAATTTACGCCTAGTGTTGTAGTCAACAAAGCAGAAAACCTCGCAACTTAACAAGTAACATCTTAGTTTTAACCGGTAAAGAATTTTGCGTGGCCCATAACAATCGGAGACCATAATATACTTTTCCAATTGTAGTTGTAGCGTGATCTGTCCAGGTAAGAGTATCATTGAAAACTATTCCCAAATTTCGAGACTTCGTGACGTATTCTATGGTCGCCTGGCCTAATTTTATCGTATGTAGACGTATCTAAAGACCGCTTATAAATGCAGAGTGTCTTAGATTTCGCTGGATTCAGTGATAAATTGTGTTTAAGGGCCCACTGTTGTATGATCTCTAGATCTTTGTTAATCATATCGATGGCTTGACTAATCATATCCAACGAGCAGGACAAATATAGTTGGACGTCGTCAGCAAACATATGGACAGAACAATGCTTAACAAGTTGTGGGAGTTCATTCACATAAAGTGAAAATAATATGGGCCCGAGAATTGAGCCCTGTGGAAATCTGTGGGAACTCCAAGAAACTGAGACATTTGGTTTCCCACTGCTACGCATTGCTGACGGCCCGTGAGGTATGAATACAAAAGTTTGACAGCCAGTGTCGAAAATCCAAATCGGTGCCGCAACTTCGTACAGAGGACCGAGTGATCCACCGTGTCAAACGCTTTCGAAAAGTCCAACAGCGTCAACAACGTAGGACAGTTGCTATCCAGGCCATTGCGGATGTCATCGACAACGAGTAGGAGTGCAGTTTCGCAGCTCCTTTTCGCGCGAAAGCCGGATTGGGAGGGATTCAAAAGGTGGTTGCTACTTAAGTGCGCTTGCATTTGCTTTAGCATGGTTTTCTCGAATACCTTAGATAAAACTGTTAAGATTGCGATTGGTCTGTACTCGGTCCGGCTCTGCGACTTAGGTATCGGTATAATCTTAGCCCTTTTCCACGAGAGAGGGTATTCACAAGTGGTTAGTACGTGATTAAAAATATGTGTGATATGTTTCAGAATGAAAGGAAGGAGAAGTTTTAAAAATTTAGGATTTATTTCATCTAAGCCTATCGCATCAGATTTAACCTACACAAACTGCGAATTGAGAACATTACAGTCTACACCAACATTTACACTCGAACGCTGTCTCCCATTGCCTAGTTTGCGCAGTTTTTTCCAGATAACTTTCCCTGACTGAATTTCGGGATTAAGGAAATGTTCGTAGTGGTGCCGCTTTGCAGCCCTTACACGAACGACAACCATGTTGCGAAGGGACCGGTAAGTGTCATAGAACGCAGGGAGTTTGTATCGTTTCCAACGAGCATACGCAGTATCACGATTATGGATCAAATCTAATAGATCTCTACCAAACCAATGGGTGGACCTGGAAATGGGGGATCTATGTCGCAGCGGAACATGCTGCTCAAACAGTGTTTTTATACTTTGCTCCAGAAATGATATTTGCTGATTAACTGATGCCATCAAAAAAATATCATCCCACTGAATTTGGATAACGTCAGACCGTAAACTTTGGTAATCAATATTTTTAAAATCTCTGAAAGTAATGACATGAGTAGGTATTGGGGCGGTTGAGCCTGGGAATTCTGAGCCAGAGCGAGAGGGAAGATGTTTGTGTGAGAGTGAGCGAGATGGAAGATGTTTGTTTACATAAGGAGGGGTATCGGGTTACATTTTTGTTTACATAAGCGTTGGAACATTTTTAATTGCCCATTAAAGTGTCATGGAATGTGATTGATGTTTGCCGCTTCCGGTTTTTAATTACCCCGGTTTTTTTTTTTGTTGACATTAGCGTGGGCGAGGGAGAGGGGGGAGGGGGAGGAAGGCTTTTGTTTGTTTATATTAAGGAGGTGTTGGGTTAAATTTTTACTTATGTCATGCTGTCTGTCTGTATGTATGTCTGTGTATGTATATACATGTGTGTATGTGTGTGTGTATGTATGTATATATGTGTGTATGTATGTATGTGTATATGTATTTGGATATGATGTGGCGCCATATGAGTCATCTTCAAAGCAGTCGCGTGTCATATATGTATGTATGTACATATGTATATCGGTGTTTTTGTTTTGTTTATTGGACGAAGGAAGTAAAAAGCGTCAGAGGGAGAGGAAAGATATGCGGCTGTTTACGTTTGTGGGCGAAGGGGGAAAAATGATGAGAGGGGGGTGAACGATTTCCTGGGTCTACTCATCCAGATCAGATTGTTTATTTTGGGCAGCTGGGGGAACAATGGTGAGAGGGGGGATGAGAGGGGGTGAACGGTTTCTCGGATCTATTTATCCAGATCAGATTGTTTATTTTGATTGTTGTCTGAAATAGGTACATTTTTGTTTTTCATTGCCGATTCTGGCACAGGGAGCCAGGAAGTGACGTCATCAAGGAGATATAGGGTTACATTTTTTGGGGGTGAAATCTGAGAATTCGGAGCAATTAGTGTCATGGAATGTGATTGATGTGTACTTAGTGTGTACTTAGTGTACTTAGTGTTGTACTTATACTGTACCTAGTGTGTACTTAGTGTGTATCAGAGAGTACTTAGTGTGTACTTAGTGTACTTAGTGTGTACTTAATGTACTTAGTGTGTATCAGAGAGTACTTAGTGTTTGTGTATACATACGTATGTATGTGTATATGTGTTTGCATAAGATCTGGCAGTATATGAGTCATCTTCAAAGCAGTCGCGTGTCATATATGTATGTACATATGTATATAGGTGTTTTTGTTTTGTTTATTGGACGAATGAAGTAAAAAGCGAAAAGGAAATTCTGAGTCAAAGGGAGAAGAGGGATATACGAATAGGGAAACAATGCTGAAGGGGATGTGAATGGTTTCTCAGGCCTACTCATCCAGATAAGATTGTTTATTTTGACTGTTGGCTGAAATGGTTAGTAGTTTTGACTATATTGTTTCAAGGAAAATTGTTTTTGTTGGATGGATGAAGTAAAAAGCGGAAAGAAAAATTCTGAGTCAGAGGGAGAGGAAAGATGTGCGACTGATTTATATTCGTTGACTGATGTGGAACAATGATTAGGGATGAGAGTGGGTGAATCGTTTCCTGGGTATAGTTTCCAAGGTCTACGCATTCAGATCAGATTGTTTATTTTAGCTTTTGACTGAAATGGGTAGTAGTGCTGACTGTAATATTTCAAGGACAATTGTTTTTATTGGACGAAGAAGTAAAAAGCACTAAGCCAGAGCGAGAAAGAAGAAGTATATTTGCAGGCAGATGGGAAACAATGATGAGAGAAGGAAGAGAGGGGGTGAACGATTTCCAAGGTCTACTCATCCAGATCAGATTGTTTACATTCGCTGATGGAGGGGAAACAATGATTAAAGGAGGTGATCGGTTGCCAAGGTCTACTCATCCAGTTGGAATATTCATATTTCGACATGCTTAAAAGTCTTGGTCTCATTATCTTTCGACCATATTTATGGAATTTGCTGACCGAGGGCTAGTGGAATATTCAAGATCAACAAGTTATTGTTTTGGCTCATAATGGTCAAGCGTATGATCATCTGGTATTCAAGACCAATGTGTATGTATATGTTTCCGCGCTTTCATAAAAAAAACTATTTGTATATGTATCAAATAAAAAAAATAAAGGAATAGAGCAAGAGGTCAACACATCGCTGACATCGATTTCAAACCATATCGTTTCGAATCATCATCATTATTATTAAGTATCAGAAGCTCGAAGAAGATTAATAAAAAAATGTTTATTATGATAATGTAAACAATGTTGGAGTGTTTCCTATTCATTCTTTTGTATGATGAGAATTGAAGATTTGTTGATCGTGTAAATAAAAAACAAAGAAACTTTTTTTTAAATAACTGTGTTTTATTTATTATTCAATATTAATCAAATCAATATATCCATCCTTTTCTCTTATAATTCTACATTTAATTTTTTCATTAACCAATGGTCCATAAATTCTTCTTTTATTAATTAGTCCAAATCAATAATCCCTCTTTATTGTTAGGCAAACAAACAAGGTATTCTATACTTGTTGATTCGATGACAGTACACTCTAAGACTTTTTTCTTTTTCATAGTGCTTTCGCAAAGTTATTTTTCCTGACGGATACAAATATGTTGTTTATTTATTTTTTTATACAAAAGATTGGTGGAGGAATATTCATGTTTCGACATGTTTAAAAGTCTTGGTCTCTTTATCTTTCGACCATATTTTTTTTTTATGGAATATGTTGTTTATTTATCTTTCATTTTTCTATGGAATATATCTATGTTGTTGTTATTGTTGTTGTTGTCTTTGCTATTGCTCTCGTTCGCTGACTATGATATTTCTATACAAAAATTGATGGAGGAATATTCATGTTTCGACATGTTTAAAAGTTTTGCCATTATTGGTTTGTAGATTTTTTTAACTTTCGATTGAAACTATCAAAATTGATCTCAAAGCGTCTGTAACAATTTGTGTTGCCTTATTCTTCAAAGGAACTGTCCATGCACACTTGGAGAAGGTATTGATTAATGTTAATAAGTAATTATTTCCATTATTTTGATTGCTGTACGGTATCATTTTTCAAATCTGCTTGCCACAGGTCACCTAGCCCTTAACAACAACCGTCGCCTGATGAAATTTCTTCGTGCGGGCTTGTGTAATTCCTCAACAACATTCCTCTTACACATACCGAAATAGAATGAATAAAAGATCAAAAAAAAATGTACATTAAAATATGTGTATTTTATTTTATTTAAATTCATCATAAAATTACATCAACTTCTTCATTCTAATGATTAAAACTATGCATACATAAATTCGTGGGATCGATTAAGTGAAAAAAGTCTCCCACCTATTGATAAATTCTTTAGTTCAATTAGTATTTCTAGTTGTACTGAAGAATAATATTATTTTGCAAAGACGGTATGGCAAACAATTAAATGTGAACGTCTTTTAGATTATTTAGAGTTATGTTTGAAAACTGATGTCTTATTTCTAGCCGATATATTTGGGAATTTAAGAAAAGTTTGTAGAAATATCTATGGGCTGGATCCCTGTCAATACTATACAGCATCTGGCTTATCATGGGATGTTATGTTAAAAGTAACAAAGATAAAACTTAAATTACTTACTGATATAAATATGTTTCCTTTTTTACAAAGTGATATTAGTGGGTGGTCTTGTACAAAATTGTTGCAGACACTCCAAAGCCAATAATAAATATATGAGTGACTTTAAAAGTGAAATGCCTTCTGAATACATGACGTATTT
Organism: Brachyopa scutellaris; assembly: GCA_949775065.1. NCBI lineage: Eukaryota > Metazoa > Arthropoda > Insecta > Diptera > Syrphidae > Brachyopa > Brachyopa scutellaris. Next base: position 41,399,283 of record OX459113.1, on the reverse strand, counting down.
GGATGCGAATAATTTATATGGTTGGGCAATGTCTCAAAGTCTACCATATGGTAAATTTGAATGGATGGAAAGTGATAATTTCAATGTTTTCAATACATCATCAAACTCTCATTTTGGTTACATTTTAGAAGTTGACTTGGAATATCCAGAACATTTTCGTGATGAGCATAGTGATTTCTTATTTTGTGCAGAGAATAAAAAAAAAAGCCCAAACGCGAAATTTAGTAAACTCATAGCAGACTGAACCCATAAAACAAAGTATATTATACATTATAGAAATCTTCAACAATGAGTTAAGCACAGAATGAACATTTTAAAAATACATAGAATTTTGAGTTTCAAGCAATCATGTTGGTGAAAACAATACATCGATTTAAATACACATCACCGTAAATTGGGTAAAAATGAATTTGAAAAGAATTTCTTTAAATTATTAAACAATGCTGTTTATGGTAAAACGATGGAACAAGTCGATAATCGAAAAGATATAAAGATAGTTACGAATTGGTGAAGTTGTGGAAAGCATTTAGGTGCTCGAGCTTGGATAGCAAAGCCAAACTTTCATAGTTCTACTCAATTTACAGACAATATGATCGCAATTCAAATGAGTCGTGTTCATATAAATTACAACAAACCGATTTATTTAGGTTTTACTGTACTTGATTTATCAAAATGGAAGATGTATGATTTTTATTATGAATACATGAAACCAAAGTATGATGACAATTTAACTTAAAATTATATGGATACTGATTCTTCATATATTCTATTAAAACTGGAGATTTCTACACTGGATGATATTGATATGAAATTTGATACAACAGGTTATCCTACTGATAATAGATATAATATTCCAAATAAAAATAAAAAGATAATCGGGATGATGAAAGATGAGATGAATGGTAAAATTATTAGAGAATTCGTTGGGCTTCGATCTAAAATGTATTCAATAGATATCGAAAAAGTAAACAAATTTAAAAAAGCTAAAGGTGTAAAGAAAACAGTATTAGATGATATGAATATTGAAGATTATAGAGATTGTTTATATAAAAATAAACGTTTCTATGGATATATGTTTATAATTAGGTCAAAGTTTCATAACATATATACACAATGTGTTAATAAACTAGCACTAAGTTATATTGATGATAAGAGATATATTATGGAAAATGGTGTTAGTACACTTGCATGGCTGGTAATCTGTATCGAAAGTACACTCCAAGGAAATCGGGGTTTATTTTCCAAAATCTGCTATATTTGTTACTGGGCGATTAGGTAACAAGTTCAGTAGTTTTGTGAATCTTATGGCTAATGACAAAGCACCAAATCCGTTTTTGTATGGTTGTAGAGCCCATTACCTTCTGGAATTTTTACTGCTTCCATAGCTTCTTTTTGCTGAATAAATTAATTTGTTTCTCTTGGAGGAGCGATTTCGTCTTCTTATATTAGCAGTAGTAGTAGCACTTGTATTTTTTTATTTTTGATGCCCAAGTTAAATTAGATCCCGCGTTCATCATTATCATATTTGTCATCACTAGACTATTTAATCTTTCGGATAAGGAAGAATGTTATGCTATTACCCTCTGCCGGGCCTTCTCAGTAAGAACTTTATTAGTAATATGTTGACCAGGTATGTTTTTACTATAAGCATATGCCACATTGTGTTCACGGCAGACCTCATCCAACTGATTGATTCCACGATCTCCCTTAGCAAGACGGTCTTTTAATTTAGTCCCAGGACCACAGAAAGTACATGACGGAAATTGTGTTTCGAATGGTAATTTATTTAATAATGAATTTACCAGTCCATATCCTTCGGATTAATGTTTTCGACTGACCAGATATACTCGATATTCTATCGTTTTATAGCACTTTCTTGTTACGGCTGCAGTCTCTGCATTAACCGAAATATAAATATCTACGACAACTTGTAAAATCCATTCATGGAATACAATGAGTTTTCAAATTATTGTGAAATTATTGCACCTTCCGAAGCAAAACGAAACTCAGTGTTTATATTTGATGATGAAGCTTGTGATAAACAAAACAACATTCGAGAATATGTTTGTATGGGATGACACAACGATATGGATAGTTTCTACTTATGTCAATTTTATACACGCATACCAAAACATTTGTTTCGGGACAACGCAAACTACATAGTCATTTTCAAGCAAGACGAGCTAAATCTGAATCTGATCATATAAATTCCGATACGACATTCAATCAGTTTAAAGAACCATGCACAAACTGTTGGAAAGATGCATTATTTCTGGTGGTCATCAACGACCTCCCACTAGTCTTCAAATATTCTGAGTGTCTTCTTTTTGCCGATACTCTTAGATTATTTCGCTCCATTAAATCTGAATATAATTACGATTTATTATATCAAGATGTCGCCGCGGTCAATGATTGATGTGAGCGGAATCACCTCCTTCTAAACGTTTCTTATTGTCCTGCTTACTGCAATCCGCTATCCGCTAACTGATATCCGCTAACTGCTATCTGTAACCGACCGGTTAGCAACCGCCCTGTTTGGAACCGACCTGTTTGGAACCGATCTGTTTGAAACCGACCTGTTTGGAACCGACCTGTTTAGAAGCGGCGACCTTAAGGTGTATTGTGCCCCCTATCAGTCATAGACGCGCATGCCACATATTCGTATGTATGTCTGTACATATGTATATCGGTGTTTTTGTTTTGTTTATTGGATGGAGGAAGTAAAACGGGGTGTGAGTAATTAGTTGTGGCGCCATATGAGTGAGAGCGAGAGGAAAGATGTGCGAGTGGTTTATATTTGTTGGTGGAGAGGGAAACAATGGTGAGAGGGGGGTGAATGATTTCCTGGGTCTGGTTTCCTGTGTGTACTCATTCAGATCAGATTGTTTATTTTGGCTGTTGGCTGAAACGTGTACTCATCCAGATCAGATAGTTTATTCTGAGTGGGATATTCATGATCAATAAGTTATTGTTTTGGCTGATAATGGTCAAGCGTATGATCATCAGGTATTCAAGACCATTGTTTATATATTTCTGTTTATTCATTAAGAACTGTGTGTGTGTCAGATAAATAATTTTAGCAAAAGGTCACTACATCGCTAATATCAAAATTTAATCCAATGGTCCATAAATTCTTATTTTATATTTAGTCCAAATCAATAACTCTTCTTTATTGTTGGGCAAGCGAGCAAGATATCGCATGTTGTTCTTTGGACAGTACACTCTAAGCATTTCTCTATTTCCATGATACTTTTTCTGATGACTGTATACTGTAAGTAATATTCATTCAGATCAGCTTGTTTATTTTGGTTGTAGACTGAAATAGACCCAGGAAACCAGACCCAGGAAATCATTCACCCCCCTCTCACCATTGTTTCCCTCTCCACCAACAAATATAAACCACTCGCACATCTTTCCTCTCGCTCTCACTCATATGGCGCCACAACTAATTACTCACACCCCGTTTTACTTCCTCCATCCAATAAACAAAACAAAAACACCGATATACATATGTACAGACATACATACGAATATGTGGCATGCGCGTCTATGACTGATAGGGGGCACAATACACCTTAAGGTCGCCGCTTCTAAACAGGTCGGTTCCAAACAGGTCGGTTTCAAACAGATCGGTTCCAAACAGGTCGGTTCCAAACAGGGCGGTTGCTAACCGGTCGGTTACAGATAGCAGTTAGCGGATATCAGTTAGCGGATAGCGGATTGCAGTAAGCAGGACAATAAGAAACGTTTAGAAGGAGGTGATTCCGCTCACATCAATCATTGACCGCGGCGACATCTTGATATAATAAATCGTAATTATATTCAGATTTAATGGAGCGAAATAATCTAAGAGTATCGGCAAAAAGAAGACACTCAGAATATTTGAAGACTAGTGGGAGGTCGTTGATGACCACCAGAAATAATGCATCTTTCCAACAGTTTGTGCATGGTTCTTTAAACTGATTGAATGTCGTATCGGAATTTATATGATCAGATTCAGATTTAGCTCGTCTTGCTTGAAAATGACTATGTAGTTTGCGTTGTCCCGAAACAAATGTTTTGGTATGCGTGTATAAAATTGACATAAGTAGAAACTATCCATATCGTTGTGTCATCCCATACAAACATATTCTCGAATGTTGTTTTGTTTATCACAAGCTTCATCATCAAATATAAACACTGAGTTTCGTTTTGCTTCGGAAGGTGCAATAATTTCACAATAATTTGAAAACTCATTGTATTCCATGAATGGATTTTACAAGTTGTCGTAGATATTTATATTTCGGTTAATGCAGAGACTGCAGCCGTAACAAGAAAGTGCTATAAAACGATAGAATATCGAGTATATCTGGTCAGTCGAAAACATTAATCCGAAGGATATGGACTGGTAAATTCATTATTAAATAAATTACCATTCGAAACACAATTTCCGTCATGTACTTTCTGTGGTCCTGGGACTAAATTAAAAGACCGTCTTGCTAAGGGAGATCGTGGAATCAATCAGTTGGATGAGGTCTGCCGTGAACACAATGTGGCATATGCTTATAGTAAAAACATACCTGGTCAACATATTACTAATAAAGTTCTTACTGAGAAGGCCCGGCAGAGGGTAATAGCATAACATTCTTCCTTATCCGAAAGATTAAATAGTCTAGTGATGACAAATATGATAATGATGAACGCGGGATCTAATTTAACTTGGGCATCAAAAATAAAAAAATCCTCCAAGAGAAACAAATTAATTTATTCAGCAAAAAGAAGCTATGGAAGCAGTAAAAATTCCAGAAGGTAATGGGCTCTACAACCATACAAAAACGGATTTGGTGCTTTGTCATTAGCCATAAGATTCACAAAACTACTGAACTTGTTACCTAATCGCCCAGTAACAAATATAGCAGATTTTGGAAAATAAACCCCGATTTCCTTGGAGTGTACTTTCGATACAGATTACCAGCCATGCAAGTGTACTAACACCATTTTCCATAATATATCTCTTATCATCAATATAACTTAGTGCTAGTTTATTAACACATTGTGTATATATGTTATGAAACTTTGACCTAATTATAAACATATATCCATAGAAACGTTTATTTTTATATAAACAATCTCTATAATCTTCAATATTCATATCATCTAATACTGTTTTCTTTACACCTTTAGCTTTTTTAAATTTGTTTACTTTTTCGATATCTATTGAATACATTTTAGATCGAAGCCCAACGAATTCTCTAATAATTTTACCATTCATCTCATCTTTCATCATCCCGATTATCTTTTTATTTTTATTTGGAATATTATATCTATTATCAGTAGGATAACCTGTTGTATCAAATTTCATATCAATATCATCCAGTGTAGAAATCTCCAGTTTTAATAGAATATATGAAGAATCAGTATCCATATAATTTTAAGTTAAATTGTCACCATACTTTGGTTTCATGTATTCATAATAAAAATCATACATCTTCCATTTTGATAAATCAAGTACAGTAAAACCTAAACTTCAACTCTTTCTTCAACTTCACCAATTCGTAACTATCTTTATATCTTTTCGATTATCGACTTGTTCCATCGTTTTACCATAAACAGCATTGTTTAATAATTTAAAGAAATTCTTTTCAAATTCATTTTTACCCAATTTACGGTGATGTGTATTTAAATCGATGTATTGTTTTCACCAACATGATTGCTTGAAACTCAAAATTCTATGTATTTTTAAAATGTTCATTCTGTGCTTAACTCATTGTTGAAGATTTCTATAATGTATAATATACTTTGTTTTATGGGTTCAGTCTGCTATGAGTTTACTAAATTTCGCGTTTGGGCTTTTTTTTTTATTCTCTGCACAAAATAAGAAATCACTATGCTCATCACGAAAATGTTCTGGATATTCCAAGTCAACTTCTAAAATGTAACCAAAATGAGAGTTTGATGATGTATTGAAAACATTGAAATTATCACTTTCCATCCATTCAAATTTACCATATGGTAGACTTTGAGACATTGCCCAACCATATAAATTATTCGCATCCAAATACGTCATGTATTCAGAAGGCATTTCACTTTTAAAGTCACTCATATATTTATTATTGGCTTTGGAGTGTCTGCAACAATTTTGTACAAGACCACCCACTAATATCACTTTGTAAAAAAGGAAACATATTTATATCAGTAAGTAATTTAAGTTTTATCTTTGTTACTTTTAACATAACATCCCATGATAAGCCAGATGCTGTATAGTATTGACAGGGATCCAGCCCATAGATATTTCTACAAACTTTTCTTAAATTCCCAAATATATCGGCTAGAAATAAGACATCAGTTTTCAAACATAACTCTAAATAATCTAAAAGACGTTCACATTTAATTGTTTGCCATACCGTCTTTGCAAAATAATATTATTCTTCAGTACAACTAGAAATACTAATTGAACTAAAGAATTTATCAATAGGTGGGAGACTTTTTTCACTTAATCGATCCCACGAATTTATGTATGCATAGTTTTAATCATTAGAATGAAGAAGTTGATGTAATTTTATGATGAATTTAAATAAAATAAAATACACATATTTTAATGTACATTTTTTTTTGATCTTTTATTCATTCTATTTCGGTATGTGTAAGAGGAATGTTGTTGAGGAATTACACAAGCCCGCACGAAGAAATTTCATCAGGCGACGGTTGTTGTTAAGGGCTAGGTGACCTGTGGCAAGCAGATTTGAAAAATGATACCGTACAGCAATCAAAATAATGGAAATAATTACTTATTAACATTAATCAATACCTTCTCCAAGTGTGCATGGACAGTTCCTTTGAAGAATAAGGCAACACAAATTGTTACAGACGCTTTGAGATCAATTTTGATAGTTTCAATCGAAAGTTAAAAAAATCTACAAACCAATAATGGCAAAACTTTTAAACATGTCGAAACATGAATATTCCTCCATCAATTTTTGTATAGAAATATCATAGTCAGCGAACGAGAGCAATAGCAAAGACAACAACAACAATAACAACATAGAAAAATGAAAGATAAATAAACAACATATTCCATAAAAAAAAAATATGGTCGAAAGATAAAGAGACCAAGACTTTTAAACATGTCGAAACATGAATATTCCTCCACCAATCTTTTGTATAAAATAATAAATAAACAACATATTTGTATCCGTCAGGAAAAATAACTTTGCGAAAGCACTATGAAAAAGAAAAAAGTCTTAGAGTGTACTGTCATCGAATCAACAGGTATAGAATACCTTGTTTGTTTGCCTAACAATAAAGAGGGATTATTGATTTGGACTAATTAATAAAAGAAGAATTTATGGACCATTGGTTAGTGAAAAAATTAAATGTAGAATTATAAGAGAAAAGGATGGATATATTGATTTGATTAATATTGAATAATAAATAAAACACAGTTATTTAAAAAAAAGTTTCTTTGTTTTTTATTTACACGATCAACAAATCTTCAATTCTCATCATACAAAAGAATGAATAGGAAACACTCCAACATTGTTTACATTATCATAATAAACATTTTTTTATTAATCTTCTTCGAGCTTCTGATACTTAATATTTGTTTCTTTCTTCTTAGTTTCTGATGATGACGATGATGATGGTGATGATGATGATGGTGATGATGATGATGATGATGATGATGATGATGATGATGATGATGATGATGATGATGATGATGATGATGATGATGATGATTTGAAGGGATTTCTAAAAACTGTATACAGTAGTTTCTTAGGAATGAAATCCTTCAGACTAGAATTTCGTTTAGCTCCATTCTGATCCATTTTAGCAAAGACAACTGACGTCATTCTACAATTGGAATCAGTTAAACAGTGGATTACCTCATTGATGTATTTGCCACAACAACCAAAATAAATAATCTGATCTGAATGAGAAGACCCTGGAAACCGTTCACCCACTCTCAGCATTGTTACCTATTCGTATATCTCTCCTCATTTTCTGACTCCGTGCTTTTCACTTCCTTCGTTCAATCAAAACAATTTTTTTTGAAACATTATAGTCAGCACTACTTCCCATTTCAGCCAACAATCAAAGTAAATAATCTGATAATCTTTGGTAGAACCTTAATCTAGCTCAACTCATTGAAGCAGCACTTTACCTTGAGTGCAAAGAGTAGGATCTCAAAGCTTTGAGTGCGCCTTGATTAAAAGTTTCTTTATTTTTTATTTACACGATCAACAAATCTTTTATCCCCATCATACAAACTAATGAATAAGAAACACTCCAACATTGTTCACATATCATAATAACATTTTTTTTTTTATCTTCTTTCAACTTCTGTTAGGTAATTTACATTTGTTTCTTTCTGCTTCTTAGTCTCTGATGATAATGATGATATGGTTTGAAATCGATGTCAGCGATGTGTTGACCTCTTGCTCTATTCCTTTATTTTTTTATTTGATACATATACAAATAGTTTTTTTTATGAAAGCGCGGAAACATATACATACACATTGGTCTTGAATACCAGATGATCATACGCTTGACCATTATGAGCCAAAACAATAACTTGTTGATCTTGAATATTCCACTAGCCCTCGGTCAGCAAATTCCATAAATATGGTCGAAAGATAATGAGACCAAGACTTTTAAGCATGTCGAAATATGAATATTCCAACTGGATGAGTAGACCTTGGCAACCGATCACCTCCTTTAATCATTGTTTCCCCTCCATCAGCGAATGTAAACATTCTGATCTGGATGAGTAGACCTTGGAAATCGTTCACCCCCTCTCTTCCTTCTCTCATCATTGTTTCCCATCTGCCTGCAAATATACTTCTTCTTTCTCGCTCTGGCTTAGTGCTTTTTACTTCTTCGTCCAATAAAAACAATTGTCCTTGAAATATTACAGTCAGCACTACTACCCATTTCAGTCAAAAGCTAAAATAAACAATCTGATCTGAATGCGTAGACCTTGGAAAGCATACCCAGGAAACGATTCACCCACTCTCATCCCTCATCATTGTTCCACATCAGTCAACGAATATAAATCAGTCGCACATTTTTCCTCTCCCTCTGACTCAGAATTTTTCTTTCCGCTTTTTACTTCATCCATCCAACAAAAACAATTTTCCTTGAAACAATATAGTCAAAACTACTAACCATTTCAGCCAACAGTCAAAATAAACAATCTTATCTGGATGAGTAGGCCTGAGAAACCATTCACATCCCCTTCAGCATTGTTTCCCTATTCGTATATCCCTCTTCTCCCTCTGACTCAGAATTTCCTTTTCGCTTTTTACTTCATTCGTCCAATTAACAAAACCAAAACACCTATATACATATGTACATACATATATGACACGCGACTGCTTTGAAGATGACTCATATACTGCCAGATCTTATGCAAACACATATACACATACATACGTATGTATACACAAACACTAAGTACTCTCCGATACACACTAAGTACATTAAGTGCACACTAAGTACACTAAGTACACACTAAGTACTCTCTGATACACACTAAGTACACACTAAGTACACACTAGGTACAGTATAAGTACAACACTAAGTACACTAAGTACACACTAAGTACACATCAATCACATTCCATGACACTAATTGCTCCGAATTCCCAGATTTCACCCCCAAAAAATGTAACCCTATATCTCCATGATGACGTCACTTCCTGGCTCCCTGTGCCAGAATCGGCAATGAAAAAACAAAAATGTACCTATTTCAGACAACAATCAAAATAAACAATCTGATCTGGATAAATAGATCCGAGAAACCGTTCACCCCCTCTCATCCCACTCTCACCATTGTTCCCCCAGCTGCCCAAAATAAACAATCTGATCTGGATGAGTAGACCCAGGAAATCGTTCACCCCCCTCTCATCATTTTTCCCCCTTCGCCCACAAACGTAAACAGCCGCATATCTTTCCTCTCCCTCTGACGCTTTTTACTTCCTTCGTCCAATAAACAAAACAAAAACACCGATATACATATGTACATACATACATATATGACACGCGACTGCTTTGAAGATGACTCATATGGCGCCACATCATATCCAAATACATATACACATACATACATACACACATATATACATACATACACACACACATACACACATGTATATACATACACAGACATACATACAGACAGACAGCATGACATAAGTAAAAATTTAACCCAACACCTTCTTAATATAAACAAACAAAAGCCTTCCTCCCCCTCCCCCCTCTCCCTCGCCCACGCTAATGTCAACAAAAAAAAAACCGGGGTAATTAAAAACCGGAAGCGGCAAACATCAAAGACATTCCACGACACTTTATTGGGCAATTAAAAATGTTCCCACGCTTATGTAAACAAGAATGTAACCCGATACCCCTCCTTATGTAAACAAACATCTTCCATCTCGCTCACTCTCACACAAACATCTTCCTTCTCGCTCTGGCTCAGAATTCCCAGGCTCAAGTATCCCAATACCTACTGACATGATTTGTTGCATCAGATTGGATATCATAGGTTTAAAATATCAGATCATGTTTGGAGAAGCCCGGCGCTGACAGTTGACTGTAAAGCAGGGCTTTTCTACTATCGTTAACAAAAAACACATCGAGAAGAGTAGCAGGGGCATATGCAAAGTGTGTCGGGGTCGATAAATTAACAGATGTTAAGTCAATGCTTTTAAATTTTTCAATTAACGGAGCGGAGGCACGAACATTAAGTAGATTACAATTAAGATCACCAGTAATAATAATTGTTTAAGAATATTTGTATTTTTCATCATATGCATTTAAATGTACATCTTTGAAGTCATATTTGCTTTTAATTATTATTGTTATTTGATTGCTTTACATCTTAATTGGTTCATCTTACCAAACATTTATAACATACACTTTGCTTTGTATAATTGACTTCTAATTTTCAAGTTCAAGTTCAAACAACCGTAACGCTCTCTCTCAGTTGTTTCTTTCATTTGTATAACAGTTGAACTGTCTAATTGTAATCTGAATTTAACTTGTCTCGTCCACTTGGATTTTGACCGCAGCAGAGCTAACAGCTAAGTATAATTTTGACGTCACCAAATAAATAATTTTTTTATAACGTTGCTGAAATTCTCGTTCGTTTTTTTCTTTGGCGGTGCCTATCATGGCAAGTGCTGGTCCTTCGTTTTGACCCAAATCATTCGCATTATCAAACATCTTTTTGGTCCTTCGAGCCGGATTGATCTAATACCTTACCAACAGCCGTTGGCAGTAAGGTTTGTACCTGATACGAAGTAGAATTAAGCGAATGGTTCGTTATGAGTGGATCGGGATTGTCAGGTGTTGACCCTGTATTGGCATTGGACTCCGTTGTTTGAACAACAGCAGGTTCCGCATCGCGATTACTCGTACCGGTATTGGAGGTGACAGGATTTGTTGTGCTAGGATGCACCAAACTGTGATGTTTTGACTGGCAGCTCCTACACCGAAACGTGGACAAGCACCTTGATGCACTATGTCTACCACGCAAACAATTGTAGCAAAGCTTTTGGGATTTCACAAATTCCCTTCTTGGCGCTATTTGCATTGCAAGAAATTTAGGGCAATCCGGAAGTGCATGTGATGCTTTGCACTTCGGACACTGAATGGTGGACACTACATGCATACTTCTCACGCCGTCTGGCTTACCTTTGTTGCATTCACGCGAAACTCCTTTACAGGACTCAAGTGCCTCACAACGACGTTCGAGAAAATTCAACAAATCAACGACGGCTGGGTAATCCTCGTCAATACTAGCTGCTGCCCAAGCCTGTCGGGTATCTGAATCGAGTTTGTTTACTAGCAAGTAAATTATCCACGGGTCCCTTTCATACGAATCTAATGAATTAAGCCCCCTTATCACTTCGTCAGCACCATCCGAAATTTTCCGTAGGGTTTTGACGTTCGAAGCTTGCATTGAAGGAAGCTGCATAAGGGTTTCCAAAAGATTATTGATGATATACCGTGGTCGGTCATACCTTTTCTCCATCCTATCCCATGCCTGCTCATAGGTAGCATCAGACACCGGAATGTGTGTAAGCAGATTAAGTGCCTCGCCACGGAGACATGAACGCAAAAAATGGAATTTTTGTGTAGGCGACAAGTGTTTCTTGTTGTGTACCGAACTTTGAAACATGTCGCGGAACGAAGGCCAATCCCGATAAGAGCCCGAAAAGGGTTCGATGTGAATTTTAGGCAAATATGAATTATCGGGGGGTGGATTTTCTACCCTATGCTCGGGAGCACGGTTAGGAGGGGTAATAGTTTGTGGAATCGTCTGCCTATCCCGAACTGCGGCCCGAAGCAGCGCTTTAACCTGCATAAATTTTGTTTCGAATTCGTCGAATTCTTCTTCAGGATCAACATAGCCATCTTCATCCTTAAGCTCATACATTTGCTGCTGCGAAGCATAGAACCTAGTCCACAATTCATCTGCTTTTTCTAAACGAACCTCAAGGGTTACAACTGTAACGAGTTCAGTGATTTTTTCCGCGAAGGTAAATAATTTCGTTAATGAAGCCTTTAGATTACCCCGTGATGCACGAAGAGTTGAAAGACTCACACTGGCAACCATTTTCCCACGAGATATACTTCGAAATTGTCTTTGAATATAGTAAAACTTGCGAGAAACGAATGAGCACCTGTTCTAATGAATGTTCGATCAAGAGTTTAGATCAATCACGTTGATATCAAAGTATTCATATCAAAACTTATTCCACGTGGCAAAAACACTTTTGCTGCTAATTGCTTCCTGTTGATAGATTCATACATACATACATGCGTGTGACCATGAAAATTGCATTCGGTAATTATCAGCTAGTGCGCATGTTAATCGATACTGGATCACAGGTGTCATTTGTCTCCGAATCTTGCGTCCAAGAACTTGGACTTAAACGCACAAATGCCCGCATTCCCATAAGCGGAATTGGTGCAACCCCTGCTGGACAATCACAAGGGCTCGTTTCGCTGGTAATCGGTTCGCGGTACGATTCAACAAGTATTGCGGTAGACACTTATATCTTATCTCGAGTAACGTCGGCACTACCAAGCTTTTCATTTACTGTGGCGGATTGGAGTCACATCTCCAACATCGGTTTCTCCGACGCGTCGGCATCCGCATATGCCGCGGTTATATATTCACGCTTCGTTTCGCCTGATGGAATTATTAAAACGAACATTGTAGTGGCAAAGACGCGCGTTGCCCCATTAAAACAACTTACCATTCCTCGGTTGGAATTGTGCGGAGCTCTCCTACTTACCCGGTTACTTGTCTCGGTACAGAAATCCTTAAACCTAACCTGTTCAAACGTTTTCGCTTGGTGTGACTCCCAGGTCGTCCTCTCCTGGCTATCATCTCCCTCTCGACGGTGGGATATCTTTGTCGGCAATCGGACTGCCGAGATTCTTACCACCATACCCAGGAGTAGGTGGTTCCACGTCAGATCCGAACAGAATCCCGCGGACTGTGCTTCACGTGGCGTAGCACCATCGGCTTTGGTCAATCACCCTCTTTGGTGGACAGGACCTCAGTGGTTATCTCAGGATGAAGAAACCTGGCCTATCATCAGAACCATGGAAGAGCACCCAGACTGCAAACAAGAAGAGAAAAAGCAGTTCCAACAATCTTGCCTCGTTGTCAATCAAAATCACTTTTTCGATTTTCTAACCCCTCGCGTATCTTCCTGGAATCGGTTAGTTCGCATCACCGCCTTCATTTTTCGGTTTATTTCGAAGTGTCGTAAACGATCTCATCCAACCACAGATATTCTTCTTCCTTCTGAAATTTACGACGCTAAACAGGCCATACTTCAATGGCTGCAAAATCTTTGTTTCGGAGAGTCCCTATCGTACTTTAAAAAACACGGTCGTTTTCCCCCATCTTGCAAACTCGCTAATTTGACTCCATTTCTAGATGACCATCGCATTTTACGTGTAGGAGGAAGAATCCAAAACGCAGACCTATCATTCAACGTAAAACACCCGATCATCCTTCCAAAGGGACACCATGTCACGAAGCTCATCGCCCTCGACTTTCATCAACGACTCCTACATCCTGGAGTTTCAACGCTATTCGTCCATATTCGCCAGGAGTTTTGGATCATTGGCTGCAGAAATCTTTTACGTAAACTCACCCATGAGTGCGTTAAATGCTTTCGCCAACGGAAAGTAATGGCTACTCAAATCATGGGTAGTCTGCCGGAGCCAAGAATCAACGCAAGTCGACCTTTCACGCATTGTGGCTGTGACTACGCTGGTCCAATCCCCATAAAGATGAAATTCGGAAGGAAAACTCACATCACGAAGGGCTACATTGCGTTATTTGTATGCCTGAGTACTAAGGCGATCCACTTGGAACTCGTCAGTGACCTTACAACAAACGCATTCCTCGCTGCACTCCGTCGGTTTGTCGCGCGTCGTGGTAAGCCGTCGCACATGTACTCCGATAATGGAACAAACTTTCGTGGATCGGCAAAAGTGTTATCCGATATGCAAAAACTGACCCTCTCCGAACACCATAATTCCATCGTTGCCGAGTCTCTTGCTCGGGATTCCATAACTTGGCACTTCATTCCACCTTCGGCTCCCCACTTTGGCGGTTTGTGGGAAGCCGGGGTGAAGTCTGTGAAGCAACATCTTCGACGTGTTATCGGCCCCGATACCCTAACATTTGAACAATTGTACACCCTTTTGACACAAATCGAATCGTTACTCAATTCTCGTCCTTTGTGTAAAATTTCTGACCAAGATATTGACCCACTAACACCCGCTCATTTCGTTATAGGTGAACCTTATTCAGCTGTACCTGAACCCACGTCAGAGATCCCACAAACCCGATTGTTATGCTGGCAGGCCATACAAGCAAAGCTGCATGGATTTTGGAAGCGCTGGAGTATGGAGTATTTGACTTCGCTCCAACAAAGACCACGCTGGCTGCATCCTCATCGCGACTTTCAACTGGACGATCTGGTGATAATCAAGGACAGCAACTTGCCACCCGGGAAATGGGCCATGGGACGAGTTATTTGCCTACATCCTGGCAAAGATGGTCATATCCGTGTGGTTACTTTGCGCACAAAAAATGGAGACTTCGTGCGCCCGATACACAAGCTCGCTTTACTTCCCATAAGCTGAAACGTTGTTCCAGGGGCGGGGGAATGTTTAAGAATATTTGTATTTTTCATCATATGCATTTAAATGTACATCTTTGAAGTCATATTTGCTTTTAATTATTATTGTTATTTGATTGCTTTACATCTTAATTGGTTCATCTTACCAAACATTTATAACATACACTTTGCTTTGTATAATTGACTTCTAATTTTCAAGTTCAAGTTCAAACAACCGTAACGCTCTCTCTCAGTTGTTTCTTTCATTTGTATAACAGTTGAACTGTCTAATTGTAATCTGAATTTAACTTGTCTCGTCCACTTGGATTTTGACCGCAGCAGAGCTAACAGCTAAGTATAATTTTGACGTCACCAAATAAATAATTTTTTTATAACGTTGCTGAAATTCTCGTTCGTTTTTTCTTTGGCGGTGCCTATCATGGCAAGTGCTGGTCCTTCGTTTTGACCCAAATCATTCGCATTATCAAACATCTTTTTGGCTCGAAGGACCAAAAAGATGTTTGATAATGCGAATGATTTGGGTCAAAACGAAGGACCAGCACTTGCCATGATAGGCACCGCCAAAGAAAAAAACGAACGAGAATTTCAGCAACGTTATAAAAAAATTATTTATTTGGTGACGTCAAAATTATACTTAGCTGTTAGCTCTGCTGCGGTCAAAATCCAAGTCAGAAATTTTACACAAAGGACGAGAATTGAGTAACGATTCGATTTGTGTCAAAAGGGTGTACAATTGTTCAAATGTTAGGGTATCGGGGCCGATAACACGTCGAAGATGTTGCTTCACAGACTTCACCCCGGCTTCCCACAAACCGCCAAAGTGGGGAGCCGAAGGTGGAATGAAGTGCCAAGTTATGGAATCCCGAGCAAGAGACTCGGCAACGATGGAATTATGGTGTTCGGAGAGGGTCAGTTTTTGCATATCGGATAACACTTTTGCCGATCCACGAAAGTTTGTTCCATTATCGGAGTACATGTGCGACGGCTTACCACGACGCGCGACAAACCGACGGAGTGCAGCGAGGAATGCGTTTGTTGTAAGGTCACTGACGAGTTCCAAGTGGATCGCCTTAGTACTCAGGCATACAAATAACGCAATGTAGCCCTTCGTGATGTGAGTTTTCCTTCCGAATTTCATCTTTATGGGGATTGGACCAGCGTAGTCACAGCCACAATGCGTGAAAGGTCGACTTGCGTTGATTCTTGGCTCCGGCAGACTACCCATGATTTGAGTAGCCATTACTTTCCGTTGGCGAAAGCATTTAACGCACTCATGGGTGAGTTTACGTAAAAGATTTCTGCAGCCAATGATCCAAAACTCCTGGCGAATATGGACGAATAGCGTTGAAACTCCAGGATGTAGGAGTCGTTGATGAAAGTCGAGGGCGATGAGCTTCGTGACATGGTGTCCCTTTGGAAGGATGATCGGGTGTTTTACGTTGAATGATAGGTCTGCGTTTTGGATTCTTCCTCCTACACGTAAAATGCGATGGTCATCTAGAAATGGAGTCAAATTAGCGAGTTTGCAAGATGGGGGAAAACGACCGTGTTTTTTAAAGTACGATAGGGACTCTCCGAAACAAAGATTTTGCAGCCATTGAAGTATGGCCTGTTTAGCGTCGTAAATTTCAGAAGGAAGAAGAATATCTGTGGTTGGATGAGATCGTTTACGACACTTCGAAATAAACCGAAAAATGAAGGCGGTGATGCGAACTAACCGATTCCAGGAAGATACGCGAGGGGTTAGAAAATCGAAAAAGTGATTTTGATTGACAACGAGGCAAGATTGTTGGAACTGCTTTTTCTCTTCTTGTTTGCAGTCTGGGTGCTCTTCCATGGTTCTGATGATAGGCCAGGTTTCTTCATCCTGAGATAACCACTGAGGTCCTGTCCACCAAAGAGGGTGATTGACCAAAGCCGATGGTGCTACGCCACGTGAAGCACAGTCCGCGGGATTCTGTTCGGATCTGACGTGGAACCACCTACTCCTGGGTATGGTGGTAAGAATCTCGGCAGTCCGATTGCCGACAAAGATATCCCACCGTCGAGAGGGAGATGATAGCCAGGAGAGGACGACCTGGGAGTCACACCAAGCGAAAACGTTTGAACAGGTTAGGTTTAAGGATTTCTGTACCGAGACAAGTAACCGGGTAAGTAGGAGAGCTCCGCACAATTCCAACCGAGGAATGGTAAGTTGTTTTAATGGGGCAACGCGCGTCTTTGCCACTACAATGTTCGTTTTAATAATTCCATCAGGCGAAACGAAGCGTGAATATATAACCGCGGCATATGCGGATGCCGACGCGTCGGAGAAACCGTGCAATTGAAAATTTGAATCCGATAGGCCAATGCACCGATTTACACTGATTTGGGTCAGCAGTGGAAGCTCTTGGCGTCTTTTCTGCCATTGTGTAGCGATAGCGTCTGGTAGAGGATCGTCCCAGCTGAGTTTCTGATGCCATAACTCTTGCAGTATTATTTTGAGTTGCACGACCGAAGGCGCGAGAAATCCGAGAGGGTCGAAAACTCGTGCAACTTCCTTGAGGAGTTGGCGCTTTGTATTGGATTCCTCTGGAGAGAGATTAATACGAAAAGAGAAATGATCGAGCTTGGAATTCCAATACAACCCAAGGACTTTTACCCACGAATCGTTTGCGCTATCGATTGAAACACTTTCGCTCTGAATTTGTCCATCTTGGAGAAGTTCTGGGCAATTACTTTGCCATTTGCTTAGCTGTAAGCCACCCTTTGCGAGTAGTTCAACGAGGCGTTGCCGTTTAAATAGTATATCAGGGAGTGAATCTCCTCCGGACACAACATCGTCCACGTAAAAATCATTGAGGACTATCTCTGAGGCTACAGGATAGTCTTCGCGATAATCACACGCTAATTGCTCGAGAACCCGAACCGACAAGTATGGAGCACACGATGTGCCATATGTCACCGTGCGTAACCGAAAATGTTCAACGGGTTTGGATGGGGCTGTTCGCCAGACGATTCGCTGATAGTCAGTATCTTCACCGGCTACCCAGATCTGACGAAACATCTTAACGATGTCTGCGGTAAACACGTATGGGTGACGTCGAAATCTAACACAAACAGAGAATAGGTCACGTTGAATCGGTGGACCTATCATGAGCGAATCGTTCAAGGAAATGTCTTTCGAATCTTTGACCGAACCGTCGAACACAACGCGGAGTTTCGTAGTGGCACTATCAGGGTTAAACACGGCATGGTGAGGCAAATAAAAAACATTGGGTTTATCAACTTCGGATGCTGGAATCCTTTCCATGTGACCTAACGACAAATATTCTTCCATAAACCGAGAATAACAGAGAAAGAGTTTTGGATTTCTAAGGAACTTCCTTTCCATAGCTTTCAATCGAGAAATCGCACACCCCAGAGTTTCAGCGAAGATTGGTGGGTTTTTGAAAGGAAGACGAATGATGTATTTGCCCTGATCGTCACGTCGATGAGTGTTCACAAAATGCTGCTCAATTGCTCTATCTTCTGCGGAAACGATAGATCGGGGGTCAATCTCCTCGATCGTCCAAAACGCTTGCAAAGCTGCGTCGATGTCAAGAGTTGTGTGATGCGATGGTAAGAAGTCATTGTTCCTCTTAAATTCTGTCCTGTCCGAAGCCATGGTACCCACTAACACCCGCTCATTTCGTTATAGGTGAACCTTATTCAGCTGTACCTGAACCCACGTCAGAGATCCCACAAACCCGATTGTTATGCTGGCAGGCCATACAAGCAAAGCTGCATGGATTTTGGAAGCGCTGGAGTATGGAGTATTTGACTTCGCTCCAACAAAGACCACGCTGGCTGCATCCTCATCGCGACTTTCAACTGGACGATCTGGTGATAATCAAGGACAGCAACTTGCCACCCGGGAAATGGGCCATGGGACGAGTTATTTGCCTACATCCTGGCAAAGATGGTCATATCCGTGTGGTTACTTTGCGCACAAAAAATGGAGACTTCGTGCGCCCGATACACAAGCTCGCTTTACTTCCCATAAGCTGAAACGTTGTTCCAGGGGCGGGGGAATGTTTAAGAATATTTGTATTTTTCATCATATGCATTTAAATGTACATCTTTGAAGTCATATTTGCTTTTAATTATTATTGTTATTTGATTGCTTTACATCTTAATTGGTTCATCTTACCAAACATTTATAACATACACTTTGCTTTGTATAATTGACTTCTAATTTTCAAGTTCAAGTTCAAACAACCGTAACGCTCTCTCTCAGTTGTTTCTTTCATTTGTATAACAGTTGAACTGTCTAATTGTAATCTGAATTTAACTTGTCTCGTCCACTTGGATTTTGACCGCAGCAGAGCTAACAGCTAAGTATAATTTTGACGTCACCAAATAAATAATTTTTTTATAACGTTGCTGAAATTCTCGTTCGTTTTTTTCTTTGGCGGTGCCTATCATGGCAAGTGCTGGTCCTTCGTTTTGACCCAAATCATTCGCATTATCAAACAATAATATTAGGAGTGGAACAAGAGATTCCTTCCAGTACACTAAGAATAGGCGAGATATCTAAGTTTTTATTCGGTCTGTAGATCACTCCAAGTAGCAAACGCTTAACACCACATGCAACATTGAGAAATAAATAGTCGGAAGTACAATTAACGGTTGATTTGCAGACAACATTTACACGAAGTCCATTGCGCACATAGACAGACACACTCCCACCCAATCGACCAATTCGATCACCTCTAAAAAGCTCATAATCATCCATATTATAGACTGCATTCGGGAAATCAGGAAAAAACCAGGCAAATTATGTTCACACTAGAGTTAATGAACAGCAGACGAAATTCATCCAGTTTGGGTTTCAGACTTTGAGCATTAATGTGGCAAACGTGAATGCCTTTTATCTGTGAACGCAATACACGAATCATTTGATACAAACTAACATCCATATCACTCTCGCCAGAACTGAACCTACTGTTATGAGCACTTAAGTTCATATGCGAAGTCAACAAAATAACCACCAGACACAGGAAAAGCAAAAACACAAACAAAACGGAGACAAGCAAGGTAAAGTGTTAGATTTAAAATAGATAATAAATAAACTTTGGCCATAGATTTACAAATGTATAAAAGAGAATATTTTAAAATGTAAAGAGAAAAATAATTACTGTAATTGTTGTAAAATAAATACATATCAGCGTTGTTTACGATTAACTGCAATGCTTTGTTGGTCATATACGGTGTCAAAAAATGAAAAAAAAAACCAGCGGTTGGTTTTCATGCAATAGGCTGTCAAAACTTTAAATGCGATTTCCCAAAAACGGCGCTCACGGCAACCCAATGTTGGGGCGACGGTATACTAAATAAAAAATTTTACTTTTAGATAGATAGATAGATATATTTATTTCCATATAATAACTTTTACATTAATTAGACTAGACACAGCTTCCTTCTACTGAAAATATGTACTAATTTTACAATCGGTATTTCTTACAAAAGTAATGCATTGGGAGAAAAACTATGGAGTATGGATAAATAAATAAATAAATAAATACATAACTAAATAAATGAATAAATAAACGAACAAACAATTAAATTATTAAAACTAAATAAATAAATAAATATTCAGGTAACTACAAACAATTTTGACGAACTTCTATAATAGATAAAGTAGATACATAGCTAAATAAATAAAGAAATAAATAAGCAAATAAATAAATAATAAATAAATGGGTACATATATTATATTATGTAGATACGAAAGTACGGATGATTACTTGAACAAATTAGATAAATTAATTAACAAATTGACGAACAAAAATTTTAATTTTAAGTGAACATTTTAGAATATAAGATTTTGTATTAATTCATTCTCTGAGTTTAAACATTTAGCAAAAAAAAATTCATTCATTTGAAATTAACAAACGACGTATTTTTAGGTCAATTAGAAAATTGGCAGTTGGAAACTATGATAAATAAGCAGTTTTTCATTATTTCCACTTGCCAATTTCAAATCGACAAGTGGAAACCTAGCATAATCTAAAATCTAATAAATCTGTCTGTTTCTGTTAATTTCTGATGATATTATGTACAAACTAAGAAGATTTTTGCCCCAGATTTTTAGGTAACTAAAAAGGCTGGATTTATTGTTACTTTATTAAATTACTCTTGAAAACTTCAAACCATTATTTCCATTGAAGGAAATAATATCCAAAACCCATATGCATTTACCCCACCTGTTACGTCAAGTTGCAAATGACAGTAAACTCAGTAGTTAGTTAGTTTAGTTTATATGACTTTTATTTTCATTTTTAATTCATAAAATTCAATATAATTCTAAGTCTATTATGGTTTGGCCTATGGCCGTCTACCAGATTGACAATAGTTACATTTCTATTTTTGTTTTTAACAGAGAACAAAGAAAAAGGCAATATGTATATACATTAAACATTAAAAATCTTCTTCAACTATACATTTTCTATAACGAAGAGCATTTGCACAGTAGTTGAAAAGTAAATCCCAGCCTCGGACTCCATTTAAGATTTCAATTGCTTTACCTAATTCCAGGGTATACGAATCGAAGAATCTCAATCGAATTTCTTTTAAAACTGGGCATATTGCAAGGAAGTGAAATATATCCTCTCGTATCTTCATATTGCAAAGATTGCACAAGACAGGTAGCTCTGGACGGTGTGGAATGAAATTCAAATTTAATAGCTCTCCTCTGATTTTAAAAATTACGCTGATCTTTTCTATTGAGTTACAGTTTAAAAAGTAAGTTTTTTCTGCTAGATCGTATTTCAACTTGCTGTAATATGTCCTATACTGGGAAGACTGTGCTTCCGTTACAAATCGATCATACATAGTTCGACCTACTTTTTGCAATAAGACGTTGAGTTGTGCTTTTAGATGTTCAGGTTGCTCATCGGGTGTTATCGTAATCTGATGCAAGGCGTTCCCATTCTTGAATGAAGCTTGCTCTACTTCTTATTACACTCTTGAGTACAACTTTTGGCAGTCTGTTATTACTCATTGCCATAACTTTTACTATGTAGTCGAAATGTAGTCTCAGTGTTTCCAAGAACATAGGCGGTGCACCAGTCTCTAGATGCAGCATATAATTAGGCGTAGCACTTGGTAAACGAAATATTCGCTTTAAGAAATACCTAAGAAACTTTTCTATTTCAACAAAGGAACAGTATCCCCACACCTGCGCTCCATATAAACGAACTGAAGCTGCAGTTGTGCGAAAGTTTCTGCTTCGAGCTATGGCTTAAATACTTGTTGTTGATGCAGCGACCCCATACCGATGAGATTGCTCGTTTGGCTTCAGATAATTTGGTTTCTAGATGTTTCTTCATATTCAAGTTCGAAGACACCAAAATTCCTAAGTATTTGTATTCGCGAACAACTTCCACCATTTCTTCTTGATACGTCCATCTTTCACTTTGAGAATATCTGCCACCGCCGCCTCTGAACACCATTACCTTCGATTTATTCAAGTTCACGCTAAAGTTCCAGTATTTTCAGCAAACGCTGAGCCTATTCATCATTAGCTGCAACCCATCTACAGTGTCGGAAAGAAAAACGATGTCGTCTGCATACTTAAGAGCCGGAATTTGTATGTTGCCAAACTCGATTCCACCTCTTACAGTATCAGATATGTCGTTGATGAAAAGGATAAACAGTAACGCATTCAAGATACATCCTTGCTTCACTTCCATCGTTGTTGTGAATTCTCCAGAAATGGACTCCCCATCCCATACATACGCCACATTATTTGCATACATTGCTCTTAAAATGTTGATTATTTTCGTTGAGAAACCTATATTATATAGTTTGTAGATCAGAGCATCGCGCGCTATGGTGTCGAGAGCCGCTCGAAAGTCAACGAAAAAGGCATATAGTTTTTTATGTTTCTGTTTACATATCTCCGCAATATTAAGTAATGCAAATATTTGATCGACTGTCGAGTAATTCTTTCTAAATCCTGCCTGAAACTCCTGAAAAACTTTTTTATTTTCAACCCAGCTGGTAAGTCTGTTGTATATAAGGGCGGCAAACAGCTTGGCAGAGGTGTTCAGGAAAGATATTCCTCTGTAGTTTGTAGGATCGTTATAGTCACCTTTTTTGTGCAGTGGATAGATAATTGCCTTTTTAAAACTTTCTGGAATATTTGCTGATTCAAAGATTCTATTGAATTCCCCTGAAAGCGCAGACATGAATTCATATGTGCAGTTTTTATAGAACTCGTATGGAATTCTGTCATCTCCGGGAGCCTTTCTCGTTTTTGCTTTATTAATGACTTCTTTGATTTCTTCTAATGAAAACGGGCTATCTAGGAAGTCATCGATAATTAGTGGAGCTGCATATTGGAGTGGTGGTGATATCTGTGGGGAATTAAGCAGATTGTTAAAGTGGTCCATTAGCTGCGTTGCTTTAAGCGACGAGGCGATGCTATTCGTTTGTCCATTTATATATCTTACAGCTTTCCAAAATTCCGCTGAAGATGTGGAGTTGTTTATAATAGCAATACGTTGCTGTTCAAATGCTGTCTTTTTTTCATAGCAAATGCGCTTGTAGTTCTTATTTGCTTCGCCATAAAGTGTCTTAAAGATGCTGGTATTATATTCCCTAAAAAGTTTTAGAAGTTTGAAAGAGTTATTTCTAGCTCCCAGACACTCATAATCAAACCACTTTTGTTTTGGGATTTTATTTTTTCTTATGGGCAAGTTCGGATCTGCTTTTTTAATCATACTCGTAAGGGCATCGACATCCGGTAAAATATCCACTGTGTGCAATCGCTCAAGTTCAGCATTTAAATTACTGCGATACATATTTCGCGTTCGGTCATTCCACACTAGTTTTGGTAAGAGTTCTAATTGCCTTATACTCCTCTCATTCGTAGGCCTAGATACCAAACAATTAACTTCGAGTGGCATATGGTCCGAGAAAGTAAACTCAGTATTGTTCTTCCATTTGTAACCATTTTTCTGACAATATACATATGTACAGTACATAGCTTTGCCATCACTTGAATCGTAAATCTTTTCACTTTGACCACCACAGATGTGACAAGAGTTTTCAATGTCCCCCTTCCCCCTCCCCCAAAGAATACCGTTAGTTGGAAACTGAAATTACATGCAATCGCAAATTTTAGCCATTGTCCGAAAAAAACAGAAACCAGGCTTAAACCAGACTTCGACATGCGGATCTATTCTCAGGTACTGTTTCGATGGTGCATGGCGTTTAATAATTCCTTTTGACAAATCACAGTTAAAACCAACTGTAAAAGGACGTGCAAATAAATCTATCTACATATGTATGTGTGTCCTGTAGCTATCGCCTTTGGTATCTCTATCGAAACGGGCATCTCTACCCATCAATATGTGTGGTGTATTTCACCTACCAAAAACGATGCTACAACCTTAAGTGTGGGTGATATAACTATATATGTATCTTTGAGCGTATGTGTGCATTTGACAGATGAGAAAAGCTGGCCATGTGTGTTGTATTCGATCAAATTGGCTTTGGGGCTTATCTCGTCTCTTCTTTGTCTCAGATAATGCAAATGTGATTAGTTATTGAATTAGCCCCAGTGTTCTGGTAACGGGCGAATGGGGAAACAAATGAACTAATCGAATTTTCCGGAACAGAGAAGTCAGTTTAGATACACAATCAACTCATCAACGGAACGTAAGAGGGTGAAACAGAGTAGGGTGGTAAATAGTTTATTTCCAAAATGTTTGAACACTCAAAGAACCTGTATGGGAATCATTGGTTTTCAAATTGATTTTGGTTGACTTAAAACCGGATTATCTCAGTAATGCAATATTAAAGTGTAAAGGAAAGTAAAACCAATTGTTGGGGTAGACATATCCCTGTCTATGAAGAAATCTTCTTAGATGAATTGATTTAAACGTATCACGTATAAGATATTCTGAGATACTGGTATTCGAAAGGGGTGTTATAAAGCTTATCTTCGTGGGTCGTGTTTGGTGATGGAAATTGTACCTACCTAAATTCTTACTCATTTTAGGCATTAAAGTAGATATTAAGAGATGAAGATGATCATTAGTACTGGCCAGATGTACTTTACATATGTATGTAGATGGATAAGCTTCCATTTCTATCTGGAAAGTGCAAGATTTTTTAATTTTATTCATATATTCGACTTTTATAACCGAGGAATATTCATTGGTTTCTATCTGTTTTTAATGTTATGCCATGTAGACTACAAATGTAGACTACACGATTGTCGACAATGAAGACAATGTAGAAAATTGTACAACAATACAATTTTTTAATTATACCTTCTAAAATTGACTTAAAAAACTATTAAATTAAAAAACAAGTTCTGTGTTTAAACTTTAAATAAAATATTTATTTTAAACAAAAATTTTGAAACAAAGCAATTTATGAAGCTCACGAAAAAATGTTCAAATGTTGAAATTATTCAAATTCATCTTCATTCGAATAGAACATTGGCCATCCTCTATTCTAACACATTTACCGCAACACCTTTATCGTAACGCTACATTTTCAAAACACAAATATGTACGTCCGTCGCTAAAGAAGAATTCACTTCAAAAAATAAAAATAAAAAGAAAATCTTAAGGACATATAAGTGTTTCTGATAAACTTAACCCATCAAAAACATTACTGTATAAAAGGCCAAGATCCTATTAAAAATGTTAGCCATAAAAAGTGGTGAGATAACAGCGGCCAAGTTCTTGCAGAATTTTACTGTAGAAGATAAGATGAGTAAGTTGAGCTTTAAGGCTAGAAGTGATTAAAGGTATCTATAGAAACTTCAAACCTGCCCGCGTTCGACAATTTCAGAAATTTTTGACAATTCAATTATAGTTTAAAGTTACTATAGATATCCTTAATCATCATATAATTTTAGCCTTAAAGCTCAACTTACTCATCTTTACTTCACTTTACATTAATAGGAACTTGACCTTTTTTACAGTAATGTTTTCGATGGGATTTCACTTTTTAGTGTTCCGTCCGTACCAAAACGGAACACTAATGGAATCAGTTCGGTGTCTGTCTGTCTGTCTGTCTGTCACAGGCCTTTTTCTCAGAGACTACTTAACCTAGACTATTGAAATTTGGAACAGTTGTAGCAATTAGTGGCCTAAACACAGACCAGAACTTAAAAAGCTGAATTTCGACTTTGGGGGGGTAGTTTCTTAACAAATTTTCACAAAACGTTACAACTTGCTGTCCCGAGCTTTTTCTCCGAAAATATCGCTCAGAAAAATCTGAATAAAATCACAAACATTGAGAATAAAGTGTAGATGGAAACATAATTCTCACGACTGCCCTACTTCAACCGTTTTTTTTTAATTAATTTTTTAATTTCAACTACCCTACTGTTTACATACCCAGAAAAATATCACAACGCCTAAAAGTAGATACGAGAGTAAAAATTGAATAATTGATGGCAAAAGTGTTATACCCGCAGCGAATTTTCGTGGCATATTCCTACCGGATAACTATTGACCTAAGACTTAAACCAATGATACATAATATAACACATAAAGGAAGCTTGATGGTTTCCTATTATAATGTAGGTGTCTCTACTTTTACTATATTGGGAAAAATTGAATTTGTGTATATACAGACACAGAGAGGGAGACAAATCGCAAAATTCTACGCAGTTAATGAAATTGAACGAATAACGAGACGAAAAATTAAATCTGATGCACAAGCGTACATTTCTTGTAAATACATATACATATGAACATATTATGTAGGTATATATGTATGTATATATATACATGCTTTATTTGTTGTTTTTTTTTTCTTTTACTTTGTGTGTGTGTATAACTATTCTTCTGAGCAGATGAGAAAGGACATCAGAGACATATGTACATACATACATGCATATGTAGGTAATTTGTTCAACTTACTTGTTGGTATACATTTATGTAGGTACAAATTTGAATTTATTTTTCGCAAATTGTGCTCAATTTATTTGTATTGAAATGTGCTGTGCACCATAAAACTATGTATGTAGGTACATATGTACTTACTTGTATCTGCAGATATACAAGTGCATACTTACATATATGTACCTATATATGTTTTTATGTTTGTACATATATGTGAGTATCGAACAAAGTATCATTGTATCTTTAGTAGAAATCGTATCGTAAGGAAAGGGTTCATATAGATCTATCAACATAAATCTATGACATACATATGTATGTAGTTAAAATAACTGATACAGTACGGAACACTTATTGCGCAAGTATAACTTGCACTTGACCGGATTTTTTTTGTTTAGCTTTTAAAAGACTAGCGATATTTTACGTTTGCGCATTCCCCAATTCAAAATCGTCGAGATATTTTTGTACCACCGCACAATTGTTCATTAAAGTTTTTAAAAAAATACAAATTTACTGAAGGACAGTTTATTTTAGTTAAATAGCTAAGTATCTTCTATTAAAACTAAACATTTTCAATAATTTAGGGCAATTTGGCAATTTTTGACACTGAATTGCCATAATTTTTTAAACTTAACAGTTATAGGTACGTATATTTTTGTTTAGTTATTTTATTCATTTTTTCTGTAAAGGCTTGCCGAATGAATATGCAATTGAAGTTAATTTTATATTTTTTATCAATTTTCAATAAAATTATGTATTTAACATGAAGCTGTAAATATACTACCGCAGCAACAGCTAGTACAGAAGACCAGTGGCAACACTGCCAGCAAGCCATCATAAGTGCCGCGAATGATGTACTGGGTTTCACACGACCACCACTACGAAACCACTGGTTTGATGAAGAGAGACTAGCTAACGCGGAAAAACAACAAGCGTATAAAGCGGCGCTGCAAAGAAGAGCAGAAGAGACGGGAAGAACATCGGCTTCGGAGAAGGAAAAAGAAAGAGCACGAGAAGCGTGCATTCGAGGATATTGAGATGATACTCCAGGAATAATGTACGGAAGTTTTATCATTGGTAGAACACAGCGAGCTGTCACCGGTGCGTTCGCGAGTATAGAAATGGAAGCGGCTAAAATGGGTTTAGCGGTAAACGAGGGCAAAACAAAATATATGCTGTCAACAAAAAGGGACACCCCACATCGACGAATTGGACAGAACGTCACAATAGACAGCTACAACTTCGAGGTAGTAAAGGACTTTGTCTACCTCGGCTCTGCCATAACTTCAAAAAATGACATCTCGTCGGAAATCAAACGAAGGATTACTCTTGCTAACCGCTGTTTCTTTGGGCTAATAAGGCAATTGGGTAGTAAAGTCCTTTCTCTATCGACTTAGGAGACTATATAAGACCCTTATCATCCCAGTCTTGCTTTATGAAGCTGAAGCATGGACTTTATCGAACGCGGATGAAGATATCCTTGGTCGCTTCGAGAGCAAAATCCTTCGTAAGATATTCGTTCCCGTTTGCGTTGACGGGTTCTGGAGGAGAAGATTCAACCACGAACTGTACGAGCTGTACAGCGACATCAACCTGGTCAAAAGACTGCACATTGGGCGTTTAAGATGGCTGAGACATGTAGAGCGTATGGACAGAAACGCTCCGGCTCGGAGAATATTCGACTCTTACCCGGAGGGTCAGCGCAGCAGAGGACGACCTCGCCTAAGGTGGCGCGCACAAGTAGAACAAGACCTCGGCTAACCAAGGACCGGGCTAGCTGGAAGAGGTTGTTGGTTGAGGCCTTGGTTCACCCCGAACTGTAGCCCCACCTAAGTAAGTAAGTGTAAATATACTGCGGAAATTTTGGTTTGACTGCGATTTTTGTTTTCATCTACTGCGAAATCCAGTTTCTGAAGTCCGAACCCTGCCCCACACGCCACACCACAGATTTAATTTATGGAGAGTCAATTGTATTTTCTTTGCACTGGTGAGTAAATTGAGTTCATCCGGAGGCGGACGAATATGCAATGAAAAAGAGCAGAGCAGAGCACCTCTCCAATTTTATTGAGCTAGAGTAGGACGGTGCAAAAGGCATCACTGTGATCGATAGACTCACTCTCAAACTCAGCTTGCCATTTGAACACACCAATTACCAATAACAACCAATATGGATTGGTATGATTGCAAATGAATACGTTTGGTGAGAGAATATGCATAAACATACCATATATGTACTGCATTTATCGTCACATTTTTGAATATCATTTTCATTGTACCTACCTATACATATGTATAAGAAGTAGCACGTCTATATATTACTTGAAGGGGAGGTTGTCGTATATGACGTATGAAATACATTTGGTGAGAGAGTCTTCCCTCTCCTACGCTACCCTTAGAACCCAAGACCACAGGACTCCTTGGGTCCGTCCGAGCAGCAGAGAGAAAAGGGTGTCCGAATCTTTGTAGCTGGAGGCCTGCTTTTTCCCGCCAGTAACTAGCTCGTCGGAATGGGGGGATCCTTGCTACAGATCATCGAACGTTTTTACGCATTTCCATGCCTGAGAGAGCTGGTGTTTCTCAAAAATATTGAAATGGGTTGACCCGAAATATTTTAATGTCTTCATAGTGTTCTTGTTTCTTCTCGTTCATCGACTGCGACTGGGGGTAAAAGAGCAAAAGGTTTTGGTAGCCCTCCGTCATGAGGATGTACCCACCCCAGTATCACACCCCTTCCAGCGTGACACAACCTTACCATGTCCTCTAGTTTGTATGATGGTCCCTAACTGAAAAAAAATACTATATCAGCGGTGCCTGATCCTCATCATCCTCCTATATCGCCCTTGGCACTGTCAATTGCCCCTTCGTACAGCCTTAAATATTCTTATCAAGAGCTATTTGAAATTAAAAAGAACTGACTTCCCAGGTCTGTCTTATGACTAAGACCATTTAACCACTCGAAGCGAGAAGCGAAAAAAATAACCATGAAATAAGAACCAACAGGAAATATTTTTCATTTAAATTCATTAATTATTATTATCTACTTATTTACTAACATTAATCTTAGCATAGGTATATAATCTAAAAAAAAAAAAAAAATTGGAACGCAAAAAAAATAATAATACTTTAAAAATTGTTTTTTTTTTTTTATTGGAACAAATTTTGGGCTAGTGGTCGAGTACTCGACCAGCAACTTTCAAATTTTGCCCAGGTGAGCCGGAGAGTGATACCACCTGGCACCGCAGCGAATATGTTGGTTTGGTCCTTTGTCAACTCACATAAAATTTGGTTTGGCGCGATTCGGTCAATTACCTGGTAGTTCGCGCCTTGACGCGGGACAATTTTCGCGTTTTTTTTATTCTTTTTCGCCAAAAATTCCTTAAAAATATTTGCAATGGGCTAGAGAAAAAATCCTCTCAATTCCAACTATTATTCAACGTATATTTGATCTCGAAAATACTACGGGCGCGATCCGCCATTTTTCCCGCGAGCCATATGCACACTAGACGTAAAAAATGCTTATGAAACTTCTATCGGTTATGTTTATTTACCTTATGACATAATAATCTTTAAAATTTTATTTATTTTTAACAATTAACTCATTTTGTGTAGATGCTCAAGGTCATAGATAGTAGTCATACTCATACTCATTAGTATGTTCTGTGTTAAAAATTGCGAAATAATTGTTTCTTTGTCGAATAATATTATGACATGTGGTCGTCGTCGCCGTAGTGGTTAGTGCATTAGACTACTACGCACGTTGCCCGGGTTCAATCCCACCAAATACCTAAAAAAGTTTTTTCACGGTACCACCTCTTTCGAATGTCTGAAAAACAATCAAAGAGTATCATTTGTCATGAGCTTCTCAACTCACCGTTCGGAGTAGGCAAAAAGCTGTATGCAGGTCCCTTATATTTCGTGGAAAAAATAACACGCACACACATATGGTTGCGAGAAGCTAGGCTTGGTTCTGTATAGGACTGCTGACGCCTTATATTTATATTTATAATGATATGACATGAATATGGTCGGCATGATTAACCATGCAAATTTCTTCAAATTCTTAGCAGCTTCTGGTGTTTATGAAACTTCTTTCACTATACATATCTGCTATTTTGCGACTAACCCTAGCACATGTAGCCATTTGTACAGCCTACAGCAACTTCGAGGAAGACCTCGATTCTAAAAGGTCACGAGTTTTGGCTAGAATTGAGTATTCGCCACAATCATCAAATGATTTTTTTGGTCTTCCCCACAGATTCCGCGGCTTTCATCAATAATTCTTTAATGATGCAAGATGACTGCAATTCCAGTATAATCTCCTAGAATGATATCGCTCTCCTCGAACTAATCTTTATAATTTGAGAGGAACCTTGCTCTACGATTTTAACCAAAATTTGTCGATATATGTAAGTCGAATTTTTTGTTTAACCGTATCTGTGTCCGCGAAAAGAAATTGTATTGGCCATTGGTTACGAACGCACTTGATGCAGCAATGGCCAATGTGTGGAAATTTCATTGCGTTCTGCGAAAATTCGAAAAGCAGAAGGGACGAGAATTGAAATTGGTGCCGCGTGATTGTCGCTGAATGTCTATGCCGCCAAACCAGAACTCCAAAGATCCCAAATTCTGCCAAATTGACAGCAACATTAGCATTGAATGAAATCCGCATGGATAAGGTGAGCCACTCATTGGAGAAAACTCCGAAGCCTCGTCGTTACCGACATTACCAGAAATGTGACGTTGTTTTGCACCGAGAATGTATCAATATGTTTCACAATATGTAAAAATGTAATCGAAATGGCCTTTTCCATCAATAGTAAAGCACACACAATAAAACATGTTCCGGGTTTATTTTTTCAATTTGCAATTTCACCGCGCAGAACCCAAACCTAAGCAGGTAAAACTTTTTCGACATTCCAAATTGATGCCATATATTTATATATTTATTTATTTATATTTCTAGAAAAAAAGTTATCAAATGCAAATCAAAATTTATTCAAGCATAATTCATTTACTCACAGCTAGCTGCTCTCAGAATACGAACTCTGTTTGAATAGTGAGAGTTGCTCTCCGAGAGTAGCGCAATGTATGTCCACTTACAAGCAACTCTCAAGAAGTCGGAAAGTTGAGAGTAGCAAACCAACTCTCTGCGAGTTACTCTCGTGACCGTGTCCACTTACGAAACTGCTCTCGAGAGTGGACTGAGAACTACTCGCAGTAGTTTTACTCTCAAGTGGACACGCACCTTTATGATTGCTGTAAATAAATGTATTTAAAACTTTTCAAAATTAAATTAACAAAATTTCAAAAAAAAAAACTAAAACTAAATCCAAATCCAAAATATGTACATACATTTACATTAGAAATCACCGATGAATATTTGGAAAAAATAGTACAAGAAACAGAGGGGAGGAAAATATGGTCTATATGTCTTTTTTACTTTCCATAATTCAGACAGTTTTTAATACATACATACTTTAAAAAAAAAATTTCCAAATTTCGTTATATTGTCCGCAAAAAAGACTATTCCGTTACTCAATACACTCGATGAACAGACGCTCTGAACTAATATTGCAAACTAGTTAATCAACCACACTACACACATTTAACTTGGTTGCAAACATTTAGCTCCGCTTCCAAAATATCAAACGATTTTGATTTTCTCTAATCATGTTGGTCCAACATAGAATTTGGTTGTAAGCCTAGCTACACACGACTAACATCGACATCAACATGGCATATTGACTACTTGGTTGACAACCAAGTTGATCGTCTGTATGCTGCTTAACATTTATATGCTAACAAAATCATTCTCTTAATTTTCTTAGCAAGAAAAGAATTTAAATATGTATTTCGAAAATCCCCGACAAGTAAAACCGGCACACTATCCGGGGATTCTACGGTTTCCGTGGCGCCAGGTTTGAAAACGCCTCGGTGAAATAAGCACAAAATATAAATTAAATATATTAAAAAAAAAACTATGGACAGGACATCGACTGAAGAAGTGGCCGGGTCGCGTATTGCCATACAGCACAGACATCGGACATAAAAAAAACATTTATTTAGGTGCATAATAGACTCCCTGAACGTATTAAAAACAGAAAATAATGCATACTAGAATGGAATTTGGAAATATATCTATATCGTCGGCTGAGAAAATAGTTGTCGTATGTTAAATTTTAGCATTTTCTGATTTTGATGCATTATTATATTTTTCGATGAGATCTTTCTGTTGGTGCTATCAGATTTTGCCTACCATTAATGGTTTCCAAGATATACCGTGCTATTTTGTCGTATGTAGGCTCCGAGTAACGGTTTTAGTATTTATTTGTCATACGAAGAGGATTTTTGTTACATACGACAAATTTCCATACAAAAACTGAATTCTTTTTAGCAAGAATTCAATGGTCGTATGTAAAGGAAACGATTTGCATACGACAAATAAATACTACAATTTGCGTGATTAATTGACGTATGCATATTGATAGTGTTGCGTAAATTAAATAAAGTGATCAGTTGTGGTGATACTTTCAAAGTGTTAAGCTCGTGTTTTTGCAGGTAAGTTTAAATTAATTTTTAATATAGTATTCATAGCATTTTAAGTAATTTTGAAGTTGTTTTAAAGTGTGCAGTAGATTATCTGAGCTAATAATAAATAGGATAATATACAGGTAGCCCTTCATTTACATATGTACGTCGAATCGTAGAAAACGACATCTAACATATGTATATCGAGGTCTTCCTTTTTCAATATCAAAATTACTAAGCATAGCGTATTGTTTCACTTAATAAGGTAAAATGGAAAATTCTCGTGCGTAACCACCACCGTTTTTATCAAAAGAATTATTAAGGTAAGATTTTTTAACGTTTTGTTAAATGATGTTTCTTTTAAATTATTTTAACAGCATGGAGGATGAAATTTTGGACTTTTCATCGGATGACGAGACAGTTGATCCATCATATCACCCAGCTGGGCTTCGATCATTTTATAATGATTTTATCAATAATTTAACGCCTTCTGTGCCATCGGTGCCACCTCTTCAAGAAATTACAGAACGTGAATAAACGTCTTGCTGCAGTTCTTGTAATGAAATTACATATATCTTAAATGGTTTAAAAATATATAGTAAGTTATACTTCAAATGCAATTTGTCAACAATAGGTACTTTTCACATACGACAACTAAATTCTCAGCCGATGATATATTTCCCTCGTATTATTCCTGTTTGTAACTGAAACTGATAACACTTAAATGCATGCTAATGTATTTGAATGAAGAAGTTAACATCCTGTTTGTATTCATTCAAATATATTAGCATGCATTTAGGTGTTATCAGTTTCAGTTACAAACAGGAATTATTTGTATTCATTCCGTTATTCCTGTTTGTATACTTCAAATGAAACAAGAAATTGGCCAAAAATAGTGCGCGCTTTTTAGAAGAAACATTGGCGCAAATTCATTCAGTCAGCCTTTGATTAGGGTATAAAATCGATTCTATTTAAAACCGGTTTTAAATTTAAAACCATATTTTAAGTTTTGTTATTCACAGACACATTTTTCCCATCCTCTAGCGAGTTCCTACTTTAAAACGTATTTTAAATGTTTTTTGATCAAACAAACCCAAACGTAAACATAATCTGACAGAAATCTAATAAATTCACATAAAAAAATAATTCAAACTTCAAAATGGATTCAAAAATAGACACGAAGGCAATTTCCGTTATTATTTTTAATTTAAAACAATTAGTTTTTCTGCATGTATGTACATATGTATGTATTATGTACATACATATATGTATATGTATTCCGATAAAACGAGACAGGTGACAGAATTGGGAATCGATGGAAAGGGAAATGCTACGGCAATTTGTGGAACGGCATTTTGGAAGTGGTGGAAAACAAAGGCAATGAGCTTAAGATGAAAATATCAATGGAAAGTAATTTGTGTAATTTTCTTATAAGAAAATATATATTTATATATCTTACCAACATTACACTGATTCTTCCAACAAAATGTATATGTATTGGAATTGGTAGCGCACGATTCGTTTGAGGTTATTTCATATCAAGGATATCAATAAAAAAATTTAGCAGTGGTTTTGTCGTACGTATACCTCGAATAAAATTCTTTTTCATCTAACTCCTCAAATGGGTTCCATCGGGTTTTATACATTTTTGATTTTGTTATCAATTTAACATCTTCGAAAATTTGGAAATCACGATCCCCGGAATCATTTAAATAACTTTCTTTATTGAATGCTGAAAAAAGCTGTTTTTATTTACTTAAAATTACGTTTGACTCATTTTAAATTTATAATGGCTTTCTAAGTTTAATATGGACTTTATGACAACTATGAATACCAAAAAATCGGTTTTAGCTTAACTAGGTGATTAAATATTTTTAAAATCGGTTTTATCTGACTATGAATTTGCGCCATTGTTTTTATTATAAGTGATCAGTAAATATAAAAATTAATTCACATCCTCAGTTGCACCCACAACTAAAACACTTTTCTTATTTATCGACTATGTCGCGAATAATTTCGTCTGACGAGGTTGCGGTAAGATTTTTACAAGAAATAAAACTTCTTCCTTCACAGGTATCGACGCCTCCGCTGTATTGTGGATTCCAGATGAAGGTGGAAAGTCATCCAGAAAAGAAATTGGGCTGGGTTTGGAGGTGCTCCACGAAAGCTTAAAAAAAGGGTTCTAAGCAATGCAGAAAAATAGAAAACCCGTGCGCTGGAATATTTTTCGATGGCCATTACTGCCATAGAAAACTCTATGAAGTGCTGGCCATTATTATGTGATTTGTTGGCAAAATGTCCGTATCTTGGACATATCAACAACTGCAAGCACGTCGCCTAGAAAATGGTGAATGCAAACTTAGCTGGAACACCACCATCGACTACTACAGTTACTGCAGAGAAGTAGCAGAAGTGATTGCCTCACACTCAAAAACAATACTTGGACGACATACATATGTAGTAAGATGGTCCAAATAGATGAGACATTTCTAACGAAGCGAAAGTACCATCACGGCAGAATAACGGAGCAAATGTCCATAATCGTTCTGGGCTTATATTGCAAAGAAGACAAAAAAGGTCTATTTTTTAAGGTCAACTCGAAAAAGAAGTCTGAATTATGGCCTTATATTGATAAATATATAGACAAAAATACAAGTCGGATTTGTACTGATGGTGTTATATATTGTAATATTGTGGAGTGGAAAAATACAAGCAAACCACAGCATAGGGAATATGTAGAGAGAAACAACCCCATAAATACTATAAATGACATAGGAAACCAAAAGAAGCAGTTAAAACGAGTAATAGTGCGCAGAAGAACACCTAAGCTCCTCCACCAATACATGGCTCTTTATTTTTACCGCTGTCATCATTTAGACAAAGAATATAAACATTAACTTGGTTCCCAAATTATGCAATTCCTGTTGGATATACATAAATTATATCCAGGAATTCTGGACGGTGAAAGACGAAATGGATTGCAGCTGTTGGAGATAGATACACCAGACCACATATCCGATGAATTTGAAAGTCTGAGAGACTCTTGTAAACATCCCAGAATGATGACACTGGAAGAAGAGATTGAAGCTGCTGATTCAGTTGAGAACGAGACATTTGGAATCTGGAATGAACATTTAGTATTGTAAATATTACGCAGTAGTACTTTGAGTACTTTTTTGTGCTCGAGATCATTTTTTTGTGAATCTCGGATTCAACTCGAGATTAACACCTACTTGCACTGACACCAAAACATTTTATACGAAATTTCAACGTAGTGCATCAAAACGTTTTGTTGGGTTTTTCATTGAATACATGTTGCGGAAACACGCCTAATATGGGCATAATGCCGATGATACAACACAGCTGTAGATGGTGAAATTGATGTTGGTGGATAGAATTTTATTTCGTCAAATTCAATTCAATTAAAAAGGAACATGTTCACTTAATTCATTATAATTTTCTTTTCCTTGTCGGATAAATTCGTATTTCTTTCTTTTCTACCCATTTTAAAAATCAACGGATATAATTTAAATTTGAAATGACAGCAGGGTTCGGTTGATAACTACCGGCCTTAATATTTCTCCCTCACTTTCATGTCATGTTTGACATTTCGATAAAATTTTCGATAACTATGGATGAAAAATAGTTTGATAGCACATTTTTCTATCCAGGCTTAGGACCTAAGACTGGATAACTATCCAGTTTTTGTAAGCCTATATAGGCTTAGTTGTTCGTGTAATTAACATGGAAACAATTTTCTTAGCCTATATAGTTTTGAAAAAAACACGCCTAGCTATAATATTAGAAAATAAAAAGAAAATAGGTATTTTAAAATTGTATTTAGGTACTATTTTTCTTTTTTTTTATTTATTACCTTTTACGAAGTAAATGTCAAATGACACACTAATACAATTGCAGAAAAACAGATCAAATGTGAGGAAATGACAAAAACAGCAAATTTTTTTTTTAATTTTCGAAATTCTAATCTCAAAATACTGTAAATTACCATTTTAACGAATGAAAGTGGTAATTTTATGAGGGAATATAGTGAAATATATATTTGCAATTAATAAATAATGGAAACAGTTGGGTGCCTGACGCGCTTCGCGCGACTAAAAAATAACTATGAAATCATTAAAAAAGTGGCTGGGTTGCGTATTGCCATACAACACAGATATCGGACATAAAAAAACATTCATTTAGGTACATAATAGACCCGCTGAAC
Source organism: Brachyopa scutellaris (assembly GCA_949775065.1). Taxonomy (NCBI): domain Eukaryota; kingdom Metazoa; phylum Arthropoda; class Insecta; order Diptera; family Syrphidae; genus Brachyopa; species Brachyopa scutellaris. Next base: position 41,361,488 of record OX459113.1, on the reverse strand, counting down.
GTATTAAAACAGAAAATAATGCATACTAGACCCACTGAACGCAAAAAAACAGCCTGTCAAGTCATTTTTATGTCAAATATGTTGGCATTTGTACGGTTTTTGTGCACATTTGTATGGTTTTGTGAAAAATATATTATTGTTTCAATCAATGGTTTTTAATTTATATTTTGTGCTTATTTCACCGAGATCTACAAAATGGGGTATTCAAACCTTGGCGCCAGGGAAACCGTAGAATCCCCCACTCTCCAATCCAACTAAAAAGGAACTGATGTTGACTACAAGGTTGACTACGATGTTGGAGTGTCTGTATCTGTAGTCTGTACGTTTCGTTTTTGAACTTGGTTCACAACCATGTTGATCGTCTGTATGCTGCTTAACCCTTTCGGTATTTTGATGCCATATGGCAACACGGTTTCTTGTTACTCCCAAATCCCAATATTTCTCTATGAAAGTTTCTTTTTTGTTTTAATTTTGTTCCTAACTTCGTGATGTATCTGTTCAAGCATTTGATGCTAAAAAAAATTTTATCGTATCTGCTTTCAGTGCGCATTCAGCTCTCGTGCAAGAAACTTCTTCAAACTGAAATTAATTTTTTTTATCAGCAGACTTTTATAATTTATTTTTTATTTAGATAATCATCAAATTAATCAACATTTTTGATGTCATCTTGTTGATAAATAATAGGCGTTCCTATAGTTTAAAAATAAAAATAATCGTATATGTTAAGTCTGGTCAATTTGACATAATTTTTGTGTTTTTAGGGCATCGCTTCCAAAAACCACTTTGGAACTAAAATTTAACAAAAATTCTTTTTCATCCTTATTAGTATGAGGCTCATAAAAAGAAAAAAAATCATTGATAACCCTTAAAACAAAAAACATGTACCGAAAGGGTTTTAAGCTCGTGCGAAACTCAACTGTGCACTTCATGTGTTGTAGCAGTCCCGATACACAAAAAGTTCATAGAAAAAGTTCGCACTTGATTTCCTTGTGTCGATCTTCACTCGCACAACATAAACATTGAAAAATTTGAACGCAAGCTCGTGCGAAACTTTACTATGTACTTCATGTGTTGTATTCGTCCAACACATAAAAAGTTCATAGACGTGTTTCGTTTGCAAGGTATATAGGATTAAAAAAAGCGCTTTCAATGGTTATTACAACTACATGCTGTATTTAACATGGAAAGCATGTTGCTGAAAAATGTTCATTCTACACAGGCTACAAACAAAACACGGCTATTGTTAATTGTACCTATGCATCGTTTTGTATAGTTTCTTTTACATATAAGTATGTATGCTAAGAAAAAAAAGGAAATTGATGGTTAATTTGACCACAGACAAAAACATCGATCGAATTTGAAATTAAAATTAATTTTAACATTTTCACGAATCGCACACCCAGCTAAATATTCAACGCGACGCCACTGAAAGATAGATAGAGTACCGATTGGCGATACCATCTTCACCCGATAGTTAATTGAAAAATTAATAAACGACTGAATGTAAAAACCAAAATTCAATGACTTACCCTTTTGGGTTGATAAACTGCTCCTCTGGGTGGTGTGCACAGCATCTGAAGTTTCAGGCGCGGCGATCTACTTGTGGCTAGTGGGGGGGCTTAAACAAAATGATTAAATAAAAAATTACCCGGTTGTACCAATGTAGTGATTATATTTCGTCGTTTTCACTCCTTTTTACACTAAAAAGGATCGCCATTAAATGTACGTTATTATAGCAAAAAAAAAATTAAATTGAACTTAATTTTAAATTACTAATGCCCAGTTTTACAGTGAGAGTTTAAACTCTCGTTTTGGTTTAAACTGCCGTTTGAATTTTTTTCGGTTTCACAGTTCTCGTTTAAACTCAAAGTAGAGTTTAACCCGGCGTTTAAGTTAAACGCCAGTACTCTGCCGTTTAAACTTTCCTATGACCTGTATTAGGTAGGCACTTCACACATTCTCGCATTAAAGTTCACACAGTCACATACTGAGGTTCACGCATTCACAAATTGAGAGTAGGCATTTTCATTAGTTGAAGCATAGAGAAAATTTAGAGAAACTGTCATCGCAGTTGACAATCGTTTGACAACGATTTTGTTCTGTTGTCAGTACACACATTCACGCATTTGATCTACAGTAAAACTGGGCATAAGGGGATCAGAACTTCTTTTTTTTTTCTTACAAAATGTTTGGAAAGGGTAAGGGTTAAAAATATGTGAAGATCGGGAACAGCTTATGGTCGATGAACTCGTTGTCGATGGTTAAATATACGATGTTGATGATTTAAACGAATGATGATGTACATAAAGGTGTACGGGGCGACCCCACTGGCACTAATTAAAATGGGCTCCATGTCGAATCGCGCAAAACCAAATCACCCAAAATGCAAAAATGTCACAGTGCCCAACTTTTTTGGGCGATTCAACACTATGACAAATCCACCAAAATTAAAAAATGTCAAATCGCCCAAGAAAGTGTGTGCGTTTTATCAGAACTCATACTTCCGATCACCCAAAACCAAATCGCCCAAAATAAAATATACAAACATTTTAAATTACCCAAAAATCCTACGCGACGCCATGCGCGCCCTCTTCGCCGCTCGTTTGTTTCCCCTTAGGTTGTAAGTGGAGCTTGACTTTTTGTTTTAATATATCATTTCTTCAATCCTTCATTTCGGATTAAAGCTGTTTTTCTTTTCATTACATACAGTTAAGCCTAGTACGCTGCTGATGCGAAACGAAAAATCCCATACAAAAGTGACACGATGAAATCGAAAACGGAAAATTTCGTCGTGATTTTCGTTTTGAAGTACGCTGTTCCGCTGCGAAATTATACTGATGGTGATTGTATGTATTAGATAAATGTCTCCACTCAGTTTTCGCACAGAATTTATTGTCCGGTACATTAATTCCTTGCGAAATTTCGACATTCTAAATTTTTTCGTATGTTATATGTATTTCGAAAAATATAGAAAAAAGTAAATTTTGACAGTTCTTTGACTGATTTTTCGTCAAATTGTAGCAAACGTAGGTACCTTTTTTATTTTAATAGTTTAAATTTTGTATGAAAAAATTTTAAATTTGTCCTATAATTCTTTCTCCTTTTTAGGAAAACATACATACATACATGCATATAAGTTTGTATATATATATAAGCATATAGATATGTATGGTCGCCGTGGCCGTGGTGGTTAGTGCGTTGGGCTACCACGCAATGTTGCCCGGGTTCAACTCCTGGCCGGGTCTTACACCTAAACGAGTTCACGGTGCCACCTCTTTCAAATGTTTGACAAGCATCAAAGAGTATCATTTGTCACGATTGAGCTTCTCAACTCGCCGTTCGGAGTCGGCAAAAAACTGTTGGTCCCTGCCATTCGTGAAAGTAACACGCACACACAAATGGTTGCGAGAAGCTAGGTTTGGTTCTGTGTAGGACTGCTGACGCCGTATATTTATTTATTTATTTTATAGTTTGACAATGACGAAGTAATCCTTTGAAAACAGAAATCAACCCGTTGGCTACAGGAATGACTAAAGAAGCAGTTAGGTAATGCTCTCCCGACATTGTTTTTGTTACCTTCTCTAAAGGTTTCATAATTTGACACATCTGTCGGACTATATCCCATTCCCCCACAGATAAATGGCTGCCTGCATCCATGTTAATCAGAGCCATGGTTGTTTTTATTGCCTCCTCCAGCAAAACAAATCGCTCTAACATATCGTAAGTAGAGTTCCAGCGCGTGAATACGTCCTGCAATAATTTTAATGGATTGCCACAACCTTGGTTTTGCTGGTATACAAGAAGCTTTGTTGTAGCTATGTGGCTCCTTTTGAACAGGCTAACAATATGTTTGACTTTGCCAATTGTTCTGGAAACTTCTTCTTCCTTTAAGCCACCATTAGCCACAAGATTTATCGTATGAGCAAAGCATCCAAAGTTTTTGAAGCCGAGCTCCCCCTGTACGGCCGCTTTTATATTGGCTGCATTGTCAGAGACTACCATTGAAAGTTGGTTCTTAACATCCCATTCTGTAAGGACCCTCTTCAGTTCACTTGCTAAATTTTTTGCCGTATGGTGAACTGGCAGACTTGAACATTCTAACAGAAGTGATACAAGTTGAAATTTATCACTCAAAAAATGCACAGTGACAGCCATGTAGCTTTCCATGTTAACAGAAGTCCAACAGTCAGTAGTAACACACACTTTTTTTGCTATTCTCAGAACATCCCTTGTCTCATGAACACACTTCTCATACAAAGCAGGTATTAGCGTTCTGGAAATCATATATCTACTTGGCAATTCATATGATGGATTTAGAGCGGAAACAAATTGCCGAAATGCATTTTCTTCGACAATACGGAATGGCTGGAAGCTATCGGCAAAAAGTCTTAACAGTTTCTCATCAATACTTTGCTTGCATTTTGGCGTAACTCGTTTTGGAATGAATGCAAGCATATCCGTTTGGCGAGGACGATTGATTCGAATTGGTGGAATTGGTGGTAGAGGTGGAGGTGGAGGTGTAGGGGGTACAGATGGAATAGATGAGCCCGTTTGAAGTTCCAGCTGCGCAGTTAAAGATACACCCAAGGCACCTGCAACAAATGATGCGGTTGCAACAGCCGATGAACTCGTATCAGTGCTAGTGCTTGCCGAGGGCTGTAGTTGAGCTTCCTATTAAAAATAAAAATGGTTAATTTACTAATAAAACCGATGAAGACTCTATCTTTGTGCATAACCATATTTTACTCGCAAAAATGTGAGCACTGGCTTACATGAGCACCCCACCTGAAAACAAATAAATATGTATGTATCAGTGGCGTCGCGTGGAATATTTAGCTGGTTGTCGATTCGTGAAAATGTTAAAATTCATTTTAACTTCAAATTCGATCGATGTATGTATGTACCTCAAATCACAAACAAGAGAAATACCTAATACCTGTGTTTCTCTTGTCTGTGCTCAAATAAACCATTAATTCCCTTTTTTTCTTAGCAGATTAAACTGAAAAAACGATGCATACAATAGCCGTGTTTTATTTGTAGCCTCTAAACATGTTTCAACAACATGTTTTCCATGTAAAATACAATAACATTGAAAGCTTCTTTTTAATCATATATAGGCTTACAAACAAAACACACCTATGAACTTTTTGTGTATTGAACCTGGCCGAATACTACACATGAAGTGCATAGTTAAGTTTCGCACGAGCTTGCGTTAGAATTGTTCAAAGTTGATATCGTGCGAGTAAAGATCTGCACAAGGAAATCAACTGCGAACTTTTTCTATGAACTTTTTGTGTATCGGGACTGTTACAACACACATGAAGTGCACAGTTCAGTTTCACACGAGCTTACGTTCAAAGTTTTAAATTTTTATGTTGTGCGAGTGAAGATCAGCACAAGGAAATCAAGTGCGAAATTTTTCGATGAACTTGTTGTGTGTAGCAAGGGTTGTTTTTGGTTTGATCTCATTCAACGAATAGAATCAATCATATACCAAAGCTATGATGTAAATACTATGTATGTATGTATGTATATACCTGTGCATATTTTGTCGGAGGTTTTGTGGAGAAAAACATTAAAAAATATTTGTATGGGTTGAGTATGTTTTTGACACATACCCTTCACACCCTGACGAGACGCCACTGGTATGTATGTATTGTATATGTACATAATCACCCCTGTGATGAATTCCGACCGGTTTGAAAACGGACGGAATTACAAGGGAAGAATTCAAAATTAACGGATTTTTCCGAATTCATCCCTTGTAATTTCGTCCGTTTTCAAACCGGTCGGAATTCATCACAGGGGCGAATATCCTTTGATTAAAAAAACTTACTTGCATATCTGGCGCCGATGATCTTGCTGAAACTAAATATATAGTAGGATGTTTTATTTCAATGTGCTTCTTTAAATTTGTTGTACTGGTTCTGTACGAAAATTTCGACCGGCACAAATTGCATTTCGCGAATATTTCGTCCACTTCTGTAAAAAAATTCCAAATTGAACTTATTTTTCTTCGACTACTCTTTGGTGTTGGCGGCATCTTTAAATTTTCAAGATTTTTTTTTTAAATATTACAGCGGATTTATTTAACACAAAAGCGAAACTTTTTTGTAACTTAGGTAAAACAATCAAACTCAACGGCTAAATTCTTGAAATGCATTCGAACACAAAACACAACTTGTTGGTTAATAGCCCATTCAGTGATATTACTCTACTCTCTACTGATAGAAAATCGAATTTCCATAGCAATAGCAGCAACAGCAATAGCATAGCAAGTATAACCTCTGCTGCTACCTGCTAGTCTGCTACTCCTTCCAACCAACCATACATACTTTCAAGTTTCAACCAGCTGCGACTGCGATTAGCAGCAATAGCACCAATAGCAAGTATAACCTGTATATACCAACCAACCACACTTCCAAGTTCCAACTTCCAAGTTCCAACCAGCTGCGATTGCGATAGCAAATATTCGCAACTTTCCGAATTGGTTTGATCCCTGTTGGCGAAAGGAAATCGCACTCGCAACTCAATAGCAAGTATAACTTGGGCTGCTACTGCTACCTTACCTGCTTCTGCTACCTTACATGCTACTGCTACCTAACTTGCTACTGCTATCTTACATGCTACTGCTATATACCAACCATCCACTCTTCCAACCAGCTGCGATTGCGAAAGCAACCCTGCGAATTGGCTTGGTGCCTGTTGTCACTCATCAAAAGTTTCACAAACACAATGACACATGTTCGGAATGGAAATTGGATAAAACTTTCAGCAAATTACGTGTAGGAGAGGGTAGTTTAGTTTTATAATTCTATATATGTTGTACCTGTCCTTCTTTATTTTTATCGTGTGTGATAAACAGACATTTGTGTGTGTGTAGTGTATGAAAAATGAAATTGTGACTCATGGATAGAAGAGAGACAAATAATTATAAGAAATAGCAGTTTAAGCAATAGCAGTTTATTTACAGGTTGTTAACAGATTGCGATTGCGAATGTTCATTAGCAGTGAATGAGTAGCAGGTTGCGATTTTTTGCTCACCTCTAATTGGAATACCTAAAATGCATTTCACTACGATTTTTAGTGTTTTGCCATATTTCGAGGAATTCGAGCTCTTCTAGTTATTGTAAGCGTACACAAAATGCTCCCTCAACTCTTCAAAAATCTCACTGCGTTGGCTCGACTTCACAGTCTTAGACAATCGTATTATTGGACCGGAAGATTATGTACGCACCTAAGTCAGCTACATATGTATGTACATATCTGTGGCCACAAGCCATAACCGCTAAAGTCGACTTTAGACGAAATTTAGATTTTGATGCCATTAGATTCACCGTACTCGAATCTATTTTGTAAATTCAGCTTTTTATCTTTAAAAATGCGACCACAATTTCAAAAAAACATAACAGCTAAAGTCATTTTTTTTAGTTTAGATTAAGGAAAAACAACCAAACTCAACAAAAAAAAACTAAATTTACTGTCTAAAGTTGACTTAAGATAATTTTTTTAAGATTTACAACAGGGAATAAAGACTTAACTTGACTTTAGCTGTTTTTCCACATTAAATTTATACAATTTTTACATTGTTTTGTGGAGGAAAAATAGCTAAACTTGAGTTTAGCTGTTTTTCCGTGTTAATATTTTTTGTTTTGTTCATTTTGTTTGAAGGCAGAATAAGTAAAAAGACTTTCCTATTTGCAGTTTAGCGGTTATTCCAAAATTAAATTGTGATTCTTTAAAATGGAAAAACAACTAAACTCCAGATAGGATATTTTTATGATGAAAAACCTAAAAGGCATAACGACTAAAGTATTATGTTTGTCAATAAAATCGTTTACAGTTATTTTTTTCAAAAAAGAAAAATTTCAACTAAGAAAGTGTAAAATTATCTTTATTGTACTTTTTTTCAACGCGATCGGAGTTTCCAATCGCCCAATACAGTCATTTGTAATTGAAGACCTTGCATCAAAAGGGAGGCAAGTCCATATTTTTATCCTAACGGTTTTTTTCACTAACAATTTGAACAAAAAAAAAGCAATCTTTTGGTACATAACCGAGGTAGTTATGACTAAAAATAAGCGCGTTATAGAAAAATATGTATCTGCCACTCTAGTGCGTTTGGTGCAAAAAGGCGGCAGGTCCGGAAATGCCCTTTAATTTACTCAATGCATGATCTGTTTTTCTTTTTTTTATTTATTGTTTAAATATCCAAATATTGATTGATAGTTCAAAATATACTAAATAAATAACTTTTATGTGTTTTATTATTTATAAATCAAAATCTGGGAGCAAATTTATTACTTTTTGGTGCAAATGAGGAGCAGATCAAAACTTTAAAAAATCGCAGTAATTACAAATATTGTTTATTCAACTTAAAACTTGATTAAAACAGTGTGAAAATATGCAAACTTTCAAATAGCATATCATTTTAAAACATTCGTGTAATAATTAATTTTTCAAAGAGTTTTTTTTGATTTTCCACAAAAAGTTAAATTTGGACTTGCCCCCCTTTTGATGCAAGGTCTTCAATTTTACGTGTTTGTCAAAAACTTAAAACTGCTCTCCTGAGAAATGAGTAAAACAGACTTTAGCGGTTTTTCCTTGTAACCACAGATATGTCTATGATGTTGTAAAATAGAGCCAGCGCAGCGGTTTATTTTCATCTTAGTTGTGTATTGACCAAGCATTTAATCTATCACATCCATACCTCCTTTTGTTAAAGACTGTATGCTATTTTCTTCATCATCAGAATGAAGTGTATCAAGAATCGATTTCAAGTATTGTTGTTGTACTTCGTGCGCCAATCTTGAACAAAAATCATATGTTTCAAATTGCACGGCCTACATCTACATACCTATCTAATTGTATGTGATGTATAAATATTTATTTGGATAATGCCCACACTTAAAAGAAATTTAATTTTATTTTGATCCACATTGTGTGAAACAAATAAAATTCATTCAAAATTCAAAGTTACTGATTGAATATGATTGCCCGACGTGATTCAATGCCGCTCGGCAATTCAATGCCGTCCAGAATAAACGCTGTTTTAAACTCTAAATGATATCCTGCTAGGTATTAATTTCATTTCTTACTTCAATATCTTGTCTTTTTTTGTTTCTTCTTTGAGGTGTATGCTTACTTTTGTGATGTTTTTTTTTATGAATTTCGTTTAATTTTAATATCTTTGTTGCTTTGTTTTGTTTTTTAGTTAATTTTACTTTTTATATAAAGTGCCTATAATAGTTACTAAAAAAATGCATATCACTTATTTTGTTTAAATTTATCTGAGTGGTTGTTTTCGTTCAATAAACTTCGTGTACCGTACTGTGTACTTACTTTTGTGATTAACGGTACTTAAAATACAATGGTGTACTTGGACGGATGCTGAATAAAAAGGAAACTTTCTCACATTCGTCAAAGTCCTACAGAATGAGGAATTTATTAAAAGCCGTAATTTATCTATGTTTATAGAAAGTGGTGGAATTATTGGTACCAAAAAATTAAAGTATTCAACGGAAGAAAATGGGTCACTTTTAATTTTTTTTAAATAATTGAATGATTTGAGAAAGGCTATACTCATACATATGTTGGTTTTTTTCGGATTCCGATAATTGGGTGATTTGACATTTTTATTATTTGGTCAATCTGTCGATGTGACAATTTTCAGATTTGAGTGATTTGGTTTTGGACACAGACTTGCCTTAAAAAAGCCTAAACACAAAATCGCCCAAAATCACTTTTTAATGGGCTTGGTGCTCATCTATAAAAATGTAATCTATATCTATAATCTATAATCTATAAATATTATAAAACTGTAGAGGTTTTTTGTTGGTTACCTAATGGCGTGAAAATCGCTAGACAGATTTCGATGAAACTTTTTTTGAAATGCTTCTTAAGTACCCGGGATGATCACAAGCTATGTGATTTTTTGCTCAGCCTACTGGGCCTTACATAGTAGTCAAAATAACTGTATATCGGAGAGGAATATTATCATTATACAGCCCTAACTCAATAATGGCTTATCGGATTGAAAATCAAAAAAATAGGTGAAATTAGTAAATCTGTCGCTGATTCATTTGAGATATAAAACATCTTCCTGCGTTATCCTGAAGCTGAGCAATGTTCAAAACAATTATTCAAAACTTCGCCCACAATTTTCCTTCAGCGGAGACCACCGCCAGCAGTCGTGCAGCAGTGGGTATCGTTGCAATAGTGTGTGTGTGAGTATATGTGCGCGCTCTAACGTGATCATATGCTTTGTACTTCAATGTACTACAATCATTATCACCATTTGCGGCTCTCACACTCAACCAATCTTAACAAATGAGGTGTCAAAAGAAAGAGAATTTTCTAGAGCATTTTCAGTTTATAAATATTATTAATAAATTAAAAAAAAAAAACCATCAAAAACAAATATTCTACCCAAAGTGAACTTCTGTTGTTTTAAGAGTTAGTTTAGGTTCATATATGTATGCACATATGTATTTGCTATGTGGAAGTCACCTGGGATGTTTGGTTTACAGGGGGCCTATTCCTGTACACGAGTGAGAGTCAATTTCATGTGACAGTGATGAAATGGTATTCTTGAACACGAGTCACTCAATTTTGGTATTCCTGTACTCGAACTCAAACGTCAGATTTCACTCGAGTGAAAATGTAGGTATTCCTAGAGACGATAATGACTGTTTTCTTGTGACAAATTGCACGTTTAAGAATAGTTGTCGAGTGTCGCTGTCGTGTGAAGTAGCAATGGATTCTGCAAAAATGTAAGTTAATTTTATAGCATTGTTGGACGATTTTGGTGTATAGTGAAATTATTTAATATTTGTATTCATTTTAGGGTAAAAATAGAACGAAGTTTTGGTGGATTTTTTTTTAAAAACATTAAAAAAAAAAATGCAACAGCCGCATTCAGTCTGCGGCAGCAAGTCAAAAATCGAATGAATTGTGGAAGGAATTAAAGGACCATCTGTAAGAGACGTGACTGGGTGGAAGAAGTTAATTATATGATACGCTAAAATTATAAAAATTAAAACCTTATATTTTATATTATATTTGTTGATAATTTATTGTATTCTATTTATAGATTTGGTGCAATTACAAAAATATTTTGAAAAGGAAAACGCACTATCCACTGAAGACGATCTGCTGCGGCTTTTAAAGCATGGTGTGATTGTTTCGAGCAAATAATGGAAAACATATTTTTTCACTCTAAATAATTCCTGAAAACTGTAAAATATAAAATATAACATTAATAACATAACATATTTGTTTTTGGCGTAACACTTACGTGTTATTCGGTAATTCCAAACGATTTCACGCATCTCATCCTTTTCGAAGTGAATTTGCGGTCGTCCGAGCTTTATCACGATCATCAGTTAATTAATAATGATTTATAAAATAATATTATTATTAATAAAATTAATTAATAATTCACAAAAAAAAAACTAAACTTTAAAACAACCATTTCATTTTTTCAAATATAAATGCTGAAATGAAATGTCAAATCAGCATTAAGTGAAGTTGGGTGTGGTTTAAAATTGTGTTCTCGAGTGAGAGACAGTCGATCGAGTCCAGGAATACCAAAACGTACTCGACTCGACTGTGGGCTCACTTTTGACGTCTCACTCGACTCGTGTACAGGAATAGGCCCCCAGTGCTATTTTGCCGAGACTTTAGGCAAACGTTATCAGTAGTGCCACGAGGCACATCCGAACGCACAAAATTTCTCTGATTTGTTATTTAAAATTGGTGGAGGAACGCTTCCGGAAAAAAATGGAAAAGTAAATTTATCACAAGGTTTAAGGTGATATATCACAACTAAAAAACTGTAAGAATTCTTAGCTTTGTGAGCGAGCTATTTTGTTGCCTCGGAATGATTAAGCTCCAGCAATTAACAGCGAGATATTTTCACGTGCTGATGGTCAAAGTGCAGAATGTATTCCAATCACCCGGGTTGTGAACCAAGAAGTAACAACCAGCTGTCTGATCGAATTTTTAAATTCTCTATCTGCTCCATCCAGGGCTTCCATCATATAAATTAAAACAAAAAGTGGGTGTACCTACTATTCTTCTAAGAAACTTGAGCCCGCCTAAATAATGTAATGGCACCCGACCTAGAGTTACAATTTTGCATTGACATCTGGTAGAGGCGGAAGTGTTGACGGGCTACGGTGCGGTGCGGTTTTTGAGAACTATGAAATCTGCAGTTAGGGGCTGAAAGTTACACATTGCAACGTTTTTGATAAAACGCAGTTAATCAACAAAATTTACTAAACACTTTTGTGGACTTAGACAAATACTTTGATGTCTCTACGTCCCCACTGAAATTGCATATTTGTATGCATAAGAAAGCCCTTAGAATGCGAAGCAAGGCGAGCATGGGTTCAACTAGTAGAAAATAAGAAAGCATGCAATGAACGAAGAGACCTGCAGCAGCAACGACATTACAAATAAAAATTGCATGAATGAAATCAACGAAGATGCAGAAGGTGCCCAAAATAAAGGTTTATTAACAAATCGTAATGGAAAATATTCGACCTTTTTAATTGTTTGCCTTTTCCCTAGAGCATTACATATGGGACAAGTACACTCCCTCTAAAAAAAAGAAGGCTCCGCTCAGCAAAAAAGTTTTTTTTCCGCTGATAAGTGGAGGCAACTGGCGGAAGAAAAATTCAAATTAGCTGAGGAGCAACGCAAATATAATAAAAAAAGAGCATGAGCATAGAGATGAGACATATGAAAGAGGGACACCTGTATAAGATCAACATTTTTAAAATCCATTTGAGCCAAAAAAGATTAATGTACAATTTTAATTTTGTTTATTGCTTGAAAATAAAATTCTTGTTCATATATCTATTTTCATGAATTGCTTGTGCTACGATTGGACAAATTTCAAAAGTAACTATTTATTAATACACTTCTAATTCCTGTATTTTCTTCACTTGCAGCATTTTGGACTTCAACATTATTTATGTATTCAATCTGCCCTAATATAAATTGATGTAATGGAACAGCAAATATTGTGAAGCATAGCTGTAGCTACAAACACACTTTGAACAGTAGCAATTTGCAATCTCATTCCAATCGCAAGAATTGGAAATGTTCTTTTCCAGATACCATAGGATCATTCAATTCAGTTACGTGTCCAAATTATAGACTCGTTGTAGAGATGTTCTTCTGGAAGACTACAACTTCTTAAAGGTGTCACTACGTTAATCGGCATTGGTATCCACCATCAGCAATAATTAAGCTGTTACCAAACTCTCTACTTTCAAAGCGAGCTCTGATCCTAGAATTGTTAAATATTGCGGAATCATGTGACGAGCCTGGCAATCTCGCAACTATGTCCATTATCTTTATGTTGGAGTCGCAGTATCTGTACGTTCAGCGAAAAAATTCCTTTTCTGTTACGAAATATTTCCCCATTCTGCCTTCCTGAAAATCAAATTTAAATCACGCATTATTAGTAAATAAGCATATTATTTACTTACCAGGCGATTGGATTCGAATGTGAGTGCAATCTATATCCTGTACGTGGAAATTTTACAAAAAACTCAGCATTAATTTGGTTTTTTTCTGCAGTTGTTGAGGGAAGATTTATATATCGACTTCTCAGAAGTGCTATAGCTTTTCTTACTATACGGCATACAGTTTATTTTGTGACTCCGCCAAAATCTCCAGTCGTGATAAGCATTCCACCGGTTGAATAAAACCTCAGTGTTATCAGAAGCAAGCACTCTGGAATGAGTGCATTGTTCCTAAATGCAGAAAGAATGTTGTTTAAAAAACAACAAATTTGTATAAGATATTATTTTTGCTTACCATGTTATCAAGTGCTCAATGTTAGACTGGATTTGTTCCAGGACACAAAACGCGGAAGGTGAAATTTTGTGAAAAAATCAACTTCATCCCACCTATGAAAGTGGTTAAAACGATGTGGAATTTTTTTTTTTCCTTCTAACGTGAACCGCAAAATTATCATATTCAGAATCACTGATATCTTCTTGGTCTGAATATATATCCGTACTGAAATACATACAATAATAAATAATAAAAAATGGCATCTAAATCATGAATAAATAAAGAAAATATCGCTGACATTTAGCTGCTGTCTATAATGATATTAAAGTTAGTAGACAGTAGTTAAGATAATATCCAAGCCACCAAAATCGGGGACTTAAGTTATATCAATACTTAAGTGGGGTTTACCTTCTAAGCCGGCACTCTGAAATACCAAGATAAGTTAAGCCGCAGCTTAAGCTCCAATTGAGGCTTAAGCTCTCACTCTGAAACCGGGCATTAGAGTTTCAAGATATATACGTGAAATATTTTTCTATGAACAAAAATTTAAAATTATTAAAATCTAGCATAAAATTAAAAGACATTGTCGACAGAAACGAAATAATAACATTAATAAAAGACAAACACCTAAGTAAAAACCACAGCAGAATCAATGAGATGTTTACTGAGTTGAGAAAGGCATATTTTTATCCAAATCTTCAAGTTGAGATCCAGAAGTTTATAAATATTTGCGATGTATGTAAAATATACAGCTAAACACGATCGGCAACCACTAAAACTTCCACTTCAAATTACAGAAATCCCCGGATATTTCAACAACATAGTGCACATTGACATTTGGTTTCCTGAACAAAACAATATGCACCTAACGACAATAGACAAATTTACCAAATATGTATGCCACCATCCATAAGCTGCAAGATAGAAATAGGATAGCAATTTAAAGCGCACTAAAGGAAAAAATTCAGTTCTATGGGAAGCTCATAAAGATCGTGTCCGATGGGGAAACGTGCATTCTACATTCAGCAGTTGTAGAATTTTTGAAAGAAAATAACATAGCTTTCCACAAAACAACAGCATTTCACAAAACAGGCAACGCTGATGTAAAGAGATTGCACAGAACTCTAAATGAGCACCTAAGACCTATGAATGCAGCTAAAGACAACTCGGAATTAGACGAAATGCTATTCAAAATCATATCTGTTTACAATAGCACTCACTATACGTACACTCTACAACAAAACTAAGCCCAACCGATATTTTTTCTAAGAACATTAGCAAGGAAGACATTACTGCATTAGCAGAAAAATATAAAAAGGATTAAGAAATCAAAATAAAAAACATTAATAAAGAAAAAGACACTATCTTGGATCAATGCCCGGCCATCGTTCAAAAGCTTTTTCTCCATTGTATCTTGCAAATTATTCAATACACTCCCAGAAAATATTCGAATCATTAGAAGACTGAAAAACTTTATATGTGAAGTAAAATTGTGGCTTTTGAATATTAACCATAAAGAAATCGAATCTTTGTTGCACTTCATCACTTAGTTTCAACTTTAAAATATATGATCAGAAATTTGTATCCATGTACTTTATTATTGTCATTTTTCTTCGATTATTCTATCTTTTTTATTTCATACTTACAAAATGTACACCCCACTCAGAACTAATTAAAACAATGTGACATTACTACTATTTTTAACTAAATATCAAATGTCACTAACTATTCTCTTTATTATTATTTATTTTACTCGTATTTGAATTGTAATTATCATTTATACTGAATTATTTGAGAATAATGAATAAAAAAAAAAAAAAAAAAAAAAAAAAAAAAAAAAAAAAATAGAACTGTTACTAAAAGCAAACTAAAATATAAAAAGTAGAATAGCGCTACAGTAGAAAGAAATTATATGTATATGTAATTGACAAATCTACGAAAAGGAATACAAAATACTATAGAAAACAACTAAAACGGAGATATTAAATATCAAAATACATATATAATTCTTTGTGAAAAAGTTCACTTAATTATATGAATTACATGGACAATACAAAACCTAGTTCGATACCAAACCGAAGTCGAATTACCTTGTTTTTCTTTACTTGTTGCTTAAATTTATAAATTTCTTTCCTTTCCAATTAGCTTTCCTGTTCTGGTTCAAGATTATCCATTGTTTTTTTCTTTCCTTATTCAATCTTCTCAGCTCCTTTTTTTAATTTCTCATTATTTCCAGCTTACATTTCCAAATCAAATTCGAACGACTTTTTTTAAGTCGAAATAGCAGGAAATTACATTTCAATGGAAATGGATGCGTACTGTACTTGGGTTGCGATGAATTGCATTCACGGTAGTGTGCGTTCAGTGCTCAATATGTGAATCAGGGCCGTGTAGGTAAGGTAGTTAAGTTCGAAAACTTGAGGAATTATTTACGGACGTGGAGAATTATTTAATTAGTGAAATTAAAAAGCCAGCACACTGCATTTCTAAAGACTTAATTTTGTTTGCAAAATGAGAGAAGTGGATGTTAGAGAGAATAAAACCAGGAGCCAAATCGTCTCATCCGTTCACGTACGGACGATCGAACGTATGAAAATTACGTTATACGTCTGTCGAGTAAACGGAATCGTATTATGCCATACGATTGCTCACGGAACGTAATTTTTTAAATTGTACTAGATGTCAAGAGAGAAAATAGAGATGAAACTTCAAATTAATGTCACTTTGAAGCAAAATTATTGAACTTTCAATAATGAAAATATAATTTTAATGAAAACACAGAGTAAATATGCACATACATATTATGTATTCATTCTAATTATAAATTAAACAAACTATTAAACATTAGCACATATTATCACTTCAAAGAATAAAAATCACATTTCATTTCATATCACTAGTCTTTGGCCATGCTTTTTTTGATTTTCACGTAAATGAATTTATTTTTTTATTTTCTTTGTTTCTTCTTCTTCAGAATCTTCCGTGGCTCTTTAGTTTTAGTTATAGATGCCTTATCGAATGAAAATTTTTTTTTTGCTTGAAATTTTTGGTTAGCAAAATCCTATTAAAAAGTAAACAAGACTTTGTTTTACTGAAAATTTGTTCATATTAGTTCATATTAGTGTTTTTTTAAAAGTTTTACTGACATTTTGTTTCTCTTAAATTCCAAAAAACACAAATTACGTTCACTGCGAACCAATCGAATGACATTACGAACGCGCGCTCAAAAAATATACTCGATAACGTATGGCATAATCTCGAATTACGTTACTACTTACACGTTCACGTATGTCATAATTTCAAATAGGCATTTTTCGATCACGAGTTACTCGTTCACGGATGAGACGATTTGGCCCCAGAATAAATGATTATTTTGTTATCTTTAACCATTGTGTAGGTGTCAAGGTACCTGGGTACTTTCTCAACATAATTTTCATAAAAAGGAAAAAACAAATTTCGACCGCTACCACTAACATAGTATTTTCAGTACCTTCCTGAAAAACCTTTCGCGTCAAATGCGCTATGAATGAAAATCGAGCCATATTTTTCGCCTAATTTTTTTGTTTTTTGTTGACATGTTCTCGAATATGGCATCAAAGTATGTACCTGGGTACCTGGGAGTGAACTTGTTTGTGCACGCATTTAAAAGCAGAATATATCGCAATTCTGCTTTAAAATGCATGCACGAACAAGCTCGCACAAGTTGATTGTAATTGCATTGGTTTTGTCTCTCTCAAATAACATTTTCAAGTATGGATGTAATTAGTCAATCTTAGTCGACGTTATAAAAAATATGGCCGCATCATCTGGTGTTACTGGTTCACAATTTCTTATTCATTCAGCGCTCGCATTTGACTTGTCTTTCACAAGCCAAAAAAAACACCAATGCGATCGGTGTCTGACTTTTAGAGCTAAAGAAATACACACCTACAAATAATGAAAGTGCAGAGTTTAATGAACATAAAGATGATAAAATATTCATGAAAACCGAAAGAGACATAGACAGCTTTGTTTTGATTTCCGAAGCGTTTTTTTCTCTTCCCAAAGGAAACGCTTCCTCATTCTACTACAAACGAAAACTAATGCTCGTTTTCACAGTGCGACCTTACGTGTCGGATTAGTTAGGTGTAGGATTGAACATAAACCTCACTTTTTTTTTTTTGTTTGGAAGTATATCAGTTTTTGTTTATTAAATTAAAAGACCTTATTTTGCTTTATGAATAGCTATGTATGTGAATTTTTTATTTTTTTCGTAATTTTAAAAAAAATGTATTACATACTAAAAACATTGTTATTTTTAACCCTTTGATGCTTTTATTTATTTTGCGCGGTATTAAAATAATTGTGAGAACATTCAGTTGTTGATTCAGCCTTAAATATGAACTGATATCAAACTCAAGGTTCTGTGCTTCCTGGTTTGGCCGCTAGGAGGTGTTGACTCCAGGCAACAATTGTCTTCCTGAGCTCAAACTAAAAGTCTGACACATTATTTTGAAAATAAAATTCACTTGTTACTAAAAATTTGCTTTGTTTTGAGTATATTTTTTTTAATTTTCTGCTCAATCTAACTTAGTTGGCGCTACAGCTCGAGGTGAAGCGGGGCCTGCTTCTCGCAACCATTTGTGTGTGCGTGTTATATTTTTGCACGAATGGAAGGGACCTACAGTTTTTTGCCGACTCCGAACGGCGAGTTGAGAAGCTCAATCGTGACAAATGATACTCTTTGATGCTTGTCAGACATTCGAAAGAGGTGGCACCGTGAAAAAACTCTTTTAGGTGTTAGACACGGCCAGGAGTTGAACCCAGGCAGCATTGCGTGGTAGTCCAGCGCACTAACTACCACGGCCACGGCGACCGTCACTCTGCTCAATCACTCTTTGGAACATTTTTTTAAATTTTTTTTTTTTTGTAGTTACAACGAAAACAGCGAAAATCGGGGGCCCTACTCTATATTTCGTTTCGAAAGTGAAATTTTCCAAAAACGAATATTTTGTACTCTCTATTTCGATAGCGGAATGAAATCTACTACTTTCGGATTTAAATTTCCGAAAGTGGAAATTTGGTACTCTGTAACTCGTTTCCTAATGTCAAAAGCATTGAAAAACGGAAAATTTGTTTCTACAACTAATTCGCTAACGGAAGGATTTTAAAGTACCTGAAAATGCAAGTTTTTATGAAATCTTTGTGATGATAACAATTATAAGCAAGCAATTCATGTGTGCACATCCCGATTTAGCCAAGGGACAATCAATTTTTAGAAATTATTAAATCTAAATGAATTTGTGTCTTTATTTTTTGTGTTTATTGATTTATTAAATTATTTGTGATTTGCTCTCGTATTCTCTTAACAATGTTGGAGTAGGCATCACTATGTTCTCCATGTTACTGTTCAATGCTGTTTGATGATGCATCATCGGGTATTTTAAATGTACAGGAACTCCAGTGGATCCCAAAGGAGAAGGAAGTTCATCTCGTATGCAATTCAAAACATACAAAAAAGCATCCTTCGAAATGCGAAAGTTCTGAACAAAACTAAAATAATAAATGATAAGTAATGGTGATATGAATCATTTGTACCAACCGAGTTTTACCTCTTATCACCTTTTTTAATAATATTTGATTTGTCCCGTATAATTTTCCGCTCAATCCGTGCTTAATTTATTTCTTCGTCCATCCGAAGTGTAACAGAATACATTGTTCTGTCTTATTATATTAAATTCTTCATTTAAAAATCATAACAATATTTTCCTCATAATCTGGGTTTATTTTTTTGACATATCTCATAAGAAATACATCGAGACTCGACAACAAAAAAATTGTAAAGTGGAAAAAGCATCTAGTAGTATTTTTTACATTCCGAAAGTGTTACAGAGTACCAATTTAAAAGCGAAACGAAAAGCAATTTCGAATAGGATTGACTTCCGAAACGAAATACAGAGTAGGGCCCCAGATCACTCGTAATGCTAATGTCATAAGATTCACTTACAATGTTTACCTACAATTAACATCAAATCAACCTGTCGTGTGAAAAAAACAGTTACAAAAAAAAAAAAAAATTAAGTTTTGAGTATTTCAATGTTAAAGAGCGTGTACGCAATTGTGGCCCCCATTAGTCAAAAGGTTAGTGCTCTAAAAAAATTTGTGAATTTTAATATTGAAATTAAAGAGCATAATATGTTGATTAAATATTTTGTTTAATTATCAAAGAGCATATATTTAAAAAAAAAAAAAAACATGAACTATTAGTAGCACGTTTCGAAAAATCTTCAGTTGAAAACGCCGGTGCGTGAGACCGGCGTCACCATTGATCAAAGTCAAATTTGCGTCACAAATGGCAGGTTAAGAAGTTTTTGTTTTCACATTCAACATTTAAGGGTGGTATATTTAAGCCATGGATTGAGTGTCATTGTGAACCATTTATGGAAAAGAGTAATTGTGATTGAACACAAAATATCAAACGAAATTTGGTTTTCATTTCGTTGTCAAGTGCTTTTTAGAAAAAATACAATGACAATTAAGAGAAAAGAAGACAAAGAAGGTGCTGCATGTGTGGAAATAAAAAAATAATTCAATTCACTCTTTTTTAATTAAAAAAACGACGAAACAGCAGTATGCTGATGAAAACAAAAAAATTGTACACCCCTTCCATTCCTCGATGTGCATCCTGATGAAACGCCAATTTTCAAGATATGGTAAAAAGGTTTATTTTCCATTTTCCATACAAAAAAGGGAAATTCTATTAACAAATTCGCTCTCACTCATTATCACTGCAATAGTCAGTAATGAATGCAACCCATAACTATTGGATGATTGTATTCGTAGCGATCTACTATTGCTGCGTTAGCAAATATGTCAACAAAACTGAAGACAACAAGAGGAAGGGATTTCAATCGAGCTGGTCGGAAATTGCGGAGTTCAAAGGTTGACTAAAACTGGTGCCAGGCGATGATCCGATGAAAGCAATATCTTTCAAACACTTCAATTTTTTATTTCTATGTCTATACATAGTATAAAAGCATGTCCTTAAAAATGGGTCTGCCTGTATGTACAGGATTATCTCGAGAACAACTAAACGGATTTAGATGCGGTTTTGACTATTAGGCCAATGCCACACGAGCGTTTTTTTCCGCGCTCCATTTGGTCGCACGTCCTGAGTATACAGAAAACCAATACAACTGTACACACGAGCGCTCGCGACCAGAAAGGCGTCGTGTGTACATTTTTCTTTATACTCAGGGAGCGCGGAAAAAGACGGTCGTGTGGCATTTGCCTTATGATCTGCATTTCCTGGCGGAATAAATGAGTGTTCTCAGAATACACCATTACTTATTGACAACAGGCAAAATCCTAGCGGATAAATTTAGAAGTGGTAGAGATATACAGAATGTGACAGCACGTATACAATTTTATGGAAAAAAGCGAGATAGATTTTTAAATTGAATAATAAAATCTGTGCGTTTTTATTTATAAAATTAAATATTTATCATTTCCATGAAATATAATCTTGTGGTGAAATAGATTTGCACGAGGATTTACGTCTGGAAAACTGTATTTTTATACGTTTAATGTGAATGAAAAAATAATTGTGGTTTAGTTACTTATTGAATATTGTTTTGATTTGTAGATTATGGAAAGTAAACCGACAATAAAGGCTCACACACACCGCCGCGATAGCGATAGCGATTGCGATTGCGATAGCGATAGCGATCTATCGCAACACGTGTATTCAAGTTTGTTCATTCACACCGAGTGCAATAATGTAGCGATAGACTGCGATTGAACGTTTCTATCGCTGCATCTAGTATTCTATCGTTCTATCGCGTAATATTTTGTAATTTTTATTATTATAAAATGTCAGTTTTGGTAGTTTTTAAATCAGATTTGAGGATTTTTTTTCTAGAATGTAAGTATAAATACTGCAAATGGATAGTGAAAATTTTTTAAAAAGTAAAAAAAACGACATAAATAAAACTGACAAAACTTCAATCGCTATCTATCGCTATCGCGCTGGTGTGTTTTGTTGTTTATCGCTATCGCTATCGCAATCGCTATCGCGCCGGTGTTTACAAGCCTTAATAGGTACACCTTCCCATTGTGGTGTACCGCAATGTAATAATTACAGGGGAAATGGTATAACCATGTACCATTTACCAAAAGAAGTTCGGGAGTGCAAAAACCCTAACAAAAAATGGTCAATCGTTCTTCGGATGGTAAAACCATTTCCGAATTCATTTTGCATCTGCAGTGCTCACTTTAGGGCATAAAATATCGGACAAAGCTGGTGAAGGGTGCATTTCCTTCCAAGAATCTTCCTTTGGTGCAAGTTTACTGGAAGAACGAAGTAATGAAGAATCCATTTATGTGTAGAGTGCTACAGTACTGACATCAACGAAAGGCACACAAGTCAACTACACATTTTCATCGGTTTTACTGCAGTGTGGGATATGGATAAAAAGCTGAAGACAATGACCGGAATACCAACTATTTATAAACATTCTCAACACGATGATAAAGGCATGTATAAGAATAAGACAAGATGAAAAAGTGAACATGTCAATGCGTTATAGAATCTTTTTGACAATGTACAAACTTAAGTCAAATTTCTATTTTGCGGATGTAGCTATTTCATCCCCGATCAGTGATAAAAGTGCTAAGCTGTACTTCGCCGATACTGTGCAGTTATTAGCTAAGATCACTAAGGGTTTGATATACTGGCAAACTAGAGAGCAAAATCTAATGAGTCTTCCAGCGTGTTTTGAACGATTTTCAAATGTTATGAATGTACTTGACTGCACAGAAATGAAAACTGTTACTTTTCGGTGCTTAACCCTAGAACAGGGGCAAGGTCCATTTACAAGTTTTAATACCTGGGGTAATATTTTACCCCACGAATAAAAAAAGTAAGTAAACGGTAAATGAGGGTCAGATGTGGCAAGATTATTCACACAAAATTAAGCGTGATTCATTTTATAGATCACATTATAGAATAAACAAATATTTTATGGACAAATGTTTGATCGCCATTGAATCTGCGTAGCTAAGACATCTACAAATAAAAGTATACAATATTTTCACAATTGCAATAGTCAAATATGGTTCCTTTTATGTAAAATGGTAAAAAAATCAAATTTCATACCTGAAATACACTTTCACTTTTCACAAGTATTAAGCTAGAAATGGACTGCTTTCAAGAAGCAGTTATCATCAAAAATGGCATAAAAAACAATGCACAGGCAGATAAAAGTAAAATAAATAAATAAAAATAGCTTGAAAATAACTCGTAGGCCTTTGAAAAAAAATACATATAGAAAAAAAATATGGGATCCTTCCAGATCGCTAGAAACGTTAAAAATGGATTCAGGACAAAATTTGTAGTAGTAGCACAAAAATCCAGGTTTCAAAGCTTGGCAGAAAAAAATTTGTCCGATTTCAAAATAGCGTTGGGGTAACATATTACCCCAGTCCCTGTACTAGGGTTAAAGTGTAGAATGTGTACTTACTCTCATTACAAAGGCTCACAAATGCTGAAAGTCCTTATTGGAGTGTCACCATCTGGATCCATAAATTAATTAAGCAAAGTTGCAGCGAGGAAATCCGGAGTTCCATTTTGAAAAATTTTCGAATGAAGATGTCGAGAGAAACACCAAAATTGATATCAAAAGAAGAATAGCCAGATTAAAAATGTTTAAGGTAGTGTCGGAAAAAGTAAACGTGTCCATAATACCTTACATGGACGATATAATGACGGTTTTGCGCGGTTTATCCAACCTCAGTTCTACTACTCTAAGCAACGATAAGTTTGCGCGCTAGCTTAAAAATATTGTCGAAATAAAACAAACCAAAATCAGTGGAAAAAACGTTTTTTATTTAATTGTTTTTTCATAAAATAATTTTTTTCATTTATTTCATAAAATTATTTTTTTTAATTTTTTTTATAAAATTTAATTCTTTATAAAAAAATACAACAAAATGACTAAATAAAAGCATTAATAATGCGTTCTCAAAATAAATGTTAGTATATATTTACTTATTGTTAGAAAACAAAATATAAATGCATAAGCACACAAAGCAAATCCATACAACAAATAAA
Organism: Brachyopa scutellaris; assembly: GCA_949775065.1. Classification (NCBI taxonomy): domain Eukaryota; kingdom Metazoa; phylum Arthropoda; class Insecta; order Diptera; family Syrphidae; genus Brachyopa; species Brachyopa scutellaris. Next base: position 41,337,589 of record OX459113.1, on the reverse strand, counting down.
TTAACATTTATATAAAGAAAACAATACATAAATGGTTAAGCACACAAAGCAAATCCATACAACAACTAAATAAACATTTATACAAAGAAAGCAAAAATTCCACACCAAAAACCAAACAAACATGAATTTAAAACACACAAAAGAAAAGAAATCTTATAATAGTTATTTGAAATTTTTAGTGCTCATTACTTTTCCGAAATAAAAGATACTATGTTTATGTTGTTAAAATATAAAAAGCAAAGTTTTTCAATAAAGGTACGTATAAAATATGCGTCCTTGAATACATTTATTACCAATATGGTATTATCGAAAGAACTGTATGTATATGTATAATAAAATCGCAAATATTTTTGTCTTGTATTGCCAAACCTAGCTGAACTTGGCCATAATAAGCATGTTGTTTTTTTAAACAGCGCTTACCATCTACCATTTTAAGATAGTCTAGGGTACTCAGCAAAGCTTCCGCGGAGACTTCTCTCCCTTTGGTGGGGGATTTTATCTCCACAAGTCTCCATTCATCCCCATCATAGGCAACACCATCCGGACTTATTGCGAGGAATGGAAGTTGTACGGATATAACCAAACCAACTTCAAATAGCAAATACCTATGTCCATACAATCTCTTCGCTAATTTTTCCCCATACTGGTCATACCTGGTAGCCTCATTGCTTTTGAAGTTGCTATCATAAAGAGACGTGACGACAGCTTCTTTTTCCAATTCGGCGACTTATTATGTGAGTATGTGAGGAGACTGTAGGCTACACTTCCAGTTATTCGCACTTTCCTCTCAATAAGCCACTGTGCACTACTCTGCTTTACTGGTTGGTCATCAGCGGAACAAGTTCTTTCAATCCGTCAGAGCTCACGATGAATGAAAAGAAATCGTCCGCGTCAGATTTCTTTTCTCCTGCTTTAACAATCTATCCAGCTGCCCGAGAACCAAAGGCAAATTTGCTCAGCTCACAGCCTCGTGTTACTGAAATTGTTAAATATATTTAGGAATGTACTTCTTCTGTAAATTAAACGTACCAGTTATGCACTCCTGAAAGATTTCCTCCTCCTCTGCTTTCGTCACAACATCATCTTTTATACAGATTTTAGTCCGCGAGTGACAAAGATCAGTTACATTTATTGCACTATTTTGTTGTGCAAATGCCTTGCCACTTTTGCGCAAGCTCTGTACAGCTTATCCCTTTTAGTTTTGGTTCTCTAAAATATAAGAAAAGACGTACGTATGTACGTAACAAATAATTTACCTTAAATAAAAAAAAAAAAATACAAACCTATTAATTTGGATAAGACATGCAGCTATATGCTTACATTTCCTGCCTCCACCGGCATTGCACGAACAAGTACATAGCCATGATCGTCTATTGACTGAATTGACTTCTTTAATTTCACTTCATGTGGCTTCGAAGTCATGGCAGAAGCTGCTACCACAACCCCGGTCACCTCATCCGCCGATGGAGATTGCGATATTCCGATCACATATACCCAGCCAGCCTTTACAATTTCTTCTCCTTCACGTAGAGATCTTTTCATGCCACCAAAATGGATAGTGGATAGAGGGAAATTAAGATCTCCTTCTCAATATTTTTATTTCCTGGGTTCTCCATCGCTCACAAGTCTCGCAAATTATTATGTACCTGAAAACGAAAAACAACAATCACTTGAGCTTTTTTTCATTTTCGTAGTACTTGAATCTATTTGTTTGTATGTAATTTTCTCTTTTTATTATAAGTAACTTTAAATCTACTTAAATCTTCACATGTTTAAACAATTTATGCAAATTTAAAACTTTAAATGTTTTTGTATTGCATACATTGCAATGTTTGTTTACACAAATTTCTAGCACGTATTTGGTATGCTTGAATTGCATAAATACCACTTAATTACATACACACTTAAGCAATAACATTTAAACATATTCACAAACTATGTACATATATTTTAATACTAAGTTTATCAATTTTATATTTATTTATAAATTGTATTGCAATGCATCTATGATATTTCACCTATTTCTTGGCTGATGACAGATTCTTGTATCGCTCTACGTCTTCTTTTTAATTCCTGCAGAGAACATAAATCAACTTTTCCATTCGTCAATAGGATCTGAGAATTTGAGATCGAATTGGCAGAAAATCAAATTTTATGTCATTACACAACCCTAACTCAACAATGGCTTATTGGATTTAAAACAAAAAATATTGGTTGAAGTAGATTCATTTAAAATTCATTTGAGGTATAAATAACGCTCGTGTCGCAGATAATGTACATAGTTACATAGATATCGCACGCAGAGTCCAAGTTTGATCGAACTCGTTCGATTCGAGCTAAGACATGATGTTCTTCCAAACATTTGTTGGTTCAACAAGTTGCTTTTGGCTTTTGCTTGTTTGTTTTGTTCTTATGTTTTTATTTTTTGTTTTCCTTTCATTCGTTTTATTTTGTTGTGTGCTTGTTTTTGTTTTTTTGATTGTGATTTCGTCATCTGCCGTGCCTTTCGATGCAAGGAGTTTCTTGGTCAAGGTAATTTTATTTCTTTTAAGATAAGTGAGAAGGGATAAGCACACCACTATTTATACATATGTATGTAATTTTGTGAACTTGTATATTTTAATCATGTTTTAACCACGGTACCTTTTTCTAAATGGAATTTCAATCCATATTTCAATTAGCATATCAGATTTGAATAAGACATTACGAATATTTCATTATTGAAAATTGCAAAAGGCTTCTCTTCTGAAACAGCTTATACCTAACTGGTGGCTTTCCTATTGTTAGGTCCTTGGTCTACTTTAAGACCAAGATAGATTGTCAATTTATTTTGTATAGGTTCCTACATTATAAATTTCATATGTATGTATTTTTAATCTTAAAAGTTAGATTTGGACGAATTCTTATTTCATCAAAAATCAATACACGTAGCGTTCAGGCTGGCTTAATGATACAAACTTAGAATTCGGAAAACAGTAGATAGGCATTGTTTTGACTTCCAGTTTGTAAGGCTTTACAGGAGCCCAACAAAATATTTGCTCTCGCTTTTAAAACTATGTCTATGTACTATGTGTATGTCTCCACAAATTACTCAAAATTTAATTTTTTTCATTTGAAGGACATGCAAAAATGTTCAAGTCGGCAAAATTTTCTCATCGATTTCTTAAGCCCCTTATTCCCAGAACAAAAATCGTTGCCCGACCATTCTTTCTCGCAACGATTTATTTTTCGATACGATTTTTTGACACTGTTTTCGATGAAAGAGGTAACAATTGTATTAATTTTGAGTAGCAAAAAGGGAAACTACACATTTTCGCGCCTTTAAACGTCATTTCCTCTTTTAAAAAATTTCAATTTGTTGTTCAAAATACTTTTAATTCAATATGAGTGATAAGAAGAGGAAGATAACACAAAAAAAAAGTTCTCAAATGACGAAGAAAAATATCAAAACTCGTACGTCAAAAATCTCGTTGCGAAATTTGAAATTATAGGAATTTACCCTCAAAATCTCGCACTACAAGCTACAATTTTTGTTTCGCAACGATTTTTTTTCTCGCAACGTTTTTTGTTCTGGGAATAAGGGGCTTTACAAACCGAAAAAAAAATTCGCTCAACCATAAATCAACGAACATCCAAATTTCACAGATATGTGAAAATAAAACCAAAAAAAAAAACAACACTGACGGAGAATATGCATATACACAACCACAGATCAAAATATATGACCACCGCAGCAAACAATATAAGCCTTATATAAGGCTTTTCACGATGCCATTTATTGCTTATCATATAAGGGTTGTTATTAATAAGGAATGTTGTGCTATACAATTATATCTTTTTAAGGACCAAAAACAGTATATTTCACCCAAAAATTTAAAAGAACAGTAAACTGATTTTTTAAAAACAGTATGTTTTAGACTGTTCTTCAGTATTTTTTTACCCTATAAAATTATAAAGAAAAGCCAAATCGAAGTAACGTGTTCTGCACAAGAATGAATAATGATAAGCCAATAATACAAAAGGGAAAGAACGAGGCAAATCTATATGACATTGTTGCCATGCTATGAACACTTAGCTGTTTGCATGTACAGTAAAACTTCTGTATAGTGGGATCTGTTAATAAAAGAATCTTGCGAAAACTATGCAAATAGTGCCAAGTTGGATTTTCTTCATACAAAATCACTCTTATATAGTGGAAACTTGCGAAATCTGAATAATGAAACTTTTTCGATGGATTTTTCCCCATGCAAATTCACTCTTCAAAAGTAGAATCGTAATTTACAGATTTCTATTGCTTCTTTCCTCATCCTGTCTGTCTCTCATTTTGTGAGCAGCTACATTCAAAACGTTTTAGTTTTATACCTACACATTCTGAACTCCTGTAACAAAATATATCGAAATATAATAAACGAAAAAACGTTAAAGACTCCGAACAGTAGAAATGTTTGTCAGTTATAGGGAAAAATGTGCACCCACGCATTCCACTATTCACAAGTTTTACTGCACTTATACTAGCTACATGTTGCAATTGATCTCTCTGACATCTTGCATTGCGGTTGATAAGTATGGATTTCGAAGCGTTAAATATTAAAGTTTAATATTTTTTCTCAATAAATTTTGAGTTGATAAGATCAAATACTCAACGGATCTAACTGGAACGTTCTCTGCAACTACGTATCGGACGCCCTTGCGTATAGGAACCAGTTTATGGAGGAATAGATTCCCTAATCTTTATGTTGCAAATCATTAAAATTGTTAAAGTAAATCGCTGTAAAATCCGTATTTTCTTCTTTATTTTAGCAAATCATTAAAATTGTCAAAGTATAAAAATGCTCCAAAATATTTCTTAACTGTTATATATCTTGCGAATCGCTGTATATTACTTATTATCTTTTTTTATGTAAGCAAATCATTAAAATTGCCATTCAAAAGTTAAAAATATATTTCAACAATTGTAATTTCAAAAAAATGAATTTAACTGCAATAATGTATCCAATAATGTATGTAATTGTCAATCTGGCTGACGGCTTTTGCCATTGCTAATTAGAATAAGTAAAACAAAAATTGTAATTGGAAGAAAAAATTAATGATACAATAAATTCAATACTGATACTACTACTATTTTTTCTCAGTATATTCGCAGTATTTTGGGGAAAATAGCAGTATGCAGTTTTGGAGTCAGTATAATACCGCGCAAAACAGTATAGAATCGAGCGTTAGGTATAAATCATCCTTCTGCGTTATCCTGGAGCTGAGCTATGCTCAAAACAATTGATGAAATCATTGCCAACAATTTTCCATCAGTGGAGACTGAAGCCAACAGCCATGCAGCAGTGGGTGACGACATAGTGTGTGTGCATGTGGCACATTTGAATTTCTGCGTTTTGTGCCCGGCCTACTACGATAAATATGATTGTAAAAGTAATTCAAATTTTAAAAAAGTGCAAGGGCAATGCCGTATGCCGGGCGGGCAACAGCTATATTACATACATAAGTCCCCTTTTCCACGTTGAAACAAATCGCGGCGAGCAATGTATTTTGTTGGTAAGATTCGATGTCGAAATTGGAAAAGGAAAAATCTCCCCAGTCAGCGTTTGCGGCGATTTTTTTTGACGTTTCCCTTTACAGTTTTCTTATAATTGCTTCATATTTGTTTTCTGTTTTCTACAGTTTGATTTTGCATAGAAATTAGAAATAACCGTGAGTGGCTTTTAAAATATTAAAAATATATTAAATATTGTGAAAAGATGAATAAATTTGAGTGGAACAGAGACCTGGTGCAAAAATTAATAATTAATTTACAAGAAATTGAAAACGTATACTATTGATGCCATAAAGTTCAAAATAAGAAATCTACGTAGTACACAGTATGTACGAGAATTCCGAGCCGTAGAAAACTCAAAAAAAGCGACGCAGGAGCAGAAGACATGTATGTCTCAAAGTTGTGGTATTATGATCAGATGTACTTTTTAAGGACGCACATCTGCACTAGGCCCCTAAACATTCAATATCGACTTGGTAAATTTAAATCATTTGACTATGTTTTAAAGATGTTTAGTAGGTATTAGGATACTTGAGCCTGGGAACCAATTTTTTGACGATTCCGGGAAACAGCCATTTTAATTCGTCATTTTTGGGTAAAAACATGGATTTTGAAATTTTTAATTACCCCGGTTTTTTTTTTTGTTTACATAAGCGTGGGAAAATTTTAATTCCTCATTTTTGGGTGAAATCATCGATTTTGAAATTTTTAATTACCCCGGTTTTTTGTTTACATTAAGCGTGGGTGGGCGAGAGGGAAGATGAGTCTGGGGGAGAGGGGGAGGGGGAGGAAGGCTGTTGTTTGTTTACATTAAGAAGGTATTGCCGAAGCCAGGAAGTGACGTCATCAAGAAGATATAGGGTTACATTTTTGGGGTGAAAACAGGGAATTCGGAGCGTGTGTATTAGTGTACTTAGTGTGTACTTAGTGTACTTAGTGTACTTAGTGTGTACTTAGTCTGGGCGAGGGAGAGGGGTGATATGCGAGGGAGAGGGGGGAGGGGGGAGGAAGGCCGTTGCTTGTTTACATTAAGAAGGTGTCGGGTTACATTTTGTTATATATATATCTGTCTGTATGTATGTACATATGTTTGTTTGTATATATATATATATGTGTGTATGTATGTATGTGTATATGTATTTAGATATGATGTGGCGGTATATGAGTCAACTTCAAAGTCGTCGCGTGTCATATTATGTATGTACATAATTATGTATATCGATGTTTTTGTTTTGTTTATTGGGCAAAGGAAGTGAACGGCGTCAGAGGGAGAGGAAATATATGCGACTATTTATATTTGTTGGCGAAGTGAAAACAATGATGAGAGGGGATGAGAGGGGGGTGAATGGCTTGCAGGGTATGGTTTCCTTGATCTATTCATTTAGATCACATTGTTTATTCTGGCTGTTGGCTGAAATGGGTAGTGGGATATTCAAGATCAACATGTCATGGAATGTACTTATTTTATACATATGTATGTATGTATGTACTTGATGTGTACCTATGCATATGTTTGTTTGTATTTCATAGTGTACTTAGTGTGTACTTAGTGTGAATTTAATGTGTCAGAGCGAGAGGGAAGAAGTATATTTGCAGACGGATGGGGAACAATGGTGAGAGGGGGATGAGAGGGGGTGAACCATTTCTCGGATCTATTTATCCAGATCAGATTGTTTATTTTGGTTGTTGTCTGAAATAGGTACATTTTTGTTTTTTCATTGCCGATTCTGGCACAGGGAGTCAGCAAGTGACGTCATCAAGAAGATATAGGGCTACATTTTTTGGGTGAAATCAGGGAATTCAGAGCAATTAGTGTGTACTTAGTGTACTTAGCGTGTACTTAGTGTGTATCAGAGTGTACTTAGTGTATACTTAATGTTCTTAGTGTGTACTTAATGTACTTAGTGTACTTAGTGTATGTATGTCTGTATGTATATGTACATATGTATATGTATATGTATTTGGATAAGATGTGACGGTATAAGAGTCACCTTCAAAGCAGTCGCGTCATATACCTATGTATGTATGTACATATGTAGATATATCGATGTTTTTGTTTATTGGACGAATGAATTAAAAAGCGGAATAGGAAAGCAATGCTGAGAGGGAGGTGAATCGCTTCTTAGGTCTATTCATCCAGATCAGATTGTTTATTTTAACTATTGGCTGAAATGGTTAGTAGTGTTGATTGTATTGTTTCATGGAAAATTGTTTTTGTTGGATGGATGAAGTAAAAAGCGGAAAGGAAATTCTGAGTCAAAGCGAAAGGAAAGATGTGCGACTGATTTATATTTGTTGGTGAAGGGAAACAATGATGAGAGAGAAAAGAATGATGAGAGTATGTGAACCGATTCTTGGGTATGGTTTCCAATGTGTACTTCAGATCGGATTGTTTGTTGTTGGCTGAAATAGGTAGCAGTGCTGACTACAATGTTTCAAGAAAAATTGTTTTTATTGGATGAACGAAGTAAAAATCGTGTGATTGTAGAAATTCTGAGCCAAAGGGAGAGGAAAGAAGTATACTTGTATGAGGAGGGGAACAGTGGATAGAGTGGGTTAGAGAGGATAATACTCATAGAGAACAGATTGATTATTCTGACTTGTTGGTCGAAGTACTGATTATAATGTTTCAAGGAAAATTATTTTGAGTTGAAATTCTGAGTCAGAGGGAGAGGAAAGAAGTATATTTGTAGGCGGAGGGAAACAATGGATAGAGGGGGCTAGAGAGCGTAATAGTCACAGAGATCAGATTGATTATTCTGACCTGTTGGCCGAAGTGCTGATTATAATGTTTCTAGGAAAATTATTTGGACGCAGAAATTGGTGGGGGTATTCATGTTTCGACATGTTTAAAAGTCTTGTTCTCTTTATCTTTCGATCATATTTTTATGGAATTTGCTGACGAATATGAATATATTGTTTATTTATCTTTCGACCATTTTTTTTTTTTATGGAATTTGCTAACGTATACAAATATGTTGTTTATTTATCTTTTATTTTCTATGGAATATACCTCTTACGTTGTTGTTCTTCTTGCTGTCTTTGCTATTGCTTTCATTCGCTGACTATGATGCTTTTATACAAAAATTTATGCAGGAATATTCATGTTTCGACATGTTTCGACATGTTTAAAAGTCTTGGTCTCTTTATCTTTCAAGCATTTTTTTTTTTTATGGAATTTGCTGACGCATGCAAATATGTTGTTTACTTATCTTTTATTTTCTATGGAATAAACCTATTTGATTGGTTAAACAGTTTCAAGGGGGCGGGGAGTGTAGAAACATTTCCAAATTTCTGCTATATAAGCTCCAAAGTAAGGGCTGTTGAGTAATAGTTTTATTCAAACAAAGCAATTGAGATCATCTAAAAATGGAACAATTGAACGATCTTGGAAAAATTAAACCTCTGGAAGGATTGAACACATTGGAGCTGCAGAAGAGGTATAAGATCCTCAATGTGTTACGTTGCCAGACGAAATACGGGCCTAGAGTTCTCCTTGAGTTGGAGACAAAGAAGGTGTTTCTGCCGATACGATTCAACTCCGTGGATGAGAGTACAGTGAAGGCGCTATCATCAAGCGAAATGGTGGTAGTTAAACCCATGGGGAATACTTTAGAACTGGAGTTCTACCCAATATCGGATGCAAACCTTTCTGTTGAAGAGGTAGACATACTGTATTCTCAACCCTTTTTTTAAAAACAAAAAAATTGTTAAATGCATATACATTTTGAGATGTAAAAATAAATAATTTCTAACCAAAAACTGATTTGTTATTGTTTTTCTTTATTTTCTTCTATTTCGAGTTTTGAGGTGATAAACGGGGTGTTTTTGTTTTGTTTAAAGGATGGAGAAATTAAAAATGGTGTGAGTGTGGAGATTCTGAGACATAGGGAAAGTTATTTAGACTGTTGGCTGAAATGGATAGAGGGGCTAGAGAGGGTAATACTCATAGAGATCAGATTGATTATTCTGACTTGTTGGATAGCGGGTTAGTGGTTTCCAAGGACTTCTCATCGAGTTCGGATTGTTTATTTTGGTTGTTAGTTGAAACGGGTAAAGGGGTATTCAAAATCATTGTGTATATGTTTCTGCGCATGCATAAAAAATTGCACATCAAATAAAAAAAAATAGAGCAAGAGCTCAATACATCATTGATATCGAACTCAAGCACCGGCATTGATGCTGACAAATATGTCAACACAACAGATCGAACGTAGTTCATCGGAAGTGTGGCTCGTAAAATTTGGAATTATTTATCGGGTCTTCATAAGCCACCTGCTTACTTCCTCCATCCGAGTGTTCGGTAGTTTCTTGTTATAAACATACTTTGATGATTCGATTATACCTACTCCTAGCTACGGTCCGTGCGAGGCACTTATGAGGTACTTCTAATGTTCAGTCAGTTTCTTGTTATAAACAAATTTTGCTGATTCTTCAAATGATATGGTTCGTATGGATCCCTCATATGAATGCTTCGAATGATAAGGTTATGGGTATCTTTTGTATACACAAATTTTGCTGATTCGACAATATTCCTAGCTAGCTATGGTCCGTTTGAGTCCGTTATGCGAGTGCTTCGAGATCAATTTCTCTGATTCGATGACATTAGTACCTATTAATAAATAAATCTAAATCTAAATCTAAATCTATATTCTTAGCTATGGTCTGTATGAGTCCCTCATATGAATGCTTCGAATGGTAAGGTTATGAGTATCTTTTGTATAAACAAATTTCTCTGATTCGACTATATTCTTAGCTATGGTCCGTACGAGTCCCTCATATGAATGCTTCGAATGGTAAGCTTATGGGCATCTTATGTATAAACAAATTTCTCTGATTCTCCTGGCTATGGTCTCTATAGGTCCCTCATATGAGTGCTTCGAATGGTAGGATTATGGTTATCTTTTGAATAAACAAAATTTTGCTGACTTGAGTATATTCATGGCATTGGTCCGTAGCGGTCCCATATGCGAATGCTTCGGATGGTATGGAATATTCATGCTTCGACATGTTTGAAAGGCTTGGTTTATTTATCTTTCTGACCATATTGTTTATTGAGTTCAATGTGGATCATATTTCACACACACTCACACATTTAACAAATTTTTTTTTTCTAAAGCCAAGTTTGTCACATAGAATATCAGTGTACAATATTCGTATAAATAAGGCTCTACCAGCAGATACATTTTTAGTAATTTAGTAATTTTGAACACAAACCTTATCAATCAATATATCATGGAATATATCAAACAACTGATCGAGAATCAACTCCTTATAGCGGAATACCTGTGTCGGGAGTATCCCGAAATGGTATTTGGATTGAGAAGACTGAACGACGAGAATAACTATTCGCTAGGTCATGTACAGGCAGTAATACAAATGCTTAAAGCATTTTCTGAATTATTGGTGGAGCAAGGATTCGATACGCCACCATTGCATCCAGCTTTATTGGCGATTTTATCCATACACCGCTAAAAATAAAAAGTTATAACATTTAAATTTAATAAAAGGTTGAACACATTTTACACTAAAAAAGATAAATTTTTGTTTTTTTTCTATTTTTTTTTTCTTTTTTCTATTGCTGATATTGTTGTTTTTTTTCTATTGTTGTTGTTGTGCGATTCCAATCAGATCGGATGCAGATAGCAGTTAGCGGATAGCACTTAGAGGATAGCTATTTGCCATCACTAGACTATTAGTTTAATCTTCCGGATAAGGAAGAATCTTTTTTTTTTTTTTTTACCTTCTCAGATAAAACTTTATCAACATCAGAACACACAAGTTTTTTATTATTAGCACATTCAATATCATGACGACAAGCCTCATCCAACTGATTAATTCCATGATCTTCCTAAGCAAGACGTTCTTTTAACTTAGTCCCAGGACCACAGAAAGTATATGACAAAATATGTAACTCGAATGGTAATTTATTTTTTAATGAATTTACCAGTCCGTATTCTTCTGATGAATGTTTTGACTGACCTGATATACTCCATAGTCTCTCGTTTAAAGCAATTTCTTATTACGACTGTAGTCTCTGTATCAACCGAAAAATACATATTTACGCAAACTTCTGAAATCAATTCATGAAACGGAATATAAAAGGCGACCGTTTTGAGTAGAATACATCAGTAACCGCCCGGCATTACAGTGAACCAACCATAAAAAATAAATATAGATTACAATGAACTATATAGTGAAACATTAAGCTCGGTAAATAATCCACAAAAATCTGTAAATTCGAATAAATGCGGGAGTGAGAGTAAAAGTGAAAGAACAGAAAAAAGAAACTTGACCAAGAAAGTAGGGAATGCAAGCCAAGAAGAAAGTGAAGTAAAAAGTTATTGAAAATTCTGAATTTCGAAGGATTAAGTGTACCTCGACCCATGAAAAGCCTTTTGAAGCAGCCTTCCAAGCCAATATTATTCTTCACCATTGGTATTTGATTTTGTCTAAATAATTTAATTTAGAAAAATGGCCGAAAAAGGAGTTTTAAAACGATGCAATGCAATACGTGGAATGGAAAATATGAAAGGTAAAATAAATAATAAAATGTATGATAATTATATATATACATAGTATCTGGTAAAATAAACGAAAGACAATTTTTTTTTCGTTGAATAATTTGTTTAAATAATTATTATTTAGAATACGAAATGCTGGAAAAACTTTATTTGATTGGAAAGGAGATTCATGAATTGAAATCAAACATTCAGTCAATGCAAAGGCAACAGAAGGAGTTAATCAAAACTATAGCTGAGAACAATGTATTATTGAAAGAAGCATTCAAAAAGGAAACGCTGGGCAACGCAGAGGTAAATCATTTTCTGCTTGCAACTTACATTTGCGTTGAATTACGATAGATTGCAGGGCAAAGCGCCTTTTAAAGATTTTCATAATATCATAGCTGTCCTATTTAGTAATACACTTGATCAGTTTATCAGTAATTACTCTCCACATGTTCTTATAATGTACTTTTCTTTTCTTATTTTAGAAGGTCTCTCTTTCTCTCTCTCTAAAGATGGATACATACAAAAAGACTACATCCACCAGATACGAACTGCCTTCCGATGTATAAAAAGTCGATGCCACAAAAACATATGCATCAACAAAAACAAAAAGCACCCCTTGATTTATACATTACAAAAAGATTAATAAAACACAATGAATTCAACTGAGTTTTTATTCTGAATTTTAAAAAGGAAACGATTGAGTGTAAACTAGATAGATGGAAGGAGGGATAAAATTGTTGAAAAGTGCTGAAATAACATCTTCCCTGTAGGTGATGGTAGGTGCTGAAATAAGGACTAACCTGCGAGTTCTTATCAGCCTAGAACATTCCCCATTATGATTATAAAATGGGGGATCGTTCCAAACAGGGCGGTTCCAAACAGGTCGGTTCCAAACAGGGCGGTTCCAAACAGGTCGGTTCCAAACAGGGCGGTTCCAAACAGGTCGGTTCCAAACAGGGCGGTTGCTAACCGGTCGGTTACAGATAGCAGTTAACGGATAGCGGTTAGCGGATATCAGTTAGCGGATAACAGCTAGCGAAGGTGTTCTCACAACATGGTAGATCACAGATCAAGTTACATACATATCGATGATAGAGCTGACGTAATCGATTCTGAGAGGGGAACGACGGTGAGAGGAGGTGAATGGTTTTCTGGGCATTTTAATCAAACATGTGTGCTATTGAGAAGAAAAAAAAGGAAAGGTAAAGTACGATAGCACCATGGTGTAGTGATTAGTGCGTTGGACTACTATGCGATGCTGCCAGGGTTCAATCCCAGTCAGGGTCCAACACCTAAAAGTTTTTTTCAAATAAAGAAAGACTATTCCACTTGAATTTGTTAATCCAATTGAGATTCGATTCTTAGACTCCTTTAAATTTATGGGGTGACTGGTACATCTCTTTCTTCTTCTGCTTCTAGTTGTGGTGATATTGAATTCATCATCAGACTTGATCGCAGTTGGTTGAAATGGAAATATGTTTATAATAAGGTCAAAGATTCATAACATATATACACAATGTATTAATAAACTAGCACTAAGTTATATAGATGATAAGAGATATATAATGGAAAATGGTGTTAGCCTTGATCAGAGTATTCCAATTAACAGTCACCCCATAAATTTAAAGGAGTCTAAGAATCGAATCTCAATTGGATTAACAAATTCAAGTGGAATAGTCTTTCTTTATTTGAAAAAAACTTTTAGGTGTTGGACCCTGACTGGGATTGAACCCTGGCAGCATCGCATAGTAGTCCAACGCACTAATCACTACACCATGGTGCTATCGTACTTTACCTTTCCTTTTTTTTCTTCTCAATAGCACACATGTTTGATTAAAATGCCCAGAAAACCATTCACCTCCTCTCACCGTCGTTCCCCTCTCAGAATCGATTACGTCAGCTCTATCATCGATATGTATGTAACTTGATCTGTGATCTACCATGTTGTGAGAACACCTTCGCTAGCTGTTATCCGCTAACTGATATCCGCTAACCGCTATCCGTTAACTGCTATCTGTAACCGACCGGTTAGCAACCGCCCTGTTTGGAACCGACCTGTTTGGAACCGCCCTGTTTGGAACCGACCTGTTTGGAACCGCCCTGTTTGGAACCGACCTGTTTGGAACCGCCCTGTTTGGAACGATCCCCCATTTTATAATCATAATGGGGAATGTTCTAGGCTGATAAGAACTCGCAGGTTAGTCCTTATTTCAGCACCTACCATCACCTACAGGGAAGATGTTATTTCAGCACTTTTCAACAATTTTATCCCTCCTTCCATCTATCTAGTTTACACTCAATCGTTTCCTTTTTAAAATTCAGAATAAAAACTCAGTTGAATTCATTGTGTTTTATTAATCTTTTTGTAATGTATAAATCAAGGGGTGCTTTTTGTTTTTGTTGATGCATATGTTTTTGTGGCATCGACTTTTTATACATCGGAAGGCAGTTCGTATCTGGTGGATGTAGTCTTTTTGTATGTATCCATCTTTAGAGAGAGAGAAAGAGAGACCTTCTAAAATAAGAAAAGAAAAGTACATTATAAGAACATGTGGAGAGTAATTACTGATAAACTGATCAAGTGTATTACTAAATAGGACAGCTATGATATTATGAAAATCTTTAAAAGGCGCTTTGCCCTGCAATCTATCGTAATTCAACGCAAATGTAAGTTGCAAGCAGAAAATGATTTACCTCTGCGTTGCCCAGCGTTTCCTTTTTGAATGCTTCTTTCAATAATACATTGTTCTCAGCTATAGTTTTGATTAACTCCTTCTGTTGCCTTTGCATTGACTGAATGTTTGATTTCAATTCATGAATCTCCTTTCCAATCAAATAAAGTTTTTCCAGCATTTCGTATTCTAAATAATAATTATTTAAACAAATTATTCAACGAAAAAAAAATTGTCTTTCGTTTATTTTACCAGATACTATGTATATATATAATTATCATACATTTTATTATTTATTTTACCTTTCATATTTTCCATTCCACGTATTGCATTGCATCGTTTTAAAACTCCTTTTTCGGCCATTTTTCTAAATTAAATTATTTAGACAAAATCAAATACCAATGGTGAAGAATAATATTGGCTTGGAAGGCTGCTTCAAAAGGCTTTTCATGGGTCGAGGTACACTTAATCCTTCGAAATTCAGAATTTTCAATAACTTTTTACTTCACTTTCTTCTTGGCTTGCATTCCCTACTTTCTTGGTCAAGTTTCTTTTTTCTGTTCTTTCACTTTTACTCTCACTCCCGCATTTATTCGAATTTACAGATTTTTGTGGATTATTTACCGAGCTTAATGTTTCACTATATAGTTCATTGTAATCTATATTTATTTTTTATGGTTGGTTCACTGTAATGCCGGGCGGTTACTGATGTATTCTACTCAAAACGGTCGCCTTTTATATTCCGTTTCATGAATTGATTTCAGAAGTTTGCGTAAATATGTATTTTTCGGTTGATACAGAGACTACAGTCGTAATAAGAAATTGCTTTAAACGAGAGACTATGGAGTATATCAGGTCAGTCAAAACATTCATCAGAAGAATACGGACTGGTAAATTCATTAAAAAATAAATTACCATTCGAGTTACATATTTTGTCATATACTTTCTGTGGTCCTGGGACTAAGTTAAAAGAACGTCTTGCTTAGGAAGATCATGGAATTAATCAGTTGGATGAGGCTTGTCGTCATGATATTGAATGTGCTAATAATAAAAAACTTGTGTGTTCTGATGTTGATAAAGTTTTATCTGAGAAGGCCTGGTAGAAGGTAAAAAAAAAAAAAAAAGATTCTTCCTTATCCGGAAGATTAAACTAATAGTCTAGTGATGGCAAATAGCTATCCTCTAAGTGCTATCCGCTAACTGCTATCTGCATCCGATCTGATTGGAATCGCACAACAACAACAATAGAAAAAAAACAACAATATCAGCAATAGAAAAAAGAAAAAAAAAATAGAAAAAAAACAAAAATTTATCTTTTTTAGTGTAAAATGTGTTCAACCTTTTATTAAATTTAAATGTTATAACTTTTTATTTTTAGCGGTGTATGGATAAAATCGCCAATAAAGCTGGATGCAATGGTGGCGTATCGAATCCTTGCTCCACCAATAATTCAGAAAATGCTTTAAGCATTTGTATTACTGCCTGTACATGACCTAGCGAATAGTTATTCTCGTCGTTCAGTCTTCTCAATCCAAATACCATTTCGGGATACTCCCGACACAGGTATTCCGCTATAAGGAGTTGATTCTCGATCAGTTGTTTGATATATTCCATGATATATTGATTGATAAGGTTTGTGTTCAAAATTACTAAATTACTAAAAATGTATCTGCTGGTAGAGCCTTATTTATACGAATATTGTACACTGATATTCTATGTGACAAACTTGGCTTTAGAAAAAAAAAATTTGTTAAATGTGTGAGTGTGTGTGAAATATGATCCACATTGAACTCAATAAACAATATGGTCAGAAAGATAAATAAACCAAGCCTTTCAAACATGTCGAAGCATGAATATTCCATACCATCCGAAGCATTCGCATATGGGACCGCTACGGACCAATGCCATGAATATACTCAAGTCAGCAAAATTTTGTTTATTCAAAAGATAACCATAATCCTACCATTCGAAGCACTCATATGAGGGACCTATAGAGACCATAGCCAGGAGAATCAGAGAAATTTGTTTATACATAAGATGCCCATAAGCTTACCATTCGAAGCATTCATATGAGGGACTCGTACGGACCATAGCTAAGAATATAGTCGAATCAGAGAAATTTGTTTATACAAAAGATACTCATAACCTTACCATTCGAAGCATTCATATGAGGGACTCATACAGACCATAGCTAAGAATATAGATTTAGATTTAGATTTAGATTTATTTATTAATAGGTACTAATGTCATCGAATCAGAGAAATTGATCTCGAAGCACTCGCATAACGGACTCAAACGGACCATAGCTAGCTAGGAATATTGTCGAATCAGCAAAATTTGTGTATACAAAAGATACCCATAACCTTATCATTCGAAGCATTCATATGAGGGATCCATACGAACCATATCATTTGAAGAATCAGCAAAATTTGTTTATAACAAGAAACTGACTGAACATTAGAAGTACCTCATAAGTGCCTCGCACGGACCGTAGCTAGGAGTAGGTATAATCGAATCATCAAAGTATGTTTATAACAAGAAACTACCGAACACTCGGATGGAGGAAGTAAGCAGGTGGCTTATGAAGACCCGATAAATAATTCCAAATTTTACGAGCCACACTTCCGATGAACTACGTTCGATCTGTTGTGTTGACATATTTGTCAGCATCAATGCCGGTGCTTGAGTTCGATATCAATGATGTATTGAGCTCTTGCTCTATTTTTTTTTATTTGATGTGCAATTTTTTATGCATGCGCAGAAACATATACACAATGATTTTGAATACCCCTTTACCCGTTTCAACTAACAACCAAAATAAACAATCCGAACTCGATGAGAAGTCCTTGGAAACCACTAACCCGCTATCCAACAAGTCAGAATAATCAATCTGATCTCTATGAGTATTACCCTCTCTAGCCCCTCTATCCATTTCAGCCAACAGTCTAAATAACTTTCCCTATGTCTCAGAATCTCCACACTCACACCATTTTTAATTTCTCCATCCTTTAAACAAAACAAAAACACCCCGTTTATCACCTCAAAACTCGAAATAGAAGAAAATAAAGAAAAACAATAACAAATCAGTTTTTGGTTAGAAATTATTTATTTTTACATCTCAAAATGTATATGCATTTAACAATTTTTTTGTTTTTAAAAAAAGGGTTGAGAATACAGTATGTCTACCTCTTCAACAGAAAGGTTTGCATCCGATATTGGGTAGAACTCCAGTTCTAAAGTATTCCCCATGGGTTTAACTACCACCATTTCGCTTGATGATAGCGCCTTCACTGTACTCTCATCCACGGAGTTGAATCGTATCGGCAGAAACACCTTCTTTGTCTCCAACTCAAGGAGAACTCTAGGCCCGTATTTCGTCTGGCAACGTAACACATTGAGGATCTTATACCTCTTCTGCAGCTCCAATGTGTTCAATCCTTCCAGAGGTTTAATTTTTCCAAGATCGTTCAATTGTTCCATTTTTAGATGATCTCAATTGCTTTGTTTGAATAAAACTATTACTCAACAGCCCTTACTTTGGAGCTTATATAGCAGAAATTTGGAAATGTTTCTACACTCCCCGCCCCCTTGAAACTGTTTAACCAATCAAATAGGTTTATTCCATAGAAAATAAAAGATAAGTAAACAACATATTTGCATGCGTCAGCAAATTCCATAAAAAAAAAATGCTTGAAAGATAAAGAGACCAAGACTTTTAAACATGTCGAAACATGTCGAAACATGAATATTCCTGCATAAATTTTTGTATAAAAGCATCATAGTCAGCGAATGAAAGCAATAGCAAAGACAGCAAGAAGAACAACAACGTAATAGGTATATTCCATAGAAAATAAAAGATAAATAAACAACATATTTGTATACGTTAGCAAATTCCATAAAAAAAAAAATGGTCGAAAGATAAATAAACAATATATTCATATTCGTCAGCAAATTCCATAAAAATATGATCGAAAGATAAAGAGAACAAGACTTTTAAACATGTCGAAACATGAATACCCCCACCAATTTCTGCGTCCAAATAATTTTCCTAGAAACATTATAATCAGCACTTCGGCCAACAGGTCAGAATAATCAATCTGATCTCTGTGACTATTACGCTCTCTAGCCCCCTCTATCCATTGTTTCCCTCCGCCTACAAATATACTTCTTTCCTCTCCCTCTGACTCAGAATTTCAACTCAAAATAATTTTCCTTGAAACATTATAATCAGTACTTCGACCAACAAGTCAGAATAATCAATCTGTTCTCTATGAGTATTATCCTCTCTAACCCACTCTATCCACTGTTCCCCTCCTCATACAAGTATACTTCTTTCCTCTCCCTTTGGCTCAGAATTTCTACAATCACACGATTTTTACTTCGTTCATCCAATAAAAACAATTTTTCTTGAAACATTGTAGTCAGCACTGCTACCTATTTCAGCCAACAACAAACAATCCGATCTGAAGTACACATTGGAAACCATACCCAAGAATCGGTTCACATACTCTCATCATTCTTTTCTCTCTCATCATTGTTTCCCTTCACCAACAAATATAAATCAGTCGCACATCTTTCCTTTCGCTTTGACTCAGAATTTCCTTTCCGCTTTTTACTTCATCCATCCAACAAAAACAATTTTCCATGAAACAATACAATAAACACTACTAACCATTTCAGCCAATAGTTAAAATAAACAATCTGATCTGGATGAGTAGACCTAAGAAGCGATTCACCTCCCTCTCAGCATTGCTTTCCTATTCCGCTTTTTAATTCATTCGTCCAATAAACAAAAACATCGATATATCTACATATGTACATACATACATAGGTATATGACGCGACTGCTTTGAAGGTGACTCTTATACCGTCACATCTTATCCAAATACATATACATATACATATGTACATATACATACAGACATACATACACTAAGTACACTAAGTACATTAAGTACACACTAAGAACATTAAGTATACACTAAGTACACTCTGATACACACTAAGTACACGCTAAGTACACTAAGTACACACTAATTGCTCTGAATTCCCTGATTTCACCCAAAAAATGTAGCCCTATATCTTCTTGATGACGTCACTTGCTGACTCCCTGTGCCAGAATCGGCAATGAAAAAACAAAAATGTACCTATTTCAGACAACAACCAAAATAAACAATCTGATCTGGATAAATAGATCCGAGAAATGGTTCACCCCCTCTCATCCCCCTCTCACCATTGTTCCCCATCCGTCTGCAAATATACTTCTTCCCTCTCGCTCTGACACATTAAATTCACACTAAGTACACACTAAGTACACTATGAAATACAAACAAACATATGCATAGGTACACATCAAGTACATACATACATACATATGTATAAAATAAGTACATTCCATGACATGTTGATCTTGAATATCCCACTACCCATTTCAGCCAACAGCCAGAATAAACAATGTGATCTAAATGAATAGATCAAGGAAACCATACCCTGCAAGCCATTCACCCCCCTCTCATCCCCTCTCATCATTGTTTTCACTTCGCCAACAAATATAAATAGTCGCATATATTTCCTCTCCCTCTGACGCCGTTCACTTCCTTTGCCCAATAAACAAAACAAAAACATCGATATACATAATTATGTACATACATAATATGACACGCGACGACTTTGAAGTTGACTCATATACCGCCACATCATATCCAAATACATATACACATACATACATACACACATATATATATATATACAAACAAACATATGTACATACATACAGACAGATATATATATAACAAAATGTAACCCGACACCTTCTTAATGTAAACAAGCAACGGCCTTCCTCCCCCCCTCCCCCCTCTCCCTCGCATATCACCCCTCTCCCTCGCCCAGACTAAGTACACACTAAGTACACTAAGTACACTAAGTACACTAAGTACACACTAAGTACACTAAGTACACACTAAGTACACTAATACACACGCTCCGAATTCCCTGTTTTCACCCCAAAAATGTAACCCTATATCTTCTTGATGACGTCACTTCCTGGCTTCGGCAATACCTTCTTAATGTAAACAAACAACAGCCTTCCTCCCCCTCCCCCTCTCCCCCAGACTCATCTTCCCTCTCGCCCACCCACGCTTAATGTAAACAAAAAATCGGGGTAATTAAAAATTTCAAAATCCATGTTTTTACCCAAAAATGACGAATTAAAATGGCTGTTTCCCGGAATCGTCAAAAAATTGGTTCCCAGGCTCAAGTATCCTAATACCTACTATGTTTTAATACTAATTTTCTCCAGGTAACTTCCGACTTGGAAAATGAAGAACAAAGCGCTTCACCTGACCAAAATAGCTCTGGGAATCAGCGAAAAAGAAAAGTAAGTACATTCAAGTGATTCATTTTTTGTTTATTTTATGTACTAAGACTTAAATATATTTGTGTTGCCAATCAACACTGCCTTCATTATTGAAATATGCCATAAAACCTTGGCGGCTCCTTTATGTGGATTGTTGATTGCTTCCAATGTGTCGTCGTTATTCGAAAAGAGGCTGCTATTGAAACTGTTACCATAGTGCTCATCATTACTCAACAAGAAATTGTGGAGGACGCAACAGGCTAATGCTACAATTTCGACATTTTCAACATTCAGATTTATATTGAAATGCGATAGTTATATATTTTTTTGCCTCTACAGGTTATGTGATATGGATAGGGTTTCATTATATGTATGTATGCTTTTGAAAAGGGAAAGCGTCACCTCCAACAATGACATATGGAAGAATTCTTCCATTTCCAATAATTTTGTCTAGTGGAAGTTGATTTTCTGCATTTGCAACAACTTGTTTCAATGAACTTAGGGCAAAAACACCAGCGTCGTTGGTGCGTCCATTACAGCCTATATCTACAAAGATAAAACGGCAGTTTGCATCAACTAGTGCCAACAAAATAATGCTATTGGTTCCCTTGTAGTTATGGTAGTATGTCCCGTCTTCACGTTTCGAGTGGAAGTTGATGTGTTTTCCATCAAGGGCTCCTATACACTTAGGAAATTTCCACTTAATAGCAAATTCATCTGCGATTCTGCCCCATTCCATAGTCATTGCTGGAAACAAGAAATTAATAAAAAAAAATTATTAAACCGAAATTTTTATTCTACAAAAAAACTATTTTCTCTTTTCTTTTTGCAGGATAATGTTTTGACACCTTTGCATGAGCAAATAAACAAAGTAAGGGGACTGCTTATAAATAAAGTAGAGAAAAAATACGATTGGCTGGGAAAGCAAATCGTATTTGAAATAAACAAAATCCAGTCAGAGGTACTTCAAGAGGAGGCTTCTTGGGCTATTCAGTCTATTTTAAAAGAATATTTGCGAAGGGATATTACAAGCGCACTCGTAGCTCAACGGTCACACACGAGGATGGAAACAACGCTACCGCCTCCACATCTTTTAAACAACAGGTGTCAAGCCGACCGACAACTAGCGGGGAGACAATTCACTCTCGTTGCTCATTAGAAAGAAACAATTCACAGAGCTCTTCAGACATTCTGGAAATGTCTATGGAAGGAATTTTCAACGAATTTGATTTTACAGATGATGATCTCTAATTTAATTTTACTACTACATATTTATTTAGCGTTTTAATTCATTTTTAATAAACACATGTGTTCATATCACTTTACTTTACTTACTTAAAAATACTCGTCTATTTTTTAGCGTACTTCTATTTATTTAGCGTTTTAATTCATTTTTAATAAATACATGCGTTCATACTTACTTTAAAATACTCGTCTTTTAAATTTTTCCAAATGGCCTTGCACACTTCTGGAATGGCACGGCAAAGGATGGAAGTAGACAGTCTCGTGTAGTAGTTAAGGCTTTGATAAGACTCGGCTGTAGCGAGAAATCTCAGGGTGGCTGCCAACTTTTCAGCAGGAGTGATTGCATTTCTCATGACAGTATCTTTTTTTTCTACGTCTTGGGCTATAAGCGATAATAGGATTTCAAACTTTGTCCGATCCATTCTTAAATAATTTAAAAATGATGATGGGTCATTCATTTGCAGTTCTTTGTTGAAGAAATAATAGGAGCCTTTTGTGTCCCTTTGTTCTCTCCAAGATTTGATCCACATTCGTTTTTTTTCTTTTTGGGAAGGTCCAAAGCATGATCGTAACATTCCAATAAATTTAGAACTATGGCAGCGTCGTCACTCTCATGCATTGCATTGGATCCAAATCGCTGGTGGCAAGAAAAGTGCATTGGAATATATTTTCCAATATTATTATATTATTTTTTGAACTCATAACTTTATATTTACGGAAACCACAATCGACGAGCAAAACACAACACCAAATGCCGCAGGTACATAGTTCGTATTGTAACGAACGTAAAATAGCCTACTTTGACCCCTTTTTTTTGTTACGAAAATCGTTACAATTTTTGTTGTTTATAACAGCATCTGTAAGGTCTTCTTGTTATGTAGAAGGGGCTAAAATCACTACCTACAGTGAGTGATCAAATTATTACGGCCACCTTAAAAAACAGCTTATTTTCACGATTTAGTCCAAATGAGTGCCAGATAAAACCTTAATAAAAGATTTATTTTCTTTTAAAATGAACATGCGATAAGCTTTAAAGAAAAGTAAAAAGTGGTAAGACTTAGTGCTAGTTAACTTTTCAAGTTGATACCTCATTTTGGTATAGTTGGAGCCTGTTATTTCTTGCGCTTTTTAAGGGTTTACTTCGCGAAATGTCGAAGCTTAGGGTTTCGAAATCGGCATTTACGATAAAACGTGCTCTATGCATTACGTAAGAAGCCCAACATACATTTACAAAGATAAAAGCCATGCTGATAAAGTTACTATCGAAAAGTTTTCATTTTTCTCAACACACATCAAACGAAACAGAAAAATAAAATGATTTGTTTTGTTACAACGTGTTTCGGTTGGTGTGTGTTGAAATATAAAAAACGTTATCTTGCGTTCCGAATCAAAAACGTTTTGACTGCTCCGGTGTGTTTTCAGCCTAAAATGTTTTGGTATTAGTGCAAGTAGGTGTAAATCTCGAGTTGAATCCGAAATTCACAAATATTGATCTCGAGCAAAAAAAAAGTGCGCTTTTGGTTGGTTAGAAAATTAAAATTGTACAAGAGCAATAAAAACTGCTCGAGACAAAAAAAAAAAAAAAGTGAAAATTAAAAGAAGAAAAAATCAAACCTAGTGAGGTTAAGATAATTTTGTTTCTGATTCCAAACTAATTACCATTTTCATAATTTTTCTCATATGTGAATATTGGTACTACATATTATGTACCGCAAATTACCGCAACGACAGCTCTGCTTTCAGCAATAGCAAAATGTCATCGGCTATCATCTCTTAGCGCTGGTATTCGACGCATTCTACGGGACGGTTGTCTGCGGTAAACGTTAACGCCAACGTCGGCGCTCAAAACGCTGACGTTGACGCAGTCTATGGTTCGGGGCCTTTACTTTCATTCCGTTTCCTGCTTTTTGTGGTACCTACTCTTTTGACTTTGAAAGTCACTTTCAACTTGTGTGAAAAATTTTCATCCATCATGTGGTATTTTTCTTCCAAAAGTCTGGCAGGACTGCCTCTACTTGCACAAAATGAGAGTCGCAATGCCAGCCGCATTACCAGATAAAACATTTCATTGCTTTGGTTGGTTTTCTGTAATGTGTTTTGAGGTTATTATTATTTTGGTGCACTTACGGCAACAATTTACTCTCTTGCTCGACGCTTAAGCGGTGGAAGTCGGTGGCTTAAGTTATGCCACTACTTAATTGCAGGTTTGCGTTAAACCTGCACTGTGAAAATGCAATTCGTGTTAATACGGAGTTAATCGTTGGATCGACACCTAAGCTCGCACTGTGAAAACGGGAATACCTAAGTGTTTTTAACTTGACGTCCCAGTTTGCCCGCCGACAAGAAACCAAAAATAGCTTACTGCTCTATTTGGAGTGAAGTACATAGTGGTCGTCTGGTGACAATTTAGTCAGTGCTCTGATTAAAATATTACAGAACGTGTTGGCAAAACATTCTCATATGGAAATTTTGACATTATGAAGTGATTCTTTTGTCCCTCAAAATAAAAATTAAGATAATATCAACAGCTTTAAACACTTTTCTTCACAAGTCATCTGAAAATGACATCTTAAGCACATTGAGATACATAGTCAATTGGCACTTCTAAGGCAACGTAAGAACATGCGCTATGAGAAGCTTAAACTGAAATCAATTCAAATGCAACCATCAGATCTCAAAGCGTACTCTGCCAAAGCAGGTCACTTAAATTTTGCAACCATTCCTTTTTCTAAAAAAAAATTTACTAAGCATGAGAATCCGCACTTGTTTCAACAATCTTTAAGAACAAATGGTAGAGACGTACATTATAAAACGATTTCATTAATTAAAGAACCTACTAAAACTACTTTAGGAACACCGAAGAACTTATATAATGAAAATGTTAATACCTACCATTCAGAAAACAAAAAATATATCAAAGGAAAAAACTAATGATATAAAAAGTTTGTATCCTTTTATATCATCAGAGGATAATAAATATTTTGAAGCTCTTTTTAATCAACTGAAATAATAATTATTCTTTTTTACTTTAGTATCTAATATGAAAATGTTATTTTTTTAAGTTATTTTACTGCTTTGTTATCTTTGTTATAAACAAAAATGTATAAAATATTTGAAGTCATTACTTTTATTTTTTTATTATTTATATTCTTTTTGTATTATTTATTTTAATAACGAAAGACTGTGATTTTTTTTATCAAAAGAAAAAAAAAATTTTTAAAAAGTAGCTAGTTCTCTACTTTACGAAATGTGAAATAAATATATTTTTGTTCTCTAAAACGATGTCTCTTTTTTTAAATATAAAAACTTGTGTTATATTTCTCGATTTTAAGTAAATAAATTTTTTTTTGCTGTTTTATTATTGGAATGCATATGTGTTTGAGTAAAAGAAAGTACCTATTGACTTTAGTGGCGTATACGGCAAACTCATAATAAATTTTAAATATTTTAAGAACTAAAGGTATTTTAGAATAACTTCTTACATTTTTTGAAAAAAGAGATTTCCATATGAATATCATGTCAAACAATGAAAAATCCCAGCAGTTGGTTTTCATGCAATCAAAACTTTAAATGCGATTTCCGAAGAACATTAAAATGTCATTTACGGCAACCCAAGGTTGGGGCGACGCAATGTATAATCGAATCAAAATGGTGCTCTAATTAATCTACCACCTATCGTTATACTATAACCGTTTTCGGGAAATTATAAGGATTGGCTAACTTTTGATGATCTTTTCGTGGGGTCCGTTGATAGTAGGAATAATCTTACGTCAACACAAAAGTATCACTACCTCAAATAATTCCTTCGAGATGATGTGGCCAATCTTATTAAATATATTCCCATTTCGGGTGCCAATTTTCTTGAGGCATGGAAACGTTTAAAAGAGCGTTACGATAGGGTACATTTGATTGTGAAATCGTTTATCCAATCTTTTTTATCACTTCCTGCAATCAGTGCGAGGAACGTCCATATGCTCAGAAAAATAGCAGATGAAGTCATGCGTGGCCTAAATGCGCTGAAGAAAAGGGGTCGTGATTCATGACTCATTTACCTGCTGCTAAACAAGCTAGGCTCGGATACTAACAAAGCTTGGGCAAAAAAGGCACTATAATCGAACTTTTACAATTTTTGCAATCAGGGTGTGATGCGGTCGAATCGTGTCAACCAGTTAACAAAACAATTGCGAGTTAACAAAACTCGCCCAAATACGGTCGCATGTTGTCAAAGCTTCGGAAGCTAAATCATTGTGTACCAAGAGTAAAAATTAACATGCCTTATTTCAGTGTGCCAAATTCGTGGCATTAGACACTTAAACTCGTTGTAGTTTCGTGAAAACAAACTCGCTTTGTTTTAATCATCTTCGGGTTTGAAATTCGTCGAACAAATGTCGATCTACATTTCGGTGTCGTCTTTGTAATTTGTAAATCACGTCCCCATTCATTGGTCCATCCGAAAGGGTGTGTTTCTCTTCAACTCCACTCGCGGTTCAACTCAACTTCTTTATGTATCGATGCTTTTGTTTTGAGTTAGCTCACTTCAGACTTACCAACCCACTCTTTCGATGCTTCCCTGTGGTCAAACATAAAGAGGTTAGATTTGGCTGACCCTCACTTTAATGTATCTGGTGCAGTTGATGTTCTGTTGCTGATAAACTTTGGAGCATTCTGAATGGTGACCAAATCAATGGCCCTGAAGGTGTTCCACTTGCCCAAAGTACATCGTTTGGTTGGATAATTACTGGAGAACTCCTTAATAAAACAACGCTGGAAAATACCTTGTCTTTACTGCATTCAACGGTTGATGTAGACGTTTTACTTTAGCGATTTTGGGAGTTAGATGTGGTTGCACCTCCTAAGAATGATGCGTTCATCAACGAGCCTGCTGAGCAACATTTTCGAAAAACTTTGAGTCGTTCGTCAGATGGCAAATATGTTGTTTCATTACCCTTCAAATCGCCACAGCCCTCTTTTGGAAACACATTGCATCTGCGGTATCGCGTCTGCATTCAATGAATCGTAGATTTCGTTTCAATCCTCAATTGCATCGTCTGTATTCGGATTTCATGAAGGAATACTTGGAACTTGGTCACATGAAGCGAATTCCTTCAGATGAAATATATTCAGTTACCGGTAACCATTTTTACTTACCACATCATGCAGTTTTAAAACTCAACAGTCCATCTACGAAACCGCAAGTCGTCTTCGATGCGTCTACTAAGGACCCCAATGTGCCATCGCTCAACAGTATGCGTTTTCGACAACATCGGTATGTCTTAACCGCTTATGTTGTAAAGATGTTCCGTCAAACCTGGGTAGAAGACACGCACACTGATTTTCAGCGTATTGTTCGGTGCGAAAATTCTACAGACGAAGTTGAACATTATCATTTATGTACTGTAACGTACGGTACGGCGTCCGCTCCTTTCTTATCTGTTCTGGCCCTGAAGCAGTTTATTAGCAGTGAATTACAAGGCACAATTGCCAAAAACACGGCTGGTATCCTGTTGAATGACGTATACGTTGACGATGGGCCGTATGCATAAAACTTAAGTATTTACTAGAAGTAAAAGGTCTAAGCAAATGCTAGTACTAGAAGCTGATATTTTAAGCATTTACTAGATTTGAAATGCATAAAAAAAAGTTTTTACTTGCTAGCAAATGCTTCTAGTAAATACTACCATCATTCAAGTAAATACTACCAGTTCATCGAAAATTGGTAGTAAATACTTATTTTGTATTACTTCTCAATCGTTATTGAAGAAAAATTGTTTTGAAGCTACACCGGTAGCTGTTATCGTAATTTACCATTTGTTTCTGTTTTTGTTTTGTAAACAATCTCGTTGGGCTGTTTATTTCATGTAAGGTACTCAAGAGAAACAGTCATGACACGCGAAGCTTCTTCTACTAGTCAGATACAATTTGTGCAAAGCTTAAAATACCATACGGATCTTATGAATAAATCACAACAACCGTCAATTAAAATTTTTTACCTAAAGGTGGCTTATCTGTGGGAGCAGAGTCCCATTCGGGTGCAGGGGGAAATTGAAGCTTTATGCCCAAAACACATGAGCAGAAATTTTGTATGCAGTACTGCGTGCAGCACATACAGAATTTACATGTAGCTTCGTGCAGAATAGTGCGATTTTTAATTGTCAAGCATTCGTGAATCAGAATCTGTGTATTATCAGCGCCACAGTCTTCAAAACCAAGATCTCGCAGATGAAGTGTTTGTTTTGTCGTTTTCCTATATTGGGCGATTGATCGCAAGACAAAACTCTTGTCGTTCGGTGAGAAGAATTTGATAATTATCGGTGGAGACAAAGTGTTTGTTTTTGATTTGATGCGAAAAATGCTTTTTATCATTGGTGGTTTTATGTCGACGCTGACACATAGACGATTAAAGAGAAGTTTAAGATTTTCCGTCGGTAAAAAGGGAACACCGTGTAGAAGTGCGTCGCCCATGGTTTCTTTGAGTTTTTGTTTTTCTTCGTTTAACTCTACTCGCACGATGATATTTTTGATTGCCTCGTTGTGTTCCTTTAATTTTTTTTTGAGCTCCAGATTTTCATCCTTAAGTGCAGTAATTTCATTTTGTTTTGATTCGAGTAAATTCAATCGGTTATTGACGTCATTGATCGTGAATTTCAGTGCCGCAATGTCAGTGTCGATTTTGTTAGTAATTCTCTCTTCAGATTCTGCAATTTTAGTAGTGAGAAGAGTTGTAATGAAATCACTTTGCTTGATAAGAGATGCTTCCATTTTCGCCCAGATTTCCCCACCCATGGAGAGTTTCTTCTGCACTTTTGGTGCGGGTGTAGGTGACATTAACTGCTTTTTGTTAGATGGTGAGTTCTGTGGTCTATTCCGTTTTCAAGACATTTCAGCAGGTTGTAGATGTGTTGGTACAATAGGGGTAATCAATGTAATTGCAAATTTATTATAAAACAAACGTGAATTAAATTGTTTTTGGTTTATCGGGTTTTTGATAGAAAAAAATGTTTATTAGTTATTTTATGAGGGCTTGGAACCTTGGCGCGTTCAATAAACCACTTTAAACTTAACTTGAGTTGCTAACTCGATCGCGCACGTCCGCTTAGTAACACGTTAACATGTTCACACCATGAACAGAAATCTCATTTTCTCCGCCTTCTGGCAATTGAAAATCATTGTTGTCTTTTAAATGCTTTGCAATATTGTGCAAAACGAAACATGCCACAATTATATTTGGAATAATTTCTAAATTAAGACGTATGCAGTTTTGAAGAATTGGAAATCTCCACTTCACTTGCCCAAAATATCTTTCAATTATGACTTTTGAATGCAATTTGTAATATTACGACTGTAATATTTCTTGTTTACAGCTGCATCATTTCGCATTTAACACAGAAAAGTATTTGCTAGCAAATGTTCAAGTTGCTATTCACCAACTTGAAAAAAGTCAAGCAAATGCTACAAAAAATAAGTACTTACTAGTTTTTATGCATATGATATAAAGCATTTACTAGTGAAATTCATCCGCGTCTAGTAAATACTATGTCTGCTAGTAAATGCTTGGTCTTCAGCATTTACTTCAGTATTATGCATACGAAAATCAAGCATTTGCTTGGAAATCGTCTAGTAAAAGCATTTACTAGTTTTTATGCATACGACCCGATGTCATGACGAGATCAAACTCTATCGGGGATCTTGGGCCATATGCATAAAACTGAAGTACATACTAGAAGTTGAAAGTAAAAGTAAATACTAGTACTAGTAGTGGAAGCCAAGATTTATAGTATTTACTTCATTTGGTATGCATAAAATTAAGTTTATACCGGTAACCTTAAACTTGTAGTAAATACTGGATTCATCAATTTAATACTACCAATTCATCCCAAATCGCCAGTATAGGTATCCTATAACAAATTTGTTTACGTGAATTTTCCCTTGCATTACATGTTGCTTGAATGTTGATGGATGCATATTAGTGTTGAAACGAATATTCGGTTTCTATTCGGTATTCAGCCTATTCGGCCCATTTCACTATTCGGCCAAATACCGAATATTGAGTTACTTTTCGGCCGAATACCGAATACCTAAAATAGGAGTAGAAAATAGCAAGGAACACTACAAAGTAATATAAAACAAACTGCGCGCCAATTGTCTCTTCTCCTTTCTCTTCTCTCTTGGAGACGAGACGCTCGCTTAGAAACATGGTTCAAGTGAACGTGGTTTGTAGAAAAAAAAATTGCCCGAAGACCCGCTATTTCTCTTCATGTTTGTGGTGGAGGGTGGAATTGTTGACTCTGTATGATGTTCGAGTGAAAATGAGTTTTTCGTGGAAGAACGCGAGCCAAATGGAGCGATGAGATTATGAGAATCGTGTTAAGTCCCAAAAATTATGAAGTTTGAGTTGAATGGTTTTAACGTCTGCGTCGTTTATTCAAACCATATTCGCCAAAACTATGTTCGTACTTTTTCAGGGCTATTTAATGTGGTCGAATAGTTTGGCCGAATATTCGGCTATTCGGCCACGCTCATGGCCAAATATACTATTCGTTTCAACACTAATGATACGATTACGATTGATATATTCTTCAGAATGTAAGTGGGGCTTAATTATTTCTACATGGGTGCAGTCCAAGTCTCCTATACATGATGAAAAACTGTATTTTAAAAGCCAATCCTGTTAAGCAGTTAATAGTTCTTCGTAATTCGAAGGAAACTTAATCCAATGGGAAGATTTCTGGACTATTAGTTTTGATACATAATGTTCAGTTCTACAAACAGTACTCTGATGAAACCCCATGTCATCGCCAACGCCAACTTGAAATCCTGGATCTCTAACATATCTCAAAAAAATGAGCATCTTTTCTTCAGGGGAAGTTGCTGCTCATCTTTTTCCAGTTTGAGTACCTATTGTTTTTATAGTCAGTATGGATATACAATTCCATTGTTATAATATTTTTTAAATAAAACTTCTTACCGATAAAATATTCACTTAACCACCTAACGTTTTCTCTTTCAAAATGGTAAAGCATTTTAAAATTATTACTTCCAGGCAGTCTTCGCTCCTTGTAAACTTTTTCTGAGCTGCCATTGAAAAGGCTGCCATTAACAATTAATAAAGTGGACCGATTGCTTTGAAATTAGACTCAAGAATTCGAATATGATGCTTTTAAACTAACATAAGTATTTACTACGAAATATTCAAGTTGGTTTTTTCTAACTTGCAAAATTTGCAGTAAATACTGGAAAGAAATAGTTTTTATACATACCATTTTAAGTATTTGCTAGAAAAATTCATCCGAAGCTAGTAAATACTATTATTTATAGTAAATACTAGATTTCAAGTATTTACTTTGATTTTAAGCATATGGCAATTAGTAAGTACTATGGAAATTTACCAGTAAAAGCATTTACTATCGTTTATGCATATGGCCCCTTATCGCGTTAAAGTCTGAGCTAGTAACCCTTCTTTCGTTCGCTAGACTTAAGCTTCGAAAATGGAGTTCCACTTGTTGGCCGCTGCTCGCTGGTATGCCTAGGGAAGACTGTGAGTACACCAAATTCGATACTGATCGCTCCAATTCTCTGATCAAGGTGCTAGGGATGTACTGGAACCCAGTTGTTGACGAATTCTCTTACAAAATGTCTAAAATTCCTTTATCTTCGTCACCAACAAAATAAATTTTGTTCTCTGAAGTTTCGCGGATATTCGCCCCATTAAGATTACTTGCTCCTTTGGTAGTGTTATTTAAAATGCTCTTTCAAGAAATCTGGTCGTCTGAATTGAACCTTGGCTGGGATAATCCATTACCTACTGCAATAGCGTAGCGATGGCACAGTTACAGGCAGGAGCTTCACTATTTCGCAAAACTACGAGTTTCTCGAAATGTTTTTGCATCTACCGAAGTCGAATTACATGGATTCTCGGATTCGTTGGCCTACTCTGCCGTGGCTTACAGGCGATGCAGAATGGAAGATGGATCATTTAAAATAACCATAGTCGCAGGAAAAACTTTGCGTGGTGCGATTCGGCGATCATACTTCATTGGCTGTCTTTACCACCTCGTCGATGGACAACTTGATGCGTACAGTAATCACTTTCTTAGAAAACCGGCAGCTGCAGTATCAAAACCACAACAGTCGCCAATATACATCACTGATGAAGTCGAACAATGTAGTCAAACATATTAGCTATTAGCTATTTCATTTTGCGTTGGATACAACACAATTAAATAAGCATTTTTCTATTAAATTTGCATTTCACTTGTTATTGTACGCCAATATTATTGTTTTGTATTGTGTATTTTGTTTGAATGTTTTTTGACAGTGGACTGTATTAATTAATTGTGTGCTTTTGTGTTTAATTAAGTAATGTGTATTGTATAGACAGCTTGTGTACGCCGCACATAGGGGTATTTGCCTCGAAAAATCGATCAAAAATATTTTTTGGTCCTAATGAAGTGGTTCTTGCCTGAAACAACTTTAAAATCATTATTAAGCTTATTTCAGTCGCTTTAAGGTATAATTCAATTTTAAGCTTAAAATCTCTTAATTTTCCTACGTGCAAGACGGTTCATTGAGCAAATAACTCTGAAGATGATCCAGTTTAGCTTCAAAATCATTTTCTTCGCACTCATTCATAACATCATATAACTGTCTTTTAGATATAATGCACAACCCAACCGATCCTTCAAGCAAAATAATTTATTTTATGATAAAAAGTTTTTGATATTTTTATTAAACTATAGACACACATCAGGGACGAAAAAATCTAGGGGGCAGTTATGGGCAGTATTTTTTTTTGTTTTGTTATTGCTTCTCGACACCTTTCTCTATAAGCTGATACCAAGCAAGTTACCAAATAACACCGAATTATATAATAAAATGTCCATTTAACCCTTTCCCTCCCTATTTTTTATCTGGTAACGATTTTTTTTGACACTTTGCTCGTGAAAGTCGACTTCTTCTGTTGTGTTGTCGAAACGTGAATTTCGGTCGCGGATTTGAACAGATAAAGATTAGTGTTGATACAAAAAATATATATATTTGTGGAAATAATAATGTTTAAAGATGAATTTTGTAAAATATAAAACAAAATTTAAAAGAAAAAAGTGTTTTGATTTAGAGTTAGCACCCCATGTAGCTATATGGCTACCATTTAGCCACGCTAAATCCTGTTATCTGTAGAATGCCCATATTATCCCTAAAAACATCAAAGTTAATTTTTAACCCACACATTAATAATTTGGGAAGGAAAGGGTTAAAAAAAAATAAATAAAAAAAAAATGCCCATTTACATACATTTCAAATAAATCCAATATCTATTAAAATAAAGCTCCAATAAACCTAAAAATGGCTTCTAAATAAAGTACACACCTGCAGCTGATTCCTCCATAACAAACAAAATTGGTACACAATATAAAAAAAACAAAAATTTAATTATTTAACAGTGCGATTTTTCACACAAATAAACAGATTCACAATTCAAGTTTACGATCGATGACTTTGAACTGATCCTGTGGCGAAGTGTGTGCATGAAAATGAAAAAAAAAACTACGGTACATTATGCCATTATACAGCTAAGAAAAAAAATTACTTCTCAACTCTGCATTTTGAAAAATTGATTTATGAGCGGTTTTTCGACGCAAATACCCCTATGTGCGCCGGCCAGCTATGATCTCCCTTAATTTGTCCAGGTTCGCCGCTGCAGGTGGAACAGCTCATTTTGATTCTCACCGTGTCCGCTTAACCAAACGTGTAGTAAATCGTGTGACAAATCGCTCTTCTAAGAATGAGGAAATAGTTCCGCGAAGGGATATATACACTTTCATACAAACCATAAAAATAAAATAGTCGCATATTCATGAATTACAAAATTCGAGCGCGCGAATTTTAAACTTTTTAGAGTAAATACTCTAAAGTCGGAATTTTGTCAATCGTCATCTCGTAATGCGGGATTTTATACCCAACCCTCTCTATTTTTCTTCCCACCACATATTGAAAGTATTAATTTTAAAAATTTTTATGCGTATTCTCGTTTCTCAACCCAAATACCTGCTTCAAACTTATCGTTTCAAATATGTTGACAGTACAACACTGGCAACACAGCATTTGTTTCGTACATTGGAACGAAAAATAAAGATGTACTGTAGATAGTGCAAGGTACAATGCATAACTTTATTGAAATTGGATCCGGTGAAGAAAAGTTATGATCAATTATGGAGTATAACAATAAAACAAAAGTTTGTTTATGTGTGTACCTACAGTATACTGCCTCTTCAAATTTAAAGTTTCCTAAGTGAACTTGGATTTTCACTTGCAAAACCATATATGGCAGCTATAAAGCAGCCCATACACATTTCAATTTAATTGTAAATTTAGTTATCAACTGAATTGATGCTTGGCCACACTGAGTTGAAAGACTTGGTATAAACTGCTACAAATATCTAGAATTTTCTTTATGTGTGCGTTTAAAGTCATCTTATGTTTGCGTTTCGCTGACACACACTTTCACAGATTTCACAAGCCTAGTACAAATTTTCCGCAATTTGACAGCGAATCAAATGACTTCCCCACACACAGTTCAACTGAGTTGAGAGACTTGCAAATCAACTTCTAAAAATCAAAATCTTTTGATTTTTCCTCAACCAACTCGTCAACCGTCAAATCGATCAAATGACTGCCCCACACACGGGTTGATTTTGATTTCAATTGACTCAGTTTACAATTGAGTTGAAGTGTGTATTGTACGCTTAAGAAGTAGTAAACCAAGATCGGCATCATCAGCATCTTTGCTTGCAACTGTTTCAGTGAGAAAGTTTACCAGCACAATCTTTAGGGGGTATTTTTGCATCATCTTCATCAAATCCACCAAAACGATCACGACGGGTTCCACTACTACAAATAAAAGGCAGAGCATCATATCTGAAGAAATCTACACATAAGGGTAGACAACGTAATTTTTTTTGAGGATGAGATGAAGGTTAATACACGTTGAAGTTTTTTTTAAAAGAATTTTGGTTTCGATTCTGTACCTACTTTCTGTTACATAAAATGTAGGTATGACTAATTTCCGCGTTAATGTATAGTGATCGGCGTATCTTTTTTTTATATTCTTCTCCGCTACTAAAGTTATACACCGAATAATATCAATCAATTTTCTTAGATCCTAAAAGTAGACATTGTTATTTTGTTTGCGTTATATTTTACACGGCAACTCTTCTTTTCGATCTCAGCTATAGTACTGAAATACGTCATTAAGTGTTTTAGAGTTATCTGTCATTATAAATTTAAATCGGTTTCTGTACTTTTCGTCTGTCTACCGTCTGCTCATGTGGGGAAGCTATCACAACGCCGCACCGTTTCACTTAGACTAATCGACTTTCTTCTCAACTTTGTCGCTTCAGTTCGCGTCGGGCTTTAATGAAAGTGAGAGCGTGCGTTGCTCCAAGTGCTACAAATCTTTTGTTTTAATTTCTACGTAAAATAAACGGTTTTATTGTGTTTGTGTATGCAAACAACGTCTTAGTGGATACATCTTTTAATTTTTTGTGTTACTGGAAGTTTAAGTGAAGTGTTAGCTAACTCGAGCAACATAAGGGGAACGAAATATTCTTATGGCATCACTAAGTTTCTTGGATATGGTCAAGTTGACCTTTAAGTGAGTATAGGAAAACCGATTCACATGTAAATATATACAATCATAGGGTGTAACGATAATGGCACTGCCATCGATACATTAATATCCATCGGTTGGCGGCGCGGAACATGTGCAGCAGCGTCCACCGCGGGTTTGTTTTGATTTATTTTCTTTATGATGGAAAATGATGTTGGGGGAATATGGGAGAAATCCAGTTGTATTTTTTTCTCCTCCATCGTGTTAGAAAACAGGAAAAAAACCATTTTAAGGCAAGACACTCACCCGTTGTATGTGAAACTTTTCAATTTGTTTTGTCGAAATATTTCGTTGGTGAGTTGGTTTTTTAGAGTAATCAAAATCTTCGTGTCGCTGGCTTTCTGTTTCGTTGCTTCTATTTTTTGTTTGCTTTGTATTTCTGTGTTTTGATTTGTATTTTTATTTAATTTTTTTTAAATGCGAATTAGCATATTTTGATAGTGTTACCATTGTGGCTTTACATAGTAATCAGAAACAAACGAAAGTAAATTAATAAGATACACCTACTTACGTACGTACAAAGACATACATATGTACATATATACATACATATGTGTGAAAAACATGTATAAAGACAGTAAAAGATTGGATTGGTTTATTGACTGAATTATCTATTTTTTTCTTGGATATCGTAATCTAATCACACTCTCATATTCGCTTGTGTCAAGCGGTCTATTCATCGACCACATTTTTTTGTTTGTAGGTGTCTTTTTCGTCAACTCGGTGACATTGGGCGATTGTTATTGTTGTGAAACTGGTGACTATTTTGCAATCTATTATAAGTCTATCGATTTTGCAATTATTGTTATTTATAAACGCAGGTTATAGTAAATTTTATTAGAGTTGGCAACAAAGCATTGGAGCAGTTTAACCTTAGACCGCACATGGGGTTATATCTACCCCATCATAAGAAGTTTTGAAGTCAAATCGATGCTCTTTAATATGGTATTCAGAGTTGAACAGGTATGAGGAACAGATTGATTCTATCGCATATGCAGTCTAAAGTGAGAGCCATAATGAACATTGGCGTGTATTTGAACAAATTTGAAAATATGCGCATAGGTACATAAAAATTGTATAGGTGCTTAAGGAAACACATGGGAACATTTCGTTCAATTTGAATATAAGCTTATGTTTCCCTATGTGCATTAGCCAAGTTGTAAGATTCAATATGATTGTCAACTGTAGGTACTTTCAACCAGAAAGTTCATTAGAATTTCAAAAGAGTCAAGTGAGTCTAGTCCAATGCTAATGAAAAAACCACATACATACATAGTACGTAAATGTAAACTAATATGTGCCTATCCTAATTTTGATTTCTTCCGATTTAAAATCCGAGTAGCTTGTCTCTGGCTCCAAAGATCATTTCAAATGTAAGTTTTGGAGTCTTTTTGCTATTTTTTTAGTTTTTCACTGATTAAATGTGTACCCATTCCTCAGAAGGGAATGGAGCAAGATCTTGAAGTTTCATTTCCACGCCTGCGACTTCCAGTTTGTCTGCATTTTTATTTTTCTCTACTCCGACGCGGCTGGGCATCGACTGCAATTCTTTTTTGCTTAAAGTAAAGCAAGAATACTGTAGGTTCTGAGAGTCTGGACCATGTCTGAGTAACTTTTCCAGAGATAAGAATGAAAAAAGAAACAATAGATAAACATAGCTATTTGTATGTTTGCTTGTGTGTTAAGCATATTTCTTTGTTGCTACAACCCACATAATTTTTTTACGTTTTATTATAGACTCGCCTTGCTTCGCATTCATACAAATATGCAATTTCAGTGGGAGCGAAGAAACATCAAAGTATTTGTCGAAGTCCATAAAAGTGTTAAAGAAATTTTGTTGATTAACTGCATTTTATCAATAACGTTTCAATAGTTACACATTCAGCCCCTAAGTGCAGATTTCATAGTTCTCAAAAACCGCACCGCACCGCAGCCCGTCCAAACTTCCGCCTCTACCAGATGTCGTTGCAGAATTATTGCCCCTATTCCATAACACAACTCAATTTATTCGAGTTGGCTGTCATTCAACTCCACTTTCGCGCAACTCAACGAATTTTTCATATTACATAAAACAACCTTTTTCAGTTGTGATTAAATTGACTATTTAACGTAAATCTGACCTCTGGTGGTCGAAGTAGAAAATAATTTTGCCAACAGAAACTCAATATTCAATAAAAACGGAATGAAAAGAAGTTTTGATTTGTTTTTTTTAATGATAATAATGATGAAGATAATATTGTTATTGTTGTGCGCATATGAAAATCTATCCGTGACATATTCCAATTCCAACTAGAAAAAATGCTAAGCAAAGAATATGCATTTGCAATGTGTAAATTACTTCTGTTATTTTTAAATATTTACAAGTGTTTTTGTACTGAACACAGAAGCATTTTGCTTCGTTCAAATCGAAACCAAAGATTTGTTAAAACTGCATGGACGCTCGATTGCAATTGCAATTGCAATTCCGAGTGCTGAAGATGTAAAACTATTTTCTCCAACTAATGTGGAGTATATGTTTTTAAGCTGCACACATATTCTTAATGACGTTATTAATAATATTGCATTATTTCATTTGTCCGATATACGTCTTTTTGTCCATTTTCCATCTTTCGTATCTCAACATTTACTCTCAAACAACTGCTTAAACCCAGTTGTTAGTTTTTGACAGCTCTAGCAACCAAAACATAACTGCGTTGTCTACCATAATACCAGAAAAATTCCCACACAACTCTAGAGAGGATTCGCCATCTTGGTTTTATGTTGACAGGCAACTCTTTTTCTCAGAGTTGTGTTCAGTAATACCGAATTTCAAATTTCAACTCAACTTAACAAAAGTTGTCTTACGGAATAGGGGCATATAACTCTAGGTCGGGTGCCATTACATAAATAAAGGCGGGCCCAAGTTTCTTAGAAGAATAGTAGGTATACCCACTTTTAGTTTTAATTTATGTGATGGAAGCCCCGGATGGAGCAGATAGAGAATGTAAAAATTCGACCAGATAGCTGGTTGTTACTTCTTGGTCCACAACTCGGTTGATTGAAATACTTACATTCTGCACTTTGACCATCAACACGTGAAAACATCTCGCTATCAATTGCTGGAGCTTGATCATTCGGAGGCAACACAATAGCTCGCTCACAAAGCTTAGAATTCTCACGGTTTTTTATTTGTGATGTATAACCGTAAAAGGATGAGATAAGTTCTTCGGTAGAAGATACTGTTTGGCACAAATGATGTGATAAATTTACTTTCTCATTTCCTTCCGGAAACGTTCCTCCACCACTTTTAAGTAACAAAAAAGAAAAGTTTGTGCGTTTGGATTGCCGCCTGTTCGTGCCCGCATATTAACGGTCAAGTGCATTTCAGTAGCATTGGACCCCAGGGCATTTACTTCGTCAGCTTTCATGCCTCGTGGTACTACTGATAACGTTTGCCTAAGGTTTATCCTGTTAGGTTCTGTTAACGATTTTCACTGCTTTACGGTACATTCGTCCAACACAATTAGGCAACAGTTACAGTTATCACTATTCCGGGGAATAACGTACATAGCTACTAACCCTGACGACGCCACAGCCAACGGCAATATTACTTTAGTTTCGTATCAATGAACAACCAATACTGCCCAGATGATTAATTTATGTGATAATGATATGTACAGCAACTGGAGTTCATTTTGGGTAGAATATTTGTTTTTGATTGTTTTTTTTTTCAAATTTGCTAATAATATGAACAATAAACTGAATTCAGTTCACTGCTGTAGAAAATTCTCTTTCTTTTGACACCTCATTTGTTGAGATTAGTTGAGCGTGAGAGCCGCAAATGGTTGTACAGCACATTGAAGTGCAAGCCATACCCAGTAGGTAATTACTGCTTACCGAATGGATTCTGTAAGTGCTGATTGGTAGCTTACTTTCCCTATTACAGAATCGATTACATTTACATAGGGA
Organism: Brachyopa scutellaris; assembly: GCA_949775065.1. Classification (NCBI taxonomy): domain Eukaryota; kingdom Metazoa; phylum Arthropoda; class Insecta; order Diptera; family Syrphidae; genus Brachyopa; species Brachyopa scutellaris. The sequence continues at coordinate 41,297,652 of OX459113.1, read as the reverse complement.
TGACGGAGTTGGTCATGGTTGGAGATGTCTGAGTTGAGTAACTGTATTTTCATAAAATAAGATTTTTGATGCGTTACACATTCGCTTACTAGGCGTTACTTTTGGTAAGATCTTACATTTTCAATATTTTCTTTAAAGAAATATGCACTTACCATGGAAGCAGTTACAACTTTTCCCACTGGGTATGATCACGTAAGAGCACGCACATATACTCACACACACACTATTGCAACGATACCCACTGCTGCCCGGCTGCTGGCAGTGGTCTCCACTCAGCGTTGCCGCTGAAAAAAAAATATCGTGCCTCATCGGCTGAAAAACCGTGTCATTTTAAGCGATAGCGTGCCTAATCAAAAAAACATTACAGGTTTTTCATTTCTTTAAAATTTCAAATAATTTTCTCATTGAAGCAAACGTTTCTTTTAAAAAATGTTTGGGAATCTTTTACTCTAATTTGTTTTCCGATTGAATTTCGAATTCTTCAAGTCGGTAAATTTAAATCTCATCGAAACACTTTTCACTTCAAGTAAAAAAATCAAATATGCAATCAAAGGTGATTTCAACATTTCTCACAAATCTGTTCTATCTCAAGAGCAGGTGCAGAAAAGCTGTCCAGCTCAAAATCATTGAACACAATGCAGATCAGTCTGGGACAGAAAGTTTTCTCATTGAACACGAAAACGTTGTACTTTTCTGTCCAGAACAGTCGCATTGAACCGACTTATAATCTTCTTTTAAATGATTTTTCAGGAGCAAGTGCATTCATGCTATAATTTTGAACGAACGCGTCCGATTCTATTGATGATTAGTTAATCTGTGCTTACACTTTCAAATTTGTATCACTATGAGTTTAAGTTCCAGTCAAAAAATGGAAATAAGAAAAACGTGCCAAAATTTATTTTTTCGTGCCTGCGTGCCTAAAGGAAATTACCGTGTCCAAAAGGCACGATCGTGCCACATCGGCAACGCTGTCTCCACTGACGGGAAATTATGGGCGTTGCTTTCAATAATTATTTTGAAAACTGCTCAGATTCAGGACAACGCAGAAGGATGTTCTATATCTCAAATGATTGAGGGGCGAATCTACTAATTTCACCTATTTTTTCGTTTTTCAATCCGATAAGCCATTATTGAGTTAGGGCTGTATAATCATAACATTCCTCTTACTAACTTGCTTAGTTGGCGCTACTGCTCGAGGTGAACCTTGGCCTGCTTCTCGCAACCATTTGTGTGTGCGTGTTATATTTTTGCACGAATGGAAGGGACCTACAGTTTTTTGCCGACTCCGAACGGCGAGTTGAGAAGCTCAATCGTGACAAATGATCCTCTTTGATGCTTGTCAGACATTCGAAAGAGGTGGGCACTGTGAAAATTTTTTAGGTGTTTGCGGCGGGATTCGAACCCAAGACCGCTGGCTCAGTAGTAGTAGCACTAACCACTTGCGCTACGGTGCCCATAACATTCCTCACCGATATACATTTATTTTGACTATTATAAGAGAACCAGTAGGCTGAGCAAAAATTACATAGTTTTGATCCCGGGTACTTAAGAAGCAATTCAAACAAAAGTTTCATCGAAATCTGTTCAGCCGTTTTCACGCCATTAGGTAACCAACAAAAAAACGTCTACAGTTTTAGGTAGGTAAACGTTGGTGGACTTCGTACTAAACTTAATCAAAGAAAAAAAAAAAAAAAAAAAAACTAGATATACTAAGAAAATATAAAGAATTTAAGCTATACCGATCTATACAGCTCTATACAGTTTATCCCTCTATATGCTGTCATAAGCGGCCTTGAAATCGATAAACAGGTGGTGGGTATCGATTTGGACTTCTTGTGTTTTTTCCAGGATCTGGCTAAGTGTGTGGACGAAAGGCTTCAGGCGTTCACATAATATGGCAGATAAGATCTAGAAGGCGATGTTGAGGAGACTGATGCCTCTGTAATTGGAGCTGTTGAGGGGGCTCCTTTCTTGTGGACTGGGCACACGATGCTGAGATTCCATTCATCTGGCATACTTTCATCTGACCAAATTTTAGTGATGAGTTGGTGTATGCTCACTTCCAAGTTATCTCCAGCTGCTTCAAATAGCTCTGCTGGTAGACCATCAGGTCCAGCAGACTTGTTGGACTTTAGCTTTGATATTGCTATCCGCACTTCGTTTTGATCAGGTGTATGGGGGTTTTGGCTATCATCATCAATTAAATGGTTCATTCCGCCTGAAACCGGGGTGTTGGTCTTCTTCGCCATTATACAGTCTGCAAAAGTAGTCTTTCCATATTCTCAGCACCGCAGCACCACTGGTCTTCTGTACTAGCTGTTGCTGCGGTAGGACTCGTAGCGAGAGATCGTGTCTTGCGATTGTAGCTTTTCGAAATTTTTTTTTCTCACAGTATTTCGTTTTTGTGGTGTTGTGGATATCCGCATTTGTACCTTGGCTACAACAAGGTAGTGGTCCGAGCCAATGTTGGCCGCCCGGAAGGTTCGGACATCCAGGATACTGTCGATCGCAATGTGGTCGATTTAGTTGACGGTTAGTCGATCCGGCGAATTTTTCCTTGACACGGATTATCATAAGACGCTCGCTCGTGTGCCGAAAGCTCAACAATTCTTGCCTAAGTCTGTTGCGCATGACCAATCCGCATCCAAATAAGCGCTGTTTATTTTCTGTATAGGAATCACCGTAGTAGATGTCACAGTTTCTCATCCTTTTTCTGCCCATCCCATCGCACTGGCATCTGCCAGTTATTCGGGTGCACCGTGACCGTTTAGTAAACGAACATTCCAGGTGCAGATCCGAACGTCATTGTCGTTTTTTTGTTAAGCGTGGTTGTCAACAGTAGATTCGTCCTTTTCCGATGATATTGGTTGTTTCAGAACTATATTTTTTTACGTGGTAGGTAGTAAACCTAACGCACAACCCCCAACCTGGAGGGGGCCAAATCCTTGTATACCCCTCGGACAAGGAGCTGAGTGCACCGGTGTCATTAACCCGCTACGGGGTTGTGAGCCCTGCCGTTGGCCCAATAGGGGCTCATCCGTCATTAACTATTTTCCACGACCCTGACTAGAACTTGGAAATCCTTATTGACCTGAGCTCCGAATATGTCGAAGTAGCTCAGATAAGGATTTGTTTTCGTTCTGGAAATCTAACGCCACCGTTGGTTCCATCTATGGAATTCGTCCGCTGGCATGTATTATAGTGCTCCTGTTTTCGCTTGGTCAGCACACGCGCTTATAAGTTTAGCAAGTCGTGCTCAGGTGGGCAGCGATAAGTACCCGATAGCTACTACTTGGAGGTAAAATTAGCACAATTGATGTGTAGTCAAAGTTACAGTACTGTGCAAGGCCGATTAGCTCTTGTTGGCCACTGTTCCAAACCCTACATATACCTCCCATAATCGCTCGCTCATACACATACTCAGTGCAGTTGTCGCTCGGTAATACTCATACATCATACCCACTGTTGACTTTGATTTCTTGTGAGCGAAAGTTAAAAGCGCTAAATAATGGAAAGCGAAGGTGTTAACAGAATGAGCCTTACTGCTTCATTATATACATATGAAATATGATGATACTTACACAGCAAATTGTAACTTTTTGAATTCATTTCCCGAATTTTTGGTTTCCACTGGATCTTGAGAGGTAGCTAAATACGATTGTACCTGCTCTTCTGACAATACAATACAGGTATTATCATAGTTTATATTATTGGGTTACTATCCTAAACATCGCTTATATGAGTACGTGTTACCAAAACGATTTTCCAGTATTAATTTTTTAACAATTTTTAACAATTATTTTTTTAACACACAAAAACACTGCATTTAAAAACACGTCTGCCATCTCCAGTCCTTTACGATTATGGTCTGAAAATTAACTTGTAAGAGGTTTACTGTTTATATAATACAGTTCAAAAAATGTTGCTCAAACAATTTTGCGATAACTACATAATTCTGTAATGTGGTCTTGTTTTGTTAAGCATTTTTCATAATTTCATGATTGACGGGATATTCTCAATCGGATTGAGACCTGGGCTGTAGGGAGGTCAGCTTAGCACATCAACATTGTTTTTTTTTTTTTAAGTACTTTTTAACTTAATAAATAAAAAAAAGTACAAATGTAGTTTTTAGACATAAAAATTGTAGCTTATTTTAAAGCTACAAAGTAATCTTTGATTTTTTAGAAAAATAATCAGTTCATATTTAGAATTGTGGCTGTAGGGCTGGAGCATTATCCAGTTGAAAAATGAATATGCAAGTGTTACCAAAAAGCTCTGACGCGGAGGGCTTTAATTCATATTCTAGTACTCTTAGATAAACTGCTGAAGTTTCTTTCGCTTCTAAAGAGGCTATTCTACCTTCCCCATTTCCAGAGAAGCATCCCCAGACCATCTCACCTTCAGTTCTGCAGGCATCCGTAAGAGGCATTCAGAGCTCAGTCTTTCCATTGGCTCTCTTCGCGCAAGAATCCTCCTATCTCCAACATGCAGCTTAAACTTGGATTCGTTGGAAAGATAACATTATCCCACATGTCTTGAATCCAATTTAGATGTTTCTCAGACCATATTAATCGATTTTCTCTGACTCTTATTGGAAAATCGGGCTTTAGTACTGGCTTGAGTGCTCTTAGTTCACCTTTTACGAATCTTTCTCTCACTGAACGTGCTGAAACTATTTTTTGTGTAGCTCGAAATAGATCGTTTTATATATCCACTGAAGTCTTGAATCGGTGCCGACGGTTTTGGAGCACGAAAAAACGATCTTCGACTGGGGTCGTCTTTTTTGGCCTGGCTGAGCCTTTCCTTCTGCTGGTAGTCCCGGGCTTACGATATTTTTTTGAATGAATATGAAAATATTAATATTATGCTTAACGAGTATATGAAAATAGTAGTTTTAAATACAAAACAAGTTTTAATATGATAAATTGATATTACAATATAAAAAAAAAAAGATTTTAAATTTTTGATATTATAATAGAAATCTACCTTACCTTAAAATTAATAATCTTATGTATATTTTTATTATAACAAATGAAGTGTTTTATATGGTTTTTGGAGAAATGGATATGATATGGAATTGAAGTGTTTAGCAAGTGAAAATGGCAAAAAATTACGGCGGACAACAAAGTGCTATTTTAAGTAGTATATAGTATATTTTACTGCTTAATCTGACAGTAAGATGACCTATGTGCAGTTGATAAGAGAAGCGAAATTTTTTAATAAACAGAATCTGATCACTTACTTACATGAAAATTAATTCTTGGCTTAAAATCTTTCAACCTGTGACGAGGTTAACTGTTATCATTATCACCGTCACTATCAAACACAGAATCAAGGATATACATTTTTAATTATATACTTACTATTTTATTTCTATATTTGTACTCTACTTTTTCAAAGATGTTATATCAAAAGTGCACTTGTCAGCTTTTGACAATATTCAGATCACCTGTCCTCATTAATTAACCCATTATACTACCCAAGAAAATTATTTTTTTGAATTTTTCGTCAAAACTTAGATTTTAGTTGTCCTTATTATCCTTTTTGACAAAAAAAAAAATAAATAAAATGGAAATAAAAGTTTATGTAATGCATTTTTCAAACGTATGATATATCATACGCTGGGAACTAACAAGTTAAGAATTTGTGCATATATTTTGATCTGATTTGAAGTACAGATCAACGTATGATAAATCATAAAGTGGGCAGTAACACAACTCTAAGAGTATATTCTACCGGGATGCCGGTAATTTTCTGGCCCCGAAAATGCCGGGATTAAGACATTATAATCCCGAAAACCACAGGATTCAGGATCCCGGGATTGCAATCTCTATACAGGACCCTGATCACCTGATTTCAAACAGAATTTATTACTGTGTACAATCACGTTTTGTTTACTGAAAAAAAAAAAATTGAAAGCAAACGATAACAAATTTTGAACAGTTAAGCATGGCCGGTTATTAACTTGATTAAACACAAATGCCCACAATACCCGAAGTTACTCTTTATATTTCTTATAATTATACAAAATAAAAAATAAAATTATAATAATTATAATATCTACATCCGTCCATCTCTTCTTCCTTCTCAACTCTTCATCTACTTGTTCTCCCCCCGACCTAAGCATCTGTTATACATACTTGCTCTTAGATCATAATATAAACAGAAGTAATTATTTTAATTATAAATTTAAAAAAAAAATATTTGCTTATATTTAGCATGTCAGCCTGTCATAATGATCGTCGGATAAGATAGCTTAAGCAAAATAAACAAGAGTAGCTACCTATACTTAAATCAAATTGCTCTGTGGTACCTACCAATGGAATATCTGACTTACATAACCTACTCAATCTAAAAAAAAAAAATTAAAATGTCTACCTATGCTATTTAATCGAACAGAAGAGGGGTCAAGTTAAAGGTCTTCCAGAAAACGGCTTTGGAATACGATCTTTGCTTCGATCTAATGGGGAAATAGAGAACGTAGACAAGTATTATGAATAGTCATCTTAATAGAGACGGTTTGTTGATGTATTGTAAACTGTACTGTAAAATGTATTTATTTGCAATACCAACTGAATACACTTTCACCAGAATGACTCATAACTAGTATTTTATACAATAAATCTATTGAATACGATTAGAACTATCGATTGAGACAACAAGGCGTCAAAAGTTATGCTGCGTGAAAGTCTCCTGATGCGGCGAAACAATCACAAAATGACAGCCGATCTGTCTTTCTCTTGTTCTTGTTCTGAATATGCTCGCGCTGTATGTAACTTTATAGGGATATTCATAGCCCCCTTAGCATCTGAGATACAAAAAAAGCGTGCTTCACTCCATCCTGCGCGTATCGTCACAATCTCCAATTATTGAAAAAAATTCTTTCAGTCTTTAACTATCCCGTGGTACATTCTGAGTTTGGATACAAACAATAGTTTTGGAGTTGCAACCCGGAACTCTATTTCCTAATTTCGTTATCTGATTTTTTTTATTAATGTCAAAATATTTAATTTTAGAAACTTGAATGCCTATTTTTACAGTGCGAGATTAATGCCCAGTTTCACCAACCACTTTTATAATTTAACAGGCTGTTTAATTTTAAAATGACCACTTTTAATTTTAAAATCGTTTTTAACAACCCCTTACCTAACAGGCCGTTTTCGTCCATTTAAAATGTTAACTGGCAGTTAGCCATGGTAGCTAGTGCTACATATATATATGTATAAGTTATTATAATTGTAATTTAATTACTTCAAAATAAATTAATAATAATAATAATAAAATTTAAAAGCGTGATTTCCACCTAAAGAAATCAATTGTTTCACATCTGTGACATTTTCTTCGTTAAGGAACTGAATTTTAGTATCAATATAATGTTACCCCTTTTTCATTTTAGTATTTCATCTTTTTCATTATCTATTTTTTAGCATTACATGTTCTTTTTTAATAATTTTTTTTTTTCATTATTTTTTATGTAGCACATGACACAACCTTTAACATTTTCACAGCGTACTTCGTTGATTTGCTGGCTTTTTCTATTTATAAGTCTATTTCACTCTTTCCCATAAGAATTTGAAGTACACTTAAAACAAATTTTTCACAAAATATACTAACTAATAGTTAAAAATTCAATAAATGCGGTTGGTGAAACAGAATTTAATTTAACTATACTCTGTTCCACAAAAATTGTCAGTACAGGGAAGATAGGACGTTCGCCTCTCATTCTGGTTGCAATAGCTTTCATAAATCTGTCCCTCTTTTAAGCTCTCACTGGGTTACCATAGTATGCATGAAAAATCGCCGCAAATCGGAGAGTAATACCCATAGGGCTACCATCTGCTGATTTGAAAACAACTCAATTTGTTGAACGAAAAAAAGATAATTGTGTACAAAGTGGATACCACCTCGATTTTGACGGAATTTTGGTATGTTGTAAAGGGCATGTTTTCGAGTATTTTGGTTTATCAATGTTATATATCGGAAACGATTAGCTTACGAGATTAAGGCTAAAAACAAGAAAAAAGTCACTATTCGTTTCCGCACCCAAAACTCATCTCGCGCAAGTAACATTCATTATAAATCACAAAAATCGAAAAAGTGTTGAACTTTATTTTAACGGTTTCACCAGAAAAACAAGAATATGGAAAAAACAAAAGCCATGTAGCAATACCCTCACATACTCAAATTAATTTTATTGATTCTCAAAGCACAAAATCCCAAAGGTCTTTGACAAAAACCACGGAAAAAGCATTAACGATTAGTTTTAACTTAATAATGGTAACACTGTTTTGATCTTGATGTTTTCTATATACTATACAGGGATTGGCAGCCACACCCACACATAATCATTCAGCCACCAACTGTGGAGTTGGTTGGTCGCTATGGTGGGATGTATGCGAATTTGTGGTAAATTACAAAAACAAAGCCTGTGTAAGTCAGTGCTTTGGTTTTTATTTCAGTGGCGATTTCTCTAATTGAGTGCCGTGAAGACATGTATAGGCACCAGTGTTTGAAAAAAAGCCCCATAAGGCCTGTACTGACAATTTTTGTGGTACAGAGTATAGTGTGCCCGTGCGAGAACTCTCGCAAAAGAAAATCTAACACCCAAAATCCAAACTTCCCATCTGTTTTTTTAAACCTAATAATGGTGGATACATATGAATATGTATTTGTCCACTACCACTTGCATCAATAGCAAATATTTCAACAAATAAATTAATTATAATTAAAATAAAAAAAATTAAAAAATTATAATTTCAAATAAATTCATTTCTATCAGTTGACAGATGGAAATCATACGAGAAGTATTTATTCTTTTGGAAGTTCATTTTGTGTAGAATTTGTTCTTTAATTTGTTAAAATTTATATAGTGAAAGTTAAATTCGTCACCGTAGCGTAAGTGGTTAGTGCGTCGGACTACTGTGCCAGCGGTCTTGGGTTCGAATCCCGCCGCAAACACCTAAAAGTTTTTCACAGTGCCCACCTCTTTCGAATGTCTGACAAGCATCAAACAGTATCATTTGTCACGATTGAGCTTCTCAACTCGCCGTTCGGAGTCGGCAAAAAACTGTAGGTGCCTTCCATTCGTGTAAAAATATAACACGCACACACAAATGGTTGCGAGAAGCAGGCCCAGGTTCACCTCGAGTTGTAGCGCTAACTAAGAAAGTACAATCCGTCACTGTTCCAGGAAATTCTCTTTCTTTTGATACCTCATTTGATAAGGTTGTTTAAGTGTGAAAGCCAGAAATAGTACCTATACCAGAGGAATAATATGCATGGTGGGCAGATATATTTTAACGACCTGTTAGCTTAAACCACTTTTAGTAAATGTTAGTGAAACCGGACATAAGTGTCGGATTAGTAAGGTGTAGGATTGAGTATAAACTTCACTTAAGGGAAATTTAAAAAAAATTGCTTTTTTTATTCATATTTCGAAAATATAATGTATTGAGAGTATATTGACCCGAGGAAAAATTAAAATATTAAATATTTACAGAGTTATTGCACATATTGTCGAGCGCATACAGTATACTGTATACTGCATATGGCACAGTGAATCTTTAAACGCGATTATCTCGAATCCGTATTTTCAAAAACTTCTCGTGCTGTAACTTAAAAAGTTATTGATCGATTTAACTGAAATTTTGCGAGACTTCTCTCTATATCTTTGGCGGAAGGATAAACCTAAAGATTTAATTTGAATAAAGTACTTTTTGAGGATGAAAAAGGTCGAAAAAACAGTATAAAATTTCAAGATTTTATTAAAGAGCGTATCTAATTTTTAATTTTATACTTTTTTATGATTTTACAGGTTTATCCTTTCCATGCATGTGTTAGAAATAGAAAGTGATTTTCTTTGTAAAAAGACAAATAGAGAAGGAGTGACAAATGCAGCACTTTTGAGCTTCGCGTCAAAGACACCTGAAGAGAAATAGAACTGAGCCGCCATTTTGTGAAAAAAAAAAATATTCATAGTTCGAATAAAATGATGTTACAACTTAAAAATTGTTGAATTATTTTATCACCTTTAAAAACACTGCTAAAAAATGAGTTATTTTGAAGCGTTCCAAAGGGATTGCCCCCCTTAAACATTTTTCGTTTTCATAGTCAAGAGTTTAGGTTAGTGATATAATGAACCATTTATGGAAAAAGTCATTGTGAATGAACACGAAATTTCAAATGAAATTCGATTTTCATTTCCGTGTCAAGTGGTTTAAAAAATAACAATGAAAAACAAAAGAAGACAAAGAAGCCGCTGCATGGTAGGAAAAAAAAAGTGTGTGTGTCAGTCACACGCGGTAGAAGTGAAACTTTTTTTAAAAATGGTGTATATATTATTTGTATTGGTCATATAATTTTACGAATGAGATAAATACGGAGAGATACAGATTGCGAGCTAGCGAAGAACGAAAAGGACGGACAGAAGAAAGGTATCATACATATATCATTCAACACGGACAACTGAATTTAATATACCTACAAATATAGTTTAATTACTTAGTTTGAATAGCTATGTACATAACTTCATCTACAAAATGTTTCTCAAGTTGACTTTATCAACATTGCCTTGGTAAATTTTGAGATTTTGAATGATATTTCATAAATAGGAGATAATACTAACATAAATACTTCTTTATGTGACGATATAAACGACGATATAAAGATCAGTAAAACCGTTACAACCATAAATATCTTTAGACTTCTGTTATCAGATATTGATAGTTTCAGTATCAAGTGGGTGGCCGTGGCGTAGTGGTAGTCGTCGTCGCTTGTCATGCGGAAGGTTCACGGTTCGAATCCAGATGTCTTCGAAGCATTTATTTCTCACGAAATAAAAATAAATTGAACAGTTTCAGAAGTTAATATCGAAACCTATTGCGAAGGTATAACACTGGCAGTAGGATGTTGGATATGGCTGAAGAAATTGATTGCCCAAAATATAATAAGAAACATCTGGAAAAAACTACTGTGAATCATAAGCAAGTACAAAAATAATACACAACTCTCCAGTTATCCTGGACACCACCCATAGAGTTAGTTGAAATTGAAACCTATCATCTGAGTTTCCTATCACTACGTCGATCTGTCTGTCTCTCGTTCTTGTTCTTCATGTGCTCGTGCTGTGTGCAAAACATTATAAGGGTATTCATATCCCCTTTAGCGTGTGTAGATTATAAAAAAAAATAAAAAAAAAAATCAGGTGCAGTAAAAATGGCTTAGTCCTTAAACTAATCAAGTGTCAGTACCTACATACATTACAGGAAAAAGATACCGAGTGTTCAAGTAATTAGTATCAATTCATTCTTTTTCTTGGCGTATTTATGTTCGCCCTAAACTTTGACAAAGCATATAAACCACATTGTGAATAGATCATACTCAATGTTAGGTTTTGTGATTGAAGTGTAAAGAATTTAAACGACCTTATGTCACTCTTTCACTCTATTTTAACAGTGTTGTCCGTCCTCCTCTCGAACATGCTTCGCAAGTACATATGCACACCTTACTGTAAGACCACAATTACCTGCGTAGATTAGTTACTGCATGCTCCGCAACCATATGAGTAAGCTCCTTAATTTAAATATTAGCTTCGTTGGCTTTAATTTGAACAAAATTACAATAAAAACTAAACTACAACTAACTAAACTAAACTATATGCATACTATGTATGTATGTATGTACTATGTATTATGCTATACTTAATAAAAACAAACAATAGTTTTTAACCATCTTACATGTAAAAATCAATTTAATCCTCGTTCAAATAGTCAATAATCACACTTTGCATTTTGGGGAAGAACAGATCAACTAGAACACGAAATTCATATTTTCCCCAAAATATGCAGAAAAAGAAATATGCTATAACCTGCGCAATGTTATGACTTTTGTTTTGGCTTATTCACTGTATGATTTTGATAACATACACACCCACACACATACAATGGGTTTTACTAGTCATATGGTTTCATTCAAATTCCTACCAAAGAAAGAGAAATAAATCCGTCATACTCGAAAGTCGTAAGTTCGTAAGTAGTAAAAGCCAAATCCCATATTTTAGTTGTCATTCTCATTCTTAATTTTAATTATTCGCGCTCTCAATATTTCAATTCGAAAAGAGCTTGATGAGAGTGGTTTCACATACAAGTACAAGATACAATGCTATCTATCATGTATGAGCGCGCTAGCACTGTTCCACTGTATACCACCCGAAACCCCACCAAGTAGCACACACATGCACTTACACTGCGTGAGCGGCCGCCCGACTGAGCTGGGCTGTGAAAAAAGCTGAGACTGAGTGTAGAGTGTATCTCATTCTAACGCGTGCTAATACGTTGGGTTCTGAAAAAGATGCAATGTTTTTCGTGACGAAATTTCGTTACACGGTTTTGGATTCACACCGCGAGCTAAGAAGTTTCACTTCAATAAAAAAATAATTCAATTAATTCATTTTTAATTTAAGAAAACGACAAAGCTGAAGTATGCTGGTGAAAAAAAAATATAATATGTACATTTCCTTGATCTGCATCCTGATGAAAATGATACAGAACTGAAGTCCCCAGCGAATATCAGCAGAATCATCCCTCTGCTCGCATAAAATTAGAATCGCAATACGAGGCATTGCCAGACAAAATATTTAGTTGCTTAGGTAGGTTTTCTGTAATGTATATTGGGGTTAATATTATTTTAGTACACTAACGGCAACTTTGTACTCTCTGGATTGCCACTTAAGCCACTTAAGCCACGAAAGTCGGCTTAAGTTAAACGACTATTTAAGTGGATTTTATCGTTAAACCTGCACTGTGAAAACGTTTTTTTATTTTTATTTTTTTTTATATATATCTGGATCCTGCCCCAAGGCTGATACTGCGACCTGAAAGATCTATTGTATCGTAGGATACTTATTAGCCCAGGAGGCAAACCACCTTTCTGATAAAGGTGAGTAAGTCCTTGGTTGACGCATTTTTTAATTCATAAGGTCTAAGCAGTTCTTTGTGTAGGGTACGTCGTCTGACCCCAAAAAGTGCCGGGCAATCACAAAGGACGTGTTCGGCTGTTTCGACCTCTTCCAAACAGAGTCGACAATCGGTCTCGCTAGACAGGCCTAACTTGTTCAGGTGGTATCGTAAATGACAATGACCGGAGAGGAAATTTGTTAGATACCTAATATCCTTCTTATTGTGGTTTAGAAGTTCCCTGTGATGGGTATAAGGCTTAATCAACAATTTGGCTTGCCTAAGTCGCTGGACGTTTCTCCAATGAGAAAGTCGGAGATTGTGTTCCCAATTGTTAACTAATGCTGAGATTGTTGCCCAGTTTATGCCACAAAAAGGTTCTGGACCTGAGAATTTAGCAGTAGAGCCTGATCGGGCCAGTTCATCCGCAATCTCATTTCCTTCAATGCCTCTGTGACCAGGCACCCACCAAAGTTTAACCTTATTGTGGGTAGCTAGAGATTGGAGAACATTGAAGCAGCACTTTACCAGTCTTGAGTCCACAGAATAGGAGCTCAAAGCTTTGAGTGCGGCTTGGCTGTCTGAAAAGACATTTATGTTAGCTCCCTTGATGCCTCTTTGTAGGTTAATCAAGGCGTGTACCTCAGCTTGAAACACGCTGGGAAATGATCCCAGAGGGACGGAGATTCTAGTGTTGGGCCCGAAAACCCCAGCGCCAACGCCAGAGGCCATTTTTGATCCATCAGTGTACCATATTAGACTTTTTGGGTCTATCGTGGGTCCTCCGTTTGACCACGTGGTACGTTCCCCAATATGAACTTCGAATTTTCTGCCAAAGCAATATTCACTTATCATAAAGTCAGCGACAGTGCAAAGCATGTCCTGATCGGGAATGTTGTTGATAATATTAAGGTGACCCGTAAAGCTACCTGGTTTGTACTTACGAATAAGTTGAAATTTAATAGCGCTTCTAGCGGCTGACTTCCTAATGAAGATCTGTAATGGCGATATGCCAATTATAGCTTCTAGAGCTGCTGAAGGGCAGGTGCGCATGGCACCGGTTATACCAAGACACGCCATGCGTTGAAGCTTATCAAGCTTCTTGGCTGTGGTCTTTTCGAGAACCTTAGGCCACCAAACTAAGGCTCCGTACGAAATGATGGATCTGACCATCATGGTATACAACCAGTGTATAATTTTTGGATTGAGACCCCAAGCTCTACCATACAGTCGACGACTTGCCCATAAGGCCCTAGTTGCACGGTTTATTATAGAGTTGAGGTGAGGATTCCAAGTGAGACGCTTATCTAAGATAACTCCCAGATATTTGACCTCATTGGAATACTCAAGTGTGGTGCCTTTCAGGATGATTGGACCCAAGTTAATGATTCTTCTCTTCGTGAAAGGCACTAGAACGGTTTTACAGGGGTTAACTGAGAGCCCTTCCCTGTTACACCATTCTGAAACGATTTGTAGTGAACTTTGCATCACACTCGTGATGGTGGAATCGAATTTACCGCTCACTATGATCGTTAGGTCATCAGCGTAGCCGATAGCTTCATATCCCGAGTTGCGTAGTTCAGCAAGCAAATCGTCGATGACGAGGGACCATAGCAAAGGAGAAAGGATGCCCCCTTGTGGGCAGCCTTTGATTGCCGTTACCGCCACCGAAATATCTCCTGAAGTCGATTTTATAATACGACTTTCCAGCATGGTCCTAATCCAGCTGTTGGTCGATTCTTCGATACCTCTTTGGCGAATGGCTCTTCAAATTGAGTCATAGCCAGTGTTGTCGAAGGCACCTTCAATGTCAAGAAAAGCACAGAGGGCAATATCCTTAGAGCGATGAACCCCCTCTATCTTATTGGCAAGATTGTGGAGAGCATGCTCTGTAGATTTACCTTTTCTGTACGCATATTGACTAGATTGTAGAGGAGAAGACCTATCTAACGTACCTCTAATGTGAATGTCCAGTAGTCTTTCCATGGCCTTTAAAAGGAAGGAGGTTAGACTAATAGGACGGTAGGATTTAGACAGCTCGCTTGGTTTATTACCTGACTTAGGAATGAAAACTACATTAACCTCCCTCCAAGAGAGTGGGATGTAGCACCAATTGTAGCTGGCTCTAAATAAAGCGACAAGTGCAGGTAGTATAAGTTCCAGCCCTTTTTGGAGAAGTGATGGGAATATACCATCTCCACCGGGCGCCTTAAAAGGTTTAAATGAGCCTATCGCCCATTTAATTTTATCTGGGCTAAATAACCTGCCAGATAAACTGTTTGTTCTACTCTCAACAGCGACCCTATGATCTGTAAGGATAGAATTTGTGGTTAAACTATTAATGGACGAACCGGGGAAGTGGACCTGAAGCAAGGTTTCAAGAGATTCTGTTCGGTTCGTTGTGAAGGTACCATCAGCTTTCTTAAGTAACCCTACACAGTTTGTGTGATCCTTAGCTAGAGCTTTGTGAAGTCGGGCTGCTACCGGCATGTCAGTAATGTTTTCGCAGTGTCTTCTCCATGACTCTCGCTTAGATCTTCTGAGTTCTTTATTATAGAGTGTGAGAGTGAACCTGTATTCTTCCCACCTTTTCGTTCGTTTAGCACGATTAAAAAGTTTCCTGACTTTCTTTCGAAGCGAATTAAGCTGGTCATTCCACCAGGGAACCTTGCGACTGTTCGTACTGGTTTTTGTGACGCAGCTGCTATGAAAGGAGGTCAATAACACATCTTTTAATTGGTATGCAGCTTCGTCAATGTCTCTTATAGAACCGATAGACGTAACTAGCATTTCTGAGTTTATGATAACGTTTTCACGATATCTGTCCCAGTTGGTTAGTTTAGGAATAAATCTGGCAGGTGCCTGAGTCATTTGACCAGGTATGTCAAATCTGATGTGTTGATGGTCAGACAACGAGGCCTCATCAGACACATGCCAGTTTATAACAGAGTTTGCGATAAACGGACTCGCGAGGGTGAGGTCCAATACCTCTTCACGAATCGCGTTAATGAAGGTGGGTTTTGATCCCTTATTTAATATATCAATATGACTACTCATTAGATAATCTAAAAGGGACTCACCTCGTTTGTTAATGTCACTGCTTCCCCAAATGGTGTGATGCGCATTGGCATCCACGCCGATGATGAAGTGGTGATTGTTTGCCCGGCAGAAGTCGATCAAGTTTCGGACCTCTACTGTTGGAATTTGGTCCGAGTCTCCGGGGAAGTATGCCGAAGCAAACACGATGTTGTGTGTTCCCCTGACCGTCGGAATCTCGACGATAATGGCCGCTAAGTCCTTGCTGATAAATTCTGGAATGGGAAGAAAGTTAGTAAGGCTGTTAACTAAGCAATCTGCCCTAGGCACTTGCTCCCCAAGCTTATAAATCAACTTACAGTCATTTTGTTTGAGACCTCGTATAAGTCCGCCAATAGCCCAGGGTTCCTGAATTAAACCCAGGGCTATTTCCTCCTCGACGAACCGCTTGCTAAGGGTTGCGGACGCACCCTTCGCGTGATGCAGGTTCGCCTGTAGCACCTTAAGGGTGCTCATTGTGGCTGGTGTTGGGTGGCCTGTCGGAGGAGTTGGGCTTTTTTAGGGCCTTTCCCTTTCCGACAAGCTGCTGAGCTAGAACGATCCCTAGACCGGTACTTTGCTGAAGCCGTTGCCTTCGCTACAACCCTGGGACTTGCATGCCCGGCGGCTCTGCTCGTCGAAGGGCCGTCGCGGGGTGCAGCAAGCTGCGAGTTGATTTGCTTCACCACAACCCTGGGACTAACATGCCCGGCGGCGCTGCTCATCGAAGGGCGATCGTGGGGTGCAGCAAGCTGCGTGTTTTTGGCCACCATGGGTGGAGGAGGTTTTCCGCTGCCAGTCCCTGTTGAAACCTTGTCGGTGTTCTTAAGGATCAACCTAACGTGGCTAAAGCGGTAGGCTATTTTGCCCTTAAGGGCGAGGAGCCTATTGAAGGACGCATCGTCGATGGAGAGGACAAGGTGGAGGAGTGTGTCCTTTTCGATGCGGTGCACGACCTTCCAGGATTTGGTAGGCAGATCCTTGTTCTGTGCACGGATGGTAGCAAGGATCTTCTCGTCAGACAGTTCTAGGCTCTGTGGAAAGAACCCTCGGATGACGTGTGGTTTCGGGAAGGATCCCTCTTCCACAAGCATCACGTCCAGACCACATTTAGCTTTGATGCTGCTGAAAAAGTTGCGCATCCACTCGGCAGTAACACTGTCCGAGCAAATGAAGAGCAACCATCCCGATTTACGGAGAGAGCTGGCGAACTGGGGCTTGACATCGCCTTCGCACAGCTCTATCGAGATGTCGATGACCGCCTCCTCGAACAGAGCCATTTGTTCTTGGGAGAGAGGGCAGTTGGCCAAGTCGGTAGGAACGACACCAATTCGGACGCAACTAGTAACCTGGCTGAAACTAGGTTTGTCCGGATTGGGGACGATCTTTGCCTTCTTGGCGGAATTAGCAGGTGGGGTGCGGTCCTTTGACCGGCCCCTTTTTGCTTCTGGCAGTCTCGGGGGGGCTACCTTAGCCAACTCTAGAGCTCGTTCTCTAGTTTCCCCGTTCTTTAGAGCTTTCTTGAAGCGTCTACGTTCAGCTGCGCTGAGTTTGACAACGCCACTTTCGGAGATGATCATCTCGCCAATTTTTACACCAATGGCGGTACAACCGGATTTTTCCGAGATGACACTACAGGTGTCGAATTGTGATAGGGCGATGTCGGAGTCAGAGGCGGAGGACATAGCGTCAACTTCTCCACTTCTGGCTCTTTTGGGGGTTATAGAAGGGGTCCCTATGACATCGCCTTCCATACCAACAGTGGGGTTTGGCTGCTCGACCGCAGTCAATTGGTTGGGGTCCACTGTGTGCACACAAGCAGCTTGAGTAGTTTCCGTTGAGGGCACAGTAGCGTCTCGGGAGGGTGGTACGACTGGTTGCTCGCTAGC
Organism: Brachyopa scutellaris; assembly: GCA_949775065.1. NCBI lineage: Eukaryota > Metazoa > Arthropoda > Insecta > Diptera > Syrphidae > Brachyopa > Brachyopa scutellaris. The sequence continues at coordinate 41,279,735 of OX459113.1, read as the reverse complement.
TACACCAGAAGACTGTGAAAACGTTATTCATGTTGATCCTCCCTTTTCTCTGGATCGACACTCAAACTTGCACTGTGAAAACGGGCATAAGTTTACGGGGTGGGATATCATTTTTATCTGAAGACGTTTCTGCAAAGATCTGGTATACATTATACGAACTTTTTAGTCATGTCAATTTCAATTAACTCTCATATCCTTCTTATGCATTCTTCAGTTGCTTAAGCCGCTTATCCATTTCTTAAATATCAAATTACCTGCACCTTAACTACGAGTAATCATTGAATTTCCCAGGCCATTCTTTTTAGTGTTTCGTATCTAAAGTGGGGGACAGACTGCTGGTATTAATACCATGGTATGAATACCATGGTTAAAAAAATGTGAAAAATTACACCACATGGGTCAAATGACCGGCGCCGGCTTTGTAAGTAGATGATATGTTTATTTAATTCTTTATGAAGATATAACAATGACACTATATGTTAATTTAAATATACACTATAAAAATTAAAACTCTTAAAATTATAAAATGCTAAACTTCAAAATGGGTCAAATGACCCCCGCCCGTCTTTCTAGTGTTAATTTCTTTCATTACTGTTGATATTTTGAGGTATTTATGAATGTGTCATTATTATAATGCGTCCTATTTAACCACGAAAAGAAAACATTTAGAACCGCATGAGAATTGCAAAAAAAAACTTACTTCCTATTAAAAAAGTTTCTGTGAATATTCTTTTTTATAGTTCCTTAGTTTTTTTTTATTATTAATTTTTATTGTTATTTTTATTGCTACTTACCGGATGAAGTACACATTTTTTTAATGAAGCTTTTTTATGTTCATTTGTGTTTTTTTTGCTTTTCTTAGAAAGTGTTATACATATTTTACTTCAGTAACCCAGCGATCATGGGTTACTTGAAGTTGTAATATGTACTAATTGTTTCAGTTGTTTTAGAATAAGTATTAGAATTACATTCTTCTCGAACAATGCCGGAAGGTACCTATCCCTGGTGAACAACAAGGATTAGGCTCTGTAAGGTTTGGGGGACTGAGATCTCTTATTAGCATTATTGGTGTGGCAGTTTTGTTATATAAATTAGCTACTGCACTTTCACTGCGAAAACTGCGTACCCAAATGAATACAATCATCTCATTTATCATACTCATACCAATGCTAAAGAAAATTAACCGTACTTCAGTTATAAAACAACAACAACGAGTCCTTTTAAAATCAAACCATAAATCGGTTTCGTCTTTTAAATTCATATTTTCACATTCTATCTATGTATATAGTTTGGCTAAATTTTGTTCTCCTTGCTTTTGCTTGCACTCTATTCATATATGTACATAAATTGAGTTTGAGTCATACCAAAGAACTCCGTAAAAAAAATATAATGTATTTTTAATACATATATCTCAATTCAATTACTATTTTCTTTTCTTAACCTGGATTTTTGAGTAAAAACTTAAAAACTATTATACCAATACCAAACCAACCAAATAGGAATTAGAATAGGAGCGATAGAGCGTGCGATTTGTTTTCCAAAGCTTGATTTTTGACTGAAAATTTAAACATTACTAACATTTCAAATATGTACCAATATTCAATACCAACCAAAAAGGAAGGAATTGCAATGGGAGTGAGAGAGGGAGCGAGAGAGCGAGCGAAAACCGTAGAATGGTCGATGTAAATTTTTCGCCAGCCGCACAGCAAAAATGTCATATCCCTATGGACGAGAAATGTCAAACTATGCAAGGAAGATTCTAGTCATTCGTTTTTAATAATCAAGTGCATCTCATTCACATTACCGACAAGTAGACAATTCCATTAGAACGGATTAAATGATTTGAATTTCCGAATTTCAGTGAAGCGTTCCCAACGCCCGCCGCCGCCGGGTGTTTTTTGTATGAAAAATAGATTCATATAAACATCGCCTTGAAATACCGAACTGTTCATTAGCCGTGCTTTTTTTGTAGCCTATATAGAATAAGCATGTTGCAGCTACATGTTTTCCATGAATACAACAAAACCTTATACTGGATAATTATCCAGGCTAAGGATTGGTTGTATTATATACGTACATTGAACGATTTTTTTTTAATCCTATAGAAGCTTGCAAACAAAACACGCCTATTATTATTATTATTAACGAATGGTCACCGTATTTATAGCGAAAAGCTATCGCCGCAAAAAAGTTCTATCACCTTTCATTTCATCACTGGGTAATAAGAAAAGCTCTAAGTGCAAGTGTGAAGAAAGTCATTTTTATAAATATCCTACATAATGACTTTTCGACATGCATTACCGTTGGACATTTAATAGTTCAGTAAACCTTTACTTATGGGAAAGTTAAAAATATCTAAATGCCACCTTAATAAGTATATGGGTACACACGCAAATGTACACACTGAACCAAAAAGGTACATGATATAAATGAAAAATTTCATATTGTAAATGAAAAAGTTCATTAAAATTGAGCTAAACATCAAATTCTTACAGAACATGTATTCCCGTTCATACGTTTATGAATATATTCATACAACTATGAATCGTTCATAAAAAGTAAGAATCTATGCATAAAATTAATGAATGACATTCATAAATTAGCACGAGCACATGAAGGAGAAGAGAGACAGACAGATGAAAAAAAGCAGATCGGCGTAGTGGTAGGAAACTCATTTGTAAGGTTTCAACTAACTCTATGGGTTGGTGTCTAGGATAACTGGAGAGTTTTTTTTTTTTTGTACTTGCATATGTTTCACAGAAGTTTTTACAGATGTTTCTTCTTATTATAGTTTTTGTGTGGTGAATTCTTTCAGCCATGCCATACTATCCTCCTACTGCCACTGCCAGTGTTATGCCTTCTCGTAGTAGTAGGTTTTGTTATTAACTTCTGAAACTGTTCAAATTATATTATTTTTTTTTTTATAGAAATAAATACTTACATAAATCTGGATTCGAACCGCGGACCTTCTGCGTGACCAGCGACGACGCTACCACTACGCCAAAGCCATAAAATAAATACGAATGCATTGTGTGTATAACTATTTACACATTCGAAACCTTTGAGTATGTATCTATACTTACAGTTCATGGACAAAATACATACCCCTTATGAATCGGTATACTGCTTATGACTTGATACATACTTTTTGAGAATATATACATAATGCATATGAATCTATACATTCATTTTCTTTTTTTCTTTAACTCAAAGATTATTTTCATTAATTCAATGTATTTTTTCTTAAAACTTTTGATGGACAGTTGTAAGAATAGTTCATACGCTTATGAAAAAATTCATTAAAAATAAGAATCAGCGTTCATACCCCAAATTTCTCATACAAATATTTTTATGAACGCGATTTCATACAAACAATGAATCGTTCATAAAAACATTTTATTTTTTTATGATTTTGTACATAAAATCAATGAATTTTTCTTAAAAATGAATGAATTTTGCTGTATGAATGCCGTTCATTGATATTATGTACGATAATTTTTTCAGTGCATACAAACATAATACTGCTAACATAAAAACCGCAGCCCAAAACCAAAGGCTACGTAGAATCTTAATGAGAGTTATTAAAATGTTTACGCTGTCTATTCTAAGTCATAATGGGGACTTAAAAAATTCGTGAAGATATTTCTCTATGACTGTTTTTTTTTTAATATCTGTACGTATAATTTGTTGTTGTCATACAACTCCCATGCCTAATGCTAAATGAGAAAGGTAAACAAACTGAAACAATTTGTTTTTGTTCTTCTGTTTACACATTAATATTTGTCCAGCTAGTTATGTATCCGCTGTACACACGTACAACTGCCTGTCATGTAAGAGAACATGGGTCCAACTGTCCAAGCACTTTGTTTAAGGTTACTTAAGGAGAACACTAGCGTATTTCAACTTAAAAAAAACAAACTCCCAATGTCAAAATATATCTTTGCTTTGTATTATGTATGTAAGTATCCATGTCTGTATATGACACAATAGATTAAGTTGTGGATTATCTGTAAAGAAGGCCGCATCAGAGTACTGAATCCCTTACATTTTAACTTCCTATACATACATAATGTTTGTGCGTAAGCTCGTACTTCACCTACATTAAAGTAGAATGTAACAATGCATGTCAAGCATAAATAATTTACATACAAAATATAAATTATTTACTACCGTTCAGTCCTACAAATAACACTCATTATTTACTCCTTGTTGTGACGGATGACTTAATAATTAGATACTTTCAATGCAAAATGACGTATCTGAATTTATTTTGAAATGCCCACAGTACCTACATAATACTCAACTCATTGGCTGTACACATGGAATAAAATCGCGTGTGGCCTGCACTTTTGATTGCGAATGAAAATTTATTTATTTTTGTAGACGCGCTACTTTTTTTACCTCTAGCCTAATGTGTTGTTAGTTTATGACTAGTGTCAGATGTCATGTGCGATTCATTCGATTTGTATTAATTTGAATATTATTCATGACAAGGTTAAATTAAGTTAGGTATTATTTGTGATTCTTATCAGTCAATTATTGTGTTATAGAATTAATAGGTTTGAAGTTAAGTTTTAACTGCGCGTATTTATTGAACACATCGTTAGAATAGGCGATGCTAGTTGATCACTTCCACTTGGTCGTTAGCAGTAGAAATGTTTTGGATATCCGGTTAGTATCGGGTCTCCAGCCTATACGGCCCTTTTTTTGATATCCGGCACATCACCGAATAGTCTCCTGGTCCTTGTACTGAAAGTTTACTAAGGGCAGATTATGGTGCATGAAAACAAATTTTTCTGTATTGAAAGGTAATAAACGGTTACTTTTCTTTTCGATAACGACGACTCCAAAAAGAGTTCTCAGTAAATTTGTTCATTGTACATTTAATTTCATTCGTCTACGGCAAATCCAGCTAACGAGATGGAGGTTATTACTTCATATTGGGATTAACTTCTCTTCATCAGGAAGCATAATCTTCTATATGGACAGACCATTAATGGATGAGCTCTCCGAAGCAGCCATCTATTCCAACAATCTATCCTACTGTCTTTTAGGCAGAGGCATATGCTATCGCACATTACATCTGCTCTGATAGGTGATAGCCAATCAGCATTAAAGCCTTTTCAATAGCTTCGATTACCTTTAATAAAGTGAAGAAACTATCAACAAATGTGACCAGCCTGGGTGATGTAATAAGGTTATACTGGTCCCGAAACTGAGAACATGCTGGGTCTGGCTAAAACTGGATCAGCGACCACTTTTTTGATCATCAGCCTGCAATACTGCAGTTCAGTTCACGTTAAATATAAAATGCTACAACTGCTGCGAATACAAACTATAATCATTCATGCCGGCGCGGTAGGTCAAAATGTTAGTAGACGCGCCAAGGCCAATAAAACCAAAATTCTACTACACCTTAAAGGATGTGACCTAAAATCTCTTACGGGGCAATTCACAGGGTCCGCACCGAAATAATATTGGGACTTTAAGCTTGGGTCCTTGCGAAATGTTCCTGGGAGAAGACGAAAGAGCTAAACACTTCATCAGTAAATGCAATTCATCTTACTGGATGAAGATCTACAATTTTGCCAAGTTGCTAAACTTTGCGAAAGTAATGTTGGATTTTTAGCGCTCCGTCTATCTTTTAACATATAGAACAAGAATATTTCTACCAACTTTCTAAGTCCCCCCTAAGGCCCGTTGGCATCACCTTTGACCGTTAAAAGCAATATAAGGCGTTTTTTTTTTCAAATCTCTATAGACTTAAAATAAAGCCTGGATGGATTGGTTATCCAGTCTAAGGTGTTGTTGTATTTTACATGGAAAACATGTTGCTGGAACATGAAAAAAAATATAAAAAGGAGTACTAGTTTGGCTTAGGACAAAGCAGTTTATCCTAAGCGTGTCAGGCCAAAATAATTTTGAATTATTATTAAAGTGATCGAATGGTTAAAATTAAAAGGCAATCCATTAGATAGATAGGTAATACTTATTCAAATAAAGTCTACTTAATTATTAAAAAACAGTAGGTATTTAGGGAAATTTTCGATTTTTTTTCAATAAAGAGGAACTAGTGCAATGAATTTACGGCAGCTATTAGTTGATTTTTCTGCACTCATTTCGCCATAAAATACTCTGCATTTACTATTTCGCTTTAATTAATTTGGCAAAATATTATTTTTTCGCGAGAAATTTTTTACATGTGATAATATGAAAGCTAAACAAATTAAAAATACAAAATAATATTTTGCCAAATGAAATAGTGAATGCAGAATATTTTATGGTGAAATTAACAAACCTAAATGAGAGTTTGCCAAATAAAAACTGCGAAGAAACAAAATGCGAGTTGTTAGTATGCGAAATAATAAATAAATTGATAGCTGCTGTAAGTTCTCCTTTATTAAAAAAAAAACTAGATACTGTTTTTTAATAATTAAGTAGACTTTATTTGAATAAATATTACTCATCTAATAGATTGCCTTTTAATTGTAACTATTCGATCACTAGTTTATTCTTAGCATGTATGTCGGCCAAACTAGTTTGGCCTAGGACAAACTTTGCCTGAAATCGGGTTTGGCCGGTAACATAACATTTGTATATATGTGAGGTGAGGTTTCATATTCCTATAGGTTCTCTCAAGGGCAATATATTCTTATACTTCTTAATACTAGCTGTTCTCAGGTGGACCAGTCTTACAAACCGAAAATTATGGCCAAATTACTATAGGTCAAAAATCATTGAACAAGAGTCAGGTAGCGCATACCGGGCAAACCCTTCTTCGATGACATTAAAGAGATATCCGAGAAGAGGATTGGAGAACTGATCATCTTAAGCTCCACAGGGTGGCTATAAATTAAATAATACCTTTAGCTACATCCAAATACGTTTATAGGTTGTGGTATTCAAACTGCTCCCACTTAGCGCGATTTTTTTTTCCACCAAAACCACCACCTAAACCTATGTACGAGTAGATGTACCTACCTTAGTTTATTAATTTTTTAGTTTTTGTAAATTTATACGTTATTTTATATTTTTTTAATATGTTATTGAAATAAATTAATATTTTTTTTAAAAAAAAATCATGATATAAGTTTTCATTATTTTTGTTACAACTTATCCCCGGCCTATGTTACAAGCCCTCTTTTTTTTAAATGTGATAGTTTGATATTTTCTGAGCAGACTTTGTTGGACTTTTTGATGGATTTTGCAGGTGACATATTGCTCTACGCTCTTCGGTGCGAATATAACATCATTAATAAAATAAAAAGAAAACTAAGAAATAATTGGAGCACTTACCATATCAGTTACTTTCTTTTTGCAAAATAAAACCAGATACATAAATGTATACATCAAATTCTTTCAATTATGATGGCACCCCTTAATGACCATCGCTTCTAATTGTAAACCTTTTCACAGAAATCGAAAATACATTTACAGGGTTATAGAGTACAAAATCAACCAGATCTCGCTGACCACCAACGAAACAGCTCAAATTGAAACCATCAAAGGACCTGTAAAAGGCGTGAAACGTAAATCAGTCTACGGTGATCCATACTACAGCTTCGAGAATATACCTTTTGCCAAGCCACCACTGGGCGAGCTTCGATTCAGAGCCCCAGTTCCGATAGAACCATGGGTCGATGTCAAAGACTGTACGAAATCATGTGAGAAGCCACTACAAGAAAATTTCATATTCAAAAAGCACAAGGGATCAGAAGATTGTTTGTATCTAAATGTGTTCTCCAGAAATGTAAGTTCCAATACTTGGTATATTTTTAGACCAAGTTATTTTTACAAGTAATGTATATAATTTTAGTTGAGACCAGAGAAGCTGGCACCTGTCATGGTTTGGATTTATGGTGGAGGCTTTCAAATTGGTGAAGCTACACGGGACATCTACGGACCAGATTACCTTATGTCCAAGGATGTGGTTTTTGTTTCACTCACTTATAGGCTGGGTCCATTCGGTATGTATGCTGACTTGTATTGCGCTTGTATTTTTCTTACGACTTCTGTTAGGTTTCCTAAGCCTTAAAGATCCAAAGCTGAATATACCTGGCAACGCCGGGCTTAAGGATCAAATTTTAGGACTTCGTTGGGTGAAGGAGAACATATCAAGGTTTGGCGGCGACCCAGATAATGTTACCCTCTTTGGAGAAAGTGCTGGCGGAGCTTCAACTCACCTCCTTATGCTGACTGACCAAACCAGGGGCCTCTTCCATAAAACCATTGTGCAGTCTGGATCTGCCCTATGCCACTGGGCAATGCCGCCACATAACAATTGGCCATACCGGCTAGCAGTTTCACTTGGATACACTGGAGAGGATGAGGATCAGTGTGTGTATGATTTTTTGTCAAAAGCACATGGCCCGGATATGGTCAGGGCAGCCGTGAGAATAACAAATAAGGACGAGAAACGAAATCGAGTACTATTTGCATTCGCCCCCGTAGTTGAACCATATGTTACAGACGATTGTGTCCTCCCAAAGGAGCCATTGGAATTGATGAAGACAACGTGGAGCAATGAAATTCCGCTGTTGATTGGCGGCAACTCACATGAGGGACTTCTTTTCGTGCCAGGTTTGTAGAGAAGAGTAGTTCCATCCTTTGAAATAAAATGTTCTGAATTTCCGCAGAGATTCGCAGGAGACCGATAACCCTCGATGAGGTGAAGGATTGCGAGTACTTAGTTCCGCTGGAGCTTAACCTCGACAGGGAGGGTGACAAGTGCAAAGAGTTCGGTCTACGAATCAAAAAGGCACATTTTGGCGACGAGGAATGCGGACAGAAGACATCCATGCAATACCTTGATGTTCGTATGAGTATTTAATAAATTTTATTGGTTCTAAAATGTTTTTCTTTTAAACTCAGCTTCTTTCATATAAAATGTTCTGGCATGGTATCCACCGCACCGTTCGATCTCGCTTGGAGTACAGCAAGGCCCCGACATACCTCTACCGCTTCGAATTCGATTCACAGGACTTTAACACTATCCGGAACCTAATCTGCGGCAAGGGCCATCGTGGAGCATGCCATGGCGATGAGCTGTGTTATCTATTCTTTAACACATTTTCCTGGAAATTGGCTAAGGATACTCTGGAGTACAAAACCCTGGAACGGATGATCGGCATTTGGACGAGCTTCGCTGCGACTAATAATCCCAACTGTGAAGCTATTCGTGATGTAAACATAGAACCATTAGCTAAGAGTGACAGCGTTTTAAAGTGCATTAACATATCAGATGATGTTAATATTATTACATTGCCAGAAGCCGAGAAACTAGCTGTTTGGGACAGCATGTATCCGAAAGAGAGAGAGCGAGCACGATTGTAATAGGGAGGAAGATGACCACACGCAGTGATATGTGTCAGGTGACAGGTGCCAGGATACCTCACATTTTATTTATATTTATGTTTTGTTATTGTTGGATCTGTTTTGTATTTTTAAATATTATAATATATTTTTTATAAGATGAAACCAAATGAAATCACCATTATACGGGCTGTATTATTCTTTCCATGTAAATTAAAGTAATTTTTAAATCTATTTTTTAAGTGATTTTCATTTTGTTTTTATTATTAGTGAAACAGATTATTTTTTTGGGTCCTGTTGATGATTCTCAAAATGAGAAGGTTGGTGAAACTTCTTACCTGTTCCGACAACAAAACTGAAGACAGATTTTGTTGGCATACAAATCGAATTCAGATAAATCTGTAGTCAGAACGCATAACAGCTTAACTCATATTTAGTGTGTTTAGGGAAATGCGTTGAATATTCGCATGGCTAGAAAACGCCATGCTCTCATCATCATCATCATCACTACTTTTATAAAATGAAGTCTAAAAAAAAGTATGTATGTATTTGCCGCAAAAACTAAAAAAACTACTAAACGGATTTGAATGCGGTTTTTGCAATCGATTTTGGTTGGATTAAATCTATAAAATGGATCAAAAAAAATTAATATATTTCAATAAAAAACTTCTAAATGAGAAAAAGAAAAGTTTATATTTTACTTTTTGGCATTTATCTCGCTCTATCTTAGTTCTTAAATAACGTATTAAAATAAAATTTACATATTTGTTAAGATTATTTCATAACAAAGATTTTGATATACATATATATTTTCTTTGTACATTTTCTGTGAGAAAAGTAATAACATAAAGAAATATTGTTTGTATGCTTTCCCGACAATGATCAGTGAAGACCATTGCCACCGACAATGGACCAGCGGCAGCGGGTATGCGTGTATGCGATATGTACATGCGTGTAGTATAAGTGAATGGGATTGGGATTGCTTCGTGCTAACGTATATGTATTGTTATTGTTCGTTCAACCAATCCAATAGCTGGATAAATTTGGTTGCAATTTGTTTTATGATAAGTAGACGCAGGGCTTGGAACAGATACAGATGTGTATGTATGTGTTATGTTTGGACGTTTTGTTGGTAAGAACGTGCTGTTATATTTAAGAAAGCGGAAAAGTTTATTTAAGAAAGCGGAAAAGTTAGATTGGAAGAAATTGCTAACCCACCTGCGTCACTTTTTTCTTTAATAGTCTATGGAAAATCCTTTATCCAAGCAATTTATTCAGTCATTTGGTGCTAAGCAAATTGTGATGCCAACCTTTAAGCCGCAATACCTACTTTGAAAATAAAAAAATTAAAAATATAAATTTATAATACAAATAAATAAATAAGAATAATCAAGCAGACACGACAAAGCTATGTAAAATTTTTATTTCGTGCACTTTATTAGAAAATAGCTTTTTGTTCGCAATGCATTAAAATCTGTTCCAAGCCACTGTTATATTATGCATGTATGTATGTACAATGTACATACGTACATACTTGTTATTGTTGTTATGTTCCAGGTCAATGTAATTTTAAATGCAATACAATTTTATAATTTATATTTCATTGATCGAATATATGGTCTCTAACATCGATGGCCCTATGCAAAAATATACTAAGTGCACGTAGTATAGTTTTGAGTTATGTACATACATATACCATAAGAATCCCCACATTGGCTTTTATTTTTCAAATTTTTTTCGTCTGAATCGAACCAAAAACCTTGAAAATGGAGCTATAATAGCACTTAGTTTAATGTCTTATGTAAACACTTATTCCAAGCAAAATCATACTAAGCGCTCTTAATATTTTTATCACTAAATTTTCCAATAAACGCATGTATTCCTTGTTGACATACATAGTATCTTTTTGCATGGAATTTTTGGACGCTGGATGCACTAATGTGCCTTTTAGTATACTTACTTTTGTCTGTACGCAAGAGAAAGAAGATGACACTTAAGTGTATCTTAGTTAGGGTGTCCATCTCCTGCCCTTAAAAAAAGAGAACATTTTTGTCCTAGAGCTGTAAAAAAAAAGAACTTCCAAGAAAAAAATAGAGAAAAAAAAGAGAAAACCTAACATCAAAAATTTCACATTGAATACAATTTTTTACTATTTGGTCAAATATCTGACTGCAAGCTGTTTAGGTGATAAAAAGTATGTATCTAGTAGTCTTTTGATTTTCTGTAGTACCTAAATACATACAACAAAAATGTATTTCGTAACGTAACGTAACATAACGATGTGTTTATATCTGAATTTCAGTAACATGAATTCCTAAATTTATTGAAAAATTATCTACTTAAAACCCTTAATGCCCAGTGTCATTGTGAGAGTTTAAACAGAAGTTCAACTAAACCTGGACGAGAGTTTAAACTTTCAGTTTTAGTTAAACTAGTTCAGTTTCACAGTATAAACAAAATTTGGATGCGCTATTATTTCGAAATCTCAAATTTAACGTCGTTCTCTTTTAAAAGGTGATCGGAGAAAATGCTACAAATTCTGCTCGCCGATGATTTTGAGACACCACAAAAGTAGGGATCCACTGGCATAGAAGCGTCAAGTCAATAAAAAATTGACTTCGGCGGATATTGAACTATGTACATATTTCTAAAAAGAAATATAAATAATTTTTTGCTATTCTGGCAACTGTCAAAATATACCTCAAAATATCTGTGTTGCAGGAAATTTTAATGAAGGCGTTTAACTTAAACGATGAAATAAACTCCACTTAAACTCTCACTGTAGAACTGGGCATAATTATTCTAATTTGAAGAGAATAATTATTATAAAAAATGACATTTGTAAGAAAAAGAGAACAAAAATAGATCCGCAAGAAAAAGATAGTATAAAAAAGATCAGACCAAAAATAGAGAACATGTTCTCTTTTAAAGAGATACGATGGACACCCTAATCTTAGTATACTCTTCAGTGTTTTTTTGTTTATGATTCTGTATTTTAAATACCGTTACAATGTTAATGACTGCAAGAATTGTATGCAGTTGTACTTATGAGCTGAATGAGCAATAAGGTTTTCTCTTAAACCAAGTGAAAATGTAGCTTCGAGGGCAAGAAAAATGCTTGAGCTTGTAAGAGAAACAAATGCAATAGGTAGGTATTGAGTTTAAATGTTGAAAAATTTTTGTTTTGAAAAACAAAATAATTAATGCAGAGGAGACGTGGAAGATTCCTAGCGATGCAACTGAATTTCTTGAATTAATTGGTGCCACGGAGCGTAGTAACTTAACTATAACAATACTCTTAAACCTTATGAATTTTATTCGTAGTTACTTCTAATAGGCAATCCATCAAAATCCCTTATGTACATCTCTACTGGAACCATTTGAGGATTCAGATTTTGTGGATAAATTGCACAACATTCTCGACATATAAATATATATATTGCCTATGTATTTTTTATTCTTCTTTGACACAAGCATTTCTAGACAGTGGTAGCGAGTAACTACGAGGATAATGAATATTCATCTGACACGAGCGGTCCAGGGCTAAAGAATAGAGTTTGGAGCGAAAACGGTCAGAAAAATACCAGCTAATAAAAGATTTTCGAACACGAAATCACGGCAAATATTCAAACAGTTCAGGAAAGCATTAGCATTTCCTCCATTCCTGCAAAAATATAACACGCATACACAAATGGTTGCGAGAAGCAGGGTTAGGTTCACCCCAAAAGTAAAGTATTAGCATTGGCTTAATAGTCAGAATGAAATGTGGAAGCAAGATTTATGAGGAGGCAAGGTATAAACTTTTTACAAAGTTTTACAAAATTGGACGCAGAACAACTCTTCACCCTCAAAAACGACCCGTACAAGAATGAACAATTTTATCTTCGCCGAATACGGTGTTGAAAAAAGCCTCACATGAAGCCAGGTGGTACGTTTGTGATGAAACCATCGCCAAAAAGAGGTCTCTAGAGGCACAGACAGTAAATATAGATTTATTGTCTGTCCTAGAGGTATCAAACAGCCTTATTGAAGCTCATGCGTCAAGAGGTGTACGAAATGTTAACTCTTGTTTTATTTTGTATTTGAAATAAAAAAAGTAAAACATTTGTGTGCTTCTTTTTCTATTGATTTCCAGCTACATTAAGTGAACTTAAAATAGTTTTTGATATGTTTTGTTCCGTGATAAATATAACTAACATCAAATAGTATATTCAAAAGTTTGAATAAGACAGTCAAAATAATACTAACTGCAATTTAACATAATAAGCCACTATATTGCCGACTTAACTCTATCTCTAAAAAAAATTATAAAAATTATGAGAGTAACAAATCATTCAGCTTAAAAATCCGTTAATAAACAAAGAAGTTATAGTCAAAAAACTTTAAACGCTTCTCCTGAAAAATAGCAAAAATGCACTTACCCCCCTGTTCTGCATTTCGAGTGAAAGTGGATTGAAACCGATATTGAAATTCACTCGGAATGGAATTCTGTGTTCTGCATTCCAGAATGTTAGATTTATCTCGGAAAATCTTCCTGCGAACTCTCTCCATTCGGTTTTCTTCGCGGTCATTTAAAAATGTTGTTTTCCATTTTTTCCATTTTTTTAATAAAATATATTTTTTCTTAAATGTTTAATTCACTTGCACAAAACAAAAACCAAGAACTGAAAATCTCCAATGATTTTGAAATGATTTGACAGCTGTGTTTGACATTTCAAACAAATGAATTCGAAGTGGATTCCAAAAATTCGAAATCACTCGGAATGCAGAATACTGAATTCCATTCCGAGTGAATTTCAATTTCGGTTTCAATCCACTTTCACTCGAAATGCAGAACAGGGGGGTTAGTATCTTTTTACATGGGGCCATCGACATTACGTTTTGAATACTTATGCTATCGGTCAAGTGGCCGTGGTGCAAAGGCGAGCTCTTTTGTAGAGATGTAACGGATATCCGGTTAGTATCCGTTATACGTAACGCTCGTATCTATACTGTTGTTTGCAGTACTATACCGTTTTTTAGGCTCCAAAACTGCATACTGCTTTTTTCCCCAAAATACTGCGAAATATAAAACTTTAATTTTTGAAGTGAAACTTCTTTAGCCGCGGTAGGGCAAATTTGCTGAATCAGACGAAAAAGTGAAACGCTTCCTCTTCTCCAACTTAACCCATTTTAGCCTAACGTTACATAAATGTAACACTGGGTCACCTTATTTGTTTAAAACAATTACTATTTGTTTTTCATCGACTTCTGAGTTTAAAGTTTCTGCAATGTAAAGTGTAAAGGATTCTAAAGAGAATAACATGAAAATACTGCATTTTGGTTGTGATTTTTTTGACACTAGAAGATTTTTTACATATTTGAATTTGAGTTGATAGCAAAATGGGGATGAGCGGAAGGTAGGCATTTGTTTGTTAATTATTTTATTGAACTTACTGTGTATTGTAAAATATGAATGTTATGTTATTGTATAATATGTATAGAAGCAAATACCTGAAACAAAAATATTTTTTGGAAATCCGTTTGCCTGATCGCTCAGGTTTTTGGATGCTGTTACATATATGTAACGTTAGTCCGCATATAACATAACATAATTTGTGACAGAAAATACATTTATGTAACATTAGTCCGTATGCAGCAGGCTTTGTATCTGATTACTTTTTGTATTATTCGTCTTGGTAGGATAAAACAAAGAGGTTACAACGGAACCGGAACCATCCGGGAAAATTGCATTCCGGCTTCTTGTCATTTAAGAAATAAAAAGGAATTGAAGAATGCAAATCGTGGTACAATTGAATGGTAATTCTGCTGAAATGGGTTGACAGTTCCATTGTGAGTGTTGCGTCTATACTTTTTGGAAAAAATCCAGTTACAAAAGTGTCCACTTATTTCCGGAAAGAGCATAAGCTATGGATCTTCCACGACCCTATGCAATTGCATGGTATAATGCAAACATGGGTGGCACAGACCGTATGGACCGAAATGTAAACAACTACCGAATAAGTGTTAGAGGGAAGAAATGGTGGTCGTCCATTTTAACTTGGCTTTGACTGATAGATGTTTCAAATCAAAACGCTTGGTTACTCCACAAAAAATCTGGCTCCAAATTACCCGGACTTCAGTTCAAGCATTCGATAGCACGGTTTTATTGGCGGACTCTTGGTGACCCGAAACCTCCTGATGGTTTTCGTAGACATAAAATGGAAACCGAAAATGCTAATGCTCGCTACGATCGAGTGGACCATTTGATTATAAAGATCCCCAATAAAAAAAGATGACGATGTGCAGGTTCGCTATGCAGATCACACTGTACTACAATGTGTTCTAAGTGCGATGTAGGCTTATGTGTAGCTTGCTTCCAGAAAAATCATTACATATCTTTAAATTTATGAATTAAATACAAATAATACTGAAATAAAATGCACCGTGGTGTAGTGGTAAGTGCGCTGGACTACTACGCAATGCTGCCCGGGCCCAACACCTAAGAGATTTTTTTCACGGTACCACCTCTTTCGAATATCTGACACGCATTCAAAGAGTATCATTTGTCATGATGAGCTTCTCAACTCGCCGTTCGGAGTCGGCAAAAAACTGTAGGTCCCTTCCATTCGTGCAAAAATATAATACGCACACACAAATGGTTGCGAGAAGCAGGCCCAGGTTAACCCTGAGCTGTAGCGCCACCTAAAGTAAAGTAATACTGAAATAAAATACATGATTTGCTTGCATGTATACAGTCTTATTATTTATACGATTTTTGTGGTATCAGGACTAACGTTACATATATGTAACGGCCTAGTGTGACCAAACCTTATTAAAAAAAAATTTTAAAAAATCTGATCTAGGTAACTGCACACAATACAAGCCGCGCTTTACAATTTCAGGCTTGTATCGAACATTTTGGACTCTCGTCATTAATGGGTTAAACAGGCAGTAAAATAAATTCTAGAAAAAAATACACATAAATATGTACATATCGAGCCACAAAATATAAAAAGTGCAAGCAAGCGAAGAAAACAACAACAAAACAAGCGAAGAAAATAAAATTCTTATTTTCAGATAAATAAAATTCTTATTTTCAGACAACAACAAAACACGAGATGATTTTTGACTGAAAATCTCCTTTCGAGTTTGAGCGGTTGAATGATGTAGGAAACTAATGCATACCTACCACAATACATAGTACACGTATCTAAGGTAATATATTGCGCAGGAAAAATGGCCGAAATTCGTGCCCTTTCTATAATTGCACTGAGTTTGGAGTCTAATTCAAAGTAATTTGTTTTTGTTTTTGAATGTAAACAAATATTTGCAGGGCACGTATTGCAGCCATCTTGTTGATTTATTGACAGGTGCGCGAACTTGATCGAAAATGAACACTCTGAATATACTGCCTTAGTTATGTGTACTGTGCATACCTACACAACTTTCAAAATCTTTTGCTCTAAAAAAAAACTACTAAGTGAAAAGGGGTTTATGTATACAATTTCTTCGGCCGGTAAAAATGCTTTCATACTAAAATTTTATATGAGATGCGCCTTCTTGGGTTTGTATATTCTTAAGTTTTATTCCTAAAGATATGAAGAAGAAATAACGTCGTTTTTAATTCAAACCTTAAAATTCAGCTTGCAATACAATTTTGAATATTTCGATAGTTTTTTGGTGGCAGATAAGACTTCTTTCTTGTGCAATGCACTTTGCAATACAAGATCTATTTCGGTGATTGTGTACAAAATAGATAACACCTCGATTTTGATTTGTATGATGTTTGTATGATGTCGAGGGTATTTTTTCGAGTATCTTTATGCATCGATGCCAAAAGTGGTGTCCACTTTGTACATAATTATCTTCATTTTGTTCGACGAATTGTGTTATTCTCAAATCAGGAGATGGTAACCCTACGGGAATTGCTCTCCGATTTGCGGCGATTTGTCATGCTACTACGGTAATCCAGTGAGTGTTTATAATAGGGACAGTACTGAGAGGCAAATGTCCTATCTTTGCTGTACTGACAACTTTTGTGGACCAGAGTATAGAAACTAAGAAGTTTCACTTCTAACGCGCTAGATTCTCACGCACTTTTTTTCATACTGCGAAATTCAAATTAATTATCCGCACCGCAATGTAAAATATCACAGAGAACAATTAATAGCAACATTTAGCGAGTATAAATACCTACAGTAACACTTGTGAATAGTGGAATGCTTGGGTGCATTTTTTTTTCTATACAATATTTCTATGCAATATTTCTACTATTCGGGTTTGTTTCCGCAGTCGTTAACGTTATGCGCGTTTTTTTTTTTTTTGTAATCTGTATCGGAAATATTTTCCATGTTAACACTTAAACCCCCCACATATTTTTGCACTGGGTATCTCATACACGAAGTTTTTCTATGAATATTTTATGAAATTATATAACTAAAATCAAATTTGAGTTCTTTAATATTATGCTCAGTAAATAGCATGCAATCTAACACAAACAGCCTACTGGGTATGTGATACCCATAAAAAAATAACTCACCACAAAACATATATTTTCGACATAACAACACTGATTGTAGTATACAACGAAACTAAATACTAATACAATAATTTATATATGAGCGACAAAGAAAAAATCTCTGTAGAAAAAAAACTTAACGAAACCAAATTTCACTCGGGTATGTCATACCCATGTGTGGAGTTTAAGTGTTAGATAGCTAGAGGTCTGCAATGAATGTTTTGAAACCAGTTTTATTTCAAGTACACTTCAGTAATGCACTCAGAGCTTGAAAAGTGAAACGAATGAATCACCTGATATTTGATCACTGAGTGAGTACTTCACCCATTGATAACAAAACATTGATGCCCGTTTTCACAGTGCGAGCTTAGTGTCGATCCAACGTTAATCTCAGGATTAACACGAATTGCGTTTTCACAGTGCAGGCTTAACGCAATCCTGTACTTAAGTACTGTCATAACTTAAGCCACCGACTTCCACGGCTCGTATCGATCCAGAGAGTAAATTGTTGCCGTAAGTGTACCAAAATAATATTAACCTCCAAATACAGTACAGAAAACCTACCTAAACGACGAAATGTTGTATCTGGTAATGCGGCTGGCATTGCGAGTCTCATTTTATGCAAGTGGAGGGGGATGATTCTGCTGATGATACCGCTGCTCGCTCTCGCTGCGCTGGCGGTGGCGACTTCAGTTGTGTCTTGTGTATCTGTTTCATCAGGATGCACATCGAAGGAAGGGAGGGGTGGGCAATTATTTTGTTTTCGTCAGCATACTGCTATCCCGTCGTTTTTTGAATTAAAAATGAATTAATTGAATTATTTTTCTGTTTCCACACATGCAGCGGCTTCTTTGTCTTCTTTTCTCTTCATTTATATTGTATTTTTTTTCTAAAAACCACTTGACAAGGAAGTGAAAACCAAATTTCGTTTGTCATTTTGTGTTTATTCACAATTACTTTTTTCCATAAATGGTTCACAATGACATTCAATCCATGACTTAAATATACCACACTTAAGTGTTGACTGTGAAAACGAAAACTTCTTAAGTGTTGGATATGTTCAACCCTACACTTAAATAATCCGACACTTAAGGCCCCGACCCATAGACAGTGAAAACGAGCATTAGTTCAGTACACTTACATAGAATGAGTACACTGAGTACAATGAGTCCATTCGTTATACAATGGATGCATTCATTAAACACTGAGTACACTGAGTAGACTGTTTGCTGTAGAAATGATATGAAGTAAGTGTAGGACTACGTTACAGGAAAGGGGTCTGTTATACTAGTAAATAAAATTAAATGAAAAATTTCACATTTTGTTAATACGTGTATTATTTATTTTGTTTTTTTATATTTGTCATATAGTTTAAGTTTTCTTCAAGATCGTTATTAATATCAGTTTTGTTAATATTCGAGTGTAAAAACATTTCAATTTGATTTACAAAAATTGGGCCCGAACCAATTAAACTCAGTTTTTCGGATATTTGTTGCCTAGCTGAAGATGATATTTTTTCTTGAGCAGCACTCCTTGCTGGAGAAGATACAATTTTGCAGCCAACCTTTATAAAAGTGACTATTCTTCTTAAAACAAATCTTCTTTTTTTAGGTAGTGCTACAGTTCGGCATGATCTAGCGCTTGCTTCTCGCAATCATTTGTGCTTGCATTCTATTTTTGCTTGAATGGAAGGGTTCGACAGTTTTTTTGTCGGCTTCGAACGGCGAGTTGGGAAGCGCATTGTGATAAATAATAATTGCGACTGCAATCCAAAAACTACCCGACGCGACGCCTTCAGGGTGGTTTTATCTTAACAGCTGTTAATTACGTCACGTAATTTACGTGCACTTTGCTTATGACGACCATGTAAGTGAACATTACACTGATTATTTTGCAGTTTTTGGCTTCTTCTAGTGCACTGACTGCAAATGCAATAGTATTTTTTTCTTACAGATTTTTACTTTTTACTTAAGGTGGCACTACAGCCCGGGATTAACCTGGGCCTGCTTCTCGCAACCATTTTTGTGTGTGTGTTATATTTTTGCACGAATGGAAGGGACCCACAGTTTTTTGCCGACTCCGAACGGCGAATTGAGAATCCCGTAGACAAATGCTATTCTTTGATTGCTTGTCAGACATTCGAAAGAGGTGGCAACCGTGGAACACTTTTTTAGGGGTTGGACCCGGGCTGGGACCGAACCCAAGCAGCCTGCGCAGTAGTCCAACCAGTGGCGGATTAAATGAATAGGGCACCCTAGGCAAAGCATCTCACCGACGCCCTTCTGGCAGCCAGCCTCAAAAAAAATTAATATTTGGTAAAAAAACAAAAATAGAGTTTTGATGTTAGTACAAATGTGTTAGTTCATATGTATATATGTATATTTATTATTTACTGACATTCAAGAAAAAGTGTTATACAAAAATTAAAAATGCCTGCGTCTACATTTTTGGCTTGCAAAATTATCGATAATATCATCATAGTTTAAAGAAAGCATTAAGTCGGATTCGATGTTAAATATTGCCAAGGAATTTAATCTTTTTCCAGCCATGGTCGCTCTCATTCACCCACTAAATTAAGCGAATGTGCAGAGCAGGGTATATATTCTGCAAGGGGACATAGTTCTTTGATTTTGCCCTGTAATCCATTGTAAATGCCTGATATATTTTTGGCATTATCATACGCCTTGCCTTTACAGTCTAATATATTAATTTAGAAGATGAAAGTGTACATAGGAAAAAGAAACGGGAATCGATTTTGTTGCATACTATGGTATAGTTACATATGTACGTATAAATGTATGTACAGACGTTGTACTAAACATCAAGAAGGTAAGGCACGATTCGGAATCTCTAGAATTGAAGAATCTTTTTAATTGGTTTTGGTTATTTTTCAAAAGTTTCGCGCGTGTGTCACTTTGTAAAAAACTTCGGGCAGGCGCCCCTTGTAACCTCGCGCCCCTAGGCAATTGCCTAGTTTGCCTTAGGGATAATCCGCCACTGAGTCCAACCCACTTACCACCACGGCTACGGCGTGGGAGAGGTCACTTACTTTCCTATCGTTATGTCTGCATTAAGATGTTGTATAAATAGTCCCGCGGTGTTTTTTTTGTTATATTTGTGTATACACAGTGTACCTGTGTTTAAATGAAAAAAAAAAAAACAGAGCTGATAGAGTTAAACTATTATTTTTTTCGTAATCAGTGCCTCAGATTTACCTTATAACACACTTTATATCTCAGAAAAAAAATTTATTATTGACCAGTGTTATTTATTTGTGTTTTAAACATTTTTTTATCAGTTTCTTTTACCCACATTCACGCATTTAGTTTTTCTTATCGAAAAAGATAATAGCCAACAATTCGCGCGAATTGTTTGCTATTATCACTTTATCAAAGCGAATTAAGGCCAAATGCAAAAATGTTGGCTTTATTTCACTTGGCGTTATTTCACGGCACCTCCGGTTAGTTCTGTTATATTCAACATGCTCTAAGAAGGCCTGAATTCTCGTACTAGCCGTAATTTTGGTCTTAAATTAAATGATTTTCAGGATATAAGATTTGTTGTGCTAAGAACCATTGAATAAATTCCTCCTGAATGCGGTTTAAAGTTCCAACAGTCTGGCGTCATCAAACAAACACAGTACCCAGAAGTCTCTTCGAATATTCTTTTAAAGAAAATAACTTTCTAATTGAAGAAATCAAATAATTTAAGCATTTTTAATTTGCATCCCACATTTCTTTGTGAACCTTTGTTACAGAACAGCATTAAACTTCTAACGTTCATGTCAAATCACCAAACTCTTATTACTTTCCAGTCAGGATGTCATTAAAGGTACACCTCCTTTCATGAAACAATCCTTCTGCGCTTGTAGCATCTGCAATTTTCATTTTCAAAACGTACTCCCTGATACTCGTATGTACAGTGCAAGGAGGCACTGCAGCTCTACCTTGTTTTCTATCCGTGCCAGTTGGAGCATAAAACCGAAAAATATTTCTACAACCAAATGTGATACGAAAATACTAAAGAGCTTGGTCACTGTGCTGTCCATTGAAGGGGAATGCATATGGACTGGGTTAAAATCCAACTTTGTTATAGCAATCGTCTACTGGAAGTCAAGTACTTCAATTTGAACATGTTTAGCAGAAATTGGATAATTGCGTGTTTACGACTCTCTGTGTGTGTGCGTGAATGTTTTGAATAAAAAGGACCCACTGTCTGAGAGGCAAGGGGACAAAATTACAGTTTGAATGCAGTTGACATTTTGTGAGCAGTCAGCCTGAATGGCATTTAATTTGCATTTTGGAATAGTTTTCAAAGGGGATCATGGAAACTGTGGTCACATGTAAAAGCCAACAAACTTACAGCACATATTTTCATCTATATTTTGGTATTGGTCTTCAAATCAATTGAGGTTATTCTGAGAAATACGAGTATTTCTTAGATTTATAAGAAAAGTTACAGCATACATACGACATAACATAGTAGATATGTATGCCTTTGTCAAATGCAGATACATTTTGAAAGAATATTTTTTCGATCTTTATTCTGTGTCAAGTTTGGAGAAGAGTTGCAGGAGTTTTTTAGATTTTCCATGAAAAAGGAGCATTAGATCTGGGGCATGTACCAGAAAACTACAAGTCTTGTACAACAGGTGAAATTTAACAATTAACAATAGTTTTTGTACCACAAAGCTACAAGTAAACTTAACAATTAACAATTGTACAAGCGAACCTTAACAATTGGGAAATTCAGAATTTCCCCACTTTCAATTCAATTCAATTTATTCGTATAATTTATACAGTAAGATACAATATCTTTTTAAGTCCTCGTCAAACAGAACGCGTTTTCTAACGCCACGCCGCGTAAAGATTATTTAAGCCGTGTAAATATTATTTATTACTGAAATTAGGATGTGAAATTAAATTGAAATGCAATTTTTGTATTATACGTAAATATTTGCTTATTTACGAGTGTATGTAAATTTTGATCCCCATATTAAGGAGGTCGTGAAGATAACGGTAATTCGCCATCTTGGGGTGTCTGCCACATATTCTGTGACCTCATATTACCTAAGACACTGCGGAGCAAGACGAACGCAACGATACTATTAATTTAGCCATACGAGTGGACATCCTTACATATAAACACAGTGTAAGAAATTCATAACCCTTCCTTTTGGCTCTGCCATAGTTAAGTACAAAGAAAGTTAAAGCAGAAAAATGCCACCAGTTGATTCGAAAGCCGGAGTCGCACAAAGACTGGCCTTTTTTTATATTTCCGCATGTCTCAAGATTATTTAGAAAAACTACATTTCAAAACAAGTTACAAACTCCAGGTAACCCATTTCAACAAGAGAAAGACAACCAATTGGTTTAAGGCAAACAATATGTACCTGCTCATATTAATTTTATCATTGAAATTCCAAAAATGATAGTTTTACTATTTTTATCACGCGTGTTGTACATACATGTATAATTTCGCATATTTCCAACAAATTTTTGCATATTTTCCCTTGAACGCCGCTTTAAAAATAAATAATCTGTTTTTTTATACAACTCCGCTTTTCACCGCCGCGTTCAAAAATCAACGCTGAAATCAAACGCGCTCTGTTTGCCTGGGTTTGTGTATTTCAGTACAAAACAAAAAATAATCTTAACGCGGCGTAAAATAATCTTTACGCGGCGTTAGAAAACGCGTTCTGTTTGACGAGGCCTTTAGATAGTATAAACTTAATTATTTAATTTAAATGATGTGATTATAAGTTATAAGTTAAGTTACAACTTTCTGGTACTTTCTGTACCACAAAACTACAAGTGCAGACAAAATTTAACAATAAATTGTTACATAGTTGAAGCAATTTAACGTGCGAATTGAAATTTGTTAAGTTTTTACAAGTCGGATTTTAAGAGGTTTCTTATATTACTTGTGTCTCATTGATGCACCAATTTTTAAATTAAAACTGTATTTTCATTCGTACATCTAGTATGATGAGAGAGTGAGTTTTGTACTGAATTATTACTTTAAATATTTTGCTTTAACTTTCGTCAGTTCAGATTCGTGTGCGCCGAGTGCAGAATATTTTAAAGTGCAATGTCTTTTTTCGATTCGGATGAAAGTGATGAAGATGAAGAATCACGTCGTTTATTTAAAATTTATAAGCCACGTATTAATTGACGAACATATATTTGTTGAATAATTTCGTCTTTCATATCGTGTAGTGGCTTGGTGCCGTGAAATAAGGCCAAATTTTTGCATTTGCATTTAGGAAACCACTGATAAAAACAGCTTAACTTTATTTGTGTTTAAAACGATTTTATTTCAGTTTCTTTTAACATACACACATATACGCATTAAGTTTTTCTTATAGAAAAAAATAATAGCAAGCAAATAAATTAAACAAATTTCACGGCACCAACAATATCATCAATAAATATTATAAGAAAGGAGCTGCTGTAGATGGCTACCTTGTGGAACTCTAGAAGCGCAAGAAATTAATCTTGAATAATTATTATCAAGACAAACTTTCTGCAACCTAACAGGAATGATTGAATCCACGTTAACATTACTGCATGAAATCCCAATTTTTCTAGCATCTTGATGAGCAACAGTCAGCAGATGATTCACACGATCAAAAGCAGCAAGACAGCATCAAATAGGTACCATAAATGAGATCTTTCAACCATCGAGGAATAAACCTAAGGCTAGCGATACATGGAACATCATAGCTAAAGTTTTGCCGATAAAGTTTTTAACCCTAGATTACTAACCTTCGTCGAATCGACTACGCTTGCTCCAATTTCTCTTGTTTTCTTTCCGCCCAGTACTCTAATCTCGCCCATTTCCCATATATGCTTGTTTAGTGTTGATCTTTCAAAGGTGACACATTCATTGCGAGTATTTACGCCGCCGTTATAAAGATATAACCACTATCCGTAGTCGAATCGACGACGAAGGTTAGTAATAGTGTAGCTTTTTGAAAACTGAAGATAGTCAGTTTTCGTTGGTTTTCATATAAATTGCATAGATTTCACTGAATTTCTTTTACAATTTAACGATTCGGTAAGCGTTTTAGAATGCGGGAATGAAATATTGTCTATAGATTGCCGGGACCTTCACGCTCTTGCCAAAAGTTAATATATCCTTTGACATTTTTAGATCTCTTTATTACAAATTAATTCATCGCTCAAGTCCTAAACGAAACTAATACAGTAATTCAAACTCAATTCGGACGGTATACCAGAATGTGGTTCACGCAGTCACCTGCAAAAAGCTAAAATTAAAGCAGCCATAAAAGACAATCATTTAGCATGCCAAGTAGTTATATCACAATTGATAACAACTACGCTGCAAATTTAGAATGTATGTACATATATCCGCAACAAACCCGCTAAATATGGCTAATCGACGAAGGTTAGTAATAAGGTACTATAAAATAAGATTAGTAATCTAGGGTTAATAGTATTACAGAAAAACCATCAGTACCAGTCTTAGGCTTCGGCTTGTGGCTATTGATAGCAGACTCAATATTCTGAACTGTTAAAACTAACTAGCCGAAATCAATTATATATATTAAATAAGATTCGCGCAATGTTGGTATTACTGAGGGTGAGAAAACAGACTCAAAAAACTGAGCAAATAATTCAATAGAATTGTTAATTCGATACAGAACTTTTACACCTCTTTTGGTTCATAAAAGACCAAACTGATTTGGAATCATGTGTTTATTTTCAATTTTATTATGAAAATAATTTTCAATATTCTTTGCCGAAGCAATAGCTATATTAAAAGCTACAGAAAGAGCTGCGAAAAGTGAAGTGGAAAACCTAATCCACTCGCTCAATCTTTCAACACTAACAGCAGTAAAAACATAAAAACCGCTCACCCGTCATAAGTCAAATCCGCGATAACATCATAAAACGAGATAAAAATTTGAAACTTGTTTGGATTCCAGGATACATCGGGATTAGGGGCAATGAGCTGGCAGTTAAAGAGGCCAAAGCTAAATCTACAAACTTGAGTCCAAGAATATCAAATTATCAAGTTAAAAAAAATCTTTTTAAAGTGTAAGTTCTTACTGGCAGCAGAAAGAAGAAGACTGGAGACAGTACATCCATCACTACTCCTCCATCCATCCAAAATTTCAGCAGATTACCCATCAAATAACTCAAAAAACACCTCTCCAACAATTAATAAATGCTTCACAATCTAGCCAGCTAGTTAACTCACAATCACCTGCTAACCAAAAAAAAAAAAAACCTCCAACATGCCAATTTTTTCAATCCAGCCACACTTTATCTCTTAAGCACTTAACGACTGATTATTCTATAGACATATATACAAATGAATTGATATTTTGTGCCTTTACTTTTCACGCCTAAGCCGCTGAACCGATTGTAATGTTACTTGGCCAGGAGATAGTCTGGAATCTGGGGAAGGACATAGGCATAAAAACCACCCACTAGGTGGCGCTGGAGTCCAAACAAAACACTTTCCGATTATAACATAATCTGGCAAGAAGATAATCTGGAACCTGACATAGGTGAAAAACCGCCCGCTAGGTGGCGCTAGAATCAAGGTATTAAACTTTTCACACTTAAACCGCTGAACCGATTGTAATGTAATTTGGCAAGGAGATAGTCTGGGATTTGCGGAAGGACGTAGACATAAAAACCGCCGGCTAGGTGGCGCTGGAGTCAAGTTATTCACAAAATCTTTTCACGCCTAAACCGTTGAACCGATTGTATTGTAATTCGGCAAAGAAATAGTCTGGGACCTGAGGAAGGATAAACTAAATAAATCTTGACCCGATAGGTGGCGCTGGAGTCGAGTCATTAACAAATTTTATATTTAGGGAAACAAACAAAAAAATGTGATGGTGACATTCTTATGGACTTTACATTGCATTAAAGACAAGAAAAGAAAAACGCCATACAATTTTTTGAGGAAATCGACATACATAAGTACTACATGCAATGGCATGGTATGATACTATTACATGGCAATGCTAAACCTCATATCTTACGTGTAACAGTACAAAAACTCTTTTATTTGGGATTGAAAATTCTTCTTCATCCACGATACTGTCCTGATGTTCCAGTCAGTCTAAAATTATTTAGCCATTAGCAAAGGGCCATAAAATCCTTTAAAGATAGATATCATTGCGTTGAAAATTCAGAAATTCTTAAAAATATTTATACTTGACGTCGGAAGAGCAAGGTAGATGCAAAATTCTTTAATTTTGATAAGAGATAAATGCATAAAAAAGCATTATTTGATTTTAAATGTTTGTTACTAAACCGATTATTTAATATAGTATGTACCTACACCCAAATACAGTCGAGAACGGATAAGTGCACAACGTCTGGGCAATAATTTTTTGTGCACTTATCCGGTCTGTGCACTTATCCGTAAGTGCACATTTTTGAACTTACATACAACGTACTTATTTAGAAAGGTGCACCGTACTTACACGCTAAAAAGGAACAAGAAATAACATAATATGTATACCTATTTATCCTTTTTTTAATTATTTTTTTTTAACAAGGAAAGTAAAAATTAAAAAAATTAACACAAAAAATGTACACACGTCCATGGAGATATTATATCCAAAATAACATTATTAATATTTACATACTTCATATACATTATGTACTAAGCAGGCAGTTTTTTAGTATGTATTTAAATTAAGAGAAAACATTTTTAATTTAGGTTTGAATTAACAAACCAAAAGAAACTATAATTTGATTTTCAATTTTGTCTACATTTGCACAATTCATTTTATTTTTATCCAAATAATTTCTTACAGTATCTAGAGAACGAAGAAATTCTCGGCGAGTAATGATGACCTCTTCCGAGTGGCCTGGATCATCAACTTCTTTAGATATAAGCTGCCTAGTATTCTCACCCTGAATTGCAATTGCAAGGATTAAAAATTTGCATTTACACTTATCCGTTTGAAAAAAAGTTGAAAACTTTGTTTGGGGATTTGAAAAATCGTTCACTTATGAGGAATTTGCACTTGCACGTTTTGCATTTATACGAAACAAATTTGTATAGAAATCGCGTGAAATGGCTAGGGGCATCTAAAGTCGTTGCACTTAAGCGTTATCCGTTTTCCGCTTATCCGTTCCCGACTGTAATAGAAAAATTATGCTGTTGTTCATTCATACGTTGAACATTTGGTGTGATTCGACAAGGTTTGTCGGGTTTTGCGCCTCTTATTTCTATCCAGAACCACATTACTAGAACAGAGTTTTACCTAATAAGTAATGCATCTGTTTTAGTACACGGGCGGGACAGACAGACAGACAGACAGACAGACAGACAGACAGACAGACAGACAGATAGACAGACAGACAGATAAACAGACAGGAAGATAGATAGATAGACGGACATACAGCCAGATAGATAGACAGATACGCAGGCAAATAGACAGACAGATAGAAAAAAAAAATTGAAATTGAAGTTGAAAAATGGAACAGTAGTGATTGCATCCTACTATGTACTTCCTTTCTATCATTCCCGAATAACTAACTGCTCGGGCATATATAGACAGACAGACAGACAGATGGACAGACAAACAGACAGACAGACAGACAGAGAGACAAAGAGACAGACAGAAAATAAGACAGACAGATAGACAGATAGAAGGACGGACAGACAGCCAGATAGATAGACAGACAGATAGATAGACAGATACGCAGGCAAATAGACAGACAGATAGAAAAAAAAATGGAAATTGAAGTTGAAAAACAGAACAGCAGTGATTGCTTCCTAGGAATCTGATTTCAATACGCTTAGTTCTAAATAAAAAAATAATACTTTATTACACCTCCAATTTTCAGAGTTATTACAATCTACTAAAATTTTTGAAGCAAATGTACTTCTCAGCCACCAAAAAGACTGATAGCTATTCTGTTTTATGTAATGAACAAGATTTTTGTACTATGTTAAAGATTTTTCAATTTTGTTGTTTTGTTTTGAAAATGTATTCTGTGGTTTTTGAGACCGTTGCCTTAAAAATCACTTGCTTAAAGTTAATTTAATATTTATTGTTTTTGAAAGAAATGATATAATAATGAAATAAACAGCTTATGATAAAAAGAGACTATTTTATGTTTAAAGAAATATTCATTGATAAGAAAATGTATGCATTAAATAAAATTTACAAATACAGTGAACTCTCTTGTAACCGGACACTGACGGTACCGAGAAATTTGTCCGGTTATGAGAGGTGTCCGGTTATGGGAGAAAAAAAATCGACATTCTTTAAAAAATAAATACAATAGACATATGGTCTTCATTTTATTTTATAAAGGAATTTATTTTTATGTCATAAACATAAATTACCAAAAAATACTAGTTTCTGTCTATGACAATCAAGCGTTAAATGACACATACATACATACATACACTTAACATACAAACCTATTTAAAAATGCAATGGGATTTATAAATGCACATACTTGTTGGATAACACGTTTGCGGACAAGACAGCATATGCCGTCATGGTTGTGGAAATAAGCGGGTCATGACAATTTAAGATATGTATGTTAGGACAAGACGGGAAAAAATGCTTAACATGAAACATACATACGTAACATATGTACAAAACATAGCATTATTCTAAAATTTGCTGAGTAAGCATGTTCAAGATCTTTCTCCGATTGGCTGTATAAGCATTAGCAACATAAAAGCCAAGACAGTGATACGAGTATCAAATACGGGTAAATTAATACACAGCACGAGTCAAAGAAAGCTGAAACATTAAAAATACAATATACCTACATAGTTCCATGTACTCTTGTGGACTCTGCAGTTCAATGGATTAAGGTTATAATATTTCTGAATAAGTTACACTGTTGTATTGTTGTTGTTTTGTTTTTCTGAATACATATACATAAGTAAATATTGTTCTTTGTTGTGTATGGAAATACTGTCTGTTACTACGTTATATGATAATGTGATGTGCTTTTACATTGTGTGTAGTGTGGAACTACGATATTTACATTTCCCTATAAACAAACTACTCCAAAGCACAAACATAATACCTGATTTGTTTACGATACCAATCAGCTTACTGCAGCGGAAGTGAGCATATGTTATCGTCCGCCGAAAGATTAGATGTTGGATTGTTACAGGTGAATTAGGCAACGATGCATATCATGGACATTTGGCAATCTAAGAGTGGAAGAAAAAACCATCACGTGTTAGAAGTGTGCAAACTTTACCTGTCCCGGAAAATACAAAATTGTGAAAAGACTAAATCTTAACTTTTGGAAAATTATTAGCAGTTGTAGAGGAAATCCCAAATAAATGTGAAGTGCACCCAGTGTGAAAGCAAACTCAGTAAAACGTGGCCGCCCAGGAAAAGATTACACAGAGTGTAGCGAAAGATCAAAACGTCGACGATACTATATTGAGTTTTTAAAATCCAATTATTTAAATGCGAATTTTTCAAAGCTCGATATAGACGAAATTTTAACACTTACATACCATGGTACTGTGAGTAATACGATATGATGTAAAATGAAGTGTTACTCATTAAATAAAAATATTTCGGAAACTTCGGTATACCGAGGTGTTTCTATAGAAATTAAATTTGAAACTCTATTCCGATACACTCAGAAAAAAAAATTATAATCACAACAATTTTATACTTCGTCACAAGAATAAACGTTTGTTAAAATCTGCTCAACAACTAAAATTGTCAATTCAAGAATAAAAGTTCTTACATCTAGAAAAACAAGTTCTTACATTTAATAAATTACATTGTTGAGATCTTGTTAAAAAGAATTAACAATAAAATACTTGTACCAAGAATAAAGAATATTTAAGAAATTAAAAATGTGAATGGTTGTCCTAAGAAATTTATTTTTGGCAGAAATTGAGAACTTACACTGAATATGCAAATGCTTAAAAAAAAATAAAAAATGTAAATTGTTGCTTCAAAGAAACCAATGTTAACTTGGAATCAAAAATACTTACTTAAAAAAATTATTACTTGCTAGGACTGAAAATCAATAGTTTATAATTGAAAAATTCAAAAATTACCACATTCGTTTTAATAATTTTATTTTAAAAATACTCAAATTTTCTGATTTTATTAACACATGTTTAAAAATTTGAATAATTCTTTTGATTATATTCGGCACTCCTCCAATGCACTGATTCAATCCATGGAAATCCAGTATAAGTCTAAACTTACAATATCAATATTGCATAGTTGAAACTTACTGACTTTGATTGGATTTTAAGTTTGATTTTTTATTATTTTAAATGCACACACTTACTGATTTTCACTCACGAAGATTGCCAACACAATGTAAGAAAACGCAAATAAAAGTAGATATAATTTCCGACGACAAGAATAATTCATTTTTAACCCAAAAACAAGATGTTCCTCGAAGATATTTTTTTGTTTTTTCCGAGGGTTGGTGAAAATCTTCCATAGACACTATGAGAATAGCAAGCGCGTGCTCATAGTAGTGTCAGATTCTTACTGACCAAAAACACCACCCTTCGATATACATTTGTTAGATACTGCAACTAAGATATACTTATCAAGCAATTTTTCTATCACGAAATATAAACGTTTGGCAGGTTACTTTCCCATGAAAGACCCTGCATGTTCCGCAATTTCGATGCCGTTAATCCTTATCTCGTCAAGTCTAAAGGTTTTGTCCTTTGTAGGCGGCGCAATGAATTGCTCTCATCCAAAATTCGTAGGACTGTATTGTTAATATAATATGCTTCTAGTTTTAGCTTCGATTGTCGGAATTCCGAGATCCCTGTGGATATCGTCGTTCCTAGCATACCACGGTGCTTGGAAAATTTCTCTAAGCACTTTATTTTGAAAGGTCTGTAAAATATTGGCATTTGTTTTCTTGGTACAACCCCAAAGTTGTATACCGTAGGTCCACACCGGCTTTAGCACTTGCTTGTATAAAAGCAGTTTGTTCTCGGTACTGAGGTGGGAATGTTTCCCGAGCAACCAGTACATTTCTCTATATATTTGATTTCTAATTCTTTACGTTTTATTTTCACGTGCGAATTCCACTTCAGCCTTGCGTCCAGTGTCACTCCCAGGTATTTGGCCTCATTTGCAATGGTATTCGGGCCAAATTTATCAAAATTGGCAAGTCATTAATTTTCCTATAAGTGAAATTCAAGTGAACAGATTTAGTTCCGTTATGGGCGATCCGCCAGTCCCTCGTGCAATCATTTACTTTATTCAATGCGTTTTGTAGTTTGGCAGTCGTTTCCTCGATAGTTTTACCTACTGCTAGGATAGCAGTGTCGTCGGCAAACGTAGCAAGGATAGTGCCATCTTCTTTCGGTATATCACGAGTATGTAACAGATCGAGAAGCGGCCCCAGAACGCTTCTTTGCGGTACGCCGGCCGAAATTTCTTTGAGCTCTGAGTATTCGTTTCCATTTTTAGGTAGGTACACGGGGAGTACTTGTCGTAATTTGCATTTCAAGCCATCGTGCCACACCTTATCAAAGGCTTGCGAGACGTCAAGAAATACGGTTGAGCATATCTTTTTTTCTTCTAGTGCTTTTTCGATTAGTTAGTAATTCTATGCACCTGGCCAATCGTCGAAAGCTTACTTCTGAACCCAAACTGGTGGTCAGGGATGAGATTATTTTCTTCTATAACCAGGTGAAGACGTCTTAGTAATATCCTCTCGAAAATTTTGGATATGACTGGAAGAAGCGAGATTGGTCTATACGATTTTACTTCATATGACGGTTTTCCTGGTTTTAAAACCATTATGACTTCCGCAACTTTCTATTGGTTCGGCACGTGTTTTAATCTGAGCGCAGCATTTATAATATGGAGAAGCTTAATTATTAATGCTTTTCTAGGTAAGGCTTTGAAAATTTCTGCGGTAATCAAATCATAACCAGGAGCTTTCTTAGGTTTTAGTTTCGCGATCTCACGTTCGAGTTTTCTAAGCATTGCAGATATTAGCGTTAAATCGTCAGATGGTGGAGTTACCATCCTCTAGATTTTGACGTTGTCGTGAACCACTTGACCATCGTTCGGTTTAAACGTTTCTTCCAAATGGGCGGCAAAAATATCCGCTTTTTCTTTATCTTCCCTTGCCCATTCGTTTTGACTTATTTTAAGTGGCGGCGCGCGCGGGGATTTTGGCCCTCTGGTGCCTTTTACAGCTTTCCAAAGGGAATAATTGGAATCTTTTTTTCGCTGTTAGACTTTCAAGGCCTATCGCACGATTCTTAAAATCTTTAATGCTATTCTTTAAACAATTGCAAAGACGATTCAGATATGCTTTATGCTGTGGAGCATGAGTCTGTTGCCATATTTTACGCGCTTTTCTTTTTTCCCTGATTAATTCTTTTATTTCAGAAGGATATCCTAGACCGTAAATGTCCGGCGTTTTTCTTGGATTGGGCGTACTATTCCAAGAGGCGACCTGTTCTATCTCAACGAAGCAATTGACTTCAACCTCGAGCTAATAGGGTGTCGTAAGCGGTACGCTCAGTTCGACATTTACTTCGATTTCGTTCCTAAAGCCTTCCCAGTTAGTTGTTATACCAGTTAATTTCACTGGCTCTAGGTTATATACTAGTTTTTCGCTCAGTGTCAAAATAACAGACGACAGATCAAAGCTCTCTTCAACTTTTAAGTGGTTGGTAGTCGGTTTTTGTTTGCCTACGTTCTTTTGACCGATCTTACGATTTGCCTTAGTTAGCAGTTTTGTTATTTTATTTTGAGGCTTATGGAGTGCATCTCTCCGTTTTTCCAACTCCTTAGCTACCTCACAGCCTCTATAATTTGCCGGGTGCTTTCCCTTACAATTAGCACAGATTGCAGGGGCTTGTTTGTTTACTCCACAGTCTTGGGAGAGGTGATTTCCGGCGCATTTCACACACCGCGGTTCTTTGTTGCAATACGTTTGCGTATAATCAAACCCTTGGCAACGTTTACACTGCGGAATTATTTTCAAATTTCTACGCATAGGCTCGATTTTGACCACGATATTCAGTATGGTTTTAATTCGGTAGATTTCGTCGATACTATCAGATTTATCGAATGTTAGCATAAAAAGCGGAAGTCCACGCCGTACCAAGATGTCCTTATCTATTTCAGATTGTTGCTTTTCCTTCTTGATGATATTAACGGCATCAAGAATTTTAAAGCCCTTATCTTGAAGGTCGCTCATAACCTCTTCTTTGGCGCGTGATGTCCCCTTGCTACAACACGATGTGGTCTTTCTGACTTGATTTCAAAAGTATACCACTGAATCTTATCGATATTAAGTTTCTGGGACACTGCTCGGTAGTCGTCATGGTCATCAACGTTAATCTTCCACGCATTATTCCTCAAATATATGACCTTAAATTTCGATGCTATCATTCCTTTAAGGAGGCTATGCAACTTATTATATTCCGTTATCCCGACGACGTTTATTGGCGGCGGTAAACAAAATTCCGTTCTAAGTTGATTTTCTTGCGGTTCGTTACGCTTTTCTTCATTAAATTGCGAAGAACCGGCTCTCCGTTTTTTAGTAGGTCTTTTCTTAGGGACCCGATTCATTTCACGTGCTAGATCTTCTTCATCGGTGTGGTATTCCCGACTATCTAATACTGCTGGAGCACATTCGCGCTCTTTCTGCAATTGAGTGTACTTTAGAACCTTATTTTCTTCTCTTAATAGATCTATCTCTTTCTTTAGGTTTTGATAGAGTAGATCCATTTCGTTAAGCTTTTTTCGGAGACTTTATTTTCTTCCTCAAAGCTCGAAGATATGATTTGTTGAGAATTCAAGAATTTATTTTTTTTTCCTGAAGAATTAGGTTTCGGTTTGATAATAGGCGTGTTTTTTTTCAAATCTATATAGGCTAAACATGTTTCCGCAACATGTTTTCAATGTAAAATACAACAAAACCTTAGCCTGAATAATTATCCAGTCTTATTTTTGTATGGAAAACTTTTTCGAAATCTATATAGGTTTAAAAAAAAAAAACACCAATGTGAAGAAACATTCTTTTCCACCAATAATTTTTTTTGTTGCAACTATTTTAATTGTTAAAAGTCAACAGTTTAAAATATTTGGATGAAGAACAAACTGTTAGGCTAAACATTTTCCGCAGTTATTGTCCAGCAACAATGCCTTTTGCCTTAAGTATGAAATTGTTACTGTTGCATTTGTATTCTTGAAAATTAAAAAATTTTAACTGTTTTTTCAAAAAAAAAACAAAAACATTTTAGATTCGAGTATCCAATCTCAAATAGAAATATTTAAAAATAAAATGCTTGAGAGAACACTTTTCTTCTTAATCTAACAATTTTTCGTTTTGATTATATCCTAACACAAATATTTGTCCTGAGTATATGATTTTTGATACAACAACTTCAAACCAAATATTTTAAAAATTAATGTGTTGCCACAAAAACTACTATTTACTGGCAAGAATTTTCAGCTTACAATTTTTTAACAATTGAAAATTCTTGTTTCAATAATGCTTTTTTTCTGGGTGTAGGGTTCGTGTGATTCATTAGAAATTATACAATGTTACTTTGACCTGGAACTGGCGCTTCCGTGTAATAATACTTCATGTATCATGTAAGGTCTTATGTAGGTACTGATCCAACTGGTAATATGTATTGTCAGTTTACGGTCAGTTTAGTAAATAATTAGGCTTGGCTGTGAATATGCCTCGAAGACAGACATTTTTCTTTATAAATTCAGCAGGAGCAGCTTATATTACGGGTCTTAACAAAACCGTATACCTTTTCAAAAATATAGGAAAATATAGAGGACGGAGAAGCGTTTAACCGATTTGAAATCGTTTTTGTTTTTTCTTATGTGCGTACAACTGTCCTTGACGTTTCCATTTTTAGCGTTATAACATGACATTTGTGAAATGTACAGCGTCGTGCCTATATCGCCTTTAGTGCGCTCAGCGATTTTTTGCACCATCTCCTCTCGTCTGGAAAAAGTCACACAGTGCCAGATCAAGATCAAATTGGATTGTGATAACTTTTTTATATCTCCGTGAAAAATCTAAATTAAAATAAGAAAACAGTAAAGGAATTTTGTATATTTGGTTTTATTCTCTTCCCAAGGGTTCACACTGCAGCTTTAAATTAAAATCTGAGTACCTAAGACCTAGTAACTAGAACACACTATTATTTAAATTTCACCAACACCCAATCGTGCTCATTAGCAAAAGAGGTATTCAGGAGACTTCACCCGAACACTTTAATTGTGAAAAACGTCACCCCAGCGCAACTTCGTGCAACACAGAAATGAAGTGTGGAGAAGCTGAGAGAAATCCTGGATGAAAAGAATGCAGATCTTGCTAACGGTCTCGCATGAAAATCAGACTTTCAGTTGCTCTGTCGGAACTGACGAGTTTAAAAGCAAAACATGAAGAGATTTCGGGAAAAGTAATTCACTTAGAAAATCGGAACAGATTGTTGGAGGCAGAAATTAACTCGGGTGAAATAGGCTAACGCGATAATTGACTGTCGCTTTTTTGATTGTCATTTTTGATTATTAACTATTCTTTGCTCTGTGTAAATCGATCGCAAAAAATTGCTGATATATTGGCATCACTTCTTAGTCTGTCAAGAATTAAATGTCATTTTCACATTATGAGTATTAAGAAATGGTTTAAAGGATATCCATACAGATTCGTACATATAAAGGTCCAGGTAGTTCCAAAATATTCGCTCTATTTCGCAGATTTATTCTTATCAGTCACTCCTCACTATCCTCGTCATTGCGTTTTGGAAAATTGCAAATGATGTAAACATTGCATTTGAACTAATTTCCTTAATAGAAAATATGTCAATCCTCAAACATTTTTTTCTTAATATATTCACCAATTTGAAGTCGACCGCACCAAAATCTTTATGGAAATGACATTAATGCATGAAAACGATAACTAAATAGCTGTCACCTAAAATCAACGCAAAAAAACGATTGCCGATTTGATAATCACCTAACACAGAGCAAAAGTGTCGATTTTGATTATCAACTATCAACTATCGGGTTAGCCGATTCCACCCCAGGCTAATGCAAAAAAGCACAGAAACGAACTTAGTAGTGCACTTGCCCATAGAGGCTAACAAAGACCCGGTTGAAAGTGCAAAGTAATGGACTGCTAAACAATAACGAAGTAAACACTGATATCGAAGATGCGTACAAAGTCCGTGGACAGGATTCCACTAAAGCCAAAATGTACTACTACGTAATGCAAAAGGAACAAAAGTCAGAAAGATTTGCCGCACAATGTTCGCCAAAGGAGATCCAAGTTAGTCGTTGTCATGAAGGTTCTTCGCGAATTCCAACCGTCTGTAAAAATAGCTTTAAAGGACGACAAACTTTACGTGGACGATAAAATGTTTTACTGATCTATCCGTTGGACTGAAATGTGGCACTGAGAAAGGAGTAGATGTACTTCAACGAATATTTGGAGAGATACCCGCATCTTTAACAACTTTTTATAAGAAATGCGAACATATAAACACAACAACGATAAGTCAATGGCATCAAGAACTGTCAGTCAAACATCAAAAGGAGCTGTCACAAAATCAACCGCTGTACACAACAACTCAGGTGGAGATGCAAGGGCACACCTACATCCAACAACGAATTGAATAGAACCCGTCTACCAGAACAACGAAAAGCTAATAAAATTAAAAGTCTTAAGTTATAATGTAGTAAATTATGAAGTAAATTATGAAGAATTTAATTTTAAGAGCATTTTTGCACAATATGAACTAAGGGGCATACCCGCAGTTAAAACTAATTTGTTTGGAAGAGCAAGTGGGGGAGAACTTATTGGTTATAGAAAGCGGATAGAAGGAGCAACTATTGTATCTAAAAAAGTAGAGGAAGCTTTTGTGCTAGAGCTGATAATGGATACCAAAATCTGTCATTAGTCCCAGTATATTTAAATTGTTCCCATTGGCAGCGTGATTTTGATAAGATGAGGGATTTTTTAAATACATTAGGATCAACAGATATTGTAACAATCGGTGACTTCAATGGAAGAATCGGGAAATCAAAAAATAATTTTTCAAGTGGGTTTGAATCACCATATCTTCAAGTAATCCGCAACTCAAAGGATGCAATCAGCGATAGTAAAGGTGCCAGTATCCTCGAACGAGCAGATATATGCCTTTGACTGCCGAATTCTAAATGGGAGCTGTGAAGGTGATCCTACACTTTTCTTCGCGGAACATCGTGTTCAGTCATTGGCTATTGTTTTCTTCCTGGATTTTGGATTTCATCACTCAGCGAGCTTAGAGTAGCAATGAAAACATTTTCAGACCATATGCCTCTCGAAGTTACTTTTAAGATTTCATCATCCACCAATGCAGGGAATCTGACACAACTAGGTCTATTAACAAAGCTGACATGGAAAGATGAATTTCGAAATATGTTCCAAAGAAATCTAAATGCAGAACTAGTTAGATTGAGAGAATCAAATACACTGCCCAATATTGAACTACTAACAGAGATCATTAAAAGAGCTGCCCCATAAAGTATCTACACTAACGGGAGACAACAGAATAAAAAAAAACAAAAGTGGTTTGATAAAGAATGCATGAGAGCCAGGGATTCTTCTTTCGCATTTCTTAGATTACTACGATCAAGCAATTCCACTTCATTTAAGGTTCTCTACGCGGCGTCTAACAAGTATTTTAAGCATTGTTACCTTTCGAAAAAACAAGCGCTCTATCAGCAAAACGTAGATATGTTACATGAAGTGAAATCGTCAGCAGAATTCTGGAAAGCCGCGAAGCTCATAAATGGAAAAAGAAATATTATCGCCCCAGGCTTACAAGCAAATATGCTCAGAGCCCATTTCAGCAACCTCCTCACTTACTTACTTACTTAGTTGGCGCTACAGCTCGAGGTGAACCTGGGCCTGTTTCTCGCAACCATTTGTGTGTGCGTGTTATATTTTTGCACGAATAGAAGGGACCTACAGTTTTTTGCCGACTCCGAACGGCGAGTTGAGAAGCTCAATCGAGACAAATGTTACTCTTTGATGTTTGTCAGGCATTCGAAAGAGGTGGGCACTGTGAAAAACTTTTAGGTGTTTGCGGCGGTATTCGAACCCAAGACCGTTGGCTCAGTAGTCCGACGCACTAACCACTTGCGCTACGGTGCCCACCTCCTCAACACAACGCAAATCTCTCCATTGTTCCAATATCCAGCTCCTTTGATTATAGATGAGTTCTTAGATAGTTCAAACACATTATTTGAAGTGCAAAGTGTATTTACGAAAGCTAAAATAAATAAAGCCCCAGGAGAGGACCGTGTGCCTTTTGAATTTTATAAGAACTGTTCCCCGGAATTCCTAGCAACGTTTGCATCTGAATTCAACCGGATCTTTGAAACTGCGGATGTACCAGGAAGCTTTCGCAGGTCGATAATTTACCCATTGCACAAAAAGGGTCCCTACGAGGATCCAGCTAATTATAGAGAAATTTCATTACTCAATGCATCGACTAAGTTGTTTGCCGCAGTGCTTACCACGTGGGTTGGAAAAAAGGAAGTTTTGCACGAATTTCAAGCCGGTTTCAAACAAAAAGTAGTCAACTATCGACCAAATATTCTCACATAGCGGAGATTTATAAAAAGAAGCACAAAAAGGTATATTCATTTTTCGAGTAGCTTTCGATACCATACCGCGCAAAGCAATATTTTATAAACTCTACCATATCAGATTCTTAACAAAAATCATGAATGTTTTGAATATAGCATTCAATAATATGGCATTTGGGATGGGACCCACTAATCTGAGGAGTTTGAAACGACACGATGGGAGTAAAATAAGGATGCATTCTAAGCACGTTGCTGTTCATTTTATATATCAACGACACAATAGATGCTATTAGAGGAGGAATAGAGATAAGTCAATCGAAAGTCCCAGCCCTGTTATTCGCAGATGATATGGCTCTCCTCGCATATACTATAGAAGGTATGCAGCTGATGATTAACAGATTGGAGAACTATTGTAAAGTTTGGAATTTATCTCTTAACCTAGCAAAGTTGAAAATAATGATGGAGGGGGTAGATTCTGCCGAAAAGAAAAATCTACGTATAATGGTGAGCTCATTGAAGTTGTACGAGAATTTAAGTATTTAGGAGTTTTACTCGTATCAAACCTGAATATGAAGAAATACTTAACATCCAAATTAGCAGAGGCAAAGCGAGTTTGGGGACATTGCATCAGCCACAAAAGCATATTCCACAATGCGAGAGTGCAACTGCATCTTTCATTATTCTTTATGGAGCGCAAGTATGGGGATATCGTCCATACGATGACATCGAAAAGTTTCTTCGCATCTTTATAAGAAGAGTACTTCGACTACCAAGTAGTTCACCCATATACATGCTCCACCAAGAAACAGGTATTCTTCTCCCTTGTTCCTGGACACACTTAAGCTTCATTTAGACTATGTGGTACGAGTAATGGCAATGGATGAAAACAGAATACCGAAAATAGTCTTATCGCATGTATTATTGACCAGAGGAATTTGCGTAGAAGAGTGGGAAAAGTTAGCGTCTGACTGCAAGTTCAATCTATCGGTTACCATTAACGAACAGCTAGTATCTATAAAGAAAAAGTTTATATGACAGAGATCATATGACAAATTCGTAAGCGACGCCAAGGTATCACAATACAGACTATACTATAGCAGACTGGACCACTACATACGGGATAGAACATATTTTCCAGATGGTACATCAATCTCTATAACAAGAGGGGAACTCTTACCCCATAGTTATATCCCGCACCGCCCAGAACATCCCATCCCATGTAATCTATGCAACCGGAAAGAGCATGAAGACGTATACCACTTTCTAGCAGTATGCCCCATCCTTAAGGAACTCCGTTAAGGTATATTTGGAGTGCATGTACTCGAGTTGGAGGAAGCGATAAGCATACTCAATGGAGACAGAGGCTGGGATAAACTATATACCTATTTATCGAATGCCCTCGATACAGAAGCTGCATAATCGAAGAAATTTTTTAAAAAAGAAATCTAAACTTTATGAATGGGTATGAATATTTACTTTAAAATTTCCAAATGTTAATCTGGTAGATGGCCTTCAGTTAAACCAAAAAGACTGACAAATTGTTTTTAGCATTGTAAATATATCTATATTTATGTACATATGTATATGAATTTTCTTATGAATAATAAATAGTCTATCTACTACAACTAACTACTAAGATCAAATGGCTGCAAAACCGTATTCTATCAGAAAATTAATGGCATCCTTTCGTTGGGAACTATTACAGACACTACCATATGAATTTTTTTGCTATCTGACGCAAATATTGACTTTAGTTCTTTGTATTGCAAAAAACCTGTTACGGACGCATATACCCTTTGGCAACGGGTATTTAAAATGCAATCTACCTTTGTGGGACCAATTCCAGAGGTATAATCTATCAGCAGGTGGTTTTCTTTTATTTTTTTTTAACGCATATTTCAACCGTAAAATTCAATTAACTTTTACCTTGTGGCGAATCGTAAAATCATTAAATAACTATTTCCCGAACATGTTTCTACGCCCGGCTATTTATATTTATATGAAAGGGAAATTCAATTTCTGAGAATCAAGCATGGCGCATATTGTCCAGGACAGGACAAATTAAGCAACTTAATTCGATACAAACATTTGGCTGAAATTGATTTTATGTTACATTGCAAAGCGAAGCTATTTATTTGCACGCTTGCATGGGAAAATGGTCGAAACGTGTTGAAGATCGATATTTAAATATTTTTATTTATTGAAAACAAGTAATTGGTGGTGACACTGTATGGTTTTAAGTTTTTAATTAATACCAAAGGAAACCGACTGGTTCACGCGTAATTACTTGTTATCAAAAATAAACAAAAAACAAATTTTGTGTAGGATATGTTTGGTTAAGTCCCAATTTTTGGTAATTCAAACGTGTGCAAATTATTTTCAGCTTAAGCTACGAATCGCAGCCGGAGAGTTTCCCTGGGTAAGATGGATCGTGGATTTTTGACAGATCACCGAAGTTCAAAAAAAAAAAAAAACAATACACTGAACTTCTGACTGAATCTGGATACCAGCAACACTTCTCAATATAGTTAGGTATGCAGCACGTTACTACTTACATTTATTAAAAAGAAACACCTTCAATGTTTTACTTATACTTTTTTTTTATAAGATGAACGTTACCGCGTTGATTTCAAGAACTAAACGATTACAATATTGGCTTAAGAAGTAAATTAAGAGCAAGATCTACGATAAGTACTTACGATATAATTCGTGCCCTCCAACTTTATCTTCTTGAGAAGATTTGTTGGAGAGAGAGTTTAATTCAAGTGAACTCCTTTGCAAGCTTGATGTTTGATGCCCAAACGACAAGTGTGATAGGGTCACATACTTAGGGGAATAAGAAGAGCATCTTATTACGTGATAACCTGTTATTTTTCATAGTTTTATTTTGACTACTGTTAAATGTGGGCATGTTTGTATTTTTAGAAAGCACAATATCGATCAGTTATATAGAAGTTCTACCAAAATCAACAAGAATTTGGATGTCGTTTAAAAGGAAAATGTTCCTCTGATGACTGGTAGAACCACCGATAATCCGTCTTTGATGAAGTATGCATGGGCCACTGTATTGAGATCAGGATAAAATGCATATTATCGTTATACGCCATGATATCGAAGGGGTCGTATGGTATAACTCGCGGTTTTTTTCTCGCATATTGTTATTTCGCTGCGATCAATTCGCAGTTTATTATTTCGCATATCAACAAATCGCATTTTGTTTCTTTGCATTTATTATTTCGCAACCTTTTATTTCGATTTGTAATTATTTCGGCATAGGTTATTCTGTATTTATTATGCTTTGGACTACTACGCCATGCTACCCGGGTTCAACACCTAAATGTTTTTTCACGCCACCTCGTTCGAATGTTCGACAAGCAATCAAAGAGTATCATTTGTCAATGAGCTTCTAAATTCGCCGTTCGAAGTCGGCAAAAAACTGTAGGTCCCTTCTTACTTAGGTGGCGCTACAGTTCGGGTGAACCAAGGCCTCAACCAACAAACTCTTCCAGCTAGCCCGGTCCTTAGCTAGCCGCTTCCAGTTGCGCACGTCAAGTTGGCTGAGGTCTTGTTCTACTTGTGTGCGCCACCTTAGGCGAGGTCGTCCTCTGCTGCGCTGACCCTCCGCGTAAGAGTCGAATATTCTCCGAGCCGGAGCGTTGATGTCCATACGCTCTACATGTCCTAGCCATCTTAAACGCCCAATGTGCAGCTTTTTGACCAGGTTGATGTCGCTGAATCTTCTCCTCCAGAACCCGTCAACGCAAACGGTACCGAATATCTTACGAAGGATTTTTCTCTCGAAGCGACCAAGGATATCTTCATCCGCTTTCGATAAAGTCCATGCTTCAGCTCCATATAGCAAGACTGGGATGATAAGGGTCTATAGAGTCTCCTTAGTCGATCGAGAAAGGACTTTACTACTCAATTGCCTTCTCAGCCCAAAGAAACAGCGGTTGGCAAGAGTAATCCTTCGTTTGATTTCCGACCAGATGTCATTTTTTGAAGTTATGGCAGAGCCGAGGTAGACAAAGTCCTTTACTACCTCGAAGTTGTAGCTGTCTATTGTGACGTTCTGTCCAATTCGTCGATGTTGGGTGTCCCTTTTTGTTGACAGCATATATTTTGTTTTGCCCTCGTTTACGGCTAAACCCATTTTAGACGCTTCCATTTCTATACTCGCGAACGCACCGGTGACAGCTCGCTGTGTTCTACCAATGATGTCAATATCGTCGGCGTATGCAAGTAGTTGAACGGACTTTTGAAAAATCGTTCCTTGTGTGTTGGATTGTGAGTTTCGAATAATTCTTTCAAGAATGGTGCTGAAGAAGTCGCATGACAGCGCGTCACCTTGTCTGAATCCTTTTTTGACATCGAAGGTCTCGGTGAGGTCATTACCG
Organism: Brachyopa scutellaris; assembly: GCA_949775065.1. Taxonomy (NCBI): domain Eukaryota; kingdom Metazoa; phylum Arthropoda; class Insecta; order Diptera; family Syrphidae; genus Brachyopa; species Brachyopa scutellaris. The sequence goes on along the minus strand of OX459113.1, from coordinate 41,235,928 downwards.
ACCATGATGGAGCAGCGAGCTTTCTCCATCGTCATCCTGCACAGACGGATGAGTTTGGCAGGGATGTCAAAACTAGACATGGCTCTATACAGTTCATCCCTCCATATGCTGTCATAGGCGGCCTTGAAATCGATGAACAGGTGGTGGGTATCGACTTGGACTTCTTGGGTTTTTCCAGGATCTGCCTGAGTGTGAAAATTTGGTCTATGGTGGACTTTCCTGGCCTGAAACCGCACTGATAGGGGCCAATCAGGTTGTTGACGAAAGGCTTCAGGCGTTCACACAGTATGGTAGACAGGATCTTGTAGGCGATATTGAGGAGACTGATGCCTCTGTAATTGGAGCAGTTGAGGGAGTCTCCTTTCTTGTGGACCGGGCAGACTATGCTGAGATTCCATTCATCTGGCATACTTTCATCTGACCAAACCTTGGAGATGAGTTGGTGTATGCTACTACCAAGTCATCTCCAGCTGCTTTAAATAGCTCTGCGGGTAGACCGTCAGGTCCAGCAGCTTTGTTGGATTTTAGCTTGGATATTGCTATCCGCACTTCGTTTTGATTAGGTGGATGGGGGTTTTGGCTATCATCATCTAAATTGAACGGTACATTCTGCCTAACAGCGGAGTATTGGTCTTCATCGCCATTATACAGTCTGCAGAATTAGTCTTTCTATATTCTCAGCACCGACTGTGTTTCCACTACGATATTTCCATCCGCGTCTCTACAGGTTTCTGTACGGGATTTGTTTTGCTGGCACATTCTTTTTACCCTCTGGTAAGCATCTATCAATATCCTCGAATGCACGGGGAAACTGTGTCCCTTCCATGCGTGCAAAAATATAACACACACACACAGATAGTTGCGAGAAGCAGGCCCAGGTTCACCCCGAGCTGTAGTGCCACCTAAAAGGAAAAAGGAAAAGGGGGAAAAGGTTTTGGTAGCTCCCCCTCATGAGGATGTATCCACCCTAGTAACACACCGCTTCCGGCGTGACACAATCTTGGCCACCATGTCCTCATATTTGTATGATGGCCCCTAACTGAAACCGAAAATCAAGATCTCAGCGGTGCCGGATCCTCGTCATCCTCCGAAATCCCCCGTAGTTAGTTAAAATTCAGATCAAATTAATTTTATTTGTTAAACTTAAATTCAATTAAATAAAAAAATAAAGATAAAAAAAAATGTGAATCCACACGACGACAGGGAATCGTTATTTTGAATGGTTGAGTTTTATTTCTTTCGCATAAATATTTACAATAGGTTTTGTTACCACACATTTTACAATACAAAGATATGATTTTTTTTTTTTGATCTTTCTTCTGAAATATTGTTTACAACTTATATTAAATATAAATATATATAATATACAAGCAATGTTGAAGGAAACACGAAAAAAACCTTCAATTGAAAAGAGAAAAGAAATAAATAATAATAATAGGGTATGTACCTACCCTTAACTAGATAAATAAATAAATTAGTAAGTCAATATAAAAGTGACTAGAAAAATGCAATAGATTTTATATGAATGAAATATAGAAATTAAAATAAATAATATATAACATATAATAAATGATAAATAATAAATATAAAAACAATAAATAATAAATGATATGTAGATGATAAATAAATGATAAATAAAAAATAATAAATAATAAATAATAAATAATAAATAATAAATTAACAAATATAAACATACATACATAGTTCAATAACAAGAAAGAATACACAAGTAATGTTAATAACTCGTTTGTTAACTATTAGGTTGAATATAATTCATATGTAAGTTATTTACAAGAGTAATGTCCGCAAATTCGGTTAAGTGGTACCCGGGTACGTTTTGGACATTCAAACCTAAATATTTTTTTTCCACTGTTCCGATTTTTTTGAGATTCCTAGAAAATCATTTTTACGCAATAAAAACGAAAAGTTGTTGAAAAAAGTGAAAACAAAACATGTAGTTTTTTACCATTTTTCAAACCTAGGGCCGAAGTATAGAAACTTTTTTTTTTTGTAATGTACGTTTATTATAATTTTATTTGAGATATTGATAGTACAATCCAGGCATTTAACCGGAGCAGGCGTAATATGCAGGTCGTAAACAGTATTACAACAATTTTGGCAACGTTTCCGACACTTTCTCTTGATTCGGTCACCATTATCGCATTTCTTGCAAATGCCTGGCATCTTCAAACGACCGGTGCTATCTCGTTCTTCGATTGGTTGTGGAAGCGAAATAGAAGTGCATACCTGAGATTTTCGAGCGGAGTACGCTTCCCATGGCTGTTTTGGTAAATAGAATCGCGTTGTCAGCGAATCTAAGCTCCGAACTTTAGTCGATGGCATTCATATGTCTCGAGCCAGTTATTCAGGGAAAGTTTCTTTTCGGACATTTTCTGGATCATGATCTCAAGAAGCAACATCAATTATAGTGTAGAATAACGCCAAAAGCCACCGATTAGTTCTACATTTAGTCATATAACTCCATTATGATCTACTCCACCGTTAGTCGAGTTATAATCGAATATGATTTGTGGTTTTATAGATGCAGTTGTCGTATCGATTGCCCATCGTAATGCATGTAGGCATGCTGGATATCAAAATGACGGCTTTCTTTTTCTTCGGAACATACGAACATATCGTTGCTTCGGCTCTAAAACTGAACAAAGTTGAATAGATTTCGAGGTCTTTCGATGGCTGCATTGCCATTGGGATATACGGTTCATTTTTCCGAACCATCCTCAGCAATGTCAATCCATTGCTCTTGAGATTATTTAGCAGAGGTAATAACGTGAAGACGTTCTCTGTGGTGACATTCCGGTCAAAAAATTGTTACAATTCACAAACTTGTTCCTTCGTCAATTATAGACAATGACCTGACCTTGACTCTCACTCTGTGATCGTTGATCACTACAAAAATTAAGGAGAGAAAAGCACTCAGACGTTATAATAATTAGTTATTTTCGTTATTATGCACGCTTTCTGCAAAAATGATCGAATGATTTCAATGTAAACCGCATCGAAATATACAGTGGTACAGCGGTACCACCTATGGGCACTTCAGTGTGTTAATTTATATGAGTCGGTAAGGGTTAAAAATGTTTCTCTTAATTTAAATACATACTTTAAAACTACAAGTACTACTAAATAAGCACGTATTATGTAAGTGCAAAAATGTGCACCTACGGATAAGTGCACAGACCGGGTAAGTGCACAAAAAATTGATGCCCGGACGTTGTGCAATTATCCGTTCTCGACTGTAATTTGTTCAGCCGTGAAATTTGATATCTAAAGTAATCCTGGCGATATCTTTGCCAATATCTTCTGTAAATGTTTTTTAACTTGATAAGCTCCAAGATGAAGGAAGGGAGCTTTACGGAAAAAATTTGTTCGGGAACTTTGGGAACACTTTTGTCAACAGCGTCTAGCATTTTTCCTGAAAAGTTAGTCATGATTGAATCGACATCTTCATTTCTGGTTACATTTTCTGGATTTTTTGGGATGTTTTTGAGGTTTAAGGTTAATTCAGACCGAAAACGATCCCAATTTGCATTTTTTAAGTATATATTGCAATTTCCTCACCCCTGACCTTAGCAGTCGGCAAATAACCGGATAATGATCCGAGCTTAGTTCATTTAATGAAATAGGTTGTGTTATATAGCTATTCACATTAGTAATAAAGAAGTCGAGGACAGAAGGACTACGACGAGGACCAGAACGATAAGTCGGACTATTAGGAAACAACACAGATACTGGTAAGGTAAAAGATAAACTAGACTAAACTCCGCCAATTATAAAGTCACCACTAAGAGTTAATAATATACGAAGATCATTTTTCAGGCCTTTCCTTTTATCTAATGTTATTTTTCCACCAGGAAAATAAACGCAATAAATCTTAATTTGCCCCAGGTTGTTTAATTGCAACTCAATTCCCAGATTTTCTACGTACCCAGTTTTCACTAAAGGTAAAAGCGAATGCTGAATTGATCTTCTTATTAAAATAGCTACACCTCTACCAATTCTACCGATTCTATCACATCGATAGAATTTAAATTCAGCGGTGGATTATCTTAAATCTTTTTTAAGCCAAGTTTCTGTTATTAATGCAATGTTAAAGTTTCTAGTATTTAATAAATGCGTGAATTCTGTAATTTTGTTACTTATACCTCTCGCATTCCAGGTAATAATAGGCGTGTTTTTTTTCAAACCTATATAGGCTAAACATGTTTCCACAACATGTTTTCAATATAAAATACAACAAAACCTTAGCCTGGATAATTATCCAGTCTTATTTTTGTATGGAAAGCTTTTTCGAAATCTATATAGATTTGAAAAAAATATTTATGTGTCTATCTATAATAATATTACTTAACATCATGATATAAGAACTTAGTGGCTAAATGTGTGATAACATTAGATTGTTCAATCTTAGTTTTACATACAGATAATTTGGTTATCATTTCCATTGCTAGAGTTTAGCTCTTCAGCTCTGAATAATATGTTTGTGTTGTTGTTGACAGGAATATTGCCAGACGCATTACTGGTGTTATGCACCAAAATGAGAACGTTTAATAATCCAAAAATAGAAAAACACACTTATCTCTGCAAAAGTCACTATCAGAATGAACTTATATTTTATTACCACAAAAAGTCTTAACGTCTATCGGTTGGGGTCACTGTCATGCATAGTGCCGCCCGGATATGCTGATGTGCAAATTCAGAGTTCGGTCGTCGCTCCGTAATTTGATCATTTTGTTTGCTTCCAGCACGCAACTATGTGAAATTGCAAGGCATGTAAAACGATCAAATGGATTGTTGCGAGTGTTGACCTTGCACCAGCACATCCGGCACATGCGTATGCATAACATCTCCCTCCCTTAAAACAAACAATATTCTCTTATTGACGATTATTGTTAAAAAAAAAATTAAATCAAACGTTTATACATGCATTTTAAAATTTAATAATAACGTAACGAACGTACTCAAACTTTACATTTTTAATTCAATCTTATTCTACTATAATTCTTTTTTTTTTGTATTTTATTTCTGTTCTTCTGGTTTTTCGAACTTCAAGACCCTTAACGTATTATGTTTCTTAACTATTTCTGGACTTCTGTTATAATAATGGACAATCTTTTCTTTTTCAACAACGGGATTCCGGTTTCTTCTATTAAAACAGTTTTTAAAAAACGTTATTTTACTACCTCTTATAAGTTTCAAAGCATAGTACACAATCAGAACTGTTAAAAACATAGTTGATACGGTAAAAATTCCATTTTTGACTCTCTTTGGTATGGGTTTTAAAAAGTTGTTTACAAAGCTTTCTTCATTTTGTAATTCAATACTTAAGTCTTTTACATCTTTAAGGTTAGTTTTAAGTTTTGTTACTGACACATCTAATGGTTTTATAGAACTCAATTTAGTATTTAAACAATCGTCCAGTCCAAAATAATACTTATCACTATTTACATAACTATAGGTTACATTATCGGTATTTATTTTTGTTTCCAATGTTGTAAATTCACAATTTGAATCCAAATACAATATTCCTGTTCCTTGTATAATATCATCATTCTTAATATTTTCACAGTTACATTGATATTTTGTATCATCTCTTATTGCAAAAAGGTATTTATTTAAACCTAGAGAATGGAATATTTCTATATTATTTAATATTTGCTTAATATTACAGTATTCGATTGATCTACTCATAAATACATTTAAGATGCAATCATCGTGTTTTATTGTACTATGCATAATTATGTCTTTACAAATATGGTATCCTTTTACTTTCTTACATTTGCTAAGATCAAGATTATTATTATATTCCTCTTTGTTTTCTGTTACCACAAAATTTTCCAATACAATATCCAAAATGTAAATATTATTTCCTTTAATGATAGGTAAATTTATTGGTTCGAATAATTCAATATTTTCTTCTTTTAGTAAAGGTATTTCAACTATAATGTTTAGAGTTTTCTTTGCTACGTAGGATTTAATTGTTGATTCCTCAATTATATAGCTATAGTTTTCGATCGTTGGGTCAAAAATTAAGTCTTTCCTCTTTGAATTCCCTTGTAGGATTTCTATCAACTTCGTAGGTCTCAAAATTATTGGATGAACTATATTTGTTTTCAATAGAAAGATTGCCTGTTCTATAATATCGGTTTCCAAATCTAAAGCTAATGTTTTATCTAAGATCTGCCTATGTACTTTTTCAAAATATTTATTTATCATTAATTCCTGGGTAAGGTTGTTTTCTGTTTGAACTAAATTGTTTATTTTATCAACTAAATCATTAATTTTGCTTTCATGTGCATAGTAACTGTTATGTAAAGCTTTATTCTGTTCGTTTAAAGATTTCATTAAAACTATCTTTTTTTTTTTTTTTTTCTGGCTACTTTGAATTTTTTCGTTATTACTCTGCAGTGTTCTAATAGAATTTTCGTAGTACTCACTGTCTTCATGATCCATAGTTCCAAATAATCCTTTTAATCCGGTCCCAATGAAATTGGCTAGTCCCCTTTTGTTTCTGCCTATCCTAATGCCTAAGAGAGCGTATATGTCTTTTACCCTTCTATCTATGCGAGATGTATGTCTTTGAACTTCCTCTTGAATTTCGTCACATTCCAGTTTGTGAGTACTGCATATTGCACCAAGACCTTGTGATTGTCTGATAATTTTGTCGACACTCAGTTCTATTTCTTCCATATCCAAAGAATTTATCACTGCTATGCATCCTTTTACTTCTTTTATAACTCCTTCTCGTTTAAAATATATTCCATTTGAACTTACTCTCTCTATTTTGTTTGCTAAAGTTGTGTGTAGCAATACACAGAATATTAACCTAGAAGTTGTTTAATCCAATATTAATATATTTTATTTTACTACATTATATTTTTTTTCGTGAATAATAATTTTACTATCTCATTTAGGTTTAACCTGGTGCCCTAAAGGATTTTATTTTGCTTTTGTTATACTTCATTAGCTTATTATTTCTTCTCACTACAACATAATCCTTATGAACCTGCACTATTTTATATGGACCTACATATTTCTCGCTACTTTTATCTCTTCTATCATTCTCTATCAAAATCTTATCATTTACGCTATAATCTTTAATTTTTGAACCTAATCTTTTATCGTATATTACTTTTGCTTTCTCTCTCATATTCTGAAAGTTTCGTTTAACTTCAGATTCTAGCCGGATAAGTTTTAGCTGAAGTTCTTGCACATAGTCTGTGGTAGTTTTTAATTTTAAGCATTTAGTTTCGTTAGGTGTATTGGCTTTCCTTCCAAACATCATTTCATGAGGGGTAAATCCTGTACTACAGTGTTTTGTGGTATTATGGCAAAAGGCTGCATATCGAAAAAGTTTTTCGTATTCAGGTTTAGTCTTATCTTTTATCATCAACCTTAGGTATTCACCTAATCTAGCATGCGATCTCTCCGTTGATCCATTAGACTGTGGATAAACATTACTTGTTCTTATATGCTTCATTTGAAATAATTTACATAATTCTGACATCAATTGATTTACAAATTCTCCTCCGTTGTCGGTGAGAATATATTTTCCAAAATTTAAAATCCATTCTTCGGTAAATGCTCTGGCAACCGTTTCGCTTTTCTTGTCTCTTATTGGGATGTACTTTATATATTTGCTTAAATCATCTTGTACTGTGAGGCTGTATAATATATTATTATTACCTTCTTTGTACGGTCCAGTGAGGTCTAAAGATACCTTTTCTAAACTTTGGTTTGCGCTGGTTACTATTTTCATTGGATTTCTACTAGGGTGCCTATTAATTTTTTGCTTTTGGCATTGAGCACATTTACTTATATATTCTATCACATCACTATTAAGACCTTTCCAGTAAAATTTTTCTCTTATTCTCGAAATTGTGGCTTTTTGTCCACCATGTCCTCCTATTAGATTTTCATGATTTTCTTTTATAATATCTTTCTGCATTTTACTATCGTTTACGACTTCAACATCTAATTCGGATGTAGTGTCACTATCGCTCTCGCTAACTGCATCATTTTCATTCTGGATTACTTCCTTAGTACTAACATTTCCTTTATTTACGTTTTTGTTTACACTCGATGGGGGTGATTTCCTCGGAATATGCCTATCTAAATTCGCTTTACCTGTACTTGAACTGGGAATGTTATCATTTATTTCTTTAAAAATCGTTCTAAGCGCTGTGTCGTCATCTTCTTCTATGAAATCTCTTCCAAAAATATCTACTATGTCTTTTAACGCCTCATCACTTACAACTTTTTCTGCTTCAACAGGATATGCACAATTTTCCTCTAACTTATTCACTGCGGCACTATTTGAAGTTAAGTTCCTACTTAATTGGTTTTTGTTGTTATTTTCATATGTAGTCTTAGTTTTATCGAAATTACGAGAATTAAAATTATCTTTTTGTTTATTAATGTATTTAAGTTAGCTCCTGATTGTCTATTTCCCTGGTTTCTAAAGCAGTTCTTTGAAATGTGACCCGTTCGACCGCATGAGTAACATTTAATGTTTTTGATATGGTTAATTTTCACTAGATTTCTCGTAGTATATTCGCATGGAATAGCATTCTGATCTCTTCTTTTGAAATAACCTAAACGAATCTCCTCTTCCATTGCTAACTGACTTGCTTCTGCTAAAGTTTTAGGACGCTGTGTGTTCACAAAAGTTCCTATCGCATTCTGCAATCCCGAAATGAATGCGTTAAGCATGTCTTTTTCAATCGAAATTTTCTGACCGTAATATGTTAAGTCATCAGAATCATCTTCTATATAAAGAGACTGAATTCTTCTACGAGCGAGAGTTTCGCATCTTTGAGTAAACTGAACTACAGTTTCATTCTGGCCCTGTTTAATTCTGGTCATCTCCAAATGTAATTGTAAACTTGAATGTGTATCCCTAAATACTCTGTTTAATTCGTATTTTAGCTCTTGCCATGTCTTAATGTTTTTGTTCATTAAAATGATCTCTGCATTGCCTGAAATTCTACTTTTAATTAGCGTCAATAGAAATGATTTTTGTGATATAGAGGCCAACTTCATTGCGTTTTCGCAATTTTGTATAAAATTGTGTGCCTTTGAAGGGTCACTATTAAATTGGGGTATCAGCTTTATTAAGTCATTCAAATTTACTGATTCACTAAAGACATTACCTACACTTTGAATTTGTATTGGAAATGGATTTGATATATGACTTTCGTCAATGGATTTAAATTCAGGAATCATTTTGTTATTGTTTGAATTTGCATTAGTACTTGTACTTTGCATACACATTTCCTTTATTTTTTTTATAGCATCTTTAACTAGTGGGGAATTTTCTACATTGACTTTATTTCTTTCCTCTATTGTTACCATGAATAGCTTTCTTGACCAAGTTGTGTCTTCATAAAATATTAGATAATCTTCCTCACCGTTATCTCCTATAATTATTTTTAAATTATTTACTATATCTGCTAAACTCATTTGGACTATGTTTCCGGTTTTACTGCCTATACATCTAAATTTTTCTACTAATTGTTCGTCCGTAAATTCGATTTTGTCTATGGAAGCCATTTTCCTTTATTTGTTATTAAATATTTTTGATAAATTTATAACACTAATAAATACTTAGATGATAATTAATATAGGCTTACAGGTTTGCTTTCATTTGTTGTTGTTACTTTCGATTCTGCTTGCTGATGCTCTTTCCCGCTGCGTTCGTTACCGCTTGCTGACGTTTCTTTCGGCTGCGTACTTCTGTTTTCTGATACTTTTACTTTGCTGCTTCTATGGTGTTTTGTGCGTTATTTTTGCGTAAAATCAACCGAATAACTATGAGTGTTTCAAATCAGAATAAACTCTCGGCTTTTCGTACGTATTTTATTATCGTCTCACTACCGAATAACTATGAGTTTTTCATATCAGAATAAACTCTCGGCTTTTGTGCTTTTTTTTTGTTTGTTAACTAACGTTCACTCGCTAAATACACCGAATAACTATGAGTATTTTAAATAAGGATTAACTCTCGGCTTTTTATGCGCGTTTCACTTTTTGTTAACTTGATTCGTTTTTTTTTTTTCTTTCGTTACCCGAATTACTTGAATACGTTCAGAGAATTAAGAATGTATTCTCGGTTTTTCATAAAAGAATCCCACCGCTGCCACCAATTTTGTTATGCACCAAAATGAGAACGTTTAATAATCCAAAAATAGAAAAACACACTTATCTCTGCAAAAGTCACTATCAGAATGAACTTATATTTTATTACCACAAAAAGTCTTAACGTCTATCGGTTGGGGTCACTGTCATGCATAGTGCCGCCCGGATATGCTGATGTGCAAATTCAGAGTTCGGTCGTCGCTCCGTAATTTGATCATTTTGTTTGCTTCCAGCACGCAACTATGTGAAATTGCAAGGCATGTAAAACGATCAAATGGATTGTTGCGAGTGTTGACCTTGCACCAGCACATCCGGCACATGCGTATGCATAACATCTCCCTCCCTTAAAACAAACAATATTCTCTTATTGACGATTATTGTTAAAAAAAAAATTAAATCAAACGTTTATACATGCATTTTAAAATTTAATAATAACGTAACGAACGTACTCAAACTTTACATTTTTAATTCAATCTTATTCTACTATAATTCTTTTTTTTTTGTATTTTATTTCTGTTCTTCTGGTTTTTCGAACTTCAAGACCCTTAACGTATTATGTTTCTTAACTATTTCTGGACTTCTGTTATAATAATGGACAATCTTTTCTTTTTCAACAACGGGATTCCGGTTTCTTCTATTAAAACAGTTTTTAAAAAACGTTATTTTACTACCTCTTATAAGTTTCAAAGCATAGTACACAATCAGAACTGTTAAAAACATAGTTGATACGGTAAAAATTCCATTTTTGACTCTCTTTGGTATGGGTTTTAAAAAGTTGTTTACAAAGCTTTCTTCATTTTGTAATTCAATACTTAAGTCTTTTACATCTTTAAGGTTAGTTTTAAGTTTTGTTACTGACACATCTAATGGTTTTATAGAACTCAATTTAGTATTTAAACAATCGTCCAGTCCAAAATAATACTTATCACTATTTACATAACTATAGGTTACATTATCGGTATTTATTTTTGTTTCCAATGTTGTAAATTCACAATTTGAATCCAAATACAATATTCCTGTTCCTTGTATAATATCATCATTCTTAATATTTTCACAGTTACATTGATATTTTGTATCATCTCTTATTGCAAAAAGGTATTTATTTAAACCTAGAGAATGGAATATTTCTATATTATTTAATATTTGCTTAATATTACAGTATTCGATTGATCTACTCATAAATACATTTAAGATGCAATCATCGTGTTTTATTGTACTATGCATAATTATGTCTTTACAAATATGGTATCCTTTTACTTTCTTACATTTGCTAAGATCAAGATTATTATTATATTCCTCTTTGTTTTCTGTTACCACAAAATTTTCCAATACAATATCCAAAATGTAAATATTATTTCCTTTAATGATAGGTAAATTTATTGGTTCGAATAATTCAATATTTTCTTCTTTTAGTAAAGGTATTTCAACTATAATGTTTAGAGTTTTCTTTGCTACGTAGGATTTAATTGTTGATTCCTCAATTATATAGCTATAGTTTTCGATCGTTGGGTCAAAAATTAAGTCTTTCCTCTTTGAATTCCCTTGTAGGATTTCTATCAACTTCGTAGGTCTCAAAATTATTGGATGAACTATATTTGTTTTCAATAGAAAGATTGCCTGTTCTATAATATCGGTTTCCAAATCTAAAGCTAATGTTTTATCTAAGATCTGCCTATGTACTTTTTCAAAATATTTATTTATCATTAATTCCTGGGTAAGGTTGTTTTCTGTTTGAACTAAATTGTTTATTTTATCAACTAAATCATTAATTTTGCTTTCATGTGCATAGTAACTGTTATGTAAAGCTTTATTCTGTTCGTTTAAAGATTTCATTAAAACTATCTGAGTTTTCTGGCTACTTTGAATTTTTTCGTTATTACTCTGCAGTGTTCTAATAGAATTTTCGTAGTACTCACTGTCTTCATGATCCATAGTTCCAAATAATCCTTTTAATCCGGTCCCAATGAAATTGGCTAGTCCCCTTTTGTTTCTGCCTATCCTAATGCCTAAGAGAGCGTATATGTCTTTTACCCTTCTATCTATGCGAGATGTATGTCTTTGAACTTCCTCTTGAATTTCGTCACATTCCAGTTTGTGAGTACTGCATATTGCACCAAGACCTTGTGATTGTCTGATAATTTTGTCGACACTCAGTTCTATTTCTTCCATATCCAAAGAATTTATCACTGCTATGCATCCTTTTACTTCTTTTATAACTCCTTCTCGTTTAAAATATATTCCATTTGAACTTACTCTCTCTATTTTGTTTGCTAAAGTTGTGTGTAGCAATACACAGAATATTAACCTAGAAGTTGTTTAATCCAATATTAATATATTTTATTTTACTACATTATATTTTTTTTCGTGAATAATAATTTTACTATCTCATTTAGGTTTAACCTGGTGCCCTAAAGGATTTTATTTTGCTTTTGTTATACTTCATTAGCTTATTATTTCTTCTCACTACAACATAATCCTTATGAACCTGCACTATTTTATATGGACCTACATATTTCTCGCTACTTTTATCTCTTCTATCATTCTCTATCAAAATCTTATCATTTACGCTATAATCTTTAATTTTTGAACCTAATCTTTTATCGTATATTACTTTTGCTTTCTCTCTCATATTCTGCAAGTTTCGTTTAACTTCAGATTCTAGCCGGATAAGTTTTAGCTGAAGTTCTTGCACATAGTCTGTGGTAGTTTTTAATTTTAAGCATTTAGTTTCGTTAGGTGTATTGGCTTTCCTTCCAAACATCATTTCATGAGGGGTAAATCCTGTACTACAGTGTTTTGTGGTATTATGGCAAAAGGCTGCATATCGAAAAAGTTTTTCGTATTCAGGTTTAGTCTTATCTTTTATCATCAACCTTAGGTATTCACCTAATCTAGCATGCGATCTCTCCGTTGATCCATTAGACTGTGGATAAACATTACTTGTTCTTATATGCTTCATTTGAAATAATTTACATAATTCTGACATCAATTGATTTACAAATTCTCCTCCGTTGTCGGTGAGAATATATTTTCCAAAATTTAAAATCCATTCTTCGGTAAATGCTCTGGCAACCGTTTCGCTTTTCTTGTCTCTTATTGGGATGTACTTTATATATTTGCTTAAATCATCTTGTACTGTGAGGCTGTATAATATATTATTATTACCTTCTTTGTACGGTCCAGTGAGGTCTAAAGATACCTTTTCTAAACGTTGGTTTGCGCTGGTTACTATTTTCATTGGATTTCTACTAGGGTGCCTATTAATTTTTTGCTTTTGGCATTGAGCACATTTACTTATATATTCTATCACATCACTATTAAGACCTTTCCAGTAAAATTTTTCTCTTATTCTCGAAATTGTGGCTTTTTGTCCACCATGTCCTCCTATTAGATTTTCATGATTTTCTTTTATAATATCTTTCTGCATTTTACTATCGTTTACGACTTCAACATCTAATTCGGATGTAGTGTCACTATCGCTCTCGCTAACTGCATCATTTTCATTCTGGATTACTTCCTTAGTACTAACATTTCCTTTATTTACGTTTTTGTTTACACTCGATGGGGGTGATTTCCTCGGAATATGCCTATCTAAATTCGCTTTACCTGTACTTGAACTGGGAATGTTATCATTTATTTCTTTAAAAATCGTTCTAAGCGCTGTGTCGTCATCTTCTTCTATGAAATCTCTTCCAAAAATATCTACTATGTCTTTTAACGCCTCATCACTTACAACTTTTTCTGCTTCAACAGGATATGCACAATTTTCCTCTAACTTATTCACTGCGGCACTATTTGAAGTTAAGTTCCTACTTAATTGGTTTTTGTTGTTATTTTCATATGTAGTCTTAGTTTTATCGAAATTACGAGAATTAAAATTATCTTTTTGTTTATTAATGTATTTAAGTTAGCTCCTGATTGTCTATTTCCCTGGTTTCTAAAGCAGTTCTTTGAAATGTGACCCGTTCGACCGCATGAGTAACATTTAATGTTTTTGATATGGTTAATTTTCACTAGATTTCTCGTAGTATATTCGCATGGAATAGCATTCTGATCTCTTCTTTTGAAATAACCTAAACGAATCTCCTCTTCCATTGCTAACTGACTTGCTTCTGCTAAAGTTTTAGGACGCTGTGTGTTCACAAAAGTTCCTATCGCATTCTGCAATCCCGAAATGAATGCGTTAAGCATGTCTTTTTCAATCGAAATTTTCTGACCGTAATATGTTAAGTCATCAGAATCATCTTCTATATAAAGAGACTGAATTCTTCTACGAGCGAGAGTTTCGCATCTTTGAGTAAACTGAACTACAGTTTCATTCTGGCCCTGTTTAATTCTGGTCATCTCCAAATGTAATTGTAAACTTGAATGTGTATCCCTAAATACTCTGTTTAATTCGTATTTTAGCTCTTGCCATGTCTTAATGTTTTTGTTCATTAAAATGATCTCTGCATTGCCTGAAATTCTACTTTTAATTAGCGTCAATAGAAATGATTTTTGTGATATAGAGGCCAACTTCATTGCGTTTTCGCAATTTTGTATAAAATTGTGTGCCTTTGAAGGGTCACTATTAAATTGGGGTATCAGCTTTATTAAGTCATTCAAATTTACTGATTCACTAAAGACATTACCTACACTTTGAATTTGTATTGGAAATGGATTTGATATATGACTTTCGTCAATGGATTTAAATTCAGGAATCATTTTGTTATTGTTTGAATTTGCATTAGTACTTGTACTTTGCATACACATTTCCTTTATTTTTTTTATAGCATCCTTAACTAGTGGGGAATTTTCTACATTGACTTTATTTCTTTCCTCTATTGTTACCATGAATAGCTTTCTTGACCAAGTTGTGTCTTCATAAAATATTAGATAATCTTCCTCACCGTTATCTCCTATAATTATTTTTAAATTATTTACTATATCTGCTAAACTCATTTGGACTATGTTTCCGGTTTTACTGCCTATACATCTAAATTTTTCTACTAATTGTTCGTCCGTAAATTCGATTTTGTCTATGGAAGCCATTTTCCTTTATTTGTTATTAAATATTTTTGATAAATTTATAACACTAATAAATACTTAGATGATAATTAATATAGGCTTACAGGTTTGCTTTCATTTGTTGTTGTTACTTTCGATTCTGCTTGCTGATGCTCTTTCCCGCTGCGTTCGTTACCGCTTGCTGACGTTTCTTTCGGCTGCGTACTTCTGTTTTCTGATACTTTTACTTTGCTGCTTCTATGGTGTTTTGTGCGTTATTTTTGCGTAAAATCAACCGAATAACTATGAGTGTTTCAAATCAGAATAAACTCTCGGCTTTTCGTACGTATTTTATTATCGTCTCACTACCGAATAACTATGAGTTTTTCATATCAGAATAAACTCTCGGCTTTTGTGCTTTTTTTTTTGTTTGTTAACTAACGTTCACTCGCTAAATACACCGAATAACTATGAGTATTTTAAATAAGGATTAACTCTCGGCTTTTTATGCGCGTTTCACTTTTTGTTAACTTGATTCGTTTTTTTTTTTTCTTTCGTTACCCGAATTACTTGAATACGTTCAGAGAATTAAGAATGTATTCTCGGTTTTTCATAAAAGAATCCCACCGCTGCCACCAATTTTGTTATGCACCAAAATGAGAACGTTTAATAATCCAAAAATAGAAAAACACACTTATCTCTGCAAAAGTCACTATCAGAATGAACTTATATTTTATTACCACAAAAAGTCTTAACGTCTATCGGTTGGGGTCACTGTCATGCATAGTGCCGCCCGGATATGCTGATGTGCAAATTCAGAGTTCGGTCGTCGCTCCGTAATTTGATCATTTTGTTTGCTTCCAGCACGCAACTATGTGAAATTGCAAGGCATGTAAAACGATCAAATGGATTGTTGCGAGTGTTGACCTTGCACCAGCACATCCGGCACATGCGTATGCATAACACTGGTAATGTTGATAGGGGGGACTGGAACGTTATTGGAAATGTCGCGATTGACATTTGAATTGTGTGCAAATTCTTCCCATGTGCTTTGCGGTGGAGAACTTATATTTTGTTGGCGTCGTTGTAGCAGTGAAGGGAAATCTTTCAGAGAAGCGATTGAGACCTGTTTCTGCACAGCGTAGGGAGCAGGAGAGACATATTGTCTATTAAAAGCTTTTGGCTGAGCATTTTGTTTTTGCTTGGCGGATTTTTCTTTCAGTTCCACATACTTCGATCTGCTTATACAGGTGGGGTCCATAGATTTGTGAGCTCCCTTACAATTTACACACTTGGGCACTGAGACATTTTCGCACTCGGCGGTCCTGTGTGGACCAGCGCAGTTGGCACAATACGTTTTAATGTGACAATATTTTTCACCATGGCCACACATCTGACAATTGTGACATTGGGTTAGCTTACCTTTAAGCTTTTTTTGATAGCTCCAATTAATTTGTGTGTGGAAAATGGAACGATCATTTGTTTTGAACCATTTTCCAATGAAACCAAATAGAAGGTGTCAGTGTATCGATCAAATTTTTTTTGTTATTTTTTTAATTGCAGTTCACTTGAGTCCACTTTTAATAAGTTCAGTTTTAAGTAAATTTGCGTCCATTTCGCCCATACCGTATAGAATCACTTTGAAAGCTATCTCGCTTTTTAGATCGTGAGAAAAAAATTGGCAATTTTCACTTTTTAGCTTATCGATCACTGTATTATAGGATTCAATTGTTTCGCATAGGATTTTTATACCGATGGATATTATTTTAATGCAGTAGTCCGAAATATTTAAGGATTTAATTAAGTTGTGATTTTTGGAGAAGTTTTATTGGTGGAACATACATTTTTGTTCGTAAGTTATTTGGCGAAATGATTTCGTCCATATCATCAGTGTCACTGTCCGGGAGACATTGTAAGGGACTCCAGTAATTTGAACTGGAGTCCTTTTTAGATGCACTTGATTTCTTCATGATGGTACGAATCTTTTTATCCGAGGACAAATGTTCGTCCTCGGTATCCGGCGATCTACCACGTTTGGAAATGTTGATACTTTTTTTGAAGTCAGACTTGGATGACATGCGCGGTCAAAAGCTCCGGGTTGACTGATCGTTATTTTTATTTGAAAACCGCGTATTTTTTTTTTTCCTTAAATCATTTTTATTAATTTTATAAATCGAACTTTCATCGGTCAACCATTCTCATTGATCATCAATTCATGAGTCTGTTGAGAGAGGACTGTTTGTGTTTAAATTATGCTCTTCGACACTGATCTCCAATACAATGTGTTTTGCCTTAACAGTAGCGGGGGGCGAAGCAAAGCGAGCACGGGTGAGCTAACAGCTAGTCATTACATATTTATTTTTAAATTCACCTCGGGTCAGTATTGTATACATATATAAAAGGAAAAAAAATATACATACATATGTACACATCCATAATAATATTCCCATTCGATCGTGATATTTGGTAGCTAAGTGGCGATGCGCCTAAGAGCCCACTATAAATTTTCTTTTATTTCGAATATCATTTGGTCGGCGGACAGTTTGAGTGTCTGTCAACTATTTATACATATAAATTGAGTGTTACTGACATAAAAGCAAGGGCTGCCAGTTTTTCTTCCTTTTATATTTTGGATTTAGTTTTAGTTTTATTTTTTTGAAATTTTTGAATTTGATTTTGAAAAGTTTAAATTACATGTATTTACAATCTAAAAGTTGCTTAGATAATGTTTACAATTTTTTTAATTTAAATTTGTACCAATCAAAACAAAAATAATATTTAATAAAGTAATTTTTTTTGCGTTCCAAATTTTGTTTTTGTTTATGATTATATACCTACCTAGGTTAAGAATAATGATAGCAAGTGAGTAGATAATAATAATAAATGAATTTAAATGAAAAATATTTTCTGATCGAGTGGTTTAATGGTCTTAGTCATTAGACGGACCTAGGGAAGCCAGTTCTTTCTAATTTCAGATAGCTCATAATGAGAATTTTTTAGGTTGTACGAAGGGGCAAGTAACAGTAACATAGGGAGATGATGAGGATCAGGCACCGCTGATCTTGAAATTTTTTTTCAGTTAGGGGCCATCATACAAATTAGAGTACATATTGGCCAAGGTTGTGTCACGCCAGAAGCGGTGTGATACTGGAGTGGGTACATCTTCATGAGGGGGACTTACCAACACTCTTTGCTCTCCCATAACATAAACATAACAAGTCATATTGACAAAAAGAAACATTTAAAAAACGATGTATGGCAAAGCAATATCTAATACATATATACATATATATTGACACTCCGTTGTGCTACCCGGGAAGTAGGTGTCTAGGAGTAGGTGGAAACCCCACAAAACACTAACGACGAGGAAAAACTCCTGGAAGAACCCCAGGGACGCACAGCTACTTCGGATAGTGAAAGCAGCGGAGCGATTGACATCGTCTTAAAGAAACTTCTTCTCGACGATGACAGTCGCTCGGTTGCTAGCTCGTCCAACATCTCCTTGCAATCCACTGCATCAAACCGCAGCAAGATTGCCAATAGCAAACAGACAATAAAAAGACTAGGGAGAAAGAAGTGGGAGGAGCTGCCGGACGGGGATAGGAGAAGGCTCCACAATGCCAGGGCCTATATACAAGAGATGTCCTCACGAGATAGTGAGCCGCTAGCTAGCTGCTCGAGGGAAACAGTGTCTGCGTCAGGTTCAGGCATAAAGGGGCTGATGGGACCACCTGGGTCTGTGACTTGCCGTAGCCAGTCGGGACAAAGGATGATCTCACCAGTACCTGTGGAGGGAAGATGAGATAAGGAGGACAGAAAGGAGCAGGACCCGACTGCGAGATCACCAGACTCACCAACCGAGAATAGCAGCAAGTCTCTTACTTGTACAATCGTGGCTGGTGGCGAGGGGATTTCACAGGTGGTGAAGACGGGGGTGGAGCACGATAACGTCGCGACAAGCCGACGCTCGTCAGGCGGAACTTGTGCACCAACCCTATCACAACCAGGGAAGTGCAAAGAAAATGAGGAGCAAGGGAACGAAGATCAGGGAAACGCTGACTCCACTTTTGGTAGCAACTGCACTGTCGTTTCCGCACAGTGTAATCCAAAGCACTGCAATGGCTCGGGGTCACCCGAAGTTCCAGCGACCGCTGAGGAGAGCATGGTAAGGAGCGCAGGGCAGCAAGCCCCCTCTAGTTCACGACAGCTGGTAGCCAGCTTAAGAAAGGAGCGTAGACAGGTAGCCAATGCAAAGAGGCTTATTAGGCGGCTCAGTAAGCGCGACCCCACGTCCTGCACGGAGAGTGATGTCCCGACGCTAGATAAGGCAAAGAAGAAGGTAGGACAAGCTGTAGATAGGTCTAAATCAGGACAACAGAATCCACCTAGGGCGCATGCCTCTAAATGGGCTAGCGGAAGGCTGACTGCGGCGAGAAAGGGAGGTCGCTTACCCCCCGCCTCTGTTGCTGACAGGCTTGTGCGACCCCCTGCTGATGTGGGTAAGGCACTCACGTCCGAACCTACAGAGGCAGAGGGATGCTCAGAAAGAGGCACGTTGAAGTATTAGAAGTTGGAGAACATACTGAAGCTGGTATGGAAGTAACCATACTGCTCAGTCCCCGTTCGATGCCATTACTCCGCGAAGGGAACTGTAAAGTCCGCGTTGGGATTACCCGATGCAAGGTAAGGCCTATTGCTGGACCAATCCAGCAAGGAAAAGGTGGAAGCTCTAGCCATGATGAAGGTAATACAGATAAACCTTCATCATAGCAAGGCGGCTAGTGCCAATCTGGACTTCCTTATGGGAGACAAAAACATAGATATAGCTCTCATACAAGAGCCTTGGACTATCCGAGGCAAAATTATGGGACTGAACCTAAAAGGCCTAAGAACATACAAGACCGATATACCAAACGATGAAAGTAAGATAAGAACATGTATTGTTGCTAAAGAACAAATTAAGCTCTTTCTTTTATCTAGATACAGCAACAATGACCAAACAGGCGTGGCAAGCTCTCAATTGCCATAGCATCCATCTACATGCCGTATGACTCGACGGATGGACCTCCATCTGAAGATGTTAGAAGATGTGTGATGTTAACTCCCACCATACGCAGTGGGGAAGTACGGATATCAATCCTCGGGGTGAGTCTCTCTTTGAATTTATTATAGAACATAGCCTGTTGATAGCAAATATTGGGAATGAACCCACATTCATAACTAAAAATAGGGGAGAAGTTCTAGATGTCACCTTAATGAACAACTCGGACTCTTTTTCTGTGAGCCGGTGGAAAGTCTCATCCGATATATCGTTCTCGGATCACAGAATTATAGAATTCGAAATAAGTGAACATAAACCACCGCAGGTAAAATACAGAAATCCCAGAAAAACCAACTGGGATACTTTTGTCGATGAGGTGGAGAAATATAATAGCAAGCTGCAAGAGCAGAAGGCACAGACACCGAAGGATTTTGATGCTGCAATAGAGGACCTAGGCATTATCCTCAATACGGGATACGTAAAGGCATGTCCTACCAAGAACATATACAATAAAAAGTCACCGCCGTGGTGGAACAAAGAGCTTTCGTGCATGAGGAAAAAAACACGTAAACGCAATCCTGTGCTGAGTCTCTGGAACTCCTGCTTAGTACACACTTTCCAGGATGCTCGACGAATCCTGAAGAAAATGAACATTTAAATGACCAATTGGTTGAGGAGATGAGAGAGCCAGTAGGAATGGTGACTGAAGAAAGAATCCTATGGGCCATCGAATCATTTCAGCCCTTCAAATCACCGGGCACCGATGGGGTATACCCAATCATGCAACCAAGCACCTACTGGCACCAACCTTACAAAGAATTTTTCAAGGTAGTCTTAGATGCGGTCACACACCTAAATCATGGCGGGAAGTGAAAGTGGTTTTCATTCCCAAGGCTGGGAAACCGAGCCATACTACTGCAAAAGACTACAGACCAATTAGCCTTACATCTTTTATATTGAAGACCTTTGAGAAGCTGATCGACGTGCACATACGTGGGAAGCTCAACTGTACGAATATGTCCACAGCACAACATGCCTACACTAAATGCAAGGGTGTGGAAACAGCGCTACACGATGTAGTTAGTACAATTGAGAGATCCCTACACGTCAAGGAATATACGCTTGCAGTGTTCCTCGACATTGAAGGTGCTTTTAACAATGTTGAGACACATGCTATCAAAAAAGCAATAATGGAAGACAATAATGTTGAACGCACCGTGACCAGACTTAAAGTCAACCTTCTTAATAGGAGGTCCATTAACGCTGAGCTAGGGGGAACCCGTCAGACAGTAATGGCATCCAGAGGTACGCCGCAAGGAGGTGTCATATCCCCCCTTCTTTGGATCATGGTCATAAATGAACTACTAGTGAAACTCAGATACAGAGGAATAAAAGCAATTGCATATGCGGATACAGAGGAATAACAGCAATTGCATATGCGGATGATGTAGTGTTACTTGCTACGGGCAAATACTGTCAGCGAACTAGTACAGGGAGCTTTAAACACGCTAAACAATTGGACAAAACAATGTGGACTCGGGGTAAACCCTCAGAAAACCGAACTAGTGCTGTTTACTAACAAGAGAACTATACCAGCCTTCAGGCTGCCGACTATTGAGGGCACACTGCAAAATACTTAGGACTCATACTCGACAGGAAGCTTAACTGGAAGCTGACCATTAAAGAAAGAGTGAAAAAGGCATCAGTTGCCTTCTATACCTGCATTAGATTCTTCGGGAAAAACTGGGGATCCAGTCCACGAATAACACTGTGGATGTACTCTGCGATAGTTAGACCTATACTTACGTTCGGTGAACTAGTCTGGTGGCATGCAGTCGCCAAAACTAGCAGCCTTAAGATTATGACCAAAATACAGAGAATAGCATGTACTGGTAAAACCAGCGCGATGAGAACAACGCCAACAGCGGGATCGGAAACAATTCTCAACCTTCTGCTATTAGATCTCTACATGCAAGAAGCGGCAGCAAAGAGCGCCCTCAGAATAAGCCAGTCAAAACACTGGAGACCGAATGCGTATGGGCACACCAAGATACTTAGCAACTATCTCAATGGTAACGTCAACTCAGACTACATTGTCCCATACCTAGATTTCGATAAACGCTTCTCGTGCGTCTTCCCAAGCAGAGAACAATGGGAGAACAACGAAGTATCAAACGAGTTTAAATCCATCTACACTGATGGGTCAAAAATGGATATAGGTATAGGAGCGGGTTGCTTCTCGGAAGACCTAAGAATTAACAGTTCCACACGACTCCCAGACCACAGCAGCATTTTCCAAGCTGAGGTTCTAGCAGTGACAAAGGCTGCCCAATTGGTGTCAATGATGACAATAGCCCGAGAGGATATCACAATTTACATTGACAGCCAGGCGGCATAAAAGCATTAGCTGCTACGCAAATAACATCTAAGCTTGTGAAAAGTTGCCGCGAAGAGCTCAAGGTTCTTGGCACGCAGCACAACGTAAAACTCTGCTGGGTCCCTGGCCACAGAGGGATACTAGGCAATGAAGCCGCGGATGAATTGGCCAGAAAGGGCTCAGCCCTAGACATAGAGCAAGCAGATTACACGGTTAAACATCCACTCTGCAGCCTCAAGGCCAAAATCGAACAAAAAACACTATCTGAATCAAATAGCAGGTGGAAATCGCTAAATACCTGCGAAATATCAAGAAGGATGTCAGTACTGATAGGAGTGTTAACTGGCCACAATATGCTAAGATATCATATGAAAAAACTACGGCTCAATAATGATGACTTATGCAGGGAATGCGCTGACGAAGAGGCTCATGAGGACACAGCGCATTTCCTCTGTCACTGTCCTAACCTCTGCCAACTAAGAAATAGAACCCTGGGACAATTCTTCTTCGAACATATCGACGAGCTGTCTGACCGTTCACCGTCAGGTCTGTTCAAGTTTGCCAGGAGGTCCGGATGGTTGAAACCAAGCCACTGATATCACGGGTGGGAAAACACAATGGGTACCACAATGGGTTCACATGAACCTAAGTGTGATGATTATATAACTATCTTCATCAGCCCGCTTACCTAACCTAACCTAACCTAACCTAACCTAGGAGTAGGTGCGGAGATTCCCGACTGGAGTCTGTTCCATCAAGTTTTTTAATGTAGCGGGCTCTGTGCCAGGTGCTTCACCATGTTCGTAAGCCCTGAGCTTTATTGTCTAACGACAGAACTTAATCCCATGTTGTTGTTTTTTTTTTTAGAGAGCCCAAAGATTCCCGGCTCAGTAGAAGAATACGTAACTGATCAGAGCGAAAGCTTTAAAAAGCATAATGAGAAGATATGTGAGGATGTAAAAAAAATAGGAAGTGATAACCTTTTGGTATTGGAAAATGTAAAAGAAATTCAAAAAGAATTAGTGAAGGCCATAAAAATGAGTGAGGCTAATGAAAATAATAAGCTAATCGAAAAGCAAAACATAGAAGCAATATAACATAATGTGCAAAAAATAAATAGTGAAAAAGATCAAGTGTTACGTGAATTAAAGAAAGTTCGATTAAGTGAAGTTAAACCATCATACGCAGAATCTTTAAAATCTGACCAACCAGTTGTTGTTAGACCTAAGAATAACCAAAATAATAAGAAAACAAAAGATGAAATTAAAGAGAGCATTAACCCTGCTGATCTGTCAGTAAAAGTAAAGAGTGTTATTAAGAAAAGAGATGGTGTTGTTGTTATAAATTGTGAGGACAGTGAGTCAAAAAAAGTGATTGAGAAAGAATTAAAAGAAAAATTAGGCACAAATTATGAAGTAAAAACACCTGAGTTACGAAACCCGCAGGTGATAGTATGTGGAATGAACACAGAGTGGGAAAAAGAATCTCTTGAAAATGCCATATCTAACCAAAATAAAATCGAGTTTGTTAAATGTATAAGTTTTTAGCGCGGTATAGGATAACTACAAAAAGTTTAAAGCAATTATTGGGCTTAAAAGCAATGATCATAAGGCTATCTTAGAGAAAGGAAAAGGTAATATTGGTTGGGATCGTTGTTCCGTCTTTGATCATGTCTCAGTTAGGCGTTGCTTTAATTGCTGAGGCTTCAATCACGAGGCGAAAAACTGCGCGAACAAAAGTGTGTGCTCCAAATGTGGAGAAAACCATGAAACTAAGAGCTGCGATCAAGTAAATATTAAGTGCAATAATTGTGATATAGCTAATAAGAACCTAGGTTTAGATCTCGACGTAAATCATGACTGTAGAAGCCATGTACGTGAAGTATTTAGCCATTAATCCCACCGAAAATAATCTATTTGAACATTTGTGGCCTAATAAACAATTTTGACGAGCTACAAAGCTAAGTGAGTGATAACGACTTTGATATTATAGTGCTTTCGGAAACCCATGTAACTTAAAACATAGACGACAATGAGATATTTATTAATAATTATAGACTTTTAAGATGTGATAGTGAATCTAGTCATACAGGTGGTGTTATTATGTATATAAAAAGGTTTATTCGTGTGTCAAAAGCGAATAAGTTTGCTAAAAACAAAGATCTATGGAGCTTAATATGTCGTCTATGTTACCGTGACTATATGTTTTCTGTTATTGGTATATATAGATCTCCTAGTTCGTCAGCAAAACTGTTTTGTGACGATTTTTCTTCAATGCTTGAAGAAGTCTGTGACCTAGGGAAAGACTTTATTATCATGGGTGACATTAACATAAATTGGCTTACCACCGCAGACACTTATAGAAAGGAGATCGCAAAGCTAATTACCGATAACTCTTGCTACCAATTAATGACCGAACCTACGCGAGTTACTAAAAATACGAGAACCTTATTGGACTACGTAGTTACTAATAACAATCGCGTTAAGGCTCGAATCGATAGAAATCTGAAAATAAGTGACCACGAAACTATTATTATTGAATTTGATATTAAAGTTAAGGTAAACAGTGATGAGAGTTATGTTCAGATACTAAAATATTAGAAGGAAATCTACGAAAGAGAACTACGAAATAGTCAAATGTCATCAGTATCAAATATTCCTGATCTCAATGGTTGCAGCTGATATAATTATAAGTGAATTGAGTTCTGTAACAAACAAATTCTTGGTGTTCCAAAACAATAGGTATGTTTTAAATGTGTGGTTTAGTCCTTTTCTACGTGATTTAAAGAAACAAAAATCAAGAATGCGAGCAAAAGCAATTCTTAGTAATAGCGAAGAAGACTGGCACGAATATGCTTTGGCCAGAAACAAATATAAGCTACAAATAGTAAAAGCTAAGCGAAATCATATAAAAATTAAAGTAGACAACGCGACAAACCAAAAAGAAATTTTGCGCTATTTAAGAAAGCTTGTTTTAAGAAAAGAAGAAAACGTGATTAGATGTGTTAACTTTAATATAGTAACTGTTAGAGATGATTTATTAATAGCTAATTTAACGAATAATTTAATTTAACGAATTCTTTATTGATTGTGTAACGCAAATTAATTACTCTATCCCAAATGAACCATATGTAAATTTAATAATTCAACCAGATACTTTGTTTAAATTTCTTTATGCATCGATTAGTGACGTTCGTGAAGCATTGGTACAGATTAAAAATAAAAGAGATTACACATTCATGTGCCCAAAAATATATTTAGACAACTTCGACATTATAGGCCCAGCCTTGCAATCAGTTATTAATAAATCATTCCAAGAAGGTATTTTCCCAAACTCATGGAAAGAATTAATTGTTAGCCCAATCGCTAAGGTTCAAAATAAAATAAAGTGCGACGAGTTCCGACCAGTAAATGCCCTTCCGTTATATGAAAAAATTATTGAAAAAATAGTTTACAAACAGCTAGAATTATATTTTGAGAGCAATGGCTTTGTAATCGAATCTCAATCCGGTTTTAGAAAATCTCACTCATGTGAAAGTGCGCTTAACTATGTTTAAACAAAGTGGAAGGAGTGTATCGGCAATGGTCTTAGTATATATAGTGTATTCCTTGACCTAAAACAAGCATTTGAGACAATTGATAGACGAATACTTATCGAAAAACTAAGCAAATATGGCGTTAAGGGTCATGAACTAAATTGGTTCAACTCTTATCTAACAAATCGAAGTCAAAGAGTGAAAATAAATGGCAAAATGTCTGACCAAAAGGAAGTGCTACTCGGTGTTCCTTAAGGATCGTTGCTAGGAGCTGTTCTCTTCATTATCTACATAAATGATATGGTTCAGATAGTGAGGAGCTGCCATCTAGTGCTGTTCGCGGACGACTCGCTGTTGTATGTTTATGAAGAAAACATTGATGAATGCCACCGTAAGACACAACAGGATTTGGACAGCGTATACCACTAGCTTTGCCAAAACAAGCTAGAAATAAACCAAAGAAGACAAAGTGTATGATAATAAGAAATAGTTCCAATTTTGTATCTCATCTTACTATTGAAAAGATTTTATAGAAAGAGTAGACGAAATAAAATACCTAGGCATTGTAGTAGATATCAAATTAACTTTTGAAAGTCACAATAATTATTTATGTAAGAAATAGCAAAAAAGAATGGTTTTATGAAAAGGATACGAAGAGATGTGTCATTACTAACAGCAATAAGAATCTATAATATTATTGTCAAGCCTCATTACGAGTATGGTTCTATTATTTCATTTTTGTGCAATGAAGGCCAAATCTCAAGACTTCAGTTACTTCAGAACAAAGCAATGAGAAATATATTAAAGTGCAATAGGTAAAACCCGAGCAATTATATGTTAGATAGTTCGATGACTTAAAATGTTTAAGTGTGAAACAGAGGATTGTCTTAAATATGTTGATTTTCATTTTCAAAATTAAAAATAAGTTAATGCCAAAGTATTTAACAAGATATGTTCAATATGTAAGTGATATACAGCCACATTTTCTTAGAAACGCAAGCGACTTTCGTTTGCAAAATTTTTTAACAGCATCTGCACAGAATTCATTTATTTATAAGTGCTTTCACCTATTTAATATGTTACCAGTACACATTAAGAGCACAGCCAGCTTAAGAGATTTTAAGAAACTAGCAATGGGATTTGTTAAAATGAGATTTTCATGAAATTAATATGTAAATTATTGAATTACATTTAAGAAAGAGATCCATTGAGACAAAGCACTTAAGCTATGTATACATATTTATTCTATGTAATGTATTATTGTATTCAATAGCTACTAATTTGCTAAATAAAAAAAATTTCAATCAATCAAATCTACCGGATCCTGGGATCACCTCTTATTTTATGACCTTCCAGTCATGAGCTGAAGTGAAAAAAAATTAAATTCTATATGCAAATAATTGTGTTTATTCGGTAAGTACAATCAGTTTTAAAATAAATTTTAATGGAAAACTTAACTCACTGTATTGTTTGATTAGATTAATAACTGAAGGTATATGAAAATATGCTATTTTTTAAACTAAATATATGTATTTTTCAATTTTTTTTAATAAATTTTATTAAAAAATAACCAAAAGAAGCCATTCCAACCGTTTTTCATCTTTCATGCATTAGAGGGTTAAGTCAACGAAAGGGTAGCTAGAATACTGAATACTTAAGGATGGCAGAAAAAGTTGTCTGTTTCGACAGATATCTCTTTATTTATAGCAGAGTGTGTTGGTTAATGGCTCTTACTACATTTACACTAGTTAATTTTTTTTTAACTTACTGAAGGCTTGCGTTATTTTACCCGGTCTTTTGGCTATCGGTCGGCATGCACGGTTTACGAAGCTTGAATAAGGGATTACATTTCTATCAATGAAAAACATTAAAAGGGGACATGCTGTTGGCTGTTTTCATATGTACACAGATGTTGGCCTTAAAATACACATTAAAATAAAAAACCTTTTCCAATTTAATTTACTTATTTATTAAACTTAGAGATAAAACTTAAATATGATTAACTTTAAAACTTCAGCATAAAAACCTATAAATAATTAATATAATTGTTCTCGCGTATACACACTATCCCAGACCTGTAGCTTCTTGGTTTCTGGTAAATCAATAAAATTCACATCATTGGAAATATTCAGACACTTATGAATTTTGTCATCCTTCGACAAAGGATTGAATTGCACGTCGCTAATAATTTCACAGTTGGGATCACCTTTCTCAGCAAAACTTGTCCAAATTCCCACCATCCTTTGGATTGTCTTATACTCTGGACTATCTTCTGGCAGTCTCTTTCCATAGATACTGTAGAAGAGATAACCAACATCATCGGCATGGCTAACACCGCGGAACATATTTCCAACTCTTAGAGTACGAATGTGATTGAAAAACGGCGAATCAAAGTCAAAGCGGAATAGATAAGTCGGCTGCTGGCTGTACTCCATTCGGGCCAACACCGTTCGGTGGATAGCATGCCAAAAGACCTTATACGTGAGGTACTATAAGAAAGACACAAATGTTTGTTGGCTGAAAGTTATAGAAAGCTCTCTATATGAACTTACATCTAAGAACTCCATAACGGTGTTAGCATTTAGCGTTTTATCACCAAAATGTGCTTTCAAAAGCTTTAAACTAATCTCTTTGCATATGTGGCTATTTCTATCGGTAACGATCTCTTGTGGAGCAAGGTACAAATAATTATCAGGATTAACTAAAGCATCTCTGTCGGCCATTATATCTAAAATAAGATGTTTGTAAGGACTTGTTGGCATAAGAAGGATAGTCAGTCAATTTACCTGGATAGAAGTAAAGTCCTTCGAAAGAATTTCCTCCGATTAAAAGTGGAATTTCGTTACTCCATGAGTCCTTTAACATTTTCTTAGGATCGTCAGGGATAACGCATTGGTCTGTAATGTACGGCTCTATGGTGGGACCAAACGCGAACTGAATTGAGTTACGAAGCTCCTCGACTGTTGGCGTTTTTACAGACGCCTTGACAATGCTGGCTCCACTAGCTTTCAATAGAAATTTATATATTTCACTCTCCTTCTCATCACCCATGTAACCAAGAATGCTGGCCGTTCTATATGCCCAGTTTAAATTCGGTTGCACACCCCATGAACACATGATACTGCCCGAGGTGATGATCGCCTTGTGAAAGAGTCCTTTAACTTTGGGACACATCATTAACAGATGAACTGATGTACCCCCCGCGCTCTCGCCGAATAGGGTGATATTATTTGGGTCGCCTCCAAATCGAGAACAATTCTCCTGTACCCATTGTAAACCCATTATCTGATCCTTTAATCCAGCATTGCCAGGAATATCCAATTCTTTATCACTGAAGCTTAAGAAACCTGGAAGAAAAAGTCTTACATAGTAAAGCGGCTTTTCTAAGCACATAATGTTTAACATACCGAAAGCTCCCAATCTATAGTTTATTGTTATAAGGACTACATCCTTCGACATAAGATAGTCAGGGCCGTGAAGATCACGACTTGCATCACCAATTTGGAAACCTCCGCCAAAGATCCATACCATAACTGGAAGTGGTTTTGTTGGATTCAACTGCAAAAAATCAAAATGACTGTCAAACACATACAAACAAACATAGAAATAGGTTAGACAAACTAACATTCTTTGTGTAAACATTTAAGTACAAGCAGTCCTCAGTGCCTTTATAGGCGCTGAATACGAAATTCTGTTGCAGTGGTACCTCACACACCCGAGTACAATCTTTTACTTCTGTCCATGGATCTGGTGAAACGGGTGCTCTAAAGCGTAGCTGCTCTAGTGGTGGTTTGGCAAACGGGATCCTTTCGAAACTATAATACGTGTGATCATATAGTGAAAGCCATTTGGCTCCCTTAATTGGTCCTTTATCGGTTTCAACGACCACCGTTTCGGTTGTGGTCAACTTTCTCTGCTGGGCTTTGTAGTCCATTACACTGAAAGAAATGAAAAAGGATTTGAGGTTTTATATTAGCTCATTATAGTTGAGGAATGATTGTTTAAGGACTTATGCATAACCATCTTCTTGTCTGATTCGTTTATAATATTCTCTTAACGAAAACTAAAAATTACTAATAGTTACGTATAGAAAAAATGTGGAACTGGTGGTTTTAACGATAAGTAAGTTCTATATGATAATGTGGTTATTATTACTTATTATTTTACCTGGTTATTACCTGGCTTGGACACAAATAATTTACATGCAATTACTGGCCAATCTAATTAACAAGTATGAATATAAAAAAATTAATTACAATTATTGTAATAATTATATTACCCATCACCTAATACGTAACTAATTAGAACGAATAAACCGTACTACAACGCAACAACACTCAAGCTTACGTAACTACAATGGAAGTTCAATTGTAAAAAAAATACATACATACATACGTATAGGCACACATACATCGATGCCTAATAGGTGGAAGGTGATAGTTTGTCGATTTTATAGACATTTGTTTCTTCCTAATTTTCTATTCAACCTTCAAACTAACTTTTCATACAACAACGCCCTTATCTATATATTTTTTTTAGTTGGACTTTGTTCTGATAACCTTTTGGTGGATTTGGCTAGCCAATAATAAAACATATGAAACTTTTCTGCGTAAATAAATAAAGAGCCTTGTTGAGATTAAAAAAAAAAATTGAAACTTTGTGATTGATGC
The DNA here is from genome assembly GCA_949775065.1 of Brachyopa scutellaris. NCBI lineage: Eukaryota > Metazoa > Arthropoda > Insecta > Diptera > Syrphidae > Brachyopa > Brachyopa scutellaris. Next base: position 41,205,164 of record OX459113.1, on the reverse strand, counting down.
AATTCTGCCATAAATGTACATAAGCATGACACATCTAGTATCCTTTCTTCTCTCGAAGAAAGTTTAAGTCCACAGTTGTTTCTATACACCTCCCTTAGTCCTCTCGTCCCTTATCTAGAATTATTCTCTATACTCTTTCCATGAATTGGTTTATAGAATGTTTACCTTAAAATTTCCTCACCTGATTAGGCGGTAACGTGGACGTATTCGCCCCGACCTAGATGGCGGAAAGATACTTTGTTAATGGGCGTTTACGGAAACGTCAGGATAATATAACTTTAAAATTAAAATGATCTCTGAGAAAGCTTGTGAATATTAAATAACCTCTTTCCTTGACATGACAGTTAAATAACGCATTATAAAGTTTTCGATCGTCTAATTTTTACCAAAAAAAAAATGACTGAGTACATCGGTATATACTTAAGTGATTTCGTAACGCTGTGGTTACGTAACGTTACGGAAAAAAAATACTAGAGCTAAAGAATATGACAAAGGAACATAGAAATTGACAGACGAGAAATGTTTTGCTGCCGCATGGATCAAAAAAAGACTTTAGACTTTAGAAGAGTAGTAATCTTCAGCACATTTCTCTAGCGTAAGACCAAGAGGCTTACATAGCAGTTGCTAAGAAATATAGTTTTTTCTATCGTTAGTATTTGTTCAAAGTACTGAAGAAGAAAACTACACACAATTGAATTTGGAATACGTCCAAGCAGGTATCATTAAAATTAATTTGAATTTAAACTATAAGATTTTATAAAATAAAATAAAATACTTACGTTTGAATAAGGAATTGCCGAATCGAATTGGAACTCATTTTTGCAGAACGTTCAGAAAGAAGCGCTTAAATTTTAAAACTCTGATAATATAAATCACTGGAACTATTGCACAATTTAAAAACTACAATCTGTTATGAAAGATACTTTTAATAAATTCTTAAATAAATTGTATCTTTATTTATGTTTTTGTATTTAGGAAATAATTCTAAAGTAAACTTGCATAACTCTTGCTTTAACGCCTCACAAATCTTTTTATGCAAGTCAACTGCTCTACTCAACTCACAAACGCAAACTGAAATTTAAAAGAACCAGCGGCCTACAGTAATTCATTTTCCTCAGGACCGCTAATTACATTTTAATAAACTTTGATCCGTACACTTTTGAACTTTTCAAATTGATTATAGAGTCTGGGATTAATTATTTGATAATCAAAAAAAATAAACAAGAAAAAAATTTAACCGACTCTGTCCGTTATTTAAAACGGAATCAAACAAGTCCAAGTTTGTATATAGTTTTTATGTGTATATATAGGCATAAGAGAAATTAAAAAAAAAACCGAAATATTTAAGCACCTCTGACAACGTAGAGTAGGTCAACCATATCAGCTGACCTAACACACCCTCTAAAGTTTTGTTGACGATTTTTTGTCAAAAATTTATCAGCGATGATGCTATGTCTAAACGAGACTCATTTTGATAGGAGAGTCTTAGTATCAAAACGCTTCAAACAAATTCCAAATTCCAAAGTTATAAAATTATTAATTTTTTTTTTATATACCTACAAAAATTTTTTAGACAATTTGCGTTGCGAGTGAAAGTAAACAATAACAGGACATGTGCTGGTGTATTTTCTAGAGAAAAATGGTTTTTCTCTTAGAAATTATTAGTCTTTAATGCTAATACCAAATGAGTTCGTCTAGTTAGACTTTACAGTCAAGAATTCAGCGTGTTTCATTCCAAACATTTTTAACCTCAACTGGAGTATCACATTTACCCGCACGCCGGTACCTGAAAGTTTTAGATCCTTTTTTTAAATTTTTTTTTACGAAAGCCTTAGTGCCGGGGCACACCTGCGTTTTTTTAATGCGCGGTAACGCAGCGGACCGCGTTTGCGTGTTACAGTACTCACAATTGTATTGGATGTGCATAAACACAAGCGGTGCCGCTGTGTGCACATGCACACGCGTCATACTTACGGTTAATAAAACACGCAGATACACATGGCACCGCAGCGGAGGCGCGCGAGTTATGTTGGAGTCAGCGACTTCCAACACAACGAGAACACCTGTTATTAAGTCACCCACAGTTCCAGGAAGAGCATTGCAGTATGGTCTTGGGAAATGGTTAAATGCACCATTCCCAGACGGAGAATAGAACGAAAGGTGAAGTGCAATGCACTATCACGGTATCAAGGTTAATATGTACAATAGAACTAAGATCCAAATGTTAAGTTAGTTTTTAGTCAACTCTCAAACAGACAAGATATAATAAAAAGTTTTTTTATTTTGAAGTTTATGAGTATATTTTTTAAAAAATTAAACGGCTAAAATCTCAATCTCACTGGCGCAGTCGGTAGTTCGAAAAGTCTAAAGATATTCGATAAAAAGAACCAATAATTTTCACCGAAGTGAAAAGTGAACAGTGAAAAGTGAAAGGAAAATATATGAATAAGAAATTATAAATAATATAATAGTATATACATATACATACATATCAAAGTAATATTATATATTCTATCAAAGAAAATAAATATACCAAAGTGAAAGTGTAACACTAAAATTTTAACAAATAGCAAAGTGATCTTACAAAGCAAAAATATATAAAATATATAAAAATAAATAAAAAGTAGTTGATCTCTAACACAATAAGACTATAACAGAAAGATGGCAAACGAAGCCGAACCACAAGCATTCAATCTAGCAATGGATGAAGTCCTTAAGGAATCATCAAAAATCAAAGAATTCTGCGGAAATTCTGATTACTCATTATCTTCATTTATACGCGAAGTCGAAATTTTCACTCCCTGTTACCAAGGAACACCACTGGAGAGATACTTCCTTCAAAGACACGTAATCAACAAGATCCAGGGCCCAGCACAGCAAACAATCAGAACTCTAGGAGTCAATCCAACATGGAATCAAATAAGGACAGAATTAATCAGGAACTATGGCGTACGACAGAGCTATCACAACTTATACCATCAAGCAATCTCAGAGAAAAACTATAATGTAAGTGACTATTATAATAAACTAAAAAATATATTAGATAAGCTAAATTGCAAATATGAATTTGATTTGGTTAAACCCGTAGAATTTTGTCACAGCAGTAATGAAAAAATTATATTAAAAACTTTTATTAATGGAATAGATCCCGGTTTAGCGAGTATTGTTTTAAGCAGAGAAATTTCAAGTCTAAGAGAAGCATATTATTTATTAGAAGAATCAGGTTTATTAACAAAGTATCAACAAAGACCAAGTTATAACAATTATCAAAAAACAACATATCAGTATAGCGAGAATAGAAGGTACAATAATGGACAAGTAACTAGTAATCATGAACAAGTTAGACACAATGATAGGCCAACAAATAACAATAATAATAATTATAATAACAGACCATTTAATAATAATAATAATTATAATAACAGACCATTTAATAATAATAATAATTATAATAACAGACCATTTAATAGTAATAATAATAATTATAATAACAGACCATTTAATAACAGTAATAATTATAACAACTTTAATAATAGACAAACACCAGGGCAGTTTAGAAATTCAGGTCAATATAGGAACCAACGAAATTTCAATAATTCAGTTCAAATGAGAAATATCGCTCCTGACGCTATGAGTGTAGACCATGTCCAGGAACAAATAAATTTTCATTCAGCTCCTCAAGACAAGATCTACCGATAGTCGAACTTAGCATTGGTGACGAGAAAATCCGTTGTCTTATAGACACAGGATCCTCAACCACATTGTTAAACGAAACAAAACTTCCATCTTATAAGAGAACCCAATTAAAAACAAAAATATCTTTTAACACCCTTTCCGGAAAAACTTTCAGTGACAAGGAAATAATTACACGACTACCAAAAGAATTCAACGAAGATGCTTATATGAGCTGGAAACTTACTGAATTCAAAAATAAAGACTTTGACGGACTAATCGGACAAAACTTACTTAAACCATTACAGGCAATCATAAACTTAAAAGAAGAATATATAGAGATAAACTCACAAAAAATTAAATTTATCAATTCACCTCCATTTTCATATGAAGAAATAAATATTTTAGAAGATTCATTAGAACCCCGCGTTAGAAATGATCTGAATTCTGAAGAAGCAGACAAATTGAAACGCCTTTTAAACAAAAATAGCGATCTATTCTATAAAGAAGGACAACAATTGACACATACAAACGAGGTAGAGCACGAGATTATCACCTCAACTGATAAGCCAATTTTCTCAAAAATCTATAGATTCCCTCAAATTCACGAGACAGAAATTCATAAGCAAATAAAAGACATGTTAAATCAAGGTATAATTAAAGAAAGTAATTCCCCATATAATAGTCCTCTCTGGATTGTCCCAAAGAAAATGGATAGTTCCGGAATGAAAAAGTTTCGCATAGTCATAGACTATAGGAAGCTTAATGAGGTAACAACCGATGATAAATTTCCTATTCCTAATATTGAAACGATATTAGAGAAACTAGGACGGTCGCAATATTTTACAACCCTAGACCTCGCAAAAGGCTTTCACCAAATTTTGGTTAAAGAGGCCGATAGAAAAAAGACAGCTTTTTCTACTCCCTTGGGTCACTATGAGTACGTTAGAATGCCTTTCGGGCTCAAGAACGCACCCGCAACTTTCCAAAGGCTCATTAACTCTGTTCTAAGAGAACACATCAATCAAATTTGCGTTGTCTATCTTGACGACATTCTTATTTTTAGTACCAGTCTTGATGAACATATAAATAGCATCCAGAAGATTTTTAATAAACTCCGGGAACACAATCGTAAGATACAACCCGATAAGTGCAAATTTTTTGCTCGAGAAACGGAATTTCTGGGTCATATTTTGACAACAGACGGCGTCAAACCAAATATGTCTAAAATATTAGCAATTCAAAAATTACAATTACCAAAAACCCAGAGACAAATAAAATCGTTCTTAGGTATGACGGGCTATTACAGAAAATTCATAAAGGATTACGCTCAAATAGCTCAACCAATGACGAAATATCTAAAAAAGAACGCAAAGATAAATGTTAAGGACCCACTCTACGTAAACGCTTTCGAAAAACTTAAGTTAACTCTAACTGACCCACCCGTTTTAAAATACCCAGACTTCAATAGCAGATTCAAGTTAATCACAGATGCTAGCGATTTAGCTATTGGGGCAGTTTTAACACAAAACGGACACCCAATATGTTATTCAAGTAGATCACTTAATGAGCACGAAAATAACTATTCTGCTACGGAAAAAGAACTTCTAGCAATTGTTTGGGCGGTCAACTATTTTAGACCATATATCTATGGTAGGCCTTTTGATCTCATGACAGATCACCAGCCTCTTAAATGGCTTCAAACCAAACATAAAGGTAGGGACATTAATCCCAGGCTACAAAGATGGCTACTCAAATTAGGTGAATACAATATAAATATAGATTATATAAAAGGTAAAGAAAATGCAGCAGCTGATTTTCTAAGTCGTATAAATTCAGACACTGGAGAAATTAACGTGATTGAAGCACCCGAGGAAAACATACCACCTCGAGAAGAAAATGATAATGTTAGTTTAGCAAACACCATCCACTCACAAGTAGAAGATCTAAACGATCATTTTTTAATTCTTGATACAGTTGTTAACAGATTTTATACACAAATTATTCTTACTAACAATAAGTCCAGAGAAATCGAAATAATAAATAACAAGCGAAAAATTTATATAAATTCTAGTGATATTAATCAAAATAATCTCGACGACAGATTTAGAAGATTCATCAAAAGTCGAGGAAAAATAGGAATATACTCAAATCTCACTGAACATGAATACAACATAGTTCAACAAAAGCTTATTGAATTATTTAGTGCTAACAGAAACATTAGATTCTATAAATGTGCATATCAGGCGAGGGACTTAAACAACGAAGATGAAGCTTTAAAACAAATAGCTAGGTATCACAAAAATGAAACAGGACATGCAGGCATCGTTGAAAACTACGAAGGACTCAAAAAACTCATATACTTTACCAACCTTAAGGAGCTTATTCAAAAGTACATAAATAACTATAATACTTGTACAAAGGCTAAATACGATAGGAAGCCTATCAAAAACAAATTTAAAATTACTAATACACCGTCAGACATTAATCAAACAATTCACCTAGATATTTACACTAACAGTAAAAACCTATTTTATAACATTTATTGACAAATTCTCAAAACACGCGATGGTATTTCATCTTGAAGATAGAAGTAGCATTACAATTAAAGAAAAAGTAAGACTATACTTTTCCATAAAAGGGAAACCGAATTTAATTATTTTCGATAATGAATTTAATAATGCAAATATAAAAGATTTTTTGAGAGAAGAAAGAATTGAAATACATTTTACAAAGCCTAATAGCCACACTGGAAACTCTGATATTGAGAGATTCCATAGTACTATAGGAGAAAAGATGAGGATACTTTCAGCCGAAAAATCACGATTGACAACTCTCGAAAAAATGTATAAATGCGTAGAATGGTACAACAAATCTAGCCACTCTACAACTAAATTCAAACCATTTCAAATACAGGAAGGTAGAGTAGACAAAGAAACTGTTAAAGAAAATATTCACACCAAGAAAGAAAGAGTAATATCAAAGCGAAATGAAAATAGAGAAGATTATGAAGAAGAAAGGGAGATAGGTTATGTTAAAAATTATAAAGCACTTAGACATAAGGAACAGCCAAGATATAGAAGACTCGAACTTTCAAATATACACCCTTCTAATATAAAACGACCTTACAAATTTTCAGGCCAAATGGATACAAACGATATTGACTCTACTATTGACATTAACAATGACCCAGGCAACATTAATAATCGACAAAATTAATGCAAACAATGGATTTTCAGAAATAAAATTAGGCAACGTTCAAATAACAAAATCATACGACATTATTTTACATACAATCAACCCAATAGAGATTCAAGACATTATACAAAATCTAGAGAAGAACATATCAAACCTACAATTCACAATAGGAAAAGACTTACTAACAAACGAACTAGAATCACTGAAACACAAGGTACATACAATTATTCCCCATAAACACAGAAGAGGTCTTGTAAACATTATAGGCACCGGCATGAAATGGCTATATGGTACAATGGACGATGACGACAGACGGAACATTGAAGAACACTTAAAGGTTACTGACGAAAATAATCACAATATTATTACGCAAACAAACAGCCAAATTATAATCAACGACCACTTTAATAAAACTTTCTTAATGCTCAAAAAGACAATCGAAGAAGACAGAGAACGAATTTTAGCTAAATTTAATACAACAGATGGTAGAATTAATAACCTATTTACTAAACTTATATATCTAGAAACTTTATTAAAGATAGGAATTATTAGAGAAAACGTAGAACACATTCAAGCAAACATTGCTTCTAGCAGATTAGGAATAATGACAAGTAGCATACTTAGTAAAACGGAAATAGTTAAATATGATATAGATTTTGACAAGTTGCGATCAATTAAAATAGGAACAGCCAAATATAATAATGATAAAATTATCCTCGCTATTAAAGTACCTAAAGAAATAATAGAAACCACAAAATATTTCGTTACTGCTATGACAGACAGTGAGTCCAATGAATTAATTATAGAAAATGAAGAAATTGTAAAAATAAATAAAACAGTTTATACATTCAAGGAAAATATGGACTTCAAAAATTTGAAAAAGACAAAACTATGCATTTACTCTCAAAATTGTATTAAAATAAAAAACAGCAAAGACCAACTTATAGAAATTGAAAACGGATTGTTATTACTTAAAAATTATAAAAACGTTGAGATATCAAGTACATGTGATGAAAGAAAAATAAAAATAAACGGAAATTATTTACTTAATTTTAATAATTGTAAACTAAGTATTGGGAATGAAATTTTTACTAATGAAAAAGAAGTATTTGAAGAAAAATTTGTAATACCATATGAAAATATCTTAAATTCTACAAAAAGCCAAGTAACATTTGACGAAATTTTGTTAAAACAAATAGAAAATATAAAACATATTAAAGAACTCAAATTGTCTAGAAAAACTCATGTAATATATAACACTTGTATTCTTTTAATTATTTTCTTTGTAATCATTATCATTGTAATTTTCATTTATTTTAAATTGTATAAGTTAAGAAATAGAATTATCATAACTCAGGAGAGTCATGAATCAAAGGGGGGGCGAGTTATGTTGGAGTCAGCGACTTCCAACACAACGAGAACACCTGTTATTAAGTCACCCACAGTTCCAGGAAGAGCATTGCAGTATGGTCTTGGGAAATGGTTAAATGCACCATTCCCAGACGGAGAATAGAACGAAAGGTGAAGTGCAATGCACTATCACGGTATCAAGGTTAATATGTACAATGAACTAAGATCCAAATGTTAAGTTAGTTTTTAGTCAACTCTCAAACAGACAAGATATAATAAAAAGTTTTTTTATTTTGAAGTTTATGAGTATATTTTTTAAAAAATTAAACGGCTAAAATCTCAATCTCACTCGCGTGCTCACAAGTTCTAGAATACATTTCTTCGAGTATTATGGCGGGAAATGATGATAAAATGTACTCAATAACGACGTTCTCTTTTAAAACATAATTTTTGTACACGATGTACGCGAAAATAATTCGTTTATTTTTATAAGCCTCGATTTGTGGGAGCCAAATGCGTACCGCAAATTTTATCAAGCGGTAAAATCACCCAAGTGTGCATTGAACAACTGCGTTGCCGCTGCTTGATCGTTCTATCGGGTTAGAAAACGCAAGTGTGCACCTGCACTTACTAAAATAATTTTTGTTAGTATAATAAGTGATATGTTAAGCTGGACTTTTATTACAGCTTTTGTAAAAAGTTTATTTTATTTACGAGCTACGAAAACGAAAAAAATGATTTTCCCTTTAAAAAAATGTGTGCGTGGAGAATACACGCTACAAAAGTGAAACTTTTATTAACTAGTTATGGATAAAGATAAATTATTAGAACAAGAGATAATGGGTCGTATTAAAAAAACCTAACTTTAATCAAATATATAGCAACTAGGTGCCCATGCGAGAACTTTCGCAAGAGAAAATCCAACCTCTAAAATCAAAACTTTCCATCCTATACATCCAAACTTTCCATATGATTTCCATCTGTCAACAAATATTACCCATATGACTCCCAAATAGCAAATAACATATATGTATGTATGTATCAACCAAACCTAATTTATAAAACAACAAACACTTGCAATATGATTTCCATCTGTCATCTGATGGAAACCCCATGGAAATCATACAGGAAGTGTTTATTCTTTGAGAGTTCATTTTGGGTAGAATATTTGTTTTGATCGGTTTTTTTAATTTGATAAAAGCTTTTAAGTGAAAGTGCAATTCGTCACTGCTCCACGGAATTCTCTTTCTTTCTCTCTCATTTCTTTCTTCTTTTTCTATCCTATCCTTACGGTCCGTCCGATATCAAGGAAAGTAGCTTTCTCTCTCTCTCTCTCTTTTGAATTTTTAGTGTTCCGTCCGTACCAAAACGGAACACTAATAGAATCAGTTCGGTGTATGTCTGTCAGTCTGTCTGTCCGTCGGTCACATGCCTTTTTCTCAGAGACCATTTGACGTAGACTATTGAAATTAAAGCAATTAATGGCACAAACACTGACCTGAAGTTAAAATGTTTAATTTCGACTTTGGGGGGCTTGCTTTGGGGGATAAATGGGATGTTAAAAAAAACTTTTTTATTTTAATTTTGAGGTCATCGTGTTGGATGTCAAATGAAAGTTTGCAAAGCACGAATTCAAAAATGTTTCAAATATTTTTTGTGTTACTTAAAATTAATAAACATAAAGTTTATTTGGAAATAAAATGAAAAAACATCTATATTATAATATATTTTAATATTCAATACCCACTGTTGGGCGCAATACGTTTAACGGTGTGGAGAATAGGAGGTTGTAAAAATATGTTTTTTCTTAAATCTTTTTGTTAGTTGATCAATATTATAAAATTCAATATATTTGCTTTATTTGAACCTAGTTTAACTAGTTTTTGTGTATAGATGTAAAAACAAAAATTACACGCCAATAGCCTATTTCTTCAATTTCTTCGAAACTTCAAGGTCATTGAGGGAGCCAAAAGTACTTTCCAAAATGAAAATTATAAATGTAGTAATTAATTTTAATCGTTAATCCAACTTTTGAGAGATATGAAAATTCTAAAGTTGAAAAATATGACACACACTAATGTACATACCTATAATTATTCTTTTGAGACGATGAGAAAGGACATAAGAAAGAAATGTATATGTACTAATGCCCCCTATAGCACGTGTACACGTGTACACGTGTTACACGTGTTATTAAATTATCCGTGTATGAACACGTGTATATTATTTACACGTGTATTTAGTATTACACGTGTATTTAGAATTACACGTGTATTTAGAATTACACGTGTATTTAGTTTAAGATCGTTTTGTATGGATCAGCTGATCCAGTAGGCGATAAAAAATAAATGCAATTTTATAATTCAAATTTAATGATTTAAAAAAAACCAACATCTCAACTAGTCCAGTCGTTTCGTACTGAAATCGGAAGATTTTAAAAAAAATTGTGGTGTTCTAGTTATTATTGTTTGCTCCTTTATTATTAGGGTGCTGATGTTGATTACGAATCTACTATAGGTTTTTTTTTCTAGAAAAGAAATATCAAATACTTCATACAAACTTCATACCAAACAATGTATGTAGTTGGCTTCACTTTTATAAAATTTAAACTCACGATAATACAGGGTGTCCCAGTTAAGAGGTTTCATCACCTTACTAGGGATTCCTGAAGTTCTGGCAAAGAAAAAAATCGTAGGGCAGAGGAGGTCTATTTTCATACCCCTCCAAGTTGTAGCCCGTCGAAGTAAGGGACCTCCGATTTGATGGTAGGACCACATTAACTGATACAACTTCTGAACTACTACAGCTACAAAAATAGTTTATTTTTTTTTTTAGAGATCCAATCAAAAGCGCATAAAAATGTTGAAAACTTCATGTAATTCTATGCAGCCACAAAAAAGTTAGTACTCCCTTAACTTAAAATTATGAAAATTTGTTGTTCCAATTTATTACTTAAAATGCTTTTTTCTCAAAACTTTTACTTAATAAAAAACTTTTTTTTTACTTAACTTTTATGGTTAACCAATTGCCTAAAAATTATGTTAAACAATTTTTTCACGTACGATTAACAGAAGTTCTAGTAAAAAACATTTTTTGTCAGACAAAACAAAAAATAATTGAACGAGGGGTGTTGGTAATTCGTTGTTTTGTATGGTTTTTTTTATCATATTTGTCTGACAAAAAATGATTTTTACTAGAACTTCTGGTAAGAGTAGAATTTTGTTTTAATGCCGCCAAGGGCAGGTTTTAGACGAAAAAGCACCCGGTAAATTATGAAGCGACTTTTTGCAATTACACGTGTATTTTTAAATACCCTAATGTACATGAATATGTAGGTAAGTTGCACACATATTTAAATTAGTTTTTGGCAAATTGTGCTGAATTTTTATTGAAATGTGCACCATAATACATACATAATTTACCTATTCATTACAATGGGAAAAAACGAATTTGTATATTGACACAGAGAGACAAATTCCAAAATTTCACACATTTAATACAATAAACGAATAACGAGAGGAAGAATGAAATCTGATACACATGCGTAAATTTCTTGCATACTTTATAATTATTATTCTTCTGAGCAGATGAGAAAGGGCATCAGATATGTAATTTTATCAAGTTGCTTACATTTATATCCATACATCCATCAACATACATACACACAGCACCAAGCTGGACTGGCTGGTGAGGCTTAGCTGAGGCAACTGTGGGGTTCACAGGTGGCGGATAGTGAACGACCTACAGAAATGCAGGTTAGCTGCGAATATCCAATAAGCAGCCACCGACCAAGAGCGGCAGAGAAGGGGGGCGTGGCTGAGAAGGCCAAAGGAACCCCTATGAACTTTCTGTTACAAGACGAGTAAGCACCGTCTTTTACCTATGTGCTCCCCACCACACATGGTGGCTACGTGGGATACAGCAAGGAGGAAACGGCGAGACCCATATGTACCCGCCACAACGTGACACACGCACCTTCTGGCTCCGGAAGTGCGGCTGCATATGTATATGCTAAAGTGTATACATCACATAGAGGGCATTAAGACCGAGCCCGGTAAGGTCTTAATTATGGTATACCGGACCAACGATTGGACTTAATTGCTGACGGCTGACGGCTGTAGGATTCTGTTACCTTAGTAAGTCAGAGTGAAATTTGGCTGAAACGGCTCTCAGGCTAATGCTGCGACCGCCCCCGTCCCGTTAAAACCTTGGCAGGCCTCAAAGTACGTTCTCCGCTACGTCGCCATTAAGTTGGCGGTGTATGTTTAGATGTAACATTCCTGATTAGCACCGATCTGGCTCTGGCACAGACACCCATAAGGTTCTGTGTCAACCCTCGCATGGCCTCCCTGCCTGCACAGATAACCATGGGATCATAGAAGATCAAAGAGATGAATACAACAAATAATAACAACAATAACACGCATAACAAGCAACAAGAAACCAAAGCGGAAAGCTGGAGGACATAAGAAACCCCTTCGGTAGAAATCCAAGAGTGGAGCGCTCACCACCTAGAACTAAAGAAGCAGGAACGAGCAAAAACTTGCAACCTGTGGGTAGCAATGATGTAGACAGTGATTTACCAATGGGAAACTTGACTGCCATGGAAGGTAAAGCAGCAAGCAACAACCTAGAGGGCGGTAATACACCGATAAATCACTGCACAAGGGAAGTGAGGACCCAAAGATCACCAACCCTGCTACCGAGCACAGCAATTGCCACGGCACGAGATGTAAAGATAACTGAGCCGGCCCCATTAAGTGAAGGAAACCCCGTCAAAGCACCGAGAGCGACACAAACGATAAGCGGAGGAACACGAGATACAAGAAACCATGGAGAAAACAGAGAAACCTTGGAGAAACTTGGACGGAAAATAGCTGAACTACAGAATGCCATGAGAACCCAACGGCACATTAATCAAGCCATAAAGGACCTCATTAGGAATATTTCAGCACTTCACAAAAGAGCAATGAACGCGGAAAACGTAGAAAAAGAAAAGAACCAGGCCAACAAAAGCGCACAAACTTCCCCAGCATATACACCGGTCGAAAGAAAGGCAAAACGGCCGCGCGAAACAGAAGAACAGCTGCCAACCCCTAAAAAGGAAAAAAGGCCGACCCCACAAGTCGAACCCACAGCCTTACAAACTGAGGAACCGAAGGAGGTGCATATCGAAAATGGCCGACCAAGAGGCAATGAAAATGAAAACAAATAAGAAGGCAAAGGAGGGGAGAGAAACCCACCGACCCAAACACCGGGGAAGAAGAAGGTGCTTAAAGACGCACGAAGCCGTCCAAAGGCGAAAAATAAAGGAGGTAAGGAAAAGGAAGAGAACAAAAGGGAGGCAGAGAAAGAAAATAGAAAGCCCCGAAGAAAGCACATAAGGCCGGATGCCATTGTAATAGCGAAAACATCATACGCAAACATCCTGAAAATGATGAAAGAAACGCCAGAACTAAAAGAACTCGGCGAAAATATTAATAAAATAAGGAAGACAGCCAGCGGCGAACTACTCCTAGAGCTAAAGAGGACCAAAATCCTCCTAAGTGATGCCAAGGTCAAAACGTTATGCGACCAAGTAACAATAGAGTGTCGCGACCTAGACGAGGTAACACCTGCAGACGAAATCTGTAAAGCCATAATTGAACAGCTCCAATCGGCTACGTGCATCACGAGAGATGCAATAAGATCCATAAGGATGACAAGAGAAGGCACGCAAACTGCCCTCATAAGCCTCCCCGCGAAAGAAGCTAGCAAGATGATAGCCCTAGAACATATGCGGGTAGGTTGGGTCCGGTGCAGAATACGAGAGCACTTAGTACCAACACAATGCTATAGGTGCCTGGAGTATGGACATGTTGCTAGACAGTGCAAAAATCAAACTGACCGCACAGGAACATGTCTACGATGTGGAGAAAAGGGACACATTGCAAAGAACTGCACGGAAAAACCAAGGTGTTCCATATGCGACCCTGGATGCAAAGGCGGAAACGATCACTCCACCGGAAGTTTCAAATGCGCAGCGTATAAAAGCGCAGTACGGGAAATAGCATGGAAAACATGAAGTGCATCCAAATAAATTTGAACCATTGTGAAGCCGCCCAAGATCTAATCGCACAAACGGCGAAAGAAGAAAAGGCGAACAATATAAAACCCAACACGATAGTGGAAGATGGGTGGAAGAAAACAAGAAGGCCGCAATATGGACTTGCGGAAACTATCCCATCGAACGGAAGGAGCCCAGGCAGCAGCAGAACATCGCATATGCCAAAATTAAAGGAATTCACTTCTTCAGCTGTTATGCCCCGCCAAGCATGAGCATGGTAGAATATGAATAGATGCTGGACAGCCTCGTAGCTGAAGTAAGAGGAAAGTCCCCAACTATTGTCGCCGGGGACTTTAATGCATGGGCGGTGGAGTGGAATAGCACTATCACAAATAGAAGGGGCGAGGCCGTACTAGAAGCCTTCGCTAGCCTTGACTTAGTGCTACTAAATAGTGGTAATAAGCACACCTTCGACAACGGCAGAGCGCGTTCCTTCATCGACCTGACGTTTGCCAGCAGATCCATTGCAAGGAGGACGAAATGGCAGGTCTCAGAAATATATACAAACAGTAATCAATTCGTAGGCTACCTAGCGGTACACGAAAAGAGTAAGTGTCGCCATATAATTATAGTCGAAATAGTAGGTCTCTTTGGTAACTTTTTTATGCACTAGGAATTGAGACCTGTCAAATAGTAAAATCCTCTCAATGAAAGAGAAATCCTCTCAAAGATAGAAAACTTGAAAAAAGTTACCAAACGCCAAAAAAGTTACCAAAGAGTAAAAAAATTGAGAGCCATGAAACTGTCATGATTCTATGAAAGTTTGCATAGAATTTGAAAAACTAGCGTGTTATCAAACAGACCTAGAATACGGTAGCACAAAACTACGAAAATCAGTGAAATGACAGAAGAGAACGCTAACAAGAGAGTAATAAATTTCCCAATGCTGCCGAATTTAGCCCAAAGAATTTATTGCTTTGGACAGCATTAAGCCAACTGTCAAATCTGTCAAACGTCAACATTTTCCATATTTATTGTTCAATCCGTTCCCTTACTTTTGCACACTTTTTCCTATCTCTGACAGATGTTTACCCCCACTCCTTGAAATTTGAGAATCCATAAATCTTAGTGCAGAAGGTACGGGAACAGATCTTTGCAAAGACCGAACATTTTCCGTGGACAAGAAGCACGGCGTCAGCAACAGGCCATCTGACGCGGGAATGCTTAATCGCATGTTCCTGTCTGCTTTTTGAATTCGCGGTTTTACCAAACTTAGTAGATGATCAAATTGATTGGTCGACATGCGAACGAAACCGTGATATAATTTCAGTTCATCGTCACGCAGCTCTAGCAACAATTTTACGGAAAAGCCTTCAGTCTCGCGAAATCGAACCCAATTTTTGGCCTACACACGACGAAGCCTTTGCACACTCGCTTCTTTGTGGCCTCCATCTTCTTCGTCATTTTCCATCATTTCTATTGCCAAAACAGCAATAGTAGCCCATTTTCTTTTTGACATTTTTAATATATGTTCGCACTTTAAATTTTCACAAATCACCAACACAATACAGAAAATACAAAATGTCAAAAGATTGATAATGCTCGCAAATCTGCATATGATTGAAAATACATATGTGATCTGCCAAATGCGTCGCATATCGTCTGAACACCTCGCATATAGGTCACAATATTTGCAACCCCATTTGCGAACATATCATATGCGAACACCATGTTCGCAAATCCATTTTCTAGTTATGACTTATGAGACAAAAGTCGCATATCGTGTGAACACGTCTACATGCGAGTTTGCGAGCAATGTCTACTTTATAGAATTTGCGATAAATTTGCGAGTTTTTTCGTGACGTCAGCACTCGCATATATATGCGACTTTTGCGTATCGTCTGCTCGTAGATTAAGAATTTGATGTTTAGCTCAATTTTAATGCATTTTTTCATTTAGAATATGAATTTTTCCTTTATGTATATCATGTACCTTTTTGGTTCAGTGCATTGTACATTTAGTTAATGCCCCTATTCCATTACACAACTCCATTAAGTTGGGTTATCTCTTACGCAACTCCACTATCACACAACTGAACGAATTTGTCATATTACATAAAACAACATTTTTCAGGTGTGATTGTAAAAAAAAATTGCATACTTTTAGATGCGAATAACAACTACAAATTGACTATTTAACGTAAATCTGACCTCTGGTATATTCAATAAAAACAGAATGAAAAGAAGTTTTCATTTGGTTTTTTTAATAATAATAATGATGAAGATAATAGGCGTGTTTTTTTTCAAACCTATATAAACCTGGCAATCATATTCGAAATAGAAGAGCAACACAGATCACAGCACCGCAAACCCCCACCTAAGGTGCAAAAGCTGGGATGGAAGACAAAAGAAGTAGATAACGAAATGCTAGAGTACATGATAAGCAACATTGATATAGCAAGAGGATCATCGGAAGAACAAGCGAAGGAGGTCCTAAGGTCCTTATCCCAAGTCTGGGATGCAGCCATGCCACTGGTGGAACGATGACATTGCCAACCTGAGATCAGAATGCCTCAGAATGCGGAGGCGTCAGCAAAGAGCCAGAGGTAGAGGCACAGGAGACTTTGACATACTGAGAGAACAGTTCCAGAGAAAGAGAACACAACTCCGTAAGATGATAAAAAAGAGTTAAGGGCAATCCTTCCAGGCACTCAGGGAGGAACTACAGGATAATCCATGGGGAGGCGCGTACCAAATAGTCATGGAAAACCTGAAGAATAACACGGCGGCTGCACCGATTTGCCGGAACTTCATGTACTCGACGGTTAACACTCTCTTCCCGAGGAAAGATGGATGGTGGAACGATGACATTGCCAACCTGAAATCAGAATGCCTCAGAATGCGGAGGCGTCAGCAAAGAGCCAGAGGTAGAGGCACAGGAGACTTTGACATACTGAGAGAACAGTTCCAGAGAAAGAGAACACAACTCCGTAAGATGATAAAAAAGAGTAAAGGGCAATCCTTCCAGGCACTCAGGGAGGACCTACAGGATAATCCATGGGGAGGCGCGTACCAAATAGTCATGAAAAAACTGAAGAATAACACGGCGGCTGCACCGATTTGCCCGAACTTCATGTACTCGACGGTTAACACTCTCTTCCCGAGGAAAGATGGATTCAACCTACCACGAGGAGTAGCCGAAGAAACAGAGGCAACACTACCAGTTACAATTGAGGAAGTCTTAGAAGCGGCGGTAGCAATAAAAAGCAACAAGGCACCAGGAATTGATGGAATCCCGAACTTCGTTCTTAAAGGAGCCATGATAGCAAGACCAGAAGTCTTCACACGGCTCTACACGACATGCCTAATGGAGGGGAATTCCTCGGTGCAGTGGAAAAGGCAGAGGCTTGTTCTCATCCCAAAGGGTAACAAGCCACCAGACCAAGCATCATCTTACAGGCAGCTGTGCATGCTCGACACGCTGAGGAAAGTCCTGGAAAGAATAATACGCACAAGGCTAGAGCAATTCACGGAAGGAGACTCGGGGCTCTCTAGTCAACAATTCGGCTTCAGAAAGAAGCGAAGCACCATAGGTGCAATAAGAGCAGTGTGCGATATTGCACGCGAAGCAATCGCGGGACAGAGATGGCTAGGAGGGAGGAAGCAGTACAGTGCCGTCGTAACACTCGACGCTAAAAACGCATTCAACTCAGCCAGCTGGAGCTGCATAGTTAGAACGTTAAGCAGTCTGCACATACCAAATTACCTGCTGAGAATAATAGGAAGCTACTTCAGCAAGAGAACATTATACTACGACACAGAAGAGGGGCCTAAGATGTACAAAATCACGGGAGGAGTCCCTCAAGGATCCAACGGCCCAATTCTGTGGAACGTCATGTATGATGGCATACTAAGAACGCCAAGACCGAGCGGGGTAAGCATCATAGGCTACGCTGATAATATAGCAGTAATCGTTGTAGCAAAAACAATAGAACAAGTATCCGAGAACTGCAGCCAAACAATTAGTAACGTGAGGGAATGGTTACAAGCATCTGGCCTAGAACTGGCTGACCATAAGACGGAGGCAGTGCTAATAAGTAGCAGAACAAAGGTAGAACACCTCACCATACATGTCGGCGAGCAAACCATAGAGTCTAGCCCACACATCAAGTACCTGGGCATACTGCTGGATCACAGGCTTAATTTTAAGGAACCTGAAGTATGCAGGAGATAGAGCCTCTCGAGCAGTAGCGGCACTATCGAAATTATTACCAAACGTTGGAGGACCTAGGCAGCCAGTCCGAAACCTTCTAGCAACAGTGAGCAAATCGATGCTAATGTACGGGTCCCCCATATAGGCACCAGCGATGGATCGGAAAACGTAAATGAGACGGATGAACTCGGTCCACAGAATCGCATCGCTGAGAGTGTGCTGCGCTTTTAGAACGGTGTCAGCGGAAGCTATCAATGTAATCTCCGGACGAATGCCCATCGATCTGGAGATAAAAAAGACGGCTCTAGTAAGCGGAAACGAGTTGGAAAACGGAACAAATACGATAGAGGCTATACAATCAGAATGGCAAAACAGGTGGACCACGACAACGAAAGGAAGATGGACGTATATGCTGATCCCTAACGTAGAGGAGTGGGCCAGTAGGAAACATGGAGAAGTAAACTTCCACCTGAGTCAGTTCATATCGGGGCATGGATGCTTCCGGGAGTACCTCCACAAATATAAGCACGTGGATGACCCATTCCGCCCACACTGCGAAGGCGAAGCCCAGAACGCGAAACATATTCTGACCGAATGTCAGAGGTACACAGCCGCCAGAAACATCCTAGAAAGAGCAATTGGCGGCCAAGTGACACCGAGAGGACTTTCGCCGGCTTTCGACGCTTTCCACCTTCCTTACAAAAAAAAAAAAAAAATAAATAAAAAATAAAAAATCCATCAACATACTCGTAAATCTGTAACATACATACTTATGTATGTACATAATTATGTAAAAATAACTGATAGTACCTACGGAACACTTATTGCGCAAGTACGACTTGCACTTGACCAGATTTTATATTTTTTGTATTGGCACGAGATTTTTGTGTATGACCAGGTGGTATGGGGAGGGGTTGGCAAGAACTACCCCCGTTCGAAGAGCATTAGCTCAGCAACCCCAAGCGTGCCTTCGCCCTCCACACCTACACCTAAGCTGCCCCTGTGGCATAGTGCTGACTCATAACAATGAAAGGACATAATATTTGTTTAAATATATAATGTGAAAGTGCAATTCGTCACTGCTCCAAGAAATTCTCTTTCTTTTGACGCCTCATTGGTTATGTGCGAGGGCCGCAAATGGTACCTATATTACAGAAATAATATACATACTTAATATATACGATTGCTAAAATTTTGAGCATTTGCTCGGATTCCGAGTCAATTAGGATGTGTTGCTGAGTGAACGTGCGCGATTAAGTGGCAATAATCTCTCGAGTTTTCAAACGTTTAATTAAACGTACCAAGTTTTTTCTTCTCTATAAGAGCACCCTAAACATTTTTCTCGCGTGTGAATCCTTCATACCATAAAATACTGCCCTAGTTTCGCAGATATTGAGGTCTAGATTTTGTTGTATTTTTTATAATTGCATTAGACATTTTAAATTATACACACATACATCGCAATTAAAACATACCACTTAACCCACATACTTATATAATACATACATACGTGTACATGTCTGCAAAACGGACCAGAACATCACTCTCATCATCTCCAAAACAAAAGCTGCAGTCTCCAGCACCGAAACATAAAAAAAAATCTCTTTTAGAAACAACACTACCGAAATGTCAAAGACCGACGAAGCTCTTCGAAAACAAAGTGATTACATTATTTCACTCCTCTCTTCAAAAATGCACGAGTTCGAAGAGAGAATCACGGCCAAAATTGACACCGACGTATCCAATCTAAAGAGTTCAATTGATGACGTGAACAACCGATTGAAAATACTGGAGGATAAGTTCGGCGAAATCGAAATTATAAAGCAAGAGAACCACAAGCTTAAACAACAATTTAAAAAAACATGATGACGCACTTCAGCAGATTGTCGCACGCATCGATCTAAATGAAGAACGTCACCAATATAAGGAGTTACAGAGTGATGCCCTTATTCATGGTTTCCCTCTGCTACCCAACGAAAATCTGAAATCGATGTTCGATCAGATGTGTCACAGTGTAGGTATCCAGCCACCAACTATTCGGGATATTTTCCGTTTAAGAAACACAAACACTACCTACACATAATCCGCCAGTTATTGTAAAATTTCTTTCACCGCGCGATAAAAGCACTAAAGATGAAAACTAATAACAAACTGTTTTCTGCATTTACTCGGCGAGGGTTTGTTTACGTTAAATAGTACCGCTATGATAATGCTCTTTTAGTGGAGAGCATAGAAAGTTTAAATGATATTGCCATGAAATCTTCAATGTCAACAAGAACAGCTGATCAACAAAACGATTTGGAAGAAGAAGCATCAACGTAAACAACAACATTACTTAATTTTGCTATCAAGCCTTCTGCTACTAGTCTGATTTGTTATTTTCATTTTCTATTTTCTTCATTTACGTTTTTATAATTTTTTTTTCCTTGCTTTTAAACTTTCATATAATTTTTCCCTTTCTTTTTTTTTCTCTATAATGAATTTTAATTTATTTTGCAGTAAATGTAAAATCATCATCATCATCTTTATGTCTCTGTTGATTGTGTGTTTTCTTGAGTCTGTCATGCAGCATCTTACTTTCCTTTAAATCAGGATCAGTTTGGGTCCTTATTGCCTAGATGTCTTTAATAATGATTGATGCTAATCATGGTAATGGAGAGTCAATAGTCGAATGTCTAAGTGATACTATGCGTTCAATGATACGGATTTTAGGTGGACGGCATACAGGTTTAAAGGTCTGCCATATTAACGCCCAGAGCTTGGGTTGTAAATTGGATGAATTTCGATATTTGTTTGAAGGCTCTAAAATAGACGCGATTTGTGTTTGTGAAACATGGTTCTCCAGTGACTCTGTGTGTTGTATGGATGGGTATACAGTGTTTCGGTCTGATAGGAGTGGTCGTGTTGGTGGCGGTGTTGCAATTTTCATTCGAAGCGACTTGAATTGCAGGTTAATACGTAAGTCTCCACCAGGGAGTGCTGTTGAATATCTATTTGTGGAAATAAAATGTAACAATAATAAAATCATGTTAGGCTCAGTGTATCGGCCATATCGTAATATTGATTTAACAGCATTGTTTTCTGTGTTAGATGAGTTATCTTTTGTATCACCCTTCGTTATTGTTGCGGGAGATTTTAACTCTGACGCCCTCAGAAGTGCTGCGCTCACTGATAGAATGAGATCGCTGAATCTATTTCCAGTAAATACACTAATGCCAACGCACTACAACGCACTGAAGCGAAGAAAAGATTCTATGCTCCAAAATTAAACCCGTCTCTTGCGAAAGAGAAACTCTGGAAGAATCTTAGAGATATTGGAGTGGGGAAGCAAATTAACAACAAACTCATATCCACCGATTGTAATGAACTTAACAAAAATTTCACATCATTAAATGGTATTGATATTGCAAATCGAATGACTGAGTCACAATTATTTGATGAACGCATATTTGACCCTCAGACTTCGACAGGATTTTGCTTCTCTGTTGTTGACGAGGCCGATGTTTTAGAAAGCTTCTTAGCAATTAAATCCAACTCCATTGGAATTGACGACATGCATCCGGTATTTTTGAAAGCCGTCCTGCCGCATGTACTAAAATATATAACTCACACATTTAACTCTATTTTAATAACATCTAACTTCCCGTCAGCCTGGAAACAAGCTAAAATTATACCTGTCCCCAAAAACCGTGATTGTAAAGACTTTCGTCCTATAGCAATTTTACCATTTCTGTCCAAAGCTTTAGAGAGGCTTATGAACCATCAAATACGCAAATTTCTCTATGACAACAAAATGATATGTTCTAATCAGTCAGGTTTTCGTCCCAAGCATAGTTGTTCTACCGCTCTGATTGAGGTTGTGGAAAACATCAGACAAGCTGTAGATGATGATAAAGTGACAATTCTTACTCTCTTAGATTTTTCGAAAGCTTTTGATACCGTCAATCGCAACTTCTCATCGCCTTCAACTAATCTAATTTTTTCGTATTTATCCAAAAGATCTCAAGCTGTTCTTGCTAATAACTCTATGTCCTCATTTCTTCCTTTGCATCGGGGTGTTCCTCAGGGCTCAATTTTGGGCTCTTTGTTATTTTCTATGTACATAAATGATCTCCCTAGTTGCTCACTTAAGTCCACCATGCACATGTACGCAGATGATGTGCAACTATGTAATAGTTTTCCGCTTGGGCTTGTTGAAAATGGTGCTCATGAGGTCAATGAAGATCTGAACAAAATTGTAATTTGGTCGCGTAAAAATGGTCTGTGTTTAAATCCACTTAAATCAAAATGTATAGTCATCTCCAGGACTCCCATCGACACATCATATTTCCCTCAAATATATCTCAATAATACAGTTATCGAGTTCGTGGAATCTGCTAAAAATCTTGGATTAACCTTTGGAATTCCTTTGGAGTACCTTTGGAATTCTAGCCTGGGCTAGGTGTGAGCGAAGCTCTCTCCAACCGATTCCAATAGGAATAATGACTTGTAGGGGGCACAATAGATCGCGGTACATCTCACCTTTCAATAATAATAATATTCTAGACTAAAAACTAAAGAAGCCTATGTTTATGTGCTGGGTTAGAAGAAAGGCCAATTGATGATAAGCTACATCCCGTTCATCTGCCATTCCTGCTATAATTTTTCGCAGATGGAAGCTATCAAAAAGCGTTGACAATGACTTTGATTTGGGACTCACGCAGCTAACAGTGTCGGTCTTAAATAGTAGATATGTTATCTAAGACAATATTACGTTAGTTATAGTGCACTAGCTAGCGATTCGCCAACCATAATTGCAAATAGTCATATTCGCCAAATTTTGTATTCGATTCGCCAATCATAATAGCTCCCTAATAATCATTTATCTATGCTTTTATAAGGTCGCTTTCTTGTCTTTCCTAATGTACGGTACAAATTTTGCAATTGATTTTACACTAACTTCCCGATGAGCTTTAACTTTAAACATATGTAGCTCAGAACTGGTAAAAAAAATTCAATATTAACTCGTGTTCTTGTCTGTCTGTTCGTTAGGGACCCTTACGGAGCTTTAAACACATATAAAACCTGTAGATATGCAGCGTTTTTCTGGTGTTTGTATTTCTGTAATTATACTCAGAATTTTGCATTGCATACTTTTAAGCTACAAGCACATAGTTACCGTAACTAATAGTAATTTTTTGGATTTTGTATTTCAATTTGTGAATTTTAACGAGACAGAAGTGAATAAGATGCTTATTTAAAAAAAAGATTCATCAAATTAAATTTTTAATAATTTAACTTCAAGTAAAAGCTCTGAGCAAAGTAAAGGCATTTAGCATTTGCTCGAAATTAGTATGAATAAAACTCAAGTTTACTTGACCAAGTTCGAAAATTCGAAGTGAGCATTTGCTTGCAACTGACATTTTGCAAAATATTCAGGAGACACAAAAAAATATTTCCTACAGAAATAATTTGAATTAAATAAAGGAAATGTATGCGTAACGAAATTGATTTACTTAAACGGATTACCTAAATTAATATGTGTTTAAATGTGATTTAATCAAGTGGACTGTGAAGTGAAGTTAACTTGATGACGGTGGTTAATTGTTTTTCTTTGCGATCCCGTTGACCATTATGTGGGCAGCGTCAGCGGTCAACTATGGAATCTTCCATCGTCCGATGTTGTTCTTTTTATTCTGTCTTAGAACTATAACCGTCCGATGTTGTTCTTGTTGATGTTGCTGTCTTAGACAAATTCATTTAAAAAATGAGTATGCAATAGTACCTACTTATTTAAGAAATTGGTGTGTTGAAACCTATCACTTGCACGGTGTTTCTATATGCACGAAGATATAGCATGTCCACAAATCACTAAACTCGTATGATCTCGAGCGCATCTGTTGCGAAAGAAATGCAAATGAAATGGTATCAAAAAAGTTTATCAACGAATTGGACAAAATTGACGACGACCACAGTTTGCACGAAACAAAAGTGGAATATCTCGATAGTAACCTTTTGCCTTTACCACCGTTTTTTATCGTATTCCATTTATTCAGCATCAAAAGGGAATTTTATCCATTCTGTAGCCTTTTAATTA
Source organism: Brachyopa scutellaris (assembly GCA_949775065.1). Classification (NCBI taxonomy): domain Eukaryota; kingdom Metazoa; phylum Arthropoda; class Insecta; order Diptera; family Syrphidae; genus Brachyopa; species Brachyopa scutellaris. The sequence goes on along the minus strand of OX459113.1, from coordinate 41,180,610 downwards.
TTTTTCATACATCATTAAATTTACTCAGCATCAGAAGGGAATTTTATCCATTCTGCTGCCTTTTAATTATTTTTTTTTTACCAAAAATCACGCCAAGTGATTTTTATGACTAAAAATAACGGAGCGAACGCTCTGAGTCAGCTAAATAGCAGACTTGAAGTTCTCCGAGCAAATTCTTATATTTATGACTTATAAATAATTATTCATAATTAATAAATATAATTAAAAGAAAAAAGATATAAAAAAAAAAAAGGGAGTAAAAGCATACTTCTCTTTTATACTTTCTTTTATACTTTTATTTTTTTTATACATAATAGCTCATAAGCATGTACTGCTAATAATTTTATATATATATTCTATTATATATTGTAGATGTACAGCACTGGAGTAGGAGTAGGGGAGTTTCGATAACCGGCTCCATGTGGTAACACAGGCACCCAACCTAACCTAACCTATGTACAGCACTAGATTAAGCAGATTATGTATTAGAATAGAGTGTTTGTAGAATTAATCATTGCATTTATAATCTTCATTTTAATTACTTACACATTTCATTATCACACGCAAGAAGAACCAAGACCAGTCTTCATATGTTAGCCTATCTTATCTGCCTGGCAACAGTTGAGGGATTACAGATCTACAAATACACCATACCACTAATTTCCATCAAGGAGGACAAGGCCTGGATAGTCAACGGACACCTCAGCCTCGTTCATATGATCAACCTGGAAACGTTCAAACGGCAGTTAGCAGAAGTCACCAACGCCATCGAGAAGAACATCAAAGACCCAGATAAGAAGCAACTAATCAATTTTCACCTGGCCCAGTCAATTGACCGTGTTGGCTCATTGAGAGGAAAGCGACAGAGAAAACCGAGGTCGAATGACTAGATCGGCTCCGTATGGAAGTGGGTCGCACGAAATCCAGACGCTGCAGACTGGGATAAGATCTTGGGTAGTCAACAGTAGATAGTCGAGAACAACAACCACCAATACAAAGTCAACGACAACAACTTTTCGGCGCCATTGAAGACATTACGACGAGAATCAACTGGGTCATCAGCAAATCAAATAGCGAGGTCAGGGTAGCCGATATCCAGAAGCTAGAACAAGACGTTCTTAGTCCTCAAGTCCTGACAATCACAGGGGTAGTCAATAATATAGTACGGGCCTGTCAGATGGCAAAAGGCGGCATCATCAACACAAACCTGCTGGACCATGATGAAATCAACCTTTTGGTGAACCAGCTTGAATCTCTCCCCTACCGAAACGAAATCGAAGCCATCGAGTTTGCAACACCTCCAATTAACACAAATGGCTCAATGCTTCTCTACACTTTGTCAATCCCGAATGTGAGAGAAGAGCATTAAAACCTGGTCCTAACGAGGCCATCAATCATAAATGGAAAGCTGGTCAATGTCGACTTAACCAGGATTTTGGTCAACCAAAAATCAACATACGGTATACTAAAAGATTGCCTTACCATAAGTAACTCCACCATCTGTAAGGAAGAAGTACTGGAAAGAATTCCAGAAGACCACTGTATGTCCAGATCATTGAAAGGAGGCCATGCGACTTGCACGTATCGCACGAACACCACCGAAATCATGAAGCTTGTTGAAAATGACACCATTTTTCTGACCAATTTTAACGGCGAACTTACAGCAAGGAACTCCACGCAAAGGTTAGAAGGGACATTTATATTGCAATTGAACAACGAGACAATTCAACTAAAAAAAAACATTTACGAGCTCACGTGTAACGGTACTCCAAGCTCTGCCTCCAACTTTGTCGAGAATCACTAGCAGAGGGCACAGCGCACAGAGTAGATGTTCAATTTGTTCACAGTCTGAGCTTTCAGAATATAGAGTGTCTTGGTAAGAATGAAGATACCCACACTCTCGGATGAGCTCATCATCATGATTCTGGTCATCTTAGCACGCATCATATGGCGGAAAGTTAGCGGAAGGCTGAACTTCCCAGCCGTGAGATCGACGGATGCAACATCTGTTGCGTCCCAAAGCTAGGATTAGCCAAACTATCAAACGCTGACGTCATTGATCTTGGCGTTCCAATTTTTTTTTTTGGATGACCTCATAGAGGACATCTTTAACTTAAACAACTAAATAAATAAATAAACAACTAAATAAACAAAATTTCCAAGGATGGCACTTAGCTTATTAAAACATATTTCCTTGTTGAACCCTTTCATTTGATACCCGTGTTAAGAAGTTTGAGCAGTTAACGGTAATCCGCCATCTTGGTGCGTCCGCCAAACTATATTATTACATTTAAATTTGATATTAGTTAAATGAAAATTAAATTTAAATTACATTATTAACGTTTTTATATATTAAGATACGAGAAATAGCTATAACGAAGAAAAATGAACCGCAGAATTTAAAAGTGTCCGTTTTCAGGGGAAATGTACATTTTTTGGCTTTAGCAAAACATGCATAGATAGAAATCGGGTAAATGCAAAACTGAGATTGGTGTCAACGACAATGTCGGCTATAAAAAACGACGGAGTTTTCAGTTGAATATGTTCATTTTTTCCCAATTATATGGAAAGGGTCTAAAAGGGTCCTATTTTTCAAAAAAGGTCAGATTTCGATGATTTTCAGAAAGGCGGGTCCTGGGGTTTGTGCCATCAAAAAAGTTTCGTTATGGCCCCAAAGGGTAAGGAGATGCATTCTACTCCTCTACAGGTTCCCCCACCTCGTACTCGTACCTAGCTATTCCTCTCTTACGATCGGAATTTTCGTAACGCTTGGAAATTGTAGCCCCCTCAGCAGAAAAAGTTTCACTTCAAAAATATTCGCAACATGCCGTCTCCACAAGCGATAAATTTATCGCAAAAGCAAAAGCAAAAGCAGACCGCAGAAGAAATGGCAGATTTCTTTGGTGGGCATTTCATCGCATACATTTTCAGTATAGTTGATAGTTGATATTACAAAATGGCAACGGAAATGACAGAAAACACAGCAAAGTGACAGCTGTATTGGTGATGAGGTGCGCGATAGATGGTATGCGATGAGAGCATGCTTTCTATCGCATGCTATGAAAATATAGCTGCTAAAATGGTCCCCACTTGCGATAATGAAAGCATACTTTAAAGCATGCTCTGGATTTATCGCTAGTGGAGACCGCATGTAAAGTTGACAACACAAGGAATAAAGTATTATTTTTTTTTTTTTTTTTTGAGCAACAATAAAAATATAACCGGCCAGGTGTGAGTCAGACTCGCACTCAAAGTGTTCCGTAGTATTACTTTCTTTATGATTATGTATTAACGAAAAGGTAAATAATAGTTTTGCTATTGACGAATGCATCAATAGATCATGGTCGCCACTGACTTTGCTATCAGACAGGGTGATTTATTTTTTCGGTGAAAAAAAAAAAAAAAAAAAAAAAAAAACAATTGAAGAAAAAAAAATTTTTTTTTTGAAAATTATTAACCACCGTCTACTGTAAGGAGGTTAAATACCACCAGTGCGGAAACAGTATTGAAAGAATAACAAGAATATTAAAATAAAAAAAAAGTGTGAAGTTAATCTTTGTTATGATGGCAGCCCCATCGGGGCGCGAAGGGGGCGAAGAAGTGATGAAATCATGCGAAATAACATATAAAGAATTTCGGGAAGCTATAAATCAGGCAGAACTGTATAAAAAAGAAGTTGAAGAACTGAAAGAAATTATAAAAAAAATGCAAGAAAATGACGAATTTACAATAAACTCCAATCGAAGAAAAAAAACTAAATTACAATCGAACAAAAATGATAACTTTATTCAGGAGAATTAGTTTGCCATTTTGGAAACTGACGCAAATCAGCCGTCTCCCACACGATCCCTTCTATCCCAAATGAAGGAAAAAAATGAGAAAAAGAAACAAGAACATAAAGAAACAAAAGAAAAGAATGTACATAGTGCAACAAAAATATCCCCGACTGAAGAAAACACAACAACAACAAAAAAGATAACTAAGAAACCACCACCAATCAAAATTTTTAAAGAAGATAGTCAGGTATTATCAAAATTATTAAAAGTAGAGATAGGAGAAGATAATTTTAAAATCAAAAACATAACTAACAATAAGATTTCATTAAACCTGAAGAACAAGAATGACTGTAATAAAGTCAAGGGTCTGCTCAATGAGGCAGGCTCCCAATATTTCTCTTACAGGAAGGAAGACAAATTACAGTCATTCTTGTTAAAAGGACTTAGCGTTGGCTACAATCCCGAAGAGGTCTTAAAAGAACTCAACAAATGTGATACTGAAAACCTTACGTTCGTTGGGGCTTTCAGATATGCTACGGTGCACTCTAAACGAGAAAACAGAGTCCTACCTATTATAGCGGTACAGTTATCTCCGGATAGCAAAGTCCAAAATCTGAGAAAAATTAGGTCCATAGAGGGACACGTAGTATCCTTCGAGAAAATTCGAAGAAATGGTGTCCTTCAATGTCACCGATGCCAGAGATTTGGTCATATATCACTGAATTGCCAAATGGGATATATGTGCGTTAAATGCCAAAATACACACGAACCTGGTAAGTGCTCAGTGGAAAAAGATACAGATAAAGAGAGATTATTTTGCATTCTGTGTCAAAAGTCAGGTCATCCAGCTTCATGGCGAGGCTGTGAAAAATATGTCATGGCGGCAGATCGACTTCAGGCACGCAAAAGGGAATCACAACAAAGAATTAACCAAAAAGTTGCGATGATTGACAATCATATTCATGGGGGTGTCTCCTTTGCAAACGTGTTGAAAAATAATGTTGGCTCCACAACTTCTGGCTCCAAAAATCTTGGCTCCGATAATATTTCTTCTAATATTATCGGATCCAATGATAACTTACAGATCCAAGTCACTAGCCTGGCTAACATCGTTGCAAATCTTTCAGCGAAGGTGGACACCCTTCTCAATCTATTCAGTCGTTAAAATGTCTCGGCCAAACTGCGAAACCCTTAAAATAATCTCTCTTAATGTTAACTCTATTATATCATATAATAGACGTGCTGACCTTCTACGTTTTGCGGAGGACAATCGACCGGATGTACTTTTTTTAAACGAAACAAAACTCAACGACCGACATATCCTACAATTTCAAAACTATAACATAATACGAACAGACAGACGCAACTCAATACGAGGTGGTGGTACGGCAATTCTCGTTCGTAAACCACTACTCTTCAATACGATCGAACGAAGTGACATTAGAAGCTTTAGTTGTCTTGAGACAACTATTATCTCTTTGCCTCTAAGAGATAATGGGTGTCTGTATTTAATATCGGTGCGGAGCGCCAGCTTCGGATAACCAATTTAACAACGAGATCGAAAAATTATTCGAAAAACTAAGCCTTGGTAGTCTAAACAACTATTTCGTCTTAGCGGGTGATCTAAATGCAAAGCATCCAGTCTGGTTGGACTCAACGGCGAATGGAAGAGGCAACTTCTTGAACCGCTTTATTGAGGAAAACCAGATTGAATATAAAATGAAAGAAAAAAAGAAAGAAAAAAAAAAGCCCAGTTACACCAAGTTACCCTACCGGAAATTCTTATTGCAGATACAAACGGTCCACGATAATAAAATTTCGTTATTGCCGTATGATAGTGACCACAATGCAATAGTTATGAAGACTACTTTTAGTAACGAGTCTGCGTTTAATTTCGCAACACAACACGAAGTCACTAAATTTAATTTTAGAAATACTAATTGGTCCAAATTTCAACGTTGCGCCATCAGAAATTCTAGAAATTCTACTTCTTTATCAACTATTCCCAACGATAGGAATCTTACAAATGAAGAGTGTGATTCTTTTATCCAAAATTTAAATGGGTCAATAATTCAAACTATTGAGTCATCAGTTCCAAAAATTAAATCCAAAAATAGTATAGAAAAGCTTTTTACTTACTCAGATAAATCGCTTACGACGCCAGTTCCAAGACGAATCATCCCATTCAGAGCTACAAAGGTTAAAATCTCTCCTGAGAAATGTAAAATCACTTATTAGCCAACAATTTCGAAATAACGTTTTCGAGACAACGCGCTAAAAATGTATTGAAATCTGATTCCAGGACCATGTTTCCTAAAATTAATCAAATTTTTAAAGCACGTAACTCTGTCAAAGTTCCAAAATTAAAAATTGCTTTATCTTCTCGGCCACTTCTCACTCAGGCAGGCATATTAAGCCAAAACTGTCCTATTATCGACAATTATTATATTATAGATAATACAGCAGAAAAAACTTAACCTCATAGGTTCTCATTTTGAATCGATTCACGATAGAATACTCTCTAGCTGCAAAACTGGCGTAGTAAATGAAGAACTATTGAGGTTTCACAATAATGAAACACCTACGCTCTTAATGTTTTCTGAGTTATTAAAAGCCGACCAAATAACTGATGAACAAACCAACAATTACTATACAACACTACACGAACTAACTTTTCATTTACACATAAATTATATCGTTGCTAAAGCGAATTCTCTACTAGGGTTTATCAAAAGGAACTCCTCTGATTTCAAAGATCCTTACACTCTTAAGTCATTATTTTGCAGTATTGTCCGTCCTATTTTGGAATATGCTTGTGTTGTCTGGGGCTCCACCACTGTCCTAAACATACGTAGAATTGAAAGTGTTCAAAAGAAGTTCTTAAGATATGCTCTTCGTCACCTGTTTCAAACTAATGGTACTGAGATCCGCCACTCCTATCATTCGAAATGTCTCTTACTTGGAATGCAAACTCTTGAATCTAGGAGAAAAGTGTATGACGTCATGCTTATTCGTGATATTTTATGTGCAACTGTCGATAGTGAGAATTTGCTTAGTCTTCTGTATTTGTATGCTCCTTCTGTATCTTTGAGACCGAGACCATTGTTGTTTGTAGGTCGTCATTATACATTGTATGGTCAACGTGAACCTATTTCTTGGTGCACCAAATTGTTTAATATGTATTGTACAGAATTGGATATATCTTTGCCCAGAAATATTTTTAAAAATATGTTAATTTCATCTGTTAATCAATGAATCTTTTAAATTATTTAATCAAATTATATTTATAATACCTTGAATGTATATTCTTTTCAATATCTGTTGATTGTTAAATCGTAGATTGATAAGTAAATAAATAAATAAATAAATAAACAGACATATTCAGAAAACTAAATAACAAAAAATCTAGCGGTTTGGATAACATTCCCAATATCATACTAAAGCATATACCAGACGAAATCATACGGCAATACTGCATTATCTTTAACAATTTATTGAATAACTGCTACTTCCCAAGTTATTGGAAAACATCGAAGGTTTTTCCAATCATAAAAAAGAAAAAGGATCCTTCTGATCCTTCTAACTATAGGCCAATCAGTCTCCTGCCTAATATCGGGAAAGTTTTTGAAGTAGTTATTAGCAAATCTATTTTACACGAGTGCGAAATAAAGGAGATTATACCGCGGAGCCAATTTGGGTTCAAGAGAAACCATTCGGCAGTGCATGCTGTCACGAAACTGATTTCAGATATTAACTGAAATCTTAACGCCAAAAAAAGTACAGCTGCATGTCTAGTGGATATCGAAAAAGCCTTCGACACGGTTTGGATCGACGGGTTAATTTACAAACTAATAAGATATGAATTTCCTTATCATCTTATCAAAGTGATTAGGTATCTCAATGATATATGAAAAGAAATTTGTTGTAACATATAGAGAATACACGACAACTAAAGTTTTTAATGTCATTAATGGCCTTCCGCAGGGCACAGTTACAGCACCGCTTCTGTTTAATATATATACTTCTGAGATGCTTATGGACATGGGTGATTCATTAGCGTTTGCTGACGATGTTATTTTGTATGCAAATGGCTCTGTACTAAATAATATACAAAATGATCTACAGAACAAATTTAATAAGCTACAGACATTCTGCTCGGAATGGAAGCTCAAAATTAACTATGCTAAATGTGAAACCATACTGTTCCGCACCCCATTACGACGCGGTAATTCAGATTTGAGGCAGAACTGGAAAAAACTACAAATTACGAGTAGCAATGGACTTTGCATCGAACCGAAGACTGCTGTTAAGTATTTAGGTGTGCACTTGGACAAATTTTTATACTATAATGGGCATATAAATACACAGATACCAAAGGCTAGAGCAGCATTTATGTCACTCAAAAATCTTTTCTACTCCAGCTATCTAAACTCCAGCTATCTAAACTCCGATGTAAAGATCATATGTTACCAAGCATTCATCCGCCCAATTCTGACTTATGCGAGTCCAGTTTGGTGGAACATCAGCCCATCTTTAATGGAAAAGCTCCGGTTATTTGAGAGAAAATGTCTCCGAGCCTGCATGCAGATGTACAGAAGTGCAAATTCTAACTTTCGACACTATATCTCTAATAAAAGACTGATGGATGCTTCCGGTGTATCCAGAATCGACAACGTCATTTTAGATCTTGTCCGAAATCATTTTGCACGATCAGCAAACGTTACTGAAAATGAACTGATTTCAGGTTTATTTTACCCTATGTATTTCAGAAATACACTAGAGAGTGGATGTATACCACCTGAAGCATTTTTGTATCTGGATGCACATGGCTATTTATCAGATTCAACAAATGTACCTATCATCTACCATTGTGCTAGAAGGGCAACTGATAAACGAATCCTGTATGAACCTTTTAACTTAGGGGATGAAAATGCTAACCTGAGATACTGCGTACTTGAAAGAGATAAATACAATGATAACAAGCATAATAGAGAAAAATACTGGTGGCTCGACTGGATTGTGGCCAACGTTTAGGTTAGATTAGGCTAGGTCAGGATAAGCCCTGACATGTGATTGTTTGGATTGCTGAATATCTGGTTAAGCGGACGAATATCAGTTTCGTTTGCTTGGCCGGGGTCTCAGCGATCTAGGGATTACATGTCAGGGCATTATCAATTTAGGTTAGACAAGTTTAGATTAAGTTAGTTTAGGTTAAGTTTGTTGGATTAAGTTAGATTTAATTAGTCTAAGCTTTTTTTTTTTCTTTATGTAAATTTAAAAAAAAAAATAATATCCTAAAATAAGAGGTTTAACCACTTTTTCCTTTTTACAAAAATTAATAAATTAATACTGATGCACATAAAATATTAAATTTTAAAATAGTTATATAAATACCGTAGAATAAGATCATTATAAGATATATATAGTAAGTATTGAGAACCTTTAGGTCAGTTACTCTAAATTATTATTATGTTAGTCTTATGTTTATTTAGAACAAAAAAAAAATAAAAAAAATCAATAGATCATAATAAACAACTAGCTTAAACCCCGCCCGCTTCGCTTTTGTACCGTAATTATCTACATTAAGAAAAAAAAAACAACTAAATTGGTTGGAAACTATGGGCGGTAGAGGGAAGTATTCGCATTTTGCCACTTAGTTTTATATAGTACTTACTTACTTACTTACTTACTTACTAAACGGGCTCCCGACCCGTGAAGAATCTCCGCCTGAGACACGGCAGCCTTCCACTCTCTTCGATCCCGGGCATGCTGTTGTCGAGACCAAGCGCACTGGCATCCGCGGTAGCTTAGTCTTTAAAACGGAGGTTCGGTCTTCCTTGTCGTCTCGAACCTGGTGGCTGTGATTTGAAGATCCTCTTTGCTGGAACATTGTTGCCCATTCGCTCGATGTGGCCGAGCCAGTGTAGTCCACGTGTTTTGGCTTTTCAGACTACATCCACATCTTGGTACAGCTCATAGAGTTCGCGGTTGTATCTTCTCCTCCATTCGCCCTCCTCGCATACGGGACCGAATATCCGACGAAGAATTTTTTTCTCGAAAGTGTTCAAAATCTGCTCTGCTTTCCTGCTTATCGTCCAACACTCGGCTCCATACAGCAGAACTGGCAGGATCAATGTTTTTAGAGCATGCATTTCGTCCTCCGAGTAAGGAATTTTGAACCCATTTGTTTTGCCAAACCGAAGTATTAGCGGTTTCCTAGGGTAAATCTTCGTCGAATCTCCACTAAGGTTTCATTCGTGGATTTGATATTTACTCCGAGGTAGGTAAACTCCTTAACCACTTCGAAGTTACTGCTGTGACGTTTTGTCCAAGGCGGTGGACAGATGTTTCTTTGTTGACAACATGTACTTGGTTTTCTCCTCATTCACTTCAAGGCGAACTCGTTTCCCCTGTTCTTCAATTGCCGTTAAAGCCTCCAACACGGCACGCTGGGAGCGACCGATGATGTCGATGTCGTCCGCGTAAAGATAGTGCCTTCCGTGTTCACACCTGCCCTGCGCACTATCTGTTCCAGCACAAGATTGAAAAAATCACACGATAGCGCATCTCCTTGCCGAAATCCGGTGCATGTTTGGAATAGTTCGTAGGAACTGTTTCCGAATTGCACGTGTGCTTTCCAGCGTCACGCGGCATAGTCGGGATCCATAATTCGGCCATCGCCTTGTAGAGCTCAAGACGATGAACGCTATCATATGTGGCTTTGAAGTCAATGAAGAGATGGTGAGTCTCGACTTGAAATTCGTTGGTCTTTTCCAGGATTTGCCTTAGTGTGAAAATTTGGTCGATTGTCGATCTGCCGGGCCGGAAGTTACACTGGTACATGTCGAATAGAGTACTGCAGAAATGTTTCGGACGTTCACACAGTACGTTTGGATAGGATCTTATATGCGACGTTAAGTAGGGATATGCCTCGGTAGTTCTTACAAGGATCGCCTTTCTTGAAGATGGGGCATATAGAGCTGATAGTCCAGTCATCGCGCACGGCTTCATCCACCCATACTTGGTTGATGACTTGGTGCATGCACCCTACCAAAGCATCACCACCATGTTTGAAAAGCTCTGTTGGTAGACCATCAGAGCCGGCGGCCTTGTTGTTCTTCAGCTTTTTGATAGCTAAGCTGACCTCTTCAAAACTGGGAGGGGGATGGATTCTTCGTTGACTGGATGTGGGTTCTCTTCTTGTCCTATCACTCTCACTATCCGATGCCCATTAAGTAGCTGCTGGAAGTGCTGCTTAAACACATCTACTATTCCCTGCGCTCGGTGACTAGGTTTCCTTCACTGTTTCGAAGAGCCTGCGTTCCGGGCTTGAAGCCTGCTGCCAGTTGCTTGGCTTTCCTAAAAAAAACATCCGGATGTTGTTCCTATCGCGGGACTCTTCGATATCCTTGAGCTGGGAGACTGCGTGGGCCCTTTTCTTCTTACGCAGGATCTTCTTCTCCTCCCTTCTTCGGGCTCGATACTCTTCTCTCGCTGTCCTTGTTTTGCATTGCAGCGTTTGCACGTGTGCATTTTCTGTCACCTTTTTCCGACGCACGCATTCATCATCATACCGAGGGCTCTTCTTGGGTGGTGGCTGGTAGCCTCTGGTGGTCTCTGCTACCCCCTTGATGATGTCGCGATACTGGTTCCACAGATTGTTGGCGTTTGTGGATGGTGAATGCATAGCGGAGAGTCTCTCGCTCAGGCGCTCTCTGTAGACTCTGGCTACTCCATTCGTGCTAAGGCTTCCAACGTTGAATTTCTTTTTCTGAGCGGTTTGCAGCTTCTTCTCGTTGGATAGTCGAGCTCTGAATTTAGTTGCAACAAGATAATGGTCGGAGTCGACGATTGCCCCTGTGAAGGTTTGCACATTTAGAATGTTGGATGCGTGCCTCGCATCTATTAGCACTAGGTCGATTTGGTCGGCGGTTCGACCATCTGGAGAGCGCCAGGTTGCTGTGTGGATGCATAGTCTTGGAAACCTAGTGCTACTTATCACCGTATTACGAGCTGCTGCAAAATCGATTAGCCGGAAGCCGTTGTCTGTGGTCGTGTCGTGGAGGCTGTGCTTTCCAACTAATCCGCCGAAGATGTTTTCCTTATCAATTTTGGCATTGAAGTCCCCGAGTATGATTTTGACATCATACTCCGGACAGGCTCCGTAGCCTCCGTCCAGAAGGTCATAAAGCTCATCCTTGATAGAGTCTTCAGCTTGGTTGGTAGGGGCGTGTGCACATATTCTGCTGATGTTTTGGATTGCTGATCGGCTTAAAGTCAATTATTCTTGAGCGTAGCCGATTGCCCACGACGAATCCACATCCTAACATGTGCAGTCTTTTGTGACAGCTGTAATAAATGTCGCAATTTGTCCTTTTTTTCATACCTGATTCTATCCAACGTATCTCTTGAGGACAGATTCAAGTTTTTGAATAGTACACATGCATATTCTCAAATCGTAGTCCGTGGACGTTTCGGGTCGTGGTGTTAAATGAGGGGGTCAATTATCCGAGACTTGTGTCTCTCTCATAACTAGACTTTTTTTACGTGGTAAGGAAGTTACCCCGACGGCACAACCCCCAACCTGGAGGGCTAGTTCCATTTTTTGAAACCCCTAGGACGAGGGGCCGGTTTTAAACCGATGTCAGTAACCCACGTCTGCTGTTGGCCCTTTCAGGGCTCATCCGCCACCATCTCTTTTCCAAGACCCTGACTAGTCCATGGAAATCCTTATCGAGCTGAGCTCCGAATACGTCGGAGTAGCCCAGATAAGGTTATGTTTCCGTTCTGGAAGTCTAGCGCCACCGTTGGTTCCATCGAGTGAACTCGTCCGCTGACGTGATTATAGTGCTGCTATTTTATCTGGATCAGCACTCGCACTTATAAGTTTAGCAAGTCGGTTCCGGGTGGGCAGCGACCAGTATCCGATGGCTACCACTTGGAGGTAAAATAAGCACAATTGATGTGTAGTAACAGTTACAACACTGGGCTTTGCCAATTTAAAGCCAATCAGTGCACACCCTATTTCCACAACATCCAGCCATCAGATATTATATAATAATATAATAACTAGCTTAAACCCCACCCCGCCCGTTTCTACAAGCATTAAAAAATAACTTTTTTTTACAATGTTTTTGTACCGTAATTATTTATTTATTTATTTTTTTATTCATTGGTTGATAAATAATCGCTGTACATGTAAGAGTAAAACACTTATCCCATGAAAAACATTACTGTAAAAAAAAGGCCATGTTCCTATAGAAAATATAGGCCATAAAAAGTGGTGAGATAACAGTTCTTGCAGAACTTTGTTATAGCGGTAAAAAAGATGAGTAAGTTAAAGCCTTAAGCCTAGAATTGATTAAACGTATCTATAGAAACTTCAAACCTGGCCGCGTTTGATAGTTTCAGAAATTTGTAACAACTCAACTTCTAGACCTGCAAACGGTGTGGTGTTTCATCGTGCGCATAAAGCATACTAATAGCGTTCACCTATGTATGTTTTATGTATAACTAGCTGACCCGACGAACTTCGTACCGCCTCAAAATAAACAAATGTTGTGTCAACTTATAAGCTGAATTAAATTAAGTTTTCTATTAAGGTAAAATAAATACTCAAAATGAATTAATTTCATAATTAGCATTGGATTCCTTGAATTAAATTTTTATTTGAACGCGGCCAAGTTTAAATTTTTTATAGATACTTTTAATCAGTTCTAGGCTTAAGGCGTCAACTAACTCATCTATTTTACCTCTATAACAAAGTTCTGCAAGATCTTGGCCGCTGTTATCCGTTGTCCGAAAGTCACACTGTTTTATGTGTAAGGATGAACCTGGGCCTGCTTCTCGCAACCATTTGTGTGTGCGTTGCGTATTATATTTTTGCAGGAATGGAAGGGACTTACAGTTTTTTTTGCCGACTCCGAACGACGAGTTGAGAAGCTCAATCGTGACAAATGATACTCTTTGATTGCTTGTCAGACATTGGAAAGAGGAGACATTGTGAAAAATTTTAAAGGTGGGATTGATCTGCGTATTAAATGTAATTAAGCTGAGAATAAATATCAATCACATGAGAGAAGCTGTTCTGAAGTAATAGCCGTTTGTTTTAAATTGAATATTCGTTTTTTTTCATTTGTAGTCCCTTAAACTCTAAAACTAAAAATTTATCTAATTCAAAGCTAATTGATAAACCTTCTCCGAGAAATTAGTAATCTAATACCAAAATTATCGTTAAAATCTATTCAGCGGTTCTTGAGATCCTTTACTACAAACGTAATATGACACCGATCGGGACTTTGCTTTATACTATGTAAGGAAGGATAAGGATATAGGGAGGGTTAATATGTATTTGCCTTGTGTTGTAGCTCTTCTTTTTGCTAGAGAAGGGCACTCTGAGATCAGGTGCTCCGTAGTTTCTTTTGTTTGTAGACAGAATCTGTAGATGTGTGTCTGTGTAGCTGATTTTAAATTTGTAGAGGTGGCTTTTGCAGATTCAGTTGTTGCTACCAATAATTATGTGGATGATGATTCATAAGAAATGGGAAACTAATTACAATAATTGATTCATGTTTTTGTTAAATTATGTAACGTATTCTTTATAAAATATATTTGAAAGAATTAACTTTGAATTGTTTTTTTTTGTTCATTTCAGATCATACCCGCAGCCATTTATTATGTCTCGTTCAATAAAAAAGTACTAAAATTTATCTCCATCTATAACTAATAAGCAAACAGTTTCACTCCTGTCGCGCGTGTATTCCACGCGCACACTTGTTTTTAGTGATAAGTTGTCTCAAATCTGTGGACCACCACCGTAATCAATAAGTGTGCCAAATTTTAAGTTTCTAGGTGGAACGGTTCTTGAGGTTGTCATAGTAACAGACAGTGATATATCTAGACCCATATGGGTATGCAACCCTAAAAACGACGTATTTTGTTGTTAAAAGCATTCTGCATTCCGCATGAACGCTCGCACCATATGGAAATGAAGTACGCGACGAATCATGAAGCTACTAGCTACTACCAGAAGGTTCATTGCGCTAGCATTCTCCTTTATTTAAAAAAAAAATCCGGTCAAGTGCAAGTTATACTTGCGCAATAAGTGTTCCGTACTGTATCAGTTATTTTAACTACATACATATGTATGTCATAGATTTATGTTGATAGATCTATATGAACCCTTTCTTTACGATACGATTTCTACTAAAGATACAATGATACTTTGTTCGATACTCACATATATGTACAAACATAAAAACATATATAGGTACATATATGTAAATATGCACTTGTATATCTGCAGACACAAGAAAGTACATGCGTACCTACATACATAGTTTTATGGTGCACAGCACATTTCAATACAAATAAATTGAGCACAATTTGCGAAAAATAAATTCAAATTTGTACCTACATAAATGTATACCAACAAGTAAGTTGAACAAATTACCTACATATGCATGTGTTTGGGTTTAAACGATTTACTTGGTCTTGTTATTGTACCGAAATTGACTTGAGGCGAAACGAAAGAATCTGTACAATAACAAGTTTGATTTTATTCACAATGAAAAGGTTCGAATATATTCTTATGCAGATGATTGAAATTTATGGTACTTAGCTGATTGTCGTTGATGTGGTGCCTGTGACGATCGAGATCCAAGTGAACGAGAGCACGAATGATCAAGTGGTCGAATCAATTGGGGACTCCCGCTCACGCACCATTCGCGCACAATTCGCGCACAAGAAAATGCAATTGTTGTTGCAAACTTGTGGGTGAGTGCGTTATGCACAATAAGTAATAAATTAAGAGAACAATGAATAATGAAATTAATGATTGTACAAGAAAATAAGAGAACAATTACAGTAGTGAATGAAAGTATACATACAATAGCTTACAATAATAATTTATAAATGAACAATAATATAAATAAGTACTTTAATTTCAAACATCCCGCCCCCCCTGGAACGAGTTTCAGGACGTCGGTAAAAGAGCAAGCTTCGTGATGGGACGAACAAATGTTCCTGCGGTTGTCCGTACAGTTGCTACACGTATGAGTTGATCTACACCTGGTGTTACTGCTTCGATTTTTCCTAAGAGCCACTTGGTAGGAGGAAGATTCGGCTCTTTGATGACCACGATGTCTCCAAGTTTAAGATTGAGACTTTTCCGTTGCCATTTAGGTCGCTCCTGCAATGTAGTTAAATACTCCGTGTGCCGTCGCTTCCAAAAACCTTGTATCATACTCTGCAGATGGTTCCAATGAGTGAGGCGATTCGATTGAGTATCAAGATGATTAGGCTCAGGAACAGTTGTGAGTGGTTCACCTATAAGAAAGTGAGCTGGGGTTAGTGCATTTAAATCAGTATCAGACATAGAACATAGAGGACGAGAATTTAATATGGCTTCAATCTGAGTGACAACAGTACATAATTCTTCAAACGTTAATATTGAAGATCCTACAACACGACGCAAATGTAAGTTTACAGACTTGACACCAGCCTCCCACAGCCCACCGAAGTGTGGTGCAGATGGAGGGATGAAGTGCCAAGTAATATCGTCGTTCGCAAGAGCGGTCTTGATGATATCGTTGTGGGATTCTGTCATAAGCAACTTATGCATTTCGGTAAGGCACCGACGAGCCCCTTGAAAGTTTGTACCGTTATCACTATAGATATTGGTGCACTTTCCACGACGAGCAATGAATCTACGAAAGGCAGCGATGAATGCGTCTGTGGTGAGATCGCTCACTACTTCTAAATGAAACGCCTTCGTAGACATGCAGACGAACAATGCGATGTAGGCTTTCAGCAACTTCGGTTTTCGGCAACGTGCAAGTTTGATGGTCAAAGGACCGGCGTAGTCACATCCTGTATTGGAAAACGGACGGCTAGGTTGAATGCGATGTGATGGTAGATCACCCATGATCTGTCTGCTTGTTTCTTTCCGCTGCATGAAGCACGGCTTGCATTTATGGATGATTTTGCGAATCAAGTTACGGCTTCCTAGGATCCAAAATTGCTGTCGAACGAAGACGAATGTTTCGGACATTCCAGCGTGTAGATATCGTTGGTGTATGTCTGCAATTATACGGGAAGAAACAATGCTAGTTTTAGGGAGAATGATAGGGTGTTTGATGTTGAAGGAAATAAGTGCATGTTTGATGCGTCCTCCCACACGAAGTACTCCATCGTTGTCCAAAAATGCCGAGTATCTAAGAAGCTTTGATTTCGATTGTAGTTGGTTTTTTGTTAATAGATGTTGGATGTCATCTTGGAACGACCTCTGCTGTACGAATTTTAAAATTGAGATTCTTGCCGATAGAATTTCTGAAAATATCAGGCCATGATGAATTCGATTGGAGGCATTGATGCGACAATTTGACACGAACCGAAGGCAGTATGCGAATACTTGTTGTAACCGGTTCCACGAAGAGATTTTGTCGATTAAGTTTTGAATGACATGACTATCAAACGACGTGACCAGTGCATGCCTTAAACCTTGTTTTTCTTCCTTTCTGACGAATTCACTGTCCGATATATTTGAGGAAAGAAGTGATTGTTGCCAATGTTCTTCTGATAATGACAGCCAATCCGGACCGCTCCACCAAAGGCTGTGATTTGTCAGATTACAGGGAAGCACTCCACGTGAAGCACAATCTGCGGGATTCGACTCTGACCGGATATGGCGCCAAGAGTACCTCGGAATTGTGTCCAGAATGGCAGCTGTTCGATTCGCGACGAAGGTTGTCCAGCGACGAGGGGGTGCCGAAAGCCAATGCAGTACAATTTCGGAGTCGCACCACGCGAATACTCGGGAGATATTTGACGTAACCGACGATTTCACTAGAGTAAGGAGACGAGCTAGCAGTAACGCACCACAAAGTTCAAGATGCGGGATAGAGACGGGTTTTATTGGAGCCACCTTGGTTTTCGCGGCCACGATTGTCACCTTATAATCACCGGTCAGGGTTTTTGAGCGTGCATATACGACGGCGGCGTACGCTACTGACGAGACATCTGAAAATCCGTGAAGTTCCATATCTTCTTCAGATGAAAACACATTTCGCGAAATCCGAATTTGTTCAAAGCATGGGAGTTGCTTACGATAGTTCATCCACCTTTCAGAGAGTTCATAAGGCAGAGGATCATCCCAACCAAGATTTAAGTTAGAAGACCAAAGCTCCTGAAACATGATTTTGAAAAGAATAACGGACGGAGCCAATAGTCCAAGTGGGTCGAAGATGCGAGCTACTTCTGAAAGTAGCGTTCGCCGAGTTGAAGATGGATATGGATCAGATTGGTTCATTCGATATGAGAACACATCACCAGCGGGGTTCCAATACATGCCTAAGACCTTTATAAGAGACTGCGAACGTTCAGGGTCTACGAAAGAATACTCGCAATCTTTAGATGGTTGCTTAGAGAGAAGAGCCCAGCAGTTCGAGCTCCATTTCCGAAGCTGGAGCTTAGCCTTGGACAATAACGCGATGAGTTCAGATTGAAATTTCAGTAACGTTTCAATGGAATTTGCACCTGTCATGACATCGTCTACATACACATCATTTAATAGAATTCGCGCTGCGTTTGGGTACTTCCACTGATAGTCATCTGCAATATGCTTTAAAACGCGGACCGATAAAAATGGAGCAGATGCGGTACCATACGTAACGGTTCGAAGACGATAGTGCTGGATTGGTTCACTTGCGTTCCGGCGCCAAACAATACGTTGAAAATCAGAGTCTTGTTCGCTTATCCATATCTGGCGAAACATTTTAACGATATCAGCCGTGAACACAAACCGATGTTGTCGAAATCGTAAACACACGCCAATTAAATCACGTTGAATGGGTGGACCGATTAGAAGCTGATTGTTAAGCGATTGCCCATTGGAATCTTTAACCGAGCCATCAAACACTACACGGAGTTTTGTTGACGAACTTTCGGGCTTAAGCACCGCGTGATGTGGAAGATAAAACTGGTTCGCATGGCAGGTGTTTATTTCATCGCGAGGGATAGGTTGCATATGGCCGAGGTCGAGATACTCCTGCATGAAGTTAGTATATAATTGATGCAATTCAGGATTATTTCGAAACCGTCTTTCCATCGAATACAACCGCGAAACCGCCGACTGCAAAGTATTTCCGAATTTCACGCGAGGTGTCTTAAAAGGAAGCGAAACGACATATTTGCCATCAGAAGAACGAGAGAAAGTTTTTCTAAAATGATCTTCAGCTGGATCATTAAAGGTGTCATAAGCTTGGTGAGAAGGAACTTCTTCCAACTTCCAAAATCGGTGCAAAAGCGCATCAACGTCAATAGTCGAATGCAATGAAGATAATGGTTCACCGTCAATATTTGAGCTAAGCAGCTCTCCTGAAATCACCCAACCAAACGATGTGTTTTGCGCTAATGGTGTGCCTTGTGGTCCATGAATTTGCTCTGCTTTAAGGATTGTCCAAACCTTATCAGCCCCTAAAAGTACATCGATCGACCTAGAGACATTGAAATGAGGATCTGCGAGTTCCAGGTCCTGGATGAACTCCCATGCCGCTGCATCGAATGATTTCGATGGTAAATTCGACGTCAATTTACTAAGGACGAATGCATTGACACATATATGCGTGGAGTTGTACCGGGAGACCAAGTCGATGGACAAACATCCCCTTGTATATCCTGCTTCCTTTGATGACAGTCCCAAAATAGGAATACGACAATGTTTACGCGGAAGCCCAAGCCTTTGTGCGAAGGATTCGGTGATAAATGAAGATTGGGACCCGGTATCCAACAAAACGCGACATTCAATAAACTTTCCCTGATTATCTTGCGGCTTAGCTAGAATGGTTGGAAGAATGGTTTGCTTTCGACAACTAAGCTCAAGCGAATGGTTATTGACCAATGGGTCAGGATTAGCTGGCGTGGGCGGGTTGACGGACGAATGAGGTTGGTGTGAAGCCGATGGCACCGTAGAAGATGATGAGGCTGAGGTGGTATTCGACGATGAAGAAATGTTCTTTGAATCTTCTAGGTGCACTAACGAATGGTGACGAGATTTACAAACACGACAACGATACGTGGAGCGACATTTATGAGACGAATGCCCAATTCGAAGGCAATTGAAACAAAGCGAATTTGTTTTGACGAATGCTCGACGCGATTCAATGTCTAAGGTAACAAATTGAGTACACTGAGATAAGGTATGATCTTTTTTACACATGGGACACATAATATTGTTCTCAGAAGTGTTAGCTAAATGAGCTCGAATTGGGCCCGATTGTTTTCCGCGCGACGTGACCGAGCGATTGAGGGAGTGACATGATTCGAGCGCATCACAACGTAGTTCGAGGAACTCGATTAGATCGTTTATTGTCCGATCATCTCGAGTGCCTACTTCCTCTGCCCAAGCATGTTTTGTGTCCTGATCGAGTTTCGTTAGTAAAAGATAAATCAACCAAGGATCGCGCTCATTTTTATCAACGGCATTTAGCCCACGAATCACTTCATCAGCACCGTCTGTAATTTTTCGAAGTGTTTGCCCGTTTGCAATGCTCATGGTAGGCAACGAAACAAATGTTTGCACGAATGACTGAACAATTAAATTTACCCGATCGTAACGTCTTTCAAGCTTGTCCCAAGCTTCGATATAGTTAGCATCTGAAATTGTTATATGCTTTACCATATTGGCTGCCTCATCTCGAAGGAACGACTTCAGATAATGGAATTTTTGCGTGGACGTGAGGTTAGCTTTATTATCAACCGATCCCAGAAATAGATCTCGGAATGACGGCCAATCTTTATAACAACCAGAGAATGGAGGCACTATTATTTTAGGCAAATTCACGGTCGAACACGCGTTTCAAGATTCGTTGAGTTTTTCAAGAAAAGTTGACTGCTGATTAGCTAAACGTTCTAAAGCGTCTTTCGGTTCGGTTTGCACCGGAGTTTGTCTTTCGCGAATAGTTTTTTTTAACTTAGCATGAGCCATAAAATATTTTCCCTCGTACTCCCCGAACTCATTTTCGAAGGCTTCTATTGCTTCTTCTTCTACATGCGGCAAACACTCGTAGTGCAGCGACGAAAATTCTGTCCATGCTTCATTCAACCTAACTAAACGAATTTCCAGCATATCGATACTGGTGGAATCTTCTATAGATTCAACAAATGTTGCAGCACGAGTTAAGCGGGCTTTCACATTACCACGCTTGAGTTTTAGCGAATTCATTTTTTCTGCCAACAGTTCAATTAGAAAAAACCGGTGAAATATTATGCTTTACCGCGCAGAAACACCTTAATAAATTATAAAAAATAATGCTTTACAATTCCAAGGGAACCTACCGCGTGAACTATTAAAGGGTTTTTTGTTTGCTTTTATAATAATTCAATCAGAGCACAACTATAGTCACACACGTGGTTTTTCAACGAACATCATACAAAAAAGGCATATAGTACATATGAGAGTCACAATTTGATTTTCTTTTAAATTCGGCTACAGAAGGACCAGATTATGTTTGGGTTTAAACGATTTACTTGGTCTTGTTATTGTACCGAAATTGACTTGAGGCGAAACGAAAGAATCTGTACAATAACAAGTTCGATTTTATTCACAACGAAAAGGTTCGAGTATATTCTTATGCAGATGATTGAAATTTATGGTACTTAGCTGATTGTCGTTGATGTGGTGCCTGTGACGATCGAGATCCAAATGAACGAGAGCACGAATGATCAAGTGGTCGAATCAATTGGGGACTCCCGCTCACGCACCATTCGCGCACAATTCGCGCACAAGAAAATGCAATTGTTGTTGCAAACTTGTGGGTGAGTGCGTTATGCACAATAAGTAATAAATTAAGAGAACAATGAATAATGAAATTAATGATTGTACAAGAAAATAAGAGAACAATTACAGTAGTGAATGAAAGTATACATACAATAGCTTACAATAATAATTTATAAATGAACAATAATATAAATAAGTACTTTAATCTCAAACAGCATGTATGTATGTACATATGTCTCTGATGTCCTTTCTCATCTGCTCAGAAGAATAGTTATACACACACACGAAGTAAAAGAAAAAAAAAACAAGAAATAAAGCATGTATATACATACATACATATATACCTACATAATATGTTCATATGTATATGTATTTACCAGAAATGTACGCTTGTGCATCAGATTTAATTTTTCGTCTCGTTATTCGTTCAATTGCATTAACTGCGTATTTTGCGATTTGTCTCCCTCTCTGTGGCTGTATATACATACACAAATTCAATTTTTTCCAATATAGTAAAAGTAGAGACACCTACATTATAATAGGAAACCATCAAGCTTCCTTTATGTGTTATATTATGTATCATTGGTTTAAGTCTTAGGTCAATAGTTATCCGGTATATATGCCACGAAAATTCGCTGCGGGTATAACACTTTTGCCATCAATTATTAAATTTTTACTCTCGTATCTACTTTTAGGCGTTGTGATATTTTTCTGGGTATGTAAACAGTAGGGTAGTTGAAATTAAAAAATTAATTAAAAAAAAAACGGTTGAAGTAGGGCAGTCGTGAGAATTATGTTTCCATCTACACTTTATTCTCAATGTTTGTGATTTTATTCAGATTTTTCTGAGCGATATTTTCGGAGAAAAAGCTCGGGACAGCAAGTTGTAACGTTTTGTGAAAATTTGTTAAGAAACTACCCCCCCAAAGTCGGAATTCAGCTTTTTAAGTTCTGGTCTGTGTTTAGGCCACAAATTGCTACAACTGTTCCAAATTTCAATAGTCTAGGTTAAGTAGTCTCTGAGAAAAAGGCCTGTGACAGACAGACAGACAGACAGACAGACACCGAACTGATTCCATTAGTGTTCCGTTTTGGTACGGACGGAACACTAAAAATACGAAAAAGTAAAATGTCAAAGTGCCAAAAATCCAAAGTAAGATTATTGACTATTTTAACGAGAATAAAATTGGTATTTAGATGTAAGATACTGTTTCTTGTTTTTATTAAATATCTACTAGTGGTTACCCGGTGTGCTTCGCTACACCCATTGAAAACAGTGTTTATGTCATAAATGTAATGAAATTTTTTCGACTGACTTTTTGTGAATAGTTATGACTCTGGTGGAGAATTAAATACCGACAACTCTATTTGGATTTAAGAAAACTGTCCAAACAACAATATCCTAAAAACTCAAAACCTACCATTCGATTGAGCTGAAACTTAGACAATATATTTGTTATGAAACGTGAAGTGCACGTAAATCAAAAGTTAGCTGTTAGCTGTGTCACCGTGCATTGCTGTAGTAATAATTTTGAGATTTTGGTTTTCATTGCCATCTGTCGGGAAACTTGAAAACTTTTGATTTACAAATATTTCTCACTTCATAACAAATTCATATACTCTGTAATTTCAGCTCAATCGGATGGTAGGTTTTGAGCGAAATACAAATCAAACTTACACAGGCAATACAAATATAGTACGTTCGTAATGCCAGCTACAGACGAGAAACTAATCGGCCAACTGGTTGAAATACTGGTTGTAATCATTTCCCTACAGACGCAAAGACCAATCTTCAAACTTCAGTAGTCATCCCAAACACAAACAGAAAAATCAAAACATTTTGATTATTCAACGACTGGTTGGCAGACTGATGAAATCGTTCAACTCAGGGGTGGCCAGCCTTTTCAGCAGGCGGACCAAATTTCAGAAAAAATATTTTCTGCCGGGCCACGCCCCAACTTTATTTCTTGTTAATTTAAGTAAAAAAGCAAGCGTGCTGTAGGTTCGGGCACATTGTCGCTTTCCAGTAGACGGGATAGTAGGCAAGCCTGCTTGGTTGTAATAAAATACATAATGTATTAATTTTTTTGAGGAAAAATAAAACAACGCAGGATCAAATAATTTAAAAAAAATTAAAATAAAGACACCTGACATTATCATCAAAATTGATCTCGACTGATGTTGTCGCTATACGCAAATACTTTTCCAAATGAACATCAGTAATTCGTGTTCTCACTTGTGATTTGATATACCTACTCCATGCAACTAAAAATCTACTCACACGGATAAGTGCTTTCAAATAGCGAAACTTGCAACGTTCTTTAGCTTCATATTCGTCCGAAAGGAGTTACAGAATGAAGAGAAGTACTCAGCTCAGCAAACTAGTAAAACAGACTTTTTTTTAACTTAAACGCATATCCACTATGTATGAAACATGAATTTAAATTTGCAATAAAGATTACATTCTTCTTTTTTAATTCTTAACATAATTGTTTTTATCATTTGGGTAGTTTTTTTTTATATTAACTATGTATAGTTCGGCTAGTTTTTTTAAAAACGATGTAACAAATTAAGATGATTTTTTTTTCTGTGGGAAACGTAACCCCAACTTGAATATGTGGCCCAAGTATCGTATTATGCGATTTTGTACAACGCGCTGTTTCTCGGGAACCTAACTACCGCGTTATACGAGGGTTGACTGTATTTGTAATAGTTAAAATCAATGAATTTTTCTGAAAAAGCAGTATGTTTTAAAATAGTTCAAACCAATGCATTTTTCCAAGAATGCAAGAAATTTCTTAGCTATAATTCAAAAATATATGATACAAATGATTCATGATGTAATGTCCTTTTGGTGAAATGTACAATGAAGTTAACAGTTATGTTCATTTAACTTTGCGGGCCTCGGTTTGGCCACCCACGGTTCAACTCATCATCAGACTTGCCTACACACGGGTTATTTGCAATCAGTCTGTCAACCAGTTGGCCGATTAGTTTCTCGTCTGTAGCTGGCTTAAACGTCCAAAATATGCAGTAAACAAGTTGGCGCCGGGCAGATTGCAGACAAAAAAAAACATCTGCATGAAAGCAGGCAAATTAGTTTTACGACATAATGTAAGTTGGTAATGTGAGTTAAAACATTAAATTATTTTAATTCAATTAATGAATGTATATTTCTGTTAGGGGGATGATAAAAATTGGAATTTCCAGAACACAAATTTGCTACTTGCAACAAGATAAAGGGTGATTTTTTAGCTGGTTTGGTTTTGGCAACACTGGTTTTGACAGCTGACGTGTGTTTAGTACCTTGTGTCACTGTCAAACAGCTTCAGTTTGGTTTGCAATTTAACCATGGATCGTCTTACAAATGAACAACGCTTGCAAATTATTGAATTTTACTATCAAAATTCGTGCTCGGTTCGAAATGTTCATCGCGCGCTGCTTCCATTTTATGATCGGCATTCTCGACCTTCTGAGCAGTCTATTCGGAAGATTGTGACCAAATTTCGCACCAAATTTACTTTGTTGGACATTAAACCACCAACACGTTTACGTACTGTGCGTAGTGAAGAAAATATTGCGGCCGTATCAGCTAGTGTGACAGAAGACCGTTACTGTCAATGGTGAACGCTACCGAGCGATGATAACAAACTTTTTTTTGCCCGAAATGGAAGTTCTTGACTTGCATGATATGTGGTTTCAACAAGACGGTGCCACATGCCACACAGCACGCGAAACAATGGCGCAATTGCGAGGCGAGTTTGGTGAACAGTTAATTTCACGTTTCGGGCCGGTCAATTGGCCGCCTAGATCGTGCGATTTGACACCATTAGATTATTTTTTGTGGGGGTATGTCAAGGCTAATGTCTATAGGGACAAGCCCGCTTCGATTGACGCACTGGAAGCCAACATCCATGCATTCATTCGTGAGATACCGGCCGATATGTGTGAAAGAGTATGCCAAAATTGGACTCAGCGGATGGGCTACCTGAGACGCAGCCGCGGTCAACATTTGCATGAAATTATCTTTAAACATTAAATTGCAAGGTTCAAACTATCGACTCAAATAAATATTTCATTCATTTTTTCGAATTTTTTGTGTTTTTTTTTTAAAAAAAGTTCTCAACCTCTTAAAAAATCACATTCACATTTTCTTTATGTACGATAACATTTATGGAGTGTAAAATTAACTTAAATGTCGACTTTGTCATTTTGAAATGGCTTCGAAATATACAGGGTGGTCCGGTTTGGGGTACAGATACTTTGGAAACTGATTCCTGTTCATGTTATGAAAAAAATCGTATGGGAAGAGGGGGGTCTATTTTTGTGTTTAAAAAATATCCTTTAAGCCCCTTATTCCTAGATCAAAAATCGTTGCGAGAAAAAAAATCGTAGCTTGCGGTGCGAGATTTTGAGGGTAAATTCCTAGAATTTCAAATATCGCAACGAGATTTTTGACGTACAAGTTTTGACATTTTTCTTCGTCATTTGAGAACTTTATTTTTTGTGTTATTTTCCTCCTATTATCACTCATATTGAATTAAGAGTATTTTAAACAACAAATTTAATTTCTTTAAAAGAGGAAATGACGTTTGAAGGCGCGAAAATGTGTAGTTTTCCTTTATGCTACTCAAAATGAATACAATTGTTTCCTCTTTCATTGAAAACAATGTCAAAAAATCGTTGCGAGAAATAAATCGTTGCGAGAAAGAATGGTCCGGGCCATTCATTTTCTCGTTGCGAGAAAGAATGGTTTCTCGCAGTAAAGGTGCGAGAATTTTGACAGTTTACGCTACGATTATTTTTCTCGCAACGATTTTGGTTCTAGGAATAAGGGGCTTTAGAGAAAGAAGTTACTACCTACCAACATTTATTCATAATTTCGATTTATGTAATTTAATTAAAAAAAAAAACCATAAGTATGTATAAATCTCTTATATCTCATAATCAAAACCAAACAAAAGTGTCAAGATAATGATATTATTTTTTTATTGTAATATCCCGTGAAATGCATGTTAATGTTAATGAACAATCATTTACTGGATGTCAGACAGATGTAAAACTTTAACTGGAAAATAACAAAAAAAAAAATTAATAATAATAATTTTGAGTGTATTAAACTTAGAGAAACCAAAGTGGACTCGTTTCATAGACAATTGATTAGTGTTAATAACTTTTGTGAAAATCGCTTTTATCTCGGGAAAGTGTTCTTATAGTTTTTTTTAACTCTTATTATTTTGATGCACCATAACGTCACCTAAAAATTCACTTTGCAAAGATTTTACCTGGGGCTTACAGTTTTGCAGGTATAAGGTTAATTTAGTCACAAGAACCATTGAAAAATGAACATAATTAGTGTTCAGTAACTAAATTTTTACCTGGAGCTTACAGTTTTACAGGTATAAGGTAAATTTAATTAGTCGTGTAAACTCCAGTGTTTTCGATAAGTCGATGGATCTGGGGCCCTACTCTGTATTTCGTTTCGAAAGTGAAATTTTCCGAAAACGAATATTTTCTACTCTGTATTTCGATAGCGGAATGAAATCTACTATGTTCTTCGGATTTGCAATTCCGAAAGTGGATTTTGGTACCTGGTAACTCGTTTCCTAATGTCAAAAGCATTGAAAAATTTGTTTCTACAACTAATTCGCTAACGGACATATTTAACCCTGGAAGTACATGCTTATTTTTTGTACATAAAGGATATGATTCGTCGAATCGACGACGGCATTATTCAAACCAGTTTTACAAATGAGACATGCTACAAAAACTATGAAAACCGATTGTATTTAGTTATTTAGTTCATTGAGCATAAAGAAAAGCAAAAATGGACATTTTTACAAGCTTTATATTAACTTCTGTGAGGGCGGAATCTAGGAATCGATTTTACACCCACTTCCAGATATCCGATCATCCTGAAATTTTGCACACGTATAAAGTTCCGGAGACAATACAATATGTGCTATTTGATGACGTTGTTAATCCAATATGGCGGACGCTTTTTTAACTTTTCCATTTCTGTGAGGGCGGAATCTGGGAGTCGATTTTACACCCACTTCCAGATATCCGATCATCCTGAAATTTTGCACACGTATATAGTTCCGGAGACAATAAAATATGTGCTGTTTGATGACGTTGTTAATCCAATATGGCGGACGCTTTTTTAACTTTTCCATTTCTGTGAGGGCGGAATCTGGGAGTCGATTTTACACCCACTTCCAGATATCCGATCATCGTGAAATTTTGCACACGTATATAGTTTCGGAGACAATACAATATGTACTATTTGATGGCGTTGTTAATCCAATATGGCGGGCGCTTTTTTAACTTTTCCATTTCTGTGAGGGCGGAATCTGGGAGTCGATTTTACACCCACTTCCAGATATCCGATTATCCTGAAATTTTGCACACGTATATAGTTCCGTTGACAGTACAATACGTGCTATTTGATGACGTTGTAAATCCAATATGGCGGACGCTTTTTAACTTTTCCATTTCTGTGAGGGCGGAATCTGGGAGTCGATTTTACACCCACTTCCAGATATCCGATCATCCTGAAATTTTGCACACGTATATAGTTTCGGAGACAATACAATATGTACTATTTGATGGCGTTGTTAATCCAATATGGCGGGCGCTTTTTTAACTTTTCCATTTCTGTGAGGGCGGAATCTGGGAGTCGATTTTACACCCACTTCCAGATATCCGATTATGCTGAAATTTTGCGTATCCGATGACAACTCAATATTGTATATTTCATGATCTTGTGAATCTAATATGGCGGACGCCCCAAGATGGTGGATTACCGTTATCTTCCCGACCTCCTAAATATGGGTATCAAATGAAAGAGCTTGGCAAGTAGAATACAATACGCTATAACGTCATTAAAAATCCAATATGGCGGACGCCCACAAGATGGCGGATAACCGTTATCTTTACTACCATCTTAATATGGGTATCAAATGAAAGGGTTTGACAAGTAGAATACGATTAGCTAAGTGATGTGATTCTAAATTCAATATGGTGGATGCCATAAAGTGGCGGATTACTTTTTTCTTCAAGACCCCCATGACATGGATATCAAACAGAAGTGTTGGCGAATAGAATCTCAAACAATAAAGTATATTTTATGACGTTGTAAATCTACTATGGCGGACGTCAAAAGATGGAGGATTGCCGTTATCTTCACGACCTCCTTAATATGGGTATCAACTTAAAGGGATTGACAAGCAGAATTAGACTAGCCAAGTGACGTCATTCTAAATTCAATATGGTGGGTGCCCCAAGATGGCGAATTACCTTTTTCTTCACAACCACCATGGCATGGGTATCAAATGAAAGGGCGAGTAGAATCTCAAACATATTGAGTAAACTTTCTCATATCCAACCCACCCAAGCTAATATACATACATACGTAAAGACGTAAATTTGTAAATTCAGATACTAAAAAGTTGAAAATAAATATAGAGATAAAAAAATATTTTGCTTTCAGCCTACCCCTGCCAGACGCCCCGAAAGAACACCCCAAACGAGCTTTTTAATAATAATGTCTCGAAATCAAAATATGAAGTAAAACCAAAATATCAATGCCAAACACCTCTAAACCATTCCATGATTACAAACACATAAGTCACAGACAAATCAATTACTGTTTACCATCTATCAGACAAATGTGCCAATATACAAAATATTATTTTTAATATTTGAACTGCAGACAATAATAGTTTAATTTCAAAAATAACAAAACAATTTATACAATATTGTATATACATATGTTTTTTTTTTACTTGCCCTTTATAAAAGTACTAATTTCGTATTTTGGCACTGAACCAATATACATATTATTGTGAATATGAGCCTTTTTAATTCATAAATATAGATGTTAGTAATAACTTGACTTCAGCGCCACCTATCGGGGCCAGATTTTATAATTTTCTCTTTTTGCACTGAACCAATATATATTGTGAATATGAGCATTTTTGGTCCATAAATATATAAGTTGTTAATGACTTGACTCTAACGCCACCTGGCGGGATGAAATATAATTTACAGCCTATTCTCATACCTACCAAATATACACAAAAATTTTCATAAAAGTCGGTCGAGCCGTTTCGGAGGAGTGCGACCACAAACACTGTGACATGAGATTTTCTATACAGGGTGGTCCAGTTTGAATTACTGAAATTTTGGTTCATCTTATAAAAAAAATCGTATGGGAGGAGGGGTTTATCTTCAATACACACTAAGCTTCACGGTGTTTAAGAAAGATTTTTTAGAAAAGTTGGTACCAAATATAGCTATTCAATTATAATGTCTAGTGTATAAAACTTGGAGCAACCAAAGTGGGCTCGTTTCATAGACAATCGATTAGTGTTTATAAAAGTAAAACTATTACCATCCGCACTTTCATTTTCGATATATTTGTCTTCAAACACATATTTTCTTTAATTTTTTTTAACCAATTTTTGTGAAAATCGCATTTATCTCGGGCAAGTGTGCTTATAATTTTTTTTTTTAACTAAATATTATTATTTTGATGCGCTATAATGTCACCTACAAATACACCTTAAAAGATTTTACCTGAGGGTTACAGTTTTTCAGGTATAAGGTTAATATAGTCACAAGGACCATTCAAAAACGAGCATAATTTGTGTTTAGTAACAAAGTTTTAACAGGGGCTTACAGTTTTCCATGTATAATGTTAATTTAATTACAAAAACCATTAAAAAATGAGTATTACTCGTAGCTTGTATACAGTCTGATGATGGACATTTTATACAAGATAAGGCTCGTTTTTGAATGGTCTTTGTGACCATTCGAATCTCAAAATAAGGCTGATTATATCTTACTTTGCATAAGCTTTCATAAAATGAATAAAAAGTATGAAGTTCAGCCTTATTTAATAAAAATTAATCTAAGATAACCAAATACATAAATGTATAGTACATACTTCAAAGCAATTTTTGATAAAAAATTTAATGACAACATTTTATATACATATGTTTAAAAAAAATTGGAGCATTTAATCATCTTGACCTGCCGGAGATTAATCAAAAATTAAAACATAAAATCAAAATGTACTATCAGAATGCTTCTAAATTACTGATAAAGCAAAACACTCTAGACAAAGCGCGTGTGCGGAAAGAGTTGCTTTTCTGGTTTGTGCTGGTAAAAAAAGACTAGGAATACTTAAGATTACATCAGATTACATTTTCGTGTTTAAACGACTGCTATTTCTAGTTAAGGGGGTCATGTCCATAAATTAGGCACAGGGGCAAAGCTTTAAAGTGGCTGGTGTGGATTTGAGAAGTGACTGTTCCACATTCCACTCATGGTCAGTTGTATGCGGCGTGCTCCAGAGTCAGTTCACTGACTTTTTTTTACCTCTAGCCTGAAAAAAATCAGGAATATTGTGTACAGAGGTCGTCTATACTACTCATCATTGAAATCCGGTGGATACAATGTGACATCTTTCCGCGGGGACGAAATCGCGGGTATGTAGCTAGTCTATATATATAATAATGGTGTGAAAAATGTATATTAACTCATCAATTGAGAACGGCTGGGCCGAATTGCCTCAATTTTTTTTCAGTTGTTCGTAGTTGCCAGGAAAAGGTTTTTACGAAAGAAAATTTCGGGAAAACACTGCGGAAAAGTCGGGAAATCGGAAAAATCTAAATGTATGCAATTTTGTGTGCAATTGTTCCGGAATGGCTTTTCCAATAGAAACATTTAAAATTCTTAGTGGAAAACTCGGAAAAACGCGAAACAATTTGAATTTTTTTTTTCGACGAAGTTTTGCATATTATCGTATGATTTGATAAAAAGGTGGACAATTCGTTGTGAAGCTTGAAAAATTTCGGATGATTGTGAAATTCATTGTGATAAAAGACGGTTTGCGTGCATTTTATTTATTTATTTTTTTTTTATTTATTTATTTGGGTGGAGAAGTAAACTAGATAAATAATAGATGGCGCTGTGCTGCGATAAATGCCACAACGCAATAGATGGCGGTATACGTTGACTTAGGCTGTGCGCAATTCGGTAGGTATCCTTTTCGCATTGTCATTTTCTATTGAGCAAATGTGCTATTTTTCTTGCAAAATGAGCAAATGTGCTATTTTTCTTGATTCGAGTTTTGCGTATTATTACACTGATTCCAAATAGTCGTATATCGCACATCGCATCCGCAAACGGTACAAATATTATGATCAACTGAACTTCAATGCGATTTGTATCAATTCGATCATTTTTTCAGAAAATAAGTTTGCGTGTAAAAAATGAGGTTATGCAATTGGGTTGCGGGCATTCATTGCGAAACATTCATTCCGTAAAGCCCCTTATTCCTAGAACCAAAATCGTTGCGAGAAAAATAATCGTAGCGTAAAACGTCAAAATTCTCGCACCTTCACTGCGAGAAACCATTCTTTCTCGCAACGAGAAAATGAATGGTCCGGACCATTCTTTCTCGCAACGATTTATTTCTCGCAACGATTTTTTGACATTTTTTTCAATGAAAGAGGAAACAATTGTATTAATTTTGAGTAGCATAAAGGGAAACTACACATTTTTGCGCCTTCAAACGTCATTTCCTCTTTTAAAAAATTTAAATTTGTTATTCAAAATACTCTTAATTCAATATGAGTGATAAGAGGAGGAAGATAACACAAAAAATAAAGTTCTCAAATGACGAAGAAAAATCTCGTTGCATAATTTGAAATTCTAGGAATTTACCCTCAAAATCTCGCACCACAAACTACGATTTTTGTTTTGCAACGATTTTTTTCTCGCAACGATTTTTGCTCTGGGAATAAGGGGCTCAAGTTTTTTGTTATTTTTTTTTTTTTTAATTTTCTTTTGAATAGGATTAGTCAAAAACGACGTTGTTTTTTTGGGGAGAGTTATTTGCTTGACTAATGCCTCCTATTAGAAGATCAAACCTTGGACGATGTATACGAGATGATTTGGTGGGGCTATGATATTGCTCTCCGGATATTTTCATCAAACGCTTCCCGTCACCCCGAAATCTACTGCTGCCGATGAACTTAATGCATGCCTGAAATCGTTATCTTTGTGGAGGCATGTCAAGAAGTTGAAATCGACCACGAACATGAGAGTCGCATTGCAGAACGACCCATCGCTGCGTAATTTTCGAGACAACTGCTGACGCTTGGTAATGACCATTCCTGTTGATGTTTCTACTGGATTGATATCGTTCCCGGCAAATTTTTGCGAGTTTACATCGTCGAAGGAAGAACTCATCACCAAAGTGTTCCCGGCATTGCACAAAGTTATAAAAATCTCGATTGGATTAGTGAACGGGCAGATAGACAGACAGACAGACAGATAGACAGGCAGGTAGATAGATAGACAGATACAGATATTTAGACAGACTGATAGACAGGCAAACAGACGGACAGACAGGCAAACAGACGGACAGACAGATTGACAGACAGACAGATATATAGAAAGAGAGATAGATAGATAGACAGACAGATTGACATACAGACAGACATTTCATTTTGTTTTTTGTACATTTATGAAATTAATTCACTTTGAGTATTTATTTTACCTTAATAAAAAACTGAATTTAATTCGGCTTATAAGTTGACATAACATTTATTAATTTTGAGGCGGTACGAAGTTCGCCGGGTGAGCTAGTTTTACATATATAAAACAAAGAAACTTGTTCTTAACCCCTATTTGTGAGCCCCTTTTCACTCGCCTTAGAGCTTATACAAACAACAAATATAAGTAGGCTATAGAAATGCTGTTTAGAATTATTTGAAGTTTTCGCAGATCCACATGAACAGACCCCTATTCTATTAATATTTTTTTTTAATATTTTATTTTAATTTTTATTTTAAACAAAATTATTTCCCAATAAACAAAATCATCATGAGTGCATTCGACGAAGCGGTAAAGGAGATGTAAGTTTGCTTATTTCATATTAATTGTTTACTAATTGGTTTTTTTTTTCAATCTTCTAGAGAGTATCTCGTACAACAAATTTCTCCAAGAAAATCACAGCAAATGATTTATCCCAGGGAATTAATAAGAACCCTGGTGCCAGTAAAGAGAGAACTTAGGTCAGCGCAAAGCGCTGGATTAATGGTAATTGAAAAAAAAATGATATTCAATTAAATAAAAAATATCTCTGTAAAAATAAATTTAAAAACAAAAGGTCCGTAGACGTCATATGGAAAAGCTCATATTGGCCGAACTAAAAGAGTACGGAAAAGAGCTGAACAAAATGGGAAAAGCCTTAATAATTTGTGTGTAAATCTTAATTTTTTTTATTAAAGTGTATAAGTAAAATTAAAAGAAACCAAAAAATATAAAAATAAAAATTTAATGAAATATGTTAAAAGTACAAATTTATTGTCAGGCGGTTGGCCTGGTTGGACAAAAAGTCTACAAATTCATTGCCAGACGTGCTAAAATGTCTTTATGCATGGAAAACTATATGTCCCAGGTAAAAACTTTGTATGGTGAATTTGTAGGTAACATTACGCACCAAAATAACAAAAAAGAGGTTATTAACAAATTTTCCCGAGATAAATACGATTTTCACAAAAATTGATTAAAAATAATTTAAAAAAATTGTGTTTGAAGACCAATAACTCGAAAATGAAATCACGGATGGTAATAGCCGTAGGTAACTGTGATAAACAGTCATTAATTGTCTGTCGAACAAGCCCACTTTGGGTGCTCTGGGCTTAATAGACCAGATGTTATAATTGAATAGTTGTTGGTACGTACTTCTGTGAAGGAACTTTTTTAAACACCCTGTTGATCCGTGGATGTTAAAGATAGACATCCCCTCCTATACGTTTTTTTTTTTCATAACATGGACCAATGAATCGTTTCCCATAGTAACATTTTTTAACACCCTGTACCTCTGTGGGTGTTGAAGATGGACCAACATGGACCAATGAATCGCTCCCCATTGTAACATTGTTCAACACAATGCAGCTCCATGACGTTGTCAGAAGATAAACCCCCCACCCTTCAATACGTTTTTTATTTCTTCATATAATGAACCAAGGAATCAGCTTCCAAAATAATATACATATTTCACTGAAATAATAACAAAAATATCTGACAATAAGTTTATTTGCAAAAATATTTGCAAAAAATGAACCTGCAAATGTCCGAAATGCCTGACAATGGCCTGCCAATGTCGCAAAAAGGTGTTCACACGATTGGCAGAGGCCTGACAATTTATTGTCAGATAACGGTCTGGCAATTGTCTGACAATTCTTTTTTTTGACAATATGTATTTGCAGACTAAAATTGCCAGTTCACACGGTTGTAAGACATTTGGAACAAATTTTAAACTTTATTTACTGTACTTATTATAAGCAATCAAAACTATTCTAATTACAACAATCGGATTCCTAAGATGATAACACCTGCACGGCGGCCAACGACTGCCCCCAGCAGGTCCAGTGTGTGTCTGCTGATATAAGGAGAGCCTTTACATAGAAGAGCAGTAGGTTCATTAATCGGCAGGTCGCCAGATCCCTCCGATGTTTTTCATCTTCAAGGTAAGCTTCCGATTAGGGATCTCCAGCTCTTTTTGCACTTCTAGTCGATCCGAATTGGAACTGGACTGCTTGTCATTATCTGGTGACTTAATCAAAGTTTTACCTGAAAGTAAAATAACATTATGATGTTATTGGAAATAAACCCTGGTCCTGGAGGGGTGTATCCTGATCCCGGCGAGTGTGGTATTTTCTCTAAGAAACTCATGTTCCGCCTTAGAAATTTGCCATTTCCGCTCACCTTTCCGTCCAATAACTCGGCCACGGCCGCCACATTGCTTTCTTCACAAAACTAAAAAAATATTGAGATCTCACCTTCAGACTCATAAATTATTACTTCAAACTTTTAAAAATCAACTTGTTGTAATTTTTATAATAATATACAAAGAAACGGTAGTAAAAAAAAAATTATTCATCTTGGTCTCCAAGGCAATTAGGACAAGCGTTCGTCTTGTGCTGTCCACAAATGGGATTTTTGCATTTGTCGCACATTGATT
Source organism: Brachyopa scutellaris (assembly GCA_949775065.1). Classification (NCBI taxonomy): domain Eukaryota; kingdom Metazoa; phylum Arthropoda; class Insecta; order Diptera; family Syrphidae; genus Brachyopa; species Brachyopa scutellaris. The sequence continues at coordinate 41,145,014 of OX459113.1, read as the reverse complement.
TCGTCATTCTTCTGATTTTTGATAGACAAAATGCACAATATTTCCTTTTCCTTGGCTCAAGTACAGTTTCACCATGTGCAGAAGATTCAGCATATTGTTTTGGTAAAATGTAACAAATTTTTTCTTTAAATTCGACGGCAAAGTAGGCAATTGCTACCTAGCCAACATCCAAGGAGTCATCAAGCTATTGCTGAGTTTTTCCATGAAATCTCGACGGCTTAGCAGTTTGTTCTTGCTTAGATATGATGTTATCACAATAAATAATGTATGCACACCATAAAACATGGCCATGGGCCATCTTTTCGTTTTGCGGCTGCACGACATCGAGGAACACATTTGATCAAACGTATCCACCCTGCCTTTAGTCTCTTTATAAAAGTGAATCATATGTGGCTTTGATGTTGTAGGATGAACCGTACCTTTTTCATCACAAGAGGACAGAACAAATACCATTTTGCTTGGCTTTGGTTTGAAAGATACTAAAGTCAAGGGCCCATCATAACAGAACATCGATGTACCGACACGCCTGGAAGGCATATTTTTAGCTGTTCTGGAATTTCCCGTTCGTTCGATCTTAAAGTTCCAACTAAGATCAAATTATATGGCGACTTAAGTAAGTTCTTTGCTAAAGGAACTGACGTGAACCAGTTGTCACAGGTCACATTTCTTTTGCTGCCGTGAATCGATTTTGTAAGCTCCTTTATGTAAAATTCACCGAGAGGCAATCCGTTTGTTTGGGTACATTTTCCTAGATATGGAATTGCATTCACTTTATACCGTTTGGCACTGTCGCATGTCATTACTATTTTTATGCCGTATTTATTAGGATTGTTGGGCTTATACATACGAAAAGGACATCGACCTCGGAAACCTAAAAGCTGTTCATCTATTGTCACATGCGCTCTCCCATATTTTTCTAATTGGTACAAGTGTATCAGTAGCTCTTAGCTGTGGTCGTAAAGTTTTATCATCCATTCGCAAGCAACTTATCACAAAATCAAATCTGTCTCCACTCACGACGGCAATGTATCTGTTTCCCGAATACGAACAATCAAATAGTTCATCCGTTGTCAAGTGGTTATCTTTCAAAGCTGCTGTCAGTGTCAATATGCCGATTATAGCTCGAATTTCGGCGCCAGTTGTAGCTTTGAAAGTTGCTTTTAAATCAGGCCTTTGAATCCCCAACTCAATTTCTGCGTTGGTCCATTTTACTATCTCCTCCACTATGTCGTCGGTTATAAATGCATCGAAGCATTCTAAAGGATCATAAAGGCTTCTATTCATTCGAGTCCTGCCACTTGTTTTTCCTTTAGTAGCCGCCCAACGATGATCGTTTTTGCCTCTAAGTGTTTGATGTTGCGGCATAACACAAGGATTCGACATACTGGATGAGGTACTTTGAGTCACATTTTCAGTGCTCAAGATGCTTTCCACTAGTGGCGGACTTATCTCATTATCTTCGACATCACCTTTTACGTCATCTTCCAATAATTAATTTTCTGTTTCACTGTCCGACCCGTTTATTTCTTCATCACTCAATTCTTGCAATAATCGGATAATTTATGTATTTTCTAAACGGCCTCGTGAAGCCATTCTATCGTAGTAAAGCCTATCAATAAATAAATGAATACATAAATAAATATTATTGTAAAATATATACATAATCTTTTCACAAAAGTCAAAACAAGAGGTACTTACTTTGATAGCAAAAAAAGTACCGGGAAAGATAACCTACGTCACTTCGACGTATGCGAGCTTTTTCAGCAGGTATATAGATATATATACATATATCTAAGTAGTGCACTTACCCGAACGGCACGTGTGTCTCCTGCAAGCTCATAAAGTCGAATGAGTTGGCACGAACGACGAGCGCAGTGACGCCATATATGCGCGAATTACATTGAATTCTAAAATTTTTCTACGTCGATTCGACGTAGGTTATCTATCTAGGGTTAAGACCACTTCACCAACACTTCCTGACGCACTGTCTCTTTGGCGGGAAAGATTTAGTGGTGTTAGTGATTACAGATTTCGCCTTGCCTTAGTTGATTCAGCTGCCAGAATAAAGGGTATCACATCCAGAGTTCTGACAGCTGCCTACTCTGCGACTTCCAATCATTCGTTAGTTCTAGGTATGGTCGTTTTGAGTTAAAAGTGACTGTATAGGTTCGCATCTATACCCGTCCATAATAACCATTAATTAAACTATTACACCCAACAATGGATCTGATTCGGAAGGGTAAGTAAATTTCGCCGATTTTAACGAAGTAAACCTTTGGGCAGAAGAAACAAGGGGGCAAAGAGAACCCAGGGAATCAGAAGCTATTCTTTACAAGGGATTTATTTTTGTGGAAGAATTTGGGTTTACAAAGTTATTATTTCTGCAGTTTGTTTATTTAAAAGGCAAACAGTAAGGTTTAGGTTGGGTTCAAGACCTTTTGATTTCAACAGGAGTTTTCGAATGGGGCGTCTTCGGTGCGTTGGGGACGGTCCATCCCTTAGACCCCGTTCAGACAGGGCGGAAACCGTGCGGTTTCAAACCCCGCGGTTCCCGCTGCGGTTCCTATTTACATTGAAGACCTTGTATTCATTCACACACCACCGGGCGGTTCCCGCAAACCGCCAGAAAATAGAACCGTCCGGAGTGTAGTTCTATTGCGTCATATTAAACTGTTCAGTTTATATGCGGTTTTCGTACGTTTTGGATAATTTTTTAAATTTTTATGATATTATGATTCATTTGTACATAATGTTTGATTAGTGTTTTAATACTATTGAATGGGACAGGAGGCCTTTAGCTAATAGGTATACATAAATGATAACTAATATATCAAATGAATATATCGACATTCTCAAATAATTAAAGAATTTGGGCTCAAATTCTCTTAATTTGGGATAAAATGCAACAAATAGCCCATGTGACGAGCGATCACGTAGTATTGGGTGTACCCAATACTGTCTTTTTCTTTCTTTTTTAAGAGCAACCACACACATATTGCTTCTTCGATTTCCATATTTGAAGTGAAGTGAACGTTTCGTACACAACCGCACACAAACTGCTCGCAAAAGGCCACAAACCGCAGCTGTCTGAACACATTATAATATTCAGCGGTTCAAACCGCTAGGTTTCCGTCGTGTCTGAACGGGGCCTTAGAGCTTGCAGTTCGCCGACTGGCTCTGAGTCCGGGGTACCTGCTTAGCTAACTTCAAATAGCGTACGAAAGCGAAAGCACAGGCGTGAAGCCCAGTAACTTGCCACAAGCACGTGGCTCTCTGAAGGTAGCGAAGCGGAGAAAAAGAAGAAAAAGGTAGGAACGGAGAGAGGGAATGGAACGAAGCTTTTGGTGCGATTTTCGAACGCAACAAACCCCACCCTTACCTCCAAGGAAATGTGCCTACACATTTTTTAGGGCAAGATACCTTTTTCCGAATCTTAAAAGGACCAACATACTTTGGGGAGAATTTCGCCGCGTAAAAGTTTGCTGCATCTGAAAATACAAACTTTCTTCGCCATACAAGCTCATTTGGGAGATATTGCACATCTCTCCGCCTGAGATTGTATGCTTCGACGCCTTCTTGGTTGACGTTGCTAACTTTTTGCCCATATCTTCTCTAAGTTCGCTTAATCTTTTCCCTACTTCGGACATGTCTATTGGTCCATATGATAGATACATAGATAGATAGATAGACAGACAGACAGATAGACAGATAGACAGACAGACAGATAGATAGATAGACAGACAGACAGATAAACAGACAGACAGATAGATAGACAGACAGATAGACAGACAGATAGATAGACAGACAGATAGATGGACAGACAGACAGACAGACAGACAGACAGACACGCAGACAGCTGATGTTTTCAGTATGCATATTTCCCCTGTGTGGAATCATTTCCCCTTTATCGTAACACATTTATCGGAACGCGTTTTCAAAACAAATACGCCGCTAATGAATTATTCACTTCAAAAAAATGGAAATTGACTTTCTTTCTATCATACCCGAATGACTTCAACACATGCGCGAGCAACGCCGGGCGGGCAAATTTCGAAAAGATAGGTGTAGCGAAACGCAGCGGGTTTCGGCTAGTATTGACATAATAATATTTTTCTTCTAAAGCATTTTATACAAGATTTTAAGGACAAAGATGTAATATATTATAGTTTTCTGATGAAAATAACGAAAAAAACCTCAATTTTAATGTAATAGACAAAAAATATATATAATGTATAAATAAGTTTTATAATAATAAAAAAAAAAAAACAAATAGATAAATAAATAACATTATAATAAAATAAATAATTCAATAAGTAAATAATAAGATCAAATATAAAAGTATATAGTAAAAAATTTATATTAATTAAATAAATTAACAAATAAATAAATTAATAAATTAATTTATATGAAGTAAGTAAATATTACAAATAAATAAACATAAAGATAATAAATTGGCATAAGAGTTACTAAATTAACATAAAGTATATGTATAAATTTACATAAAACAAAATAAATAAATATAAGGTTAATTAGTACACATAAAGTAAATAAATTAACATACTTAGAATAAATAAATTAAGATAATACTTTATTGTGATAACTTCAACTTTGCCATTATTGATCATACCACCAATATTGCCAAGAAAGGAGTTGTGATGAGAGCCTCACAAGATATAACCTTGAGATTTGAAGAGCCAAAAGAGAGGCCTTCAAAACGTTCGATCAAAATATTTGCAAAACCTGCGGTAGTGCACGTATTTAACAAAATTTTTTTCAATCAAATAGGATTGTTGAAAAAAATGGATGTTACCTTTGTCGTAATGGATCTTAAGATGCTTAAGCTTCTAGCCGAAACTCATTTTTCATTCTCCATTATCACTCCGATATCTTTAGACATTCCCCTGGTCTAGAGAGGATTGAATTATTTCAGGAGACACAAATTAAATGGGCCAATAATTTTTTCCATCCCTAGCCCCGGCGGACCACGGAATCTTTCCGGCTCTTCTTTAAAAGACACCATATTTATTCTCTCTTCTCTATCAACATATTTAGGGCTAGCTATTTAGTTATGGGTTCAAATAGTTGGAGCAAAGTATTCGATAGAAGCAATTTTCAGGGCCTGCTTGGCCCTAGGCTATAACCTTAAGTTATGGCAGGAAGTTAGGGTTGTTTTTATACCTAAACCGGGAAAAGATCTTAGCTCAGCAAGTGGATACAGGCCCATCAGTCTCACGTCCTTCTTGCTTAAAACCCTAGAAAGAATTTGTGATGAGAAGGTCAGAGCAAACCTACCTTTGTCTATACGAAAAAGTAACCAACACGCATACATGAAGGGAAAATCCGTAGAAACAGCCCTCCACGATATAGTCAGCACTATCGAAGATTCCTTTACGTATAAGGAGTCCGTACTCGGCGTTTTTCTAGACATAGAGGGCGCTTTCAATAACATTAAAACCCAGGGCATTATGGAAGCTCTCTCTAAGTACAATCAACGGAAAACGATAAATAACTTCATCGAGCACACGCTCTCAAACCGAACCATTTTTGCCGATCTCGGCTCCGAAAGCAGGAAAGGGATCGTCCGGAACGGGCCCCCCCAGTGGGGGATTTTATCCCCTCTCCTATGGGTTCTGGTCGTAGACGAATTCTTAAAAATCCTTGCAACAAATGGATTCAAATGTATAGCATACGCAGATGACCTCTCTTTGCTCACGAGAGGCAAACATTTAAGCACATTAGGGGAACTCATGCAAACCGCTCTGCAGTTAGCCAAATCTTGGGCAGACAGCAACGGACTAGGAGTAAACCCAGAAAAGACCAATATGGTGCTGTTCTCTAAAAGACTTAAAATTCAAGACTTCAAGGCCCCGTCCCTAGGGGGAGTTCAGCTAGACCTAAGGGACCACATAAACTACTTAGGGCTCATACTTGACAAAAAGTTACTTTGGAGAAAAAATCTAGAAAATAGAATTAACAAAGCCAAAAGAGCTTTCTGGATTTGCCGGAGAGCTTTCGGCAAAACGTGGGGTTTGAAACCAAAACAAGTCCAATGGATCTACTCTTCTGTAGTCAAACCCATATTACTATACGGAGTGTTAGTTTGGTGGCCAGTGGTGGTGAATAACAGCTACGCAAAAGCACTACTAACTAACCCCCAGCGTATGGCCTGTCTAGAGATAACTGGTGCCCAATCCAGCACACCCACAGAAGCCATGGAGACTATTCTAAATATTCTTCCCATGGAACTGGAGGTCAAAAGGACAGCGGGGCTTTCTGCAATCAGATTGCGGACCCTGGGTCACTTTAAAGACGAGTGCCACACAGGACACAGAGCTATCTGGAAAGATGTTTCAGCATCCTCTGGACTTGTCAGCAATCCAAGTGATGTCATAGAGAAAGAATACTATTCAGTCGAATTCCCTAGCCGTGAAAAATGGCTACAAGGCACAATGTTTGCCGAAGTAGAAGGCATTGTATTATACACGGATGGATCACACATTAACGGAGAATCGGGAGCTGGTGTACACTGTCCAGATCCTCCGATAAATATATCCATTCACCTAGAACCCTCGGTGACTGTTTTCCAGGCGGAAATCTTTGCAATTCTCAGGGGCGTAGACGAACTCGTCAATGCCGACACCAGAGACACCTGCGTGCACATCTGCTCGGACAGTCAGGCTACACTTAAAGCACTTGCGAACCCATTAACTAAATTAGTGAAGGAATGCAAAGAAAAACTCAACACCCTTGCAAGATCCTGCACGGTAAATCTGTTCTGGGTACCTGGCCACAACAACATACCGGGGAACGAAAGGGCAGACGAACTTGCAAGAGCAGGGGCGGAAGACATAGAAAATCTCACTTTAAATACTATTGGTACGGCGGTACAAGCAGTGAAAACTGCCTATAGCCTATCCTTTGCAAAACGCCACGCACTAATGTGGAGTCAGAACTTGCAAGGCTGCCAAAGAAATGATGGAATTTCCAAATCACCGGCGGGCTAGGAAAGTACTGAATTTGGGCAGAGTACAAATAAAAATGTTGATTGGCTTATATACGGGACACATCAACTTAAATAAACATGCTTACCGACTGGGACTAGTGCAACACAGCACCTGCCCGGGTTGCGAAGAAGAAGACGAAAGTATCAAACACTTCCTCTGCGATTATCCTGCTCCATGTTCAATAAGGCAAAAATACCTGGGAAGACACATCCTACCCGGGCTAACATCGCTCAGATCTATCGATTTCTCGAAGACACTGGAGTTTACACGACACACAGAGCGTTTTTCTTGAATTCACATTTTCCTTCCAACCTTTCCATTCCACTACACTACCCCTTTCACTAACACACACCCCAACCCTTTTTTCTCAGCTCAGTTCCAGAGGGGAGCACAACGGGCCCGACTCGTGGCCTAGGTGAAGAGGAGCAATACTCACCCTCATTAACCAACCAACCAACCAATCGTTAGATAGTATAAGCCGAAAGTAGGAGATAGGCCCCCGGAACTACCTTAATCATATCCAGCGATAAGTCTGTCTCCTTTCCTCCTCAAAACAATGGAAAAAATGCTGGATATACATATTATCAGGCATGAATCCCTGGCACACAAATCAATATACCTGTCCGTCAGGAAATTCAATCTCCCACGCTCTTCAGAGCGTTAACTTCAGGACAAAAAGATAGCGGTTGGTTGTTTTCTTGATATCCACAGTGAATTCGGTAACACCGACCACGCCGAGAAATCTCGATGCATGCAAGCAGATAGGAAAATATGTATACGAAAACCAACAACAAAAACAAAATTAATTTTTTTTTTTAATTGGGGTGATATTGCATATTTTGGGGCATTTTTTCATTTTCTGTTTGAGGTGATTTTCCATTATAAAAAAATGGCCCCAAAATGTCGGACCTTTTTTTATGTCGAAAGTAATAATAAAAATAACACGATATTGAAGGTAGACAGTGGAATATGTATGGCGGCCATGCTGCCCGCTTGCTTTCTTTATATACATGCGAGAAACTTTGCATATACCCAATCTCGCATTTCCAAAAACCAATTTTGGGGCCAAATTTCATGTAGCCGAAAATATAACTTCACTAAGTAACTGCGGGGGTCCTAACCCCCTAGTGTGTTCCATCATAGTAAACGAACTTCTGATCACACTAAATAACGACGGAAACGCTATCCTATCAGCCCAGCATCACTATAAAATATAAATTCTCTTACTTATAAATAAGTGAACAAACTTTATATACCCTATCATATAAATAACGTATAGTGTTTGTAAATATGGGTACACAGTTTACAAATGTATTTACGCCTACAAGTATTTGTATACTGGTGGAGTGGTGAACACAAAATGTATTTATTAGCTTTTTTGTTAAAGCTCATAAAGTAAGAGAATGCATTTCTCGCGCTCTTACAAAACAAATATCTATAAACATTAGCAATCAACATGTTGATTTAATTTTGTTGCGCATGGCTGTTAAGAGAAAAAGACAGTTTTTTTTAAATGCCTAAAGCAAATCATATACTCAATACTCATGCTCAGATTGGATTTTATTTCATTTTATATTTTGTATACAGATTGTCTAAATGCGAGCTGTTAAGACCTTTTTTATATTGGACCGCTGAATATACTTAGGTTGAGTATTTGTTTGTAGAATGAATTAAAATCGCATCCACAAAAATGTGTCACTCACCTACTGTGGAAATTCACTGTGAAAATTTAATGAGAAGTGTTAGAACAGTGCTAAATGAATTTGAATTAAGGACCATAATCCACATCCCTAAGTTATAGTACGGGTGGGGATGAGTGGACAGATATACATGTAAATCATTCAACGGAAATGCACCAATAACTAACTCTTAGATCCCTAAAGCAATATTCAGTTAAGTTTGGTTGGGTTCCTAGAGTGTACTGCGCCAACAAATGAAGTACTACAACTCTCTGGATTCTTTTCAAATTACAAGTTACTTAGACAACTTGTTATACAATTTCGGTCGAAGGTTCCAATGTCTCCTTCCAGATCGCTCTGAATGGAACAGCGGAGGTTGGTCTGATTTCCCATCAGGAAGTATAGTCTTCTATACGGACGGGTCCTTAATGGATGAGCTCTCCGGAGCAGGTGTCTACTCAGAAGAATGCCGCGTTGACCAATCTATTCCACTGGGTAGATTTACAACTGTCTTTCAGGCAGAGGTGTATGCTATCGCTAGTACAGCGCACATTGCACTTAACAAGAGATGGAAAGGCAAGTCCATCTACATCTGCTCTGATAGCCAAGCAGCTATTAAAGCCTGTTCAGCAGCTTTGATCAACTCAAAAATTGTTGAGGAGTCAATAAACTGACCCAGCTTGGGCGATGTAATAAGATCACACTGGCTTGTTGTCTCTACTGGATAGCCCCCTTTTAAATACAATACAATACAATAGAAAACTTGTTCGTTTTCCAAAAAACTTACAGAAAAACTGTTTTACACTTCCGTGCTCCAATTTATGCTTGAGCAGCGTTGGGTGAAATTAAAAACTTATTTCCATAGTGAGTGTTGTGTTGCCGAGGCAGTGCGAATTTAAAATAAAAAAAAATTGGTCAATACCGTGAATGCAGAAATCCACTTTGTGAATAAAGTTTGTAAAATTGGAACACTAACTACTGATAACACAAGTTATCATTTAATTCGTATTGTGCGCTCAGTCGAGAATATTCCTATTTTGGCCAAAAGTTGAATTACGGCATTCTTGGCCCATTTTTCTACGAACAAGTAGAGCACTGCAGAGGCATGATAGCCGATTTTTTTTGGGCAAGGAACTCCGGAGATTAATTTAGATTATCTCTGGTTTCAGTGAGCACCGTGGCGTAGTGATAAGTACTTTGGACTACTACGCATGCTGCCCAGCAAACACCCAAAAGTTATTTTTACGATGCCACCTCTTTCAAATGTCTGAGGAGTTTCTCAATGTCTGATGAGCTTTTCAACTCGCCGTTCTTAGCCGTCAAAAAACTGCAGGTAAATTCCATTAGTGCAAAAATATAACATGCGCGTACAAATGGTTGCGAGAAGCAGGCCCTGGTCCAGCCCGAACTGTAACGACACCTAAAGAAAGAAGAAATATCTCTGGTTACAGCAAGTTGGCGCTACATGCCATAAGAGATGCACATCCATAAATCTTTGAAGCACTATATGATTCCTTAAAGAATCTGCATATGATTCTGGTTGATTATGAAAAAGAATCCGATAGACAACCAAGAGATCTGATATGGGTAGCGCTAAGACAACGAGGAGTACCCGAAACCTACGTACAGATGATCATGGACATGTACGAGGGCGCAAGGACAAAAGTCAGATGTCCCACAGGAGCCACCGATAAATTCCCAATAAAAGCCAATGTGCACCAGTGAAGTGTCTTAAGTCCTTTGCTCTTTATTACAGTCCTAGATTATCTGCTTGAGGGAAAAGTGACGGACCCTAAAGTACATCAGTTATTCTTTGCTGTTAGATGGAGCCATCATAAGTGATGATCAGACTTCCCTACAACAAGGATTTGATGTTTGGGTAGATGTTTTGGAGGGGAATTGGTGTCGTATTAGCCAAAAAAAAGATAGGGTATCTGTACTCCCCATTCTTTGACCCAAGTCAACCCATTCCAGACATTTATTTGAATGGAGTGGTGGTTCCCAAGTGTGAAAAGTTCAAATATATGGGATCAGCGTAGCAACCGTTGATGATAACATCAATCATCGTGTAAGCGTAGGGTGGATGAAGTGGCAGGAACACTCTGTCATCTTCTGTGACCGAAAAATGTCCCCTTAGCTGAAAGGAAGGCTCTACACCGCAGTTGTGCGTCCGGCGGTCACATACGGTTCACAATGCTGGACAATGTACAAAAAGTTTGAGTGCAAATTGACAACAGCTGAGACGAAGATGCTTCGCATGACAGCAGGAGTAACAAAGTTTGATCGAATAAGAAGTTCCGAAATCCGAGGAAGTCTTCACCTCAAAGAACCCACATTGAAAAAACCGGAGCACGACCGGCTCAGTTGGTATTGTCATGTTCAAAGGAGGGATGGGGCCCCAGACCATAGAAAATAAACTAAAATAAAACAAACTATCCAACTATCCAGATCAAAGCCACTTTTGTGCTTGAAATCCACACAAAGAACCGTTTTAAATATCGACTCGTTTTTTACGATTTCTAGACTGCACTTGAATAAGAGGAATTAAATAAGCGTGTCAGAAATTATAACCGAAAGCTAATTTATAGTCATTAAATTAAAACAAAATATGCCAATAGACTTCCTCTCAGACTACTGTTAACTTTCAACTTTTTAAATAAATAGATAATGGTTAAAGAAAACTGCATTATTCTTGCCTACCAACTATGCATGTATGTATATAATAGGTACAAAACCTGATCTGCCAATTCAGTCCTATTCGTATTTTATGCCGGAATAACGTTCACCTTGAATGTCAGACTTCAGGCAAAAAAATAAATAATCCCTGATTGAGTGAAACAAGTTTTTCCGTTCAACTCATACATACATAACGTATGTATAAGAAACGTCATAAGTTCATGAGTAATTGATGTCTAAGACTCTAGAAAAAGTAAAAAAAAAACCTTGGGAGATTGCACAAAAGCTCCCAAGCTAAGACTCATCATCGGGCTCTTATCTTGTGATGTCATAAGACGCAAGCAATCTGAACTTCTGAAGTACAATTTTATAATTTTTTGACATCATTCTGCCGGTATTTGAATGGGAGTCATCTGTGACTAAGCTTTCGAAGTGAACTTTTAGTTTATCTATTTTCTCTTCGCGTAGATACTGACAAAACGGAAAGCTGAAGGTTAAGACTTTCGGTGGGGCGTGAGTCGCTCTGTCAGCCAGCAATTGAAGTTGACTTCATCTAGATATTGAAACATGAAAACTGGTTTCAATTTTCATGTTCAAGGTGTGTGACTTGAACGAGCATTCGCCTTTGCTAGTTACGTCATTTACAAGTCATCTGAGCACATGCATATACTCGTATGTTTTTACATAAAAAAAGTATCTGGGTAACGAATTCTTTTGTATCTTTTGAATAATGAAGCTTTTATATTTCGCGTATTGTGGGTTATGTCATGAATTTTTTTTTACTTCTTTCTTGGAATGCTATCGCTGAGTGATTTACTATCTTGCTGTGTGCTATTGGAACAGATAAGCTTTGCAATATTAAAACAAACACCTGAAAGCGCATTTTGATTCCGTGAATTTAGTTTTATTTGACCTTGTGACAGTTTTCAAATTAAATATATGGAGTGTTGGACTTGAAAGTACATATTTCCGGTTTTAGAGTAGACGAGGTTATGTAGATAGCTGCGCTCGTGCTACATAAATTTTTTTTATATGTATTTACGGAACTACTCGAGTTTATTGGAACATACAGCTGTTGTCAACTTATTAGAAACGCTGGTGTGATTATAGGTTTTTTCCATTTTATTCAAACATTTCGAGAAAAACGATGAGATATTTATTTTATATATTATTGTGATTTAGTTTGAAAACACAGTAACAAGTGTTACATCTATGTAATTAGATCTAATTAATTAGTGTCACATCGATGTAATAAGAAACGATTGAAAAAATATAATAAAGTATACATAGATCAAGGTTTTTGAGCTGCTATCATTAGAATTTGGTGGTAAAACCTTTTTGCTTCAATATTGCTTGATATCGCTTTGGCATCGAGTTAATTAAATATCTGCATATTTGGAGTGTAATGACCTCCCATGCTGCCTTTACTTTTTCGAAGAGCTCCTTAAGTTTGTGATATTTTGCACGCTAAGAGCCTTCTTAACATCGCGCAACAAATGCTCAGTTGCATTCAAATCTGCACTCGATGATGGCCAATCGAGAACTCGTCGCCCCAGCATTGTGTTGCCGTAATTTTTTTTTATTGTTTTTGGGAAATCGCATTTAAAGCTTTAGCAGCATATTGCATGAAAACCAACCGCTGTGATTTTTTCATTTTTTGACACGATATTCATACAATCCTCTTTCAAAAATGTAAGAAGTTATTCTAAAGCACTTAGTTTTTAAAATATTTCAAATTTATTACAAAATGAGTTTGCCGTATACGCCACTAAAAATCAATATTTTCTTTTACTCATACACATATACGACAAAAATTGTGCACTTGACGAGAAAAGATTTTTGTACACAAATAAAAACAGGTACCTATGCTTACACGGTTCCAGCACATTCCTTTCATTAATATTTGTTCCTTTAATGTTCGTGTACTCCTTTCCAGATTCTCGCAAACATTTTCTAAGGTACTGTTTCCACATTTCAGAATTTTTTGAAATTTTCGGTATTTCGTTTTCGTCAAAACAATTCTTAAACAAAAATTTGCTTAAATTGTATTGACAATTTGACGTAAATGCCAAATGTTGGCGTTTACGTCAAAACAATACGTAACTTGATGAATTTGACGGATATACGTCAAAAACATTCTGTATGTGGAAAGAGATAGAGCAAAATGGATAAAATATTTGGAAAGAGCTACCCCGAAAACATAGGACTGCATACCAAACTAAAAATGTGAATATTGCCGTTTACGGTACCCCAATACCAATGTTAAAGAGTTGTATTCGAATAACTTTTTTGTGAATTTCGCGGTATGTTTGGGGTCATTGTCTTGTTGAAACCTCCAAACGATTAGTAAATATTCTTCTGTCCACGCTTATATGACATTTTGCAGAATTTCGACATACTTTTCTTTATTTAGTGTACCATTTATTATATTAATTAGCCCGACTCCGTCCCTGGAAAAGCATCCCCACACAATTATTGATCCTACGCCGTGCTTAACAGTGGGCAAGACGTATTTAGGATCAATAGCAGCATTTTTCACGTCGTACACACTTTCTGCCATCCGGACCTATACGATTAATCTTTGTTTCATCGGTCAACAGTATGGACTTGCAGTTGCTCGCTGCCCAGGAATCCTGTGCTTTGGCAAATTCCGTTTTCTTTGCCTTTTGGTTACTAAAGGTTTCTTGCGTGAAACTCCTCCACGAAGCCCAACCTTAACTAAACGACACGCTATAGTTCGTTTGAATATTGCGTCATTTGATGATCCACTAGAAATTTCGCGCATTACATTGGCAGCACTTTTTTTGGATATGCTTTTAACCGCCTTACGATCTTACGGTCTATTTGCTGTGATGTCTTTCGTTGGCGTTTCTGGCGTGGGATGTTCTGGATGGTTTTATATTTTCGATGATGGTTTAGCGGATTGAAAACAATTTTTTAGAGTACCCTAGTTGCATTGCTATTTTTCGATATCAGAAATCTATTGAACTCAACTCTAAAATGGCCTTTCGCGTAGCTGGGGTAGAACTGTTTGACTTTCCGATACCTGTAGCTATATTTTTTCCTAGAAAACCTTTGGTAAAAAATATTGCTGAAAGGTCTTTAAATGTGAACTTACCAGCAAAAAACTAGGTTATAATGAAATAGATGAAATTTTCCCATCAACTTTCAGCGTTTCTAATTAGTTGACCACACAAGCTAACCACCAATTTCCATGGGAAAAATGCAACTATGGTACTGCTATCTTATATATCAGATTATAGATTTCAAATCTATATAGGCTAAACATGTTTCCGCAACATGTTTTCAATGTAAAATACAACAAAACCTTAGCCTGGATAATTATCCAGTCTTATTTTTGTATGGAAAGCTTTTTCGAAATCTATATATGTAGGTTTGAAAAAAAACGCGCCTATTATATCACGTGAAAAAATAAGAAGGGAAGAACAAGATGAGAACGAAAAATTAACCGTAATAATGGAAACGGAGTTCCACGAAGATCGCGAACAGAAAACTCAGTAGCGTTTCTAATTAGTTGACAACAGCTGTAAGTATGTATTACTATGTACAATGTAGGTATGTAAAACCAAAACAAAAAAATGCTGGCATTTAGTTCCGAGATATCTACATATGTATACATACCGTTAGTACTGAATTCTATCCTCTTGAATCAAGTAAGACATCACATACGACCTAAATCAATAGACCTAGTAATCGAAATCTTACCCGCTTTTTTCACTATTTCTCCCGTCTTTTTCACTTTTGTTTGTAACCAAACCTATCAAATAATTGAGTTCTTTGTAAAACCTCGAAGAGAATAAACGTGTTCAACCAGCAACACAAAAAATATTTATTTTTTTCTATGTTCGTCTGCAACATTTTATGATCGTTCGAGCCGGATAAATAATTTACATTTATTTATTTAATATCGCTTGATATATCAGATAATTTATAACAAAATGGCTACAATCAAACGAGATGTATTGCGGAACTCGATAAAATGTCTAATGAACACGAGTAAAAAAGCGGAGATTTACGACGAGGTGGACATTCAATCCTTTGTAACCCTTTAATGTATAGTGTTGCATATCTGCATCACACTTTTGTACATGTCCTCGTAAGGAGATATGAACTATTAACTTCATATTTTATTTTGGTCTTGTCCCCACCCTGACTGCGTTTACGATCATTTTCAACTCCTGGAAATGGTTTGTGTGCAAGTTTTGGCACGAAAAATCAAACTCGAAGTCAGAAAACCGAATGAAGCAAAAAATAACACTTTTTTTCAGTTTTGTTTATTTTTTACTTTATAGTTTTTCTTTTTTACTTTTTTCTTAACGAAATCTTTCCCGTTTTTCACTATTTCTCCCTCCTTTTCCATTTTCGTTTTTAACCAAATCTGTCAAATAATTGAGTTCTCTGTAAAACCTGGAAGAGAATAAATGTGTTCAACCAGCAACCTATGAACTCTTAATTTTTTTCTATGTTCGTTTGCAACACATGTGAATCTATCTATATAATTAAATCGCTAGCGCAAGAGATTGTGATTTCTCCTGAGAGATTATTTCTGCACCGAATTTAATGATTCTTACACTGACCGAAAGCTTATTAACTAAGCATTTTCATTAGTATAAAGAATTTTGAAAAAGTGCATATAAGTATTACGAAAAAACATTATTAGCTATACCTATGTACGTTCTCTTTTTTTCATTCGTAAACCGTAAACTACTATAGGGTTTCTACATGCGAGATTTCTCACATTATTATGTATAAATGAAGAGTTTATTAAAAATTTATGGCGCTTTACCACTGTTAAATAGGTGCAAATATTAGAGGAACATAGGTAGATATGTCTTATTAGCGTATATTTGCACCTTAATTCTCTGCATTTCTTCGTCGTTCGTGATAGCGACTTTCTTTAATAATTGCAAAATAGGAAATGGTTGGCCGCTTTTAACTATTTTGGGATTGATTGATTTGGTATTTAGTATGTCCAAACATACCAGTAGATATTGTGCAAAATATTTGCAAGTTGATTTTGATTTTTAATAGCTCTAAAGGCAGAATTCGAATGAAATACTGAGTCGAAAGCATTTCAATGAATTTAATATTTAAAAGGGAGCAAAGAAAACTTTACATTTGCCATTGATGTTTAATAAATAAAAAAAATTAATTTATTCAATTTGGAGCTGTGCAAAACATATGCAAGTTATTTTTTAATATTTGGTCCAAAGTTCTTTCAGCTTTTATTCACAGCTTCTTGGCATGGAAGCAATAAGGGAGTTCGTTAGCTCACAAAGAGTGCTTATCCACTCACCATTGAAAACTTCATAGACAGGCTATTTCGAGGTAAACCGTTTTCCGTTTTTCCCCCGGCTTAAGTCGGGGGATTGTGGAGGCCAATCCAAATCATTAACTCCCCGAGCTGTACAAAAATTATTTTATGTAGTTTTAGGTGTGCTTCCGGTCGTTATTTTCTAAAACTCCACACCAACGTCCTTTTTTCCTCAGCATATGTATACATAATGGTGTCTTATATGTCATAAACATAATACACAAATAGATTCATAATTCCCGTTATTTCGTGTATGGGACCACATGCTTAAGTTGAAATGCTTACCAAAACCATAACTGAAACGCATCCATGCTTCAGAATTTTTTTCGAGTGACTTTTGATGCACCGAACGCTGTCATCTGGAAGCACGAATTATATTTACATATTATGTACGTAAATATAATTTTGAATAAATTTTCCTGACATTAAAAATATTATTGACATGTGGGGACTTTCATTTCTGATGTGTTACAAAGCCGCGTGGTATCTTTGTTAAACCTTCGCTGAACTATCAAACACGGGTACGTACAATAGGTAGATGGGTGCCTTGTGACTTTATGTCACTATTTACTTAGATCACAAAATAAAGATCATTGTGTCCATGTTTACTTACCCTGGGAACCTTATGAATTGCTGATTTAAAATCAACCGACAGTAGATAATAGGCTCAGAAAGTTTGTGACCAACAACATACATAAATGTATATAATTTACGAAAGTTTGTATTTCTGTATCAACTAGGGCTGTACGATCGCACAACAGGTGGCTTATAGATTCTACTTTTTCTCTTTCACAATAGCTTCGATAGTAATTGTTGTGGAATATCTCAAGACTTTGTGGAAAATCTCGAGACCTACTACTCAATAGTGACACCACACACGTACACAATGAAAATATTACTAACTGCGTAAAACATTCTTGTTTCAGTAACATTTTGAAAAGAAAATAAAACTACAAAATTTCTCTCTCATTATCCATGTTTAGAATGTTTGTATTTAGAAAAAATATATTATGTTCATTACAATAGACAAATACATTCACTGCACATGTTTTTTTAGCATCTCAAAAGACTAGTTCATAAAAATAAATATATATATTTCTATCTAAATAAATGTATGTATATATATGTATGTACCAGCATATCATATCAAATTCACATATTAATAAAAAATATATCATTATATAGCAAAACATACAATAAAATCAGTTAATTCTTTTTTTAACGATAAATATACATATATACATTATATGTAGGTAAATAATTTAACTTTCTATTTTATTTTAAAATTATAATACATATATAAGTTTATTTAGACTTAACACTTAATATGTATTATTCTATTCATATGTAAATTTTAGGAAGGTGTAATCATATCCATTGCACTCTCATTCTTGCAATCACGCATTAACACTACACATACACATATATTCATCGTATATAGTGAATGCATTTCCTCCATTTTTATTTCTGTAAAGCTTTTCTTTTATTTCACTCTTAAATAAAATATACATTTACATTTATCTATGTACATATGTATCTACATATTTATGTATCTCTGTGTTATTTCAGCGGTTTCTTTGTGCACATGCGAATTTTTTTTTTATTGTAAAATGTTGCGTGCATTATGTAATTTTTTAAAGATATAAAAAAAATAACAAAAATTACATACTTTACTCGTACTCCTGAATAGCACTATATACTAAATAAAATATACTCTAGCTACTATCACTCTCGTCTCCTCAAAGAAGTTCATTTTCCGAGAAGAAACTCTCCCACACTTGCAGCTTGTGTACCTCAGGTAAATCAATTATCTGCAAGCTATCGGCTATGTTAAGGCACTTAAAAGATTTCTCATCCGAACGTACGGGTTCCCATGTCTCTGCGGCTGCTGGATCAAAATTCGGATTGCCATCGGCTGCAAAATGTGTCCACAATCCGACCAGTCTTTCGATGGTCTTATACTCATTGGTGTGTTTCTTAAGTTTTTTCGCAACGGAATTGTAAAATAAATATGATAGATCATCGCCGTGACACGTACCTCGTACCTTTTTGCCACAGCTTAGGATGCGTAGATGATTGAAATGCTTTGAGTCGAAGTCGAAGCGATACATATAGGTGGGTGCCGACGCGAACTTAAGTCGGGACAATACTGTACGGTAAATTGGAAACCAAAAATACTCATGTGACACCATCTGGAAAGAGGTAATGCCATTGTAAGCAAGCCGGACGAATAAAAAATTCAACTTACATTAAGGTATTCATAGAGGGTTTCAATACTTGGATCCTTGTCGCCATAGTAAGCTTTTTTCAGCCGGATTCCGAACTCTTTGCAGAGTTCACTCTCTCGATCCATTCCCAGCTCGAAGGGTACAACAAACCGGCAATTGCCAAGTTCGTTGAGTAGCTTCGGATTCCTTTTCGTATCTGTAATCGAAAAAGGAATGCGGAAACGTTAGTTATTGTGAGATGACAGCGTAGGTATATGTTTAGTCCAAGTGCATCGTGCAGTGGTTACTACCTGTACCTACATAGACCATGCTGATCAACACTCAAGAAAGTTTTACTTAATTTTATCAAATATCGCGTTTCCTGTCCCTTATTTGGATACATGATCAGTGAGTTCACTCTTCTGATTAACTTCAGAAATTACTTAACAAATGCTTGAGCCACGAGTCCTTCATAGATATAAGCATAGTTTCTTTTAAGTGCATCTTAATCTTTCATTTTAACGTGAGACAATCCACAAGGCTCATAATTTTATAATATTTGGTCTTTGAAACCGGGTTGGTGAACACGATTCTGACAATCGAAACCTACCATATTCATAACATTTTTATGAATTTCTCCAGGTTAAGTTACATCACTGTTTACTAAGACTAGGTACCTTTAAATCAATTTGGAAATAAAAACAGAAACTCACCTGAATAAAGTAAAAGGCCCTCATTGGAGACGCCTCCAATTATAATCGGTATACTATTACTCCAAGCGGTGCGCATCATTTCAATTGGTTTCGTTGGCACTACACACTCTTCTGTTATATATGGCTCGATGACTGGTCCAAAGGAGAATCCAATCCTTTCACGTTTTTCAGCATCTGTACACAAATCCTCATTCGCCTTTACAATATCCGAACCCTTAGCTGTCAAAAGGAACTGGAACACATCACGATCGTTGTCTTCACCCGTATAACCGGCAGTAATTGCTAATCGATATGGCCAATTACGCTGTGGTGTCACCGCCCATGGTGAGAGAGCATTGCCTGACATGGAAATCGCTTTATGAAACAAACCTTTGGTCTGATCCGTTATCATCATGTAATGAACTGAGGCACCACCAGCACTATCACCGAATAGAGTTATATTATCACTGTTGCCACCAAAACGTGCGCAATTTTCCTTCACCCATCTGAGTGCCATTACTTGATCTTTAAGTCCGGCATTGCCAGGTATTCCAAAACTGGAATTTTCCATGCAAAGGAAACCTAAAAGGAAAAAAAATTACAAGTAACCAAACATAATTAAAACATTATTTTTGAAAGGCTTACCAAATGGTCCCAAACGATATGTTATCGAAATCACAACAACATCTTCCCTAAGCAAATAATCGGGACTATAGAGATCACGCGAAGCCTCCCCAAACTGAAAACCGCCACCATAAATCCAAACCATCACTGGTAGTGGTTTACAGGGATTAAGCTATAAAAGACAAAAACGTCTTTAAATCCCTTTCTAAAGCAGACAGACTGCTGGTACTTACATTTTTGGTATAAACATTCAGGTATAAGCAATCTTCTGAACCTTCTGTCATTTGAAAAACGAAATGCTTCTGTAAAGGTTTTGGGCCCATCGATGTGCAACTCTTCACCTCGGTCCATGGTTCTGGTGGCTGTGGAGCTTTGTAACGCAACTCTCCAAGTGGTGGTTTGGCGAATGGGATTTTCTCAAAACTAAAATACGGTTCACCGTAAATGGACTTTCTTTTGACACCTTTGACAGGTCCATAGACTGTGTTCACAATGGTCTTCTCACTGGTACGGTACCGGCGTTGTTGTACCTTGAAGTCCATCATCCTAAGAAAAATGAAATAGAAAACATCGTAAAGTCAGTTATGCATTGTATCTCATAGGCGTTTCATCAATCTTCTTTTTTTTTAATTTAGGGAAAGCATTAGACGTGTGGCTACTGTTGACGTAATCGCAAAAAAAACACTGTTCATGCCGCCGCGCCAAGATAAGATAGGCCAATAGAATGAAGCTACTCATTAATTGAATTTTCAAATCATTTTTTGTAGTATCAATATTGTTGTTTTTATTGTTTTTCATTTTACCCTTAGATAACCAGGGTTTTCGAAAACATTATGTACCTCGATAGTAGTTTCCAAACAAAAAAAAAATCCAATCGTTATCACTTATCAGCTGAACACCTGTGTATAGTTTAAGAACTGCGAATATAATAATAATAAATAAAAGATTGCAGTGAATTACTAAAATAAAATAAACAGTTTTTTTTTGCAGACGTTTACTCGTATTTAAGAGCATTAACTTAATTTATTAGGTAATGACTGAACAGCATTTGCTATCTTCAAGTTGCCTACAGGGTTCAGAGTAATGTCAAGGTCGATTCTTTAGCCTTTGCACGCGTACTCTTTGTATATTCAATAGATTAATCGTTGTTTATATGATTATTATCAATGTGCGGAAAGTTTTTATACCTACTCTAGTTTAATAGGGGAGAAGTAAGTGATTAGCCTGAGAATCCGGGTCAGCGTCTACAATCATTTCATTGAACCAGACAGTTGTAATTATTTTCTTTCCCTTTCATTGTATTATGTAATGTTGATCAATTAATGAACAGTCTTTGGAAATTAGGCAAACCTTAAAAATGATAAGAGAATATGATAGCAAGACTATAAATGACTCAAATTCAATCCCCCTTTTCAGTCCTATGTGGGTGCCCTGAACTTCACTCCTATTCCGCTATTTCCAAAATGGTTATCAGTAAAATATGGAAACATGTGCAAAACTCAAAATCGGTTCCAAAGAACCGATAAGAATCTGCTCATGTGGCAATACAATGTATACCTACTTTGGACTAAGTGTGTTCCTACTGAGAACGTTAGATAGCGAATTCCGGAATGAAAGAATACAGAAAAACGTCCGTTTAAGCGTTTAAAAATTTGTCCCTACATCTGATGTAAATCTGTTGTAAATTCACTATTTTTTGAATAAAATATGTTTCTACATTTTTTGTACAAATGGGGAAAGTCCTAGTGACATGAAAAAAAAATTATATATATCCAAAATGTCTGAAGAAGAAGTATACGAATTTATGGATTCGGGCCAAGTAGTTTTTAGTGATGATGAACTCGAGGATCCAGACTACATTCCAGAGGAAATATCACCTGAAGATGACCAATTTATAATAAATAGGTGAAATCATCACAGAAACAAGCATTGAAATATTTGGGTGAAAGAGGAATACATGCTTTAGGAACAATCAGAGGCAAAAGAATTCCAGACTGTAAGCTTCCTTTGTATAAAGAGATCCAATTGAATATGTAGGTAACGCGGATGAGAGACAAATAAAAATGTCAGATTAGCATCAATTTAATGTATAATATGTTGGAATTGAGCACCTGATGGTTCAAATTATTCAGAGGAAAAGTTGCTGAGGTTACCTGAATTTCGTGAAGATAAAGCTGCAGGTCTTATAAGGCAATACGTTCAGTTGGCCAGCCTTCCACACAAGAAAAAGAGCACAGCACTAATTCTGGATTGGCCAGGGGGCATAACATTATGTTGCTGACATAAGGTGTGGCAATACGGAGCACTTTTCATTATGGCTTTGGAAAGATGGTGGTAAAAAAAATACAAACTTTGCAAAACATCACAAACACATTGCATTTGCTCGAAATGCGATCTCCATTCGTGCTGTTCTAAAGCAAAAATAGTTTTATTTTTTATTTTTTTTTTTGCTTAAACGGGTAAGGCTGCGCCTTCCAATTTTTTTATCTGGTGGCTTAATTAATGTTTTTTTTACCTCGTCACTAAATTCGTACTTCTTAAACCAATATCTCACCTAAACAAAAATTCTGGTTTAACTTCCGTCATTATTTTAACTTTTTCTGTAAGAGGATTAATTTTAACCATCGCCAAGGTGTGCTCGTTTGTTTCTTCACGAGTTTAACTTACATGACTTTAGCAAAAAAAAATTAGGTTCTTTTAATGTACGATCGTGCCGCCCATTTTGCACTGATCCCAAACTATAAAGGAAGTTATGATTTTGAACTATTTTTCCGAATTGAACAGACTATTTCTTGTTGGAAAGACACATTAAAAGGCAATATCAATATCTGTGAACAAATATGATCCGGAATTTCCAAATACTTTTAGGTTGGTATGGATTGGATGTCTTGGATATTCGTGTCAAATTTCGTGCCATTGTCTTCATTTACTAAATATTTACGCTAGTGTTACGTGAATAACATAAAGTGAATTTGACAACGTTAATAATGTTTAATTTTATTGAGCAAAGGAGTTGCATTAAAATGTGTGTGTGAAATGAAATTTCTGCTGCAGAAACGTTGAGAATGCTACAAAAACCCTTCGCTGACCAGATTACATACATATATGTCAATAATACAAGCATATAATTGGCATAGAATGAGAGATGGCCAAGAACATCAACTGAATCAAGAAAATCGAACATTTGATTCTCAAAAATCATTGATTGATAATTAGAAACATTGCTGATAGTATTGATTGACATTTTAGTTGGATCCGTAAACACCCCTTTGAAAGATGTTTTGTGTCTGAAAACAGTCAAATCTCGATTGGTACTATAAACATTCCATTTTTTTTTTTTGAAAAAAAGCGTCGCGTTGATATCTGTGAAACAATGATTTCTGACTGCTAGCACAGTCATGAAACGCATTATAACTGAAGACGTGACATGGATCTATGCATACGACCTTGAAACGACCGACCAAACAAGCGAATATAGTGCAAAGTGTAAGTCAAGACCAAAAAGATCGCGCCAAAGTAGCTAAAAAATCAGGTCATGCTAACAGTTTTCTTCGATTAGCATTGTAATCTTTTGCCAGGCCAAACTGTCAAAAAGGACTACTATTTAAGGGTTATGTCATGTGTTGTTTCGGTGAAACTATTTGTAAAAGCGGTCATATTTATGGGCAGATGACTCTTGGTTTTTGCATAATGCGCCATCCTACACCGCATTGGTGTAATTGGAATTTTGCCAAAAATTCGACCAATATCGTTCCACAACCAACTTATTCACCTGATTTAGTACAGTGTAACTTCTGGCTATTCCCTAAACTCAAACTATTGAGTCGATGAAAGCCGAATCGCTGCGCGCTTAGAAGGTCATTCCGGAAATCGACTTACTTTGAAGGGGGATTACTTTGAAGACGATGAAATTGATTTGGAAGAATAAATAATGACTAGTGTGTCTGTGCGAGAACTCTCGCAAGAGTAACTCCAACCACGAAAATCAAAACTTTCCATCCAACATCCAAACTTTCCATATGATTACCATCTGTGAACTAATATTTTCAATATGATTCCCATATAGCAAATACATGAGTGAACTTTTAAAATAACAAATACTTCCCATGTGATCTCCATATAGCCAATATATCATCCAAAATAATTTCATAAAACAACAAACACTTCCTATAATGATTTCCATCACTATCAACTGATAGAAATCCCATGGAAAAATACGGGAAGCGTTTATTTTCTTTTTCTTGGGAGTTCATTTTGAGTAGAACAATTGTTTTTTTGTTTTTTGTTTTAAGTGCAACAATTCGTCACTGCTCCAGGAAATTCTCTGACATCTCATTTGTTATGATTGGCTGAGTGTGAGAGCCGCAAAAGGTACTACAGAAATAATATACATATGTATGTATATGGTATGTTGATTCTGAACTGTAGCGCCACCTACAGAATGTGTTTGCGGGGATTGAACCCGGGCAGCTCTGTGTAGTAGTCTAACGCACTTACCACTACACCACAGTGCTCACCAACTATATTGACATCCGTACGCCTTAAACACCCTTTTTGCTGGATGCTGTCGGCGATCTCCACGAATGGAAAATTGTTGGAGATAATAATTTGATGAAGTGTTTTGTGCTCGACTTCAGGACATCGCAGAAAAATGATATATAGGTAGGTTGCAAGATGCAAGACTTCAAGATTTCTACGTCAAGCGGTTTCAGAGAAACTGTGTAGCTAAACATGTATTGTTTCAATTTCAATATACGAGTACATAATAGATAGATAGATACATATAAAAGATTCAGCGGTTAAATAAAGCAATGTGTATTATTATATGATGAACAATAATAAGGTGGTAACACGTTTCTGCCTTAGAACGCGAGCTGCATACATATGTATGTGTGTATGTATGTACATATGTATGTACATATACCTATGTGTTTGTATAGGTTCATTCAAGAAAAGGTGTAATTTTAAATTAATAGAAAAAGTACAGCCTGGAGAATGGTCTGCTGGTTTCAATTCCTGTGTCAACTGGACCTTATAAGCATGTAGGCCAAGATCTTTATGCAAAACGCAAAATTCGTGTGCTCGTCATGAAATGGGCACACCTGCGGGTTGTCAGTCATACTCTCAGCTACGGTGGTAATATTTGCAGCTGACATTGCCGAACGTGCACGAGTTGGCGTCTTCACATCACTAAGCTTTAACCGAGACGTACAAATTTGTCGATTAAATTTACTATAGCTGTGCAAGAAGGCGCCTAATGATAACCAAAAGCAGTACGAACTTAAGGTACGAAACGTTAACGTGATATTTTCACCGTTCGAATTTTCACTATTTTAACATGTGCGAGTAAAATGAGTTTAACGTTGGTAGTTCAACGATTGCGCGAAATTTAAAATGACATCTCTTGTTGATTGTAATTTATATGCTTTTGCTATTTCTCGTAATAATACATATGTATCTTATCTCAACGCAGTGTGAACTCACGTGAAGATGTCTTCTGTTCAGAATATACAAAAGCGATAAGAATGTGTGTCAAATACTGAAAATGATCAAGTTAACAGATATTTCGAAATAAATAAACTTGCACGTGAAAATTAAAAAAATAAAAAAATCCTCATATGCACACACACATCCATACAATTTGTATGAGTCTAGATAGGACACTTATATGGAAAGCTCATCTAAACATCATAGGCAATAAAAGCACTTTGATTCATAAATTAATTACTATAACAATGTTTTAGCTACATGTTTTCCATGTAAAATACAACAAAACCTTAGCCTGGATTACTATCCAGTCTTATTTTTGCACTAAAAAAAAAACTCAAACAAAAACGCGCCTAATGCTTATTTTAATGGTGTATTTCTTTGAACGTCAGTGTGGTAGTCACTCCATCTTGTAATTGCAAGAATTGGTGTGACCGAATTTACTTTCGTGAAATTGGTTTCATTTATGGTGTTTGTCAATTGTTTTCGATCAAATTAGGCATATATATGGATTTCTGACATAAATATTTCTATCTTAAATATGAAAATTAACCTTCGTACATTGCGATAACTTCTTTAAAACGCATATTTAGTCTTATTTTCAACATTTTTCAACAGCTAAATTTAAGAGTATTTTGTTACACTGCTAGTGTAGTCAGACTGGGGTGGGTTTTGTTTACATTTTTTTGTGCACGCATTTTAATGGCGTAGGTATTTCTTTGAATTCTTATCAGTCGACAGAATGACATCAAAACGAAAAATAAAGGGTGACACTTAGACTTGTCAGTATATGCATGCGCCAGATAAGTAAAAGGTTTTATGGTCAGGTATAAAAAAAATAAAATTGCGCTTTGTTTTCGGGATTTCCTATTATGGAGACTGAAAATGCACATTTGCGACATTAGCTATTAACGTATAGATAATGGCAGGAGTGTTTGGGCCGGGAACTAAACTATTTGAACCCATGGGCAGCTACACCAGCATTTTTCAAGCTGAAATATGTGCTATCGACAGATGTGCTCAACTCAATCTTGATAAGCGCTACAGCAGACGCGACATAGCAATAATGTCAGATAGCCAAGCAGCTATCAACGCAACAGGGGCTCAGATCATCAAATCTAGAATTGTCTGGGAATGCCTAGACAAACTAAATAGACTGGGCGAACGAAACAATGTCACCATATACTGGGTACCAGGACATCTGGGGATAGAAGGTAATGAAGAGGCGGACAAACTTGCCAGGAAAGGGGCTGCCACACCATTTGTGGGCCCTGAACCCTTCTGCGGCATAGGGGAACACACCATAAAAGAGCAGCTCCCATCACTGGAGAAGACAAACAGGACTAAGTCCTGGACAAAACTCAGGGTCTAGGACAGGCGAAGAGACTGCTGGGTAATTACAACCTGAAGAGATTCAAAGCTTGTATCAGCCTTGACAAAAACAAACTCCGCATCCTGTCTTCGTTCCTTACCGGACATTGTAAATTCAGGGGACATCTCAGGAAGCTAGGTCTATCAGATGAAGACTCATGCTGATTTTGCAATGAGTCCAGTGAAACTCCAGAACATATACTGGAGTGTGGAGCATTAACCCAGAAAAGATTCAAGTGCTTGCGCAAATACTAAATTACAGCAGAGGATCTACAACTCATAGCACCCAATCTCCTGCTACGATTTCTCAGGGAAATTGGGTTGGATGAAGTGCTGTGACCTATGGAATTCTCACTTGGGCTAGGTGTGAGCAAAGCTCTCTCTAACCAATTCCAATAGGAATAATGACGAGAGGGATGTTCCTTCGTCTAGGACTTGTAGGGGGCACAATAGATCTTTAGGTCGCGGTGCATCTAACCCTTCAATAATAATAATAATAGTAATAATAATAGATAATGACTAGGAAAATACAGAATAGATATGTATGTTTTATTAGCGGCATGCTTATGACAGTCCAGTTGACTGAGATGATCAATGAATATGATGCCGACAATTAGGAAGTTGTTAGCGTGGGGTAACAGTAGCAATAAATCCTATTTGTAGAAATAATTATGTAGAAAAATTAAAGTATAATTAGAACTGTATAATATAAACACATAGAAGTTATAAAAGGATTGTAGCTCCCGCCGTGGCATTACAATTGATTAAGTTGAAATAAAAGTACCTATGGTTAAAAATGAAAAGCTAAAGTTGAAGTGCAAGTGTTTAAAACTTGAAGTAAAACAACGGGTTAACATTATTATAAGCGCTTGGTGTGCAAACGGGATGATTTTTTAGTCAAGCAAAGAGTTTCCACTTGTTACATAAACAAATTTCGAATGATTTAAGAGGTATTTCTAAAAAAAACATGTATGTAGGTATTTCACGTGCAAGTTCCATTTGAAATATTCGTCTTGATTTGGCCATTTTAAAAAATATAACTTATATAACATAGCAGAAGGTAAAAGCGAAGATCGAAAGTCAAATATTTACACAAATATTTTTGAAAAATAATAGCGATTCTTTTTTTGAAATCTTGCTAGCCAGTCAGTCGTACATTAAAACGATTCACAGCCAGCCAATCCCAGCTGATTTATCTCCAAGCTGGTGTGTGTGATTTCGGTACTATGAAATCAGCTGTTAAGGGCCAACTGTCAAAGTATTCGGCATTCAACCAAATTGTTTTTTTTTTTATTTGTAGTGAAAACAATTAATTTCGAGAATTTATTCAATGGATAAATTTACAAAAAGTGGTATGAAATCGTGATATAGTGGATTATGTCTGTGAAACATCATTTAGTAATTGAAATTATATAATTTTCGTACACGGCAGTCTGTCAAATGTTCTACAAATCGCTTTAAGCGCCACCTTGCCATGAGATATCGCAATATTCCTAACAAGCTGCTTTTGACTGAGGATAAGATCAAGAGATGTAGCCAGCTGTTGTTGTATTTGTTTTGCGTGTGAAATTTGACTTTGCTAGCAACTACTGGCTAGCTACGTTTCAAGAAAACACGGCAACACTTTTACTACATTGGGAGAAATTGAATTTGTATACAGACACAGAGACAAATTCCAAAATTTCACACATTTAATACAATTCAACGAATAACAAGATGAAGAATGAAATCTGATGCACATGCGTAAATTTCTTGCATACTTTATTTGTTGTTTTGTGTGGATGTATAATATTATTCTTCTGAGCTGATAAGAAAGGACATCAGATAGGTAAATTTATCAAGATGCTTACATTTGTGTCCGTACATCCATCAACATACTCGTAAATCTGTATGCAAAAATAACTGATAGTACGGAACACTTACGTATTGTGCAAGTACGACTTGCACTTGACCGGATTTTTTTTACTTTTATGTATGAATAAATCAACCAGGCAGACGGCAAAGCCGTGCAAACTTTTGATTTTGTAAATTTATATGAAAAAAGAACCTAAACTAATGAGCTAAGTATAGTAAACTATGTCTCTAATGGACACGATTCGACTACCACGCTTTTAATATCGTTCGAATTCTTTCCTACGCGTTAAAAGCTATTTAGCTGATGTCACATGTATGTATTATGTTATCTCATAAAATCAATTTAACATGCAAAAATGACACGAGAATGATCTTTCACAAACTTTAAATCTAAACGATGTAAAAAAATTAGCATTTTACACGCACAATAAAAACCAAACAAAATTCAAAGTGACTTTATATGAGAACAGAACAGAGAGAACAAAAATATAGAATAAAAAAAAACTATATTAAATCCAAGTCACGCCTTGAACCATACATGTCTCCGTGATATAACCATATTGTCTATGGGAATACATAAAGAGACCTTGAGCAGATTTATTTTCAAACAAAAAGATATTATGTAAAATACATTCACCCCCATACTCGTATGTACACCTACAACTGTGAATAAGTATATGATGTACAAATTAGCATTCTAATTAGTTCTGTCGCAAGCGTAAAACTAAAAAACCGAAGCCAATAAAAGTTGAATTTCCATTTGCTCGACAGAACATCAATCACTGAATGATCTCATCTATGTCAATGCAAAGATCTTCTATAGAAAAAACTGTTCGCATCGCATGTCAACGTGTGCACGAGTATCTATTGCTCGGCAACTCGAGAGTATCTTAATCTTTTCCAATTACCTCAATTTAAATCAATTTTCTCAACTAGAGAACAAACGATATCAACTGCGCCCGAATGTCGTTATATTAATAAAAAAAAAACTAACTTTAATTTTTCAATTTAATTTTTCAATAACCGTTGGAAAAAAATTCAATAAAATTCACGTTAATTACGTTTAAATTAATGTGAACAGCTGTATGCGACATCTATAGGGATTAATTAATAGTGTCGAGATGACATAATGTTCTATTTTCCTGTTTTTGTATGTTGGTTCACCACAGGACATTTACTTTTGACTAGAATTTGAGGGTAGAAACAATACCGTCCATAAGTTACCGGACATCACATTCTCCTCGTTTCTTCCCGTTTAGGGGTTTTTTTTTCTACTGGGTATTTGTGAACTTAAGACATAAAATTTCGTGCAACGAAAAAAAGGCCTGCTTCTCGCAACCATTTATATGTGCGTGTTATATTTTTGCACGTTTGTAGGGACCTATAGTTTTTTGCCGACTGCGAACGGGGAGTTGAGAGGCTGATCTCTTCGAATGGTACTCTTTGAATGCTTGTCAGGCATTCGAAAGGGGAGGCACCGTGAAGAAATGTTTGGCGTGTTTGTTGGTATTGAACCCGGGGCCGCATGCGTTGTAGTCCAAAGCACTAACCACTACGACACGATGCCCACCCGGTAATTAATCCTTTACCTATTTTAAGATGCAATAATGTCCAATAACAGGCTTTTAAAGAACGCAAGATGATGGCAACCAAATGGTTTGTCGCAAAACTTGTAGACGCCAGTGTTCCATAAGAACGAGTATGTACATATGTATATCATTTTCATCACGCACGTGCATGACTCATATTGACACCCGCTGTCTTCAAAATCGATTATGTAATTAACACACATTTCACGTTTTCTGTTTGAGGATACCTTTAGTCATTAGCTAGATTTTCAAAGCCAACAAGGACTATATTTGTACGAATTTGTAGTTCAAGTTAATATTCTTTTGTATCACTAGGCGATAAGTCAAAATAAATGTACATTAGTGAATGGTCTGTCTTAGTATGTCTGTTTGACACACCCTTGTAGAACTAAAGATATAAAATTGGTCACGCATAAAAAAAGCGATGAGAACATGTACATATGTATCTACATATGTCCTCGTTTATAGTATGTATATTATTTTTAAACTAAATCTGATGAACATTCTGGAAAATAGGTTGTCGTAGAAGAGCAAATTAAACGTGATAATGTTGCTAAGACACGATATAATTGGGAAAGTGTTATCGAAGTAAGACTGCTGGTTCTTGTACGGTTATACCTACCTACAAACCATGACATAATTTTTGTATATCTAGAAATAAATGCCCACAAAAATTCTAAGAGCCCTATTTTATTACATTTATGTGTCCCAAACGGACGACAAGCACGTAGAAATATGATCCCATTCCCATTGTACTTTGGCGAGAATTCACCACATTCACCTAAGGTTGGCGATTTATTATGGAACTGTTAGCTATACTCTAAATCTGTATGCCTAGCCAATAGGCGACACTGGGCTTTATTAGATCCATATCTGAAACAGCGTCTATTCCCAGCGAAGGCTAACTACTCAAGGATAAAGTTTTCAGCTTTTTCATCTTCTTCCATGTGTACTTCACAAATGCCTGAAGTATGTGTCCAATGCAGATGCGCTCGTTTTGAACCCCGTTTTTCTATATAAATATCTATATATATGTTCATAGAACATATTTCTGGACGAAAACTGGGAAAGCAGTGCAGATTAAGTAGGTTCCTACTTTCGAGGAAAAGCTTCTTCGTTGAATATTTGGTTCTATGTGTGAGGAGAAGGAATGATGAATTAAATACAATCATAAATTCTATGAGGAGTATCGCGCTGTGAATGCACCCAGGATTGAAAAAGACTAGGCTGCTGTTTATCAGGCAGAAATAATCAAAGGGTCGCGTGTGTTGCAATGATGAAATACAAACAAGTAAGGGTTTCACTCGAAAACTGAAGTGCATTTTCTTTCTCTTTTTAAGTGGTCGGTTGAAAAATCAACATTCAAACTGATCCTGTCGCTGTCATATGCAGATTGTAATATAATTTAAAATAACATTCAGTACATAATATTCATTCATTAACATCTATACATATAATAAAACTGTAGATTAAAAACTGTTTGTTCGCGCATCACACTAGAACTACTGGACGGATTTTGATGAAACATTGACATAGTGATTGCTTATGTCCTTGGACCATATCATTTGTACTTTTTATCCCGGAAATTGACATGGTTTAAAGACCATATTGAAAAAACTGCATATTTGAAAGGAAAATTATAATTATTCAGCCCTAACTCAATAATGGCTTATCGGATTGAAAAACAAAAAAGCAGATGCATGTTCCACTGATTCATTTGAGGTATAAAACATCCTTCTGCGTTGTCCTGAAGCTGAGCAATGTTCAAAACAATTATTCAAAGCATCGCCCACAATTTTCTTTCAGCAGAGACCATTGCCAGCAGTCGTGCAGCAGTGGGTATCGTTGCAATAGTGTTGTTTTTTTTTGTAATCTTCGAAAGATACTAGTAGCCCGGGCTACTAGCATGCACGATTCGTAGACCTGCAATAGTGTGTGTGCGCGATCTGACGTGATCATTTGTTTTGCACTACAAACATCGAAGGCATTTGCGGCTCTCATTTTTACAAATTTTAACAAATTTTAACAAAAGAAAAATTTCCAGAGCAGTGAACTGCACCTTCAGTTTTTTATAAATATAAACGAATTAAAAAAAAAAACGACCAAAAACAAATATTCTACCCAAAATGAACTCCTGTTGTTTGAAGAGTTAATTTTGGTTTATATGTAGGTATGTCTGGGAAGTATTGGTTGTGCATTAGTACGTAGCCAATGTAATATACCACTGAAAGTCCAGTTTGCACCATTCCCCGTAATAGTCATAAAGCTCGAGTTTTACGTGACTGTTATCTGTGTGTGGGACGAATGCTCTATGACCCACCGAAAGGTAGTGGAAGGACGTTAACAGAACCTCACAGGATATAAGACAAAATGAGAGACCGATGGGCGGCATTACAGTGCTATTTTGCGGAGACTTAAGGCAACGTTATCAGTAGTGCCACGAGTCACAAGAGCTGACGAAGTAAACGCCTGTCTGAAAAAGCAAAGTCTCTGTCCAGTATTACTCAAATGCTTTTGCCCGTCAATATTCGGTCACGAACAGGCGGCAATCCAAACGCACAACATTTCTCTGATTTGTTACTTACAATTATTGGTGGAGGAGCGGTTCCGGAAGAAAATGTAAACTTAAATTTATCACATTATTTGTGCCAAAAAGTGTCTCATCCGTTTACGGTGATACATCGCAACTAACAAACCGTGAGAATTCTTGGTTTTATAAGCGAGCCATTTCGTCATCTTGGAATGATCAGCAATTATGTTAACTGCGAGATATTGGCACGTGTTGATGGTCAAAGTGCAGAATATATTTCAATCAACCGGGGTATGGACTGAGAAGGTATCAACCAGCTCATAAATTAAAACCCAAAGCGTGTACAATTTCCCGTCAGCGCCAGCTTCGCGATGACGATAAATAAGGCGCAGGGACAAACACTGTATGGGTACCGCGGGGGTGGACTTCAACTCCGGCTGCTTCCCACACGGCCAACTATACACGTGTTTCTTTCCCGTGCTAGCGAAAGTAAAAATGTGTGTGTTTTTTTTTTTAAGTATAAAATCTGCACTTAGGGGCTGAAAGTTACACATTGAAACGGCATTGATAAAATGAAATTATACAAATACTTTGATGTTTCTTTGCTACCACTGATGTAACATATTCGTATGTATAAGAGAGCCTTTTGAGGGCGAAGCAAGGCGAGCACGAGGTTAATTAATAAATTAGTTTGTTATTGTGAATACTTTAGCATAGGCCCGCAGAATAATTTGTGATCGTACTAGAGCTTGCAATTTCCTGACATGTGTATTAGAAAGTTAAAGAATATGTTTTCTTAACACTTCAGCTTTGAAGAATCATTTAGAATTTCCAAAAAATCATTTAAATACGTTCTTGAGGAAAGACGTTAAGTTCTGCATATTAGTTAAAAGTTGCAGGCGGGCGAAGCGAGGCGAGCACGGGTCAGCTAGTACATAATATGTATCTATATTTATGTGTCATCTTCGTCAGCAACATTAAATTCGTACGTCATCTGAGCACGACTACGCCTTTCGATTGTACATAAGTAAATAAACACGATCTGAGAATTAAACATATAGCAAACGCTGAAGACCCACACATATGTATGTACACAGTTATTAATTAATGTGGCCAGTCGAGAAGATCACGTATGGCAAAGAATAATAAAATTAGTTTGGATAGTTTATGAAAATTGTCCAATAAATTTTTATTGTTTATTTCTATGATTCCTTTTAGGGATATACATACATAATATGTACTTTGTGGGGCTACTGTGGCATAGTCATTTTGCTTGAGTTGTGTTTCGTAAGACTTCCAACGCTTATAGCTTACAAAGTTTATTTGTTAAAAAGCGGCTCAAAGTATTCACTTATTTTGGAACAATTGACACTATAGAAAAGTATACGAAGACGAATATTTTAAAGTTTTTGTTTTTAAATATGTCATGAAATACATATCTGTGAATCATTATATTTGTTACACTAGCTGACGCGTGCTCGCCTTGCTTCGCCCCTTGCCACTGTTAAGGTAAAACAAATTGTATTGGAGATGGGTGCCGAACTATTTTTCCGAATTCACCCATTAAGAGATGGAATTTCAAAAAATCCTCCCTTAGCAGACGTCTATGTCATTATAGGTCTATAGGAATATATTGTGTACTGAATGTACTTTCAGCCCCTTAGGTCCAGCGGTTCGGTCCAATTAAACGATTAAATGGTGTTTGTTGTACAATATGAACAATTAAATTTACAAACCGAAGTTCAAAGCATCAAGTTGTTCGCTCAATTGATGATCTTGATGCACTATCAAAAAAATCACACTTTTATAAACTGCTGTCGAAGAAATTATTTGTTTGCAAATACAAAATCCAACGAAATGATATACTTTTCCAGCCCTTTCGTTGTGCCTTCGCATAGGTATATGCATAATTATGTATGCACATAGAAATACGCACTAACAAAACTCCCGTTCATGAAAGTTTCAACACCTGCCGCAGTAGGTATACTATGAAAATCACACAGCCACGTTATAGTTCCTTTTCCCCTTCCCACATGCCCCCTTACACATCAAAGTACCATTCGTTGGCTGTCTGTCTGTGCATAGAATGATAGATAGATATGTTGCTGTAACCGCCCGGCATTGCCGTGCAATTTTTTTAAATTTGAGTATGCTTTTACAATTATATTCATCGTAGTAGGCCGGGCACAAAACATCAGTAGAATGCTATTTCAGTCAATGGGTCAGAAATTCAAATTTCAAATGTGCCACATACACACAATATGACGTCACCCACTGCTGCATGGCTGTTGGCTTCGGTCTCCACTGGAGGCAAATTTTGGGCGATGATTTGAATAATTGTTTTGAACATTGCTCAGCTTCAGGAGAACGCAGGAGGATGTTTTATGTCTTAAATGAATCAGGGACAAATTCACTAATTTCACCTTTTATTTCGGTTTTTCAATCCGATAAGGCATTATTGAGTTAGGGCTGTATAATCATAATTTTCCTCACGGATAAGCAGTTTTTCGACTATTATCTTAACTCTCAAAAGTTATTTATTTGCTTAAACCTGGCCAGAGAACATATCTATGAATAAAAAAATAAAACGCGTTAATCGGATAAGTGGTTCTCGATCCAATTGGCAACTAACAGAAATAGACTGCATTTTATAATATGTAAGGATTTAAATGCCAAATCTATTTTAAATCAAAGAGCAATATTTTATTCAACAAAGTCTGCTCAGAAGATATCAATAAATAGCATTTAAAAAATATAAAGATAAAAAAATATTTTTTTAAAAACAAGCTTTAATGAACTAAAAAGTAAAAAAAAATAATTTGTTTCTGAGTCACCAATGTGTGACTATAAATTAAAGCTTGGGGCGCTCAGGCACAAGACAACACATGTGCAACGAGGACGGAAGAAGAATTAGCAGAACACATTTTGTGTCACTGTTACTGTTTAGTTAGACCACGTCATAGTCATTAAGCCAAATTTTACCTCGATCCTGAGTGCCCCAAGCTTTAATTTATAGTCACACATTGGTGACTCGGAAAAAAATTATTTCTTTACTTTTTAGTTCATTAAAGCTTGTTTAAAAAAAAAAAAAATTTATCTTTATATTTATTTTCTACTTTTTAGTATCTGAATTTGGTTTTACAAATTTACGTCGATACGTTTATAAGCTTGGGTGGGTTGGATATGAGAAAGTTTACTCAGAATGTTTGAGATTCTACTCGCCCTTTCATTTGATACGCATGCCATGGTGGTTGTAAAGAAAAAGGTAATTCGCCATCTTGGGGCGCCCACCATATTGAATTTAGAATGACGTCACTTGACTAGTCAAATTCTGTTTGTCAATCCCTTTAAGTTGATACCCATATTAAGGAGGTCGTGAAGATAACGGTAATCTTATGGCGTCCGCCATATTAGATTTATAACGTCATAAAATATATTATATTGTTTGAGATTCTATTCGTCAAACCCTTCTATTTGATATCCATGTCATACGGGTTGTGAAGAAAAAAGTAATCCGCCATCATATGGCATCAACCATATTGAATTTCCAATCACGTCACTTAGCTTATCGTATTCCACTTGTCAAATCCTTTCATTTGATACCCATATTTAGGATGCGTGAATATAATGGTAATCCACCATCTGTGGGCGTCCGCCATATTAGATTTACAAGATCATGAAATATACTATATTGAGTTGTCACCGGAAAGGTAAAACTTCAGCATAACCGGATATCTGGAAGTGGGTGTAAAATCGAATCCCAGATTCCGCGTTCACAGAAATTGAAGTTAAAAAAGCATCCGCCATATTGGATTTATAACGTCATCAAATAACTCATATTGTATTGCCTCCGGAACTATATACGTGTGCAAAATTTCAGGATGATCGGATATCTGGAAGTGGGTGTAAAATCGAGTCCCAGATTCCGCCCTCATAGAAATGGAAAAGTTAAAAAAGCGTCCGCCATATTGGATTTACAACGTCACAAATAGCCCATATTGCATTGTCTCGAAATTTTAGGATAATCGGATATCTGGAAGTGGGTGTAAAATCGATTCCCAGATTCCATGCTCACAGAAATGGAGAAGTTAAAAAGCGTCCCCCATATTGGATTTACAACGTCATCAAATAGCCCATATTGCATTGTCTCCGGAACTATACACTTGTGCAACATTTTAGGATGATCGGATATCTGGAAGTGGGTGTAAAATCGATTCCCAGATTCCATGCTCACAAAAGTGAAGTTAATATAAAGCTCGTAAAAAGAGGTGTTTTTCTGATACTTCTGATTCTGATACCACAACCGCAGGTGACCCGTTTATTTGGATATAGTTTGAGGTATTTATATCCACTCTGTGGAGTTTAAGAAGAGGATTATTCAATGGCAGATGTTAAGGGCCGACCCTCGCCTGGCTAGTTCGTCAGGTCTCTCGTTTTCCTCAATGGCACTATGTCTTGGAACCTGGAACCTGGAACCCAGAGAAGAGTGAATCTAACCTGATTAAACGCACAAGTACACACAAACTTCACTAAAACATAAATACATGTCTACAAAAAACAACTGGCATTGCATTTCTTGCTTGTGAATAGAAATATCAAACATACAAAAAACAATTCGCGGACCCCACCCACAACTTCTTCCACTGACGAGTGACGATCAATTCACAACGGAAGAAGACGTAGAGGTGAGACTGTGATTGCTATAGCTGCTATTGATCACGCTGTTATTTTAAAAGAGCAGTGATAGCAATCACTGCTATTCAAAGTGACTGCTATGTTGCGCTTTTAATTATACAGTGCTTCCTTTATTCTCTGATCATTTCATTCGCTGTCCACAATCACATATAGAACAAAAAGTAGGTAGCACTAAATCCCAACTCGACCGCACTCACACACTATCCTTACAATAAAGGCGCATAGTGCGTATGTATACCACGAAATCTTGAAAACGCAGGTCAGAGTATGCACTGATGAGTGTATTTTTTACTTGTTTTTTTGTTTGTTTTCTCATTTACCCCTTTCAAGCGCTATTTGGGTTGTCTTCCATCAAAACAACCACTTCTACCTCTTCTACCTACCTACCTACCCCTTTCATGAAAAGGAAGAATCCAATATGTGTATAAAGTATGATTAAGGCAAAAGCGCTCGCTCTTTCTCTATACAAATGAAACAACGTTTGTGCTACTGTTTGCGGTATCGATACTAGGTATCTTACACTCTTCTGTATGTGATTGCTCTTCTGTATGTGATTGCTCTTCTGAATGTGATTGCTATTGTAAGTTGCTCTGTTTGCAAGGATTCAAGGAAATGTAATACGCAAAATAGCATGTTCGCATAGCATTCAGTGTGAGTAGTTTGTGGGAGTGCGTGAGTGGATGATCTATTGTTGTTGTTTGTTGAAAGTAAAAATGGACAGGAAAAAAACGAGTGATATTTGGTTACATTTTAATGACCTTAAAGACAGAACAGCACTTTGCAATATATGCAGAAATATTTTATCTTACAAAACATCCACATCCAATTTAAAGCGGCATTTGATTGTAAGACATCCAACGGTTCCAATGAGATCCTGCCGTGAAATATCTGCCAGCAATTCAGCCCGAACTCTTATCTTACCAAGTGTTCCAGCTAACAATTGCAAATGAAAGCAGTGAGCAGTTAACCTTAGTAATACCCGAAAGCTAATGTCATTTTCGATTGGGCTTTTCAGATTTTGCTCTCAGATTTCAGATTTTTCCTGCTGGATGTAAAACAAACGAGATTGATCTGTTTTTCTGCAATAATATTAGTGTGTCATTTGACATATTGTTCGTAAATGGAAATAATAAAAAAAGAAAAATAATAAACACAATTTTTAATACATTTTCTTTATATTTTCTAATTTTTTCTGATAACATTTGTGTTGATGATAACATTTTGCTGTGCTGCGTTTTAATTTCGTATAAAATGTTTTGGTGTAAGTGCAAGTAGGTGTGAATCTCGAGTAGAATCCGAGATTTTCGAACATTGATCTAGAGCAAAAAAGTGATTTTTTGGTCGGTTGGAAAATGAAAATTGTACCAGAGCGCTAAAAATTGATCGAGTTAAAAAAAGTGATTTTTTGCCCAATCGAAATCGACATAAGAACCACAGAGAGCAAACATGATTTTCCCTAAACTGTGATTTTAAGAGTGATCAATTCACTGCTATTCTTAGCTGCTATCTCCCTTGACTGCTCACTGTGATCACTGCTATTTGAAAATCACTCTTTAGCACATCTCTAAGAAGACGCGTCGTTTGCTTTAGAAAAGGGGAATATTTTTCTTTTTCACGCGACTTTTAATTTTCAGGAGAGCCCTTCATTGTTTAGCTGTTACAACTTACCCCTGTTAGTTTTGCCCCGTCTTCTCCAACGTCACGCTATCCGTACAACTGAGATAAAAAAAAATTTGCGCCCGTTGACGTGTCTGGGTAAACAGACGCCCACTCTTATCTTTGCTAATCCACATAAAATTTTTAAATATCTTTTCGAGATCAACAACGTTGTGAATTATTATTTTTCAGGAATGAACAACGTAAGCTATTTCATCTTCTGTTTGACAGCAGTCGGTGGGTGATAAAAGTTAAAATAGATCAAACAAAGTACGAGTACTTCTGTTTGTGATGATGTCAGAGTGTCATTTAGGGGTAGAAAAAAGGCCTTGAGTCAATGTTTTATTTGAGTTCCGCTGCTGTTTTAGTTTTAAGAAAATATTTGTTTCTGCCATACGCTTTAATACGTCATCCAAGTTTTATTGTGGATGGGGCAAAGTATATACTTTCGACGGTAGCTGGGCTTATTTCTTACGCTTTCAGTCCTGATCAAAGGACAAACTTTACTTCAGGTGGCACTACAGCCCGTGGTGAACCTGGGAATGCTTCTCGCAA
The DNA here is from genome assembly GCA_949775065.1 of Brachyopa scutellaris. Taxonomy (NCBI): domain Eukaryota; kingdom Metazoa; phylum Arthropoda; class Insecta; order Diptera; family Syrphidae; genus Brachyopa; species Brachyopa scutellaris. Next base: position 41,105,060 of record OX459113.1, on the reverse strand, counting down.
CTATTTGTGTGTGCGTGTTATATTTTTGCACGAATGGAAGGGACCTACAGTCTTTTGCGACTCCGAACGGCGAGCTTGTCACAAATTCGAAAGAGATGGCATCGGGAAAAAACTTTTAGGTATTGAACCCGGGCTGGGATTGAACCTGGACAGCATTGAGTAGTAGTCCAACGCATTTACCACTACACCACGCAACATTTCCGAAGAGAATCCATGATAAGCCCGAAGCTGAAATTTTGGACTAAGAGCGTTAAGTTTTGGATAAAGGCTAAGTGTTAATATTTTATATTGATCAGCCGACTGTGGTAGCAGTAAATAATCAACTTTGTCTAATACCTTTGTCTGGTATGGCTGGTATTCCGAAGTTTTGTTAATGCAAATGCATATAAGACTTGTCTTGGAATTGATTAATAATGCTACCTCATTCTGGACCCAGTCTGTTACAGAAGTAGGGCCTTGTTGGAAGATATTTTGGAGTTCTCTTTGATACATTTTTCTACACCACCAATCGAAAGGCGGCATCTTCCTGGCTACAACACAAGTATCGGATTTTAACAAATTTAACATGTTCCACTTCGTGTTTACCATCCATTAGGCTGATTTAAACCTTCCTGGTCAAAAAGCCAAAATAAATTACAAAAAAAAAACACAAATTAGCATCTCTCTTGTTAAAATGTTTAGCATCGTTCGCAGATAAATTCTGAATGCTTCATCACATCACTTAGCATTGAACATCATGTCAACGAATGCACAAATTTAAATGTATCACTTAATAATTGCAACTGGAAAAATTCAGATTTTATATTAAAAATGTTATTTTATTAGTAACCAATTACTGGTAATTAACACCTTTTTGTTAGATCAGCAGCCAGTGCCCTGGAAATGATTTTATGTAAATTACAATCAAACCACTTTAGAAGGGGATTCACAGACTTTCGGGATGGTTTTTTGAAGCTATTTTTAGTAGACGTTTGTTAACTATTTATCGCAACCAAAACGGTTTATCAACATTGTTTGTTAAGTAAACATTGGGTATTCAACTCATTTTCATCAAGTTATCAGTTTTTGGTGTGCCTTTTCTTAACTGCGGTTACATTTTAATCTTTAGACTTATGTACGTAAATTTGGATTTTGGTTATATGCGAACTGTTCAAGCTTAGGAAAGAATGACCCGATTTGAATTTATATGTAGTAATCCTATGCCTATAGTATACCGGCAATGTTAAGATTAGAATTCAAAATATTGTATTAGTGTTTGGAAGTTCAAGAAATTAAATCATCTTTGAACATGGGCAACAGAATTAGATATAAAATTGAGAACAGCAATGTAAACCCAGAAAGAAAATGCTAGTACGGGGCTAGTACTATTACTTTAGGAGTAACAGAATCCTTATAGTGGTAGCTCGGGCATACGAGTGGTGTATGTTAGAGACTTTTGAGTTCAATATCGGCATTGGACAACGAAAGACATACATATGTCCGAGTTCACCTACGAAAATAGGATTATTTCGTACAATATTATCTATAAAGATATTTAAGTTTCGGTTTGTATATCAATATTTACCCGAATTTAAAATCGCTCAATGGGTAATTTTGAATCCAATAAAGGCAAAATGGATGAAATTAAAGCACTTGTGTCCTAAACTCTGAAATGACTCTAAGGTGTGTACCGGACAGGTCACTGTAGAATTTGTTTTCTTAGCTACATATACATATGTACCTATGTATTGTAATATTTAAAATTGTTTTTTAATATGAACTAAGTAAATAAATATTAACGCTAGCAATCAGATACAAATACATATAATATATAATATATGTATGTATATATGTATGTATGTATATGTAGGTCTGAACTTGGAGAACATGTACACCAGTCCGATCTGTGTGTTACATAGCTTGTATCCAAGCACAGCCGTATAATTTTATTATAATGATAAATGAAACATAAATTAGCAATATACATATCTGGCACTTTTTGTGTTAAGTCATGCTCGGACGAAATTTATCAACGAATTCCGAAATGTTTGATGATTGAAGCGATTTGAGTCGTTTAGCTATGACACCTTATAAGAAATTCGAGCTTAATATTAACGAAGCATTAATTTTTTTAGTTGTAAAAAAATAAGTCGTATTGCCGAATATACCCCCACCCCACAATCCGATTTTATCGTTTAAGGACGTATGCAACCGGATGGACGTTAGTTGATAAAGCGCTGGGTTACACAGAAACAGGGTATGCCAAATGTGCTCCAGTTAACCATAGATATTTGTATCTACGTATTGCTTTTATTTGGTCATGTCATGATATTAATTTTAAGAAAAATTCAACTAATCCAATACAATAATAGATTTCTGATAACATGACTCACGCTAGCCAATGCGAAACCACTAAAACATAAATAATCTTTTATTTTCTGTTTTTTGGTTTTTTTGTCATCCAATCAATATAATAAAAGTTTAAATAAATTTACAATTCATCATGAATTGGTTCATTTTCTTTTTGCTGTGACCAACCTAAAGCGAGTGCCAAATGATCAAAGAGCAATAATCGGATCTAGTATTGAGTGCATAAAAATAGAATCAATGAAAGCGTTTTGTATGAGAAGGACAAAGCTCTTTTCGCACATAAGATTGGTCTAATTTTTGCAGTGACCATGAATTGATCATTCTTTCAGCATCTTTCTATAGTTAATTAAGCACTAGTTGATCGAATGGGATTTGAGTGACTTTTTGTTTTGATTTTGATTTTACGAGAAGTGACTTCAAAGTGTGGAAACTCATTTAGATATTTCGATTTTTATGACTTGTCGGTGGCCTATTTCTTATGATCAAGCTGTAAAATTTGCGATGAACGCTTATACATATGTAGGGAAGGGGGGGATAGATTTGAAACTTTTTCTGTAGATGCTTTTGGTGTTTTTGCCTTTGCTTAGCTGGCAAAACGTTAATTCATGCAATGCTATTTAAACTTCAAAACTATTTAGTTTGAGCTTAATTTTATGTAAATAAAAAAAAAATAAACGATATTCAATATAAATAATCTATATTCAATATCGTTTATTTTTTTTTTGTTTATAGAAAATTGTTGTAAAGGAAATCAAAAACTGTCGTTTATTATCTTATTTGCTTCTAGGTTTTTTCTAAGCAGCATGCTTAGCCGGTTTTGCTATACCTTATTTGGAAAAATATTATAAAAATTAATTTGTTTGGCTTTAATTTTATCACATGTCACAAATCCGAAGAAATCAAATGCGAGTTGTTGATGTGCGAAATAATAAACTGCGAAATAATCGCAGCGAAAAAACAAAATGCGAGAAAAAAACCGCGAGTTGTATCAGAGTTGTAAAAGAATGCAATCATTATGGAATGCATTCTTCTAAAATCATTCCATGAATTCAATTTTTTGATTGCATTCATTGACTTCAATTTGAGACTTCATAAAATTGAATGCAATCACCATTCATTAAACATTCAAAAGATTGCATTCTTTTTGTCTACAATTCAATTGAATGCAATCATTGAATGCAATTGCTACTTCAATTGAATGCTCTGCATTCTTTTGCATTAATTTGCACTCATTGCATTCATTTGTATTCATTTGCACTCTTTGCATTCATTTGCATTCTTTTGTACTCATTGCATTCATTGCATTCATTTGCATTCATTTGCATTCTTGGAATGGATGGAACTGCATCCATCTCGAGTCACATTGTGGTATGCTGTTTCATCAAGCTGCATTGTCGGGGCATGCATTTTAAAGAAAACGGACAGACTGTAACGAAGACCGTTATTGAAAGATACTGAAGTGTTTATTTTTGCCCAGAACTGAGCCGAAAAAGAATCATTTTCAACAGTTTGTGGATGGTGCAACACATAGCCAGGACTGTTATGCCAGGGAAAATTCCCAAAGAAGCTGTTTTCCAGGAGCTCCACATTCCGTTGGTCGCCAAGGTCTCCTGACTTGACTTCACCTGATTTTTAATTGCTTGCGTTATTGTAAAGAGGATGTCTACAAAACTTAACCCTCAAATTTGAATGATTTGAAGCAATCCATTTCAACACTAATTGAAGCAATTCCCGCTGTGACCTGACCCTGCAGGCACTAGTGAACAACTTTTTACAGCACATGCGTCGCCGAGCGCGGAGGCCATTGAAAATCAGTAATTTTTAACAAACAATTAAAAAAAACATAATACAAATAAATCATCTTTAAAATAAACTAAAAATAAATAAATTATATAAATTAAAAAAAAAAACTAGTTTAATTTCTCATTGAAAAATCCATTAGAACTAACTCTTAATAACTTTTGGTACAAAACCTTGTACACTAGTGTAATCGAATCAAGGACTAAATATATTTCCCAACCAGATGTTTTACTGCTCCTGGCTATATACTGTGTGGCATTGAGTGTACGAGTACAATCAGAGGGAAGCCAATGGAAATAACACCAGTATTGCATCATTATTGTTGTTTTTACGTCCTTTGTTATATATGTAAGAGGAACGTTTTTTTTACGTAAATAAGTAGTTTCTGTATTGAACCAATACGTTGTGGCATTGTATTATAGCAATACATATAATGATTTTTTAGCTTCGCTCTATGTGTGGGAAAAATCTGGAAATCGTTTTTACACCCGATATCCGAACATGCTGAAATTTTGCACACGTGTATAAGTCCGGTGATAATCTATATCTAAATATATGTACATATACTTCGGGAACTGATTCTTGGGTATAATCGGAGAAAAAAATCATTCAACAGAAAGGGTCTATCTCCAATGTGGACATCATTCATCGAGAATTTAAGAATCGGCCTACTTTGGTGTACCTCTACCCATGCTAACACAAATATCTCCTCTAATACTTACTACAGAAACTTCATTTAGGCCATTTTGGGCTTCAATTTTAGCAGAAATAATACTCTTTTTAACTGCGTTTAAGTTTTTTAGTTGTTTTTTTTGTAGTAGATAATTACGGTACAAAGGTGATAGGCAAACAAAAAAAAGTTTTCTTTTAATGCCTGGCGAAGCGGGCGGGGTTAAGCTAGTAAAATATAGTATATTTGATGACGTTGTTAGTCTAACATGGCGGACGCCCGAAGATGGTGAATAACCGTTATCTTCACGTCCTCCATAATATGGGTATCAAATGAAAGTGATTGACAAGTAGAATTCGATAAGCTAAGTGGCGTCATTCTAAATTCAATATGGTGGATGCCACAGGATGGCAGATTACTTTCTTCTTCACAACCCTCATGACATGGGTATCAAGGAAAAGGGTTTGACGAGTATAATCTCAATATATTCTGAGTAAACTTTCCTATTTCAAACCCACCAATGCCAATATACAGTGCGTATGTAGCGATACTAAAAAGTTGAAAATGAATATAAAAAAAAATAAACAAGTGCCCTAAGCTTTAATTAATAATCACATATTGGTGACTCTGAAAAAAAATTATATACATATGTATTTATAAATTTAATTTGCGATATTTCCGATATCTTGATTTTCTTCGTCTTATTTTATTTACTTTACTACATATTCAAAAGAATGCCAGTTAACTAGCATATTTTTATGGTTTCAAATTTGGGATATGATCGAAGCACTTTAACATTTCCATATATGCCGTATTTTGACCTTGGCGTTTCTTCTTTTTAAAAAAAATCTTTGATGATGTCAACATACGGAATAAGTTTCCCATGCTGAAACAGAAACATGTGACATCATTGTGAAAAATATATGTGTTCATGTTCCAAATCATTCATCACATTTCGCATGAAACGAATATGTACAAGAATGTGTGTATTATAAGGCAAATCCATATAAATGTCATAATAATGTACTCGTGTAAAGAAGCATAAGCAGTGTTTAATTGTTCTACAAATTTGCGACATAAAGTTTATATCAATAAGTGAAAGTTTATTTTTGGGGCTCTTGTGCAATTTTGTGTCCTTTAACTGAACTTCATTAAAGTAAGCTGGATGTTGGAAATCGAGTTCTTTGTTGAAGCGATTTCTGATTTCTTTAATCGAATGGTTAATAAATCAACCGCACCGATTTCTGCATTTGACAGGTTTAGCAGTATTTAAGTGTGGAAATGTGATTCCACTCGAAGTGGAAAAGTAGTTTCTTAAATTGTTCAATTTCATGCTTTTATCCACGTTCAGAAATTGCGAATGGTCAATTAGAAAAAACACTGATACTACTAACAGACACCTACTTAAATTTAAAATTTAAATTTATATCTGAAATTCGGTTTAGTTTAGCTGACCAAGTTGCAAAACTTATCTAGACTTTATATGAATTGTGATAGATAAAATGTCGCATCCACTTTAGAGAGTGGCTAAAAGATTAAGCAAGCACTGGACGATCCCAAGAATAATTTTCGTTGTCGAGTCTGAGATTCGGCTCAACTCCTCAATTGTAAGCACATATGTATATATGTATGTAACTAGAATGTCGCAGTAATTTTGATATAAGAAGTGAGCCGTCTAGAGATACCATCGCGCGGTTTGTTGGCCGTTTTCGGCATGAGGGATTCTGCTTAATTAAAGACAAACTGGATGGCCGGACATTCAAGCCAATATAAACCGCATATAAGCATTTGTTGAGGAACATCGAAAACCGAGATCTAGATAGCTAATGTTCTAAGAAATGGGTTATGTCAGGCGAACCTTGTTTCAGCTCAATGGTATATAAGCAAAATTTGCGTATCTGGAATATTTCAGGAGCGGAAATGCATCCATTTCAAGTCACGGATTTCGGCTAAAAAAGTCATAGGGCCCTATTTGTTTGTTTTTTGGCGAGTATAGACCAATGCTCGAAAATCTCTGTACTTGTTTTTCATGTGCTCGCGCTGTGTGTAAACATTATAAGGGTTTAGGCTTTAGGGTATTCATATACCCTTTAGCATGTGTAGATTATAAAAACCCGCACTTGGGTCACCTATCCCGTGTCGGTAGGTGATTTCAACAAAACACCCCTACTGCACATATTACCAGATTATGTTCCCAGGCCGAATTATCTCGAAATTATCTGAAAGAAATGGCTTACGAGAAAAATCCTTAGGCTACGCAGGTCTAAAAGTATATATATAGTGTATATGTATTGGATTTGAACCATAAACTTTGAAAAAAGTGATAACGATTTCTTTGGAAGATTGGAGTTTTGCTAAAACCAAAATGGTGCTAGCAAAGATTTGGGTTTAAGTTCGATAATCAAATAAAAAGTTACCTATTCAAATTTTAAAACCAATACTTATATTTTTGGGCCACCCTGTATATACATATGTAGGTAGAATAAGTAAAAATAATGAAAACTTATATCATGAGTTTTTTTAATTAAAAATATTAATTTATTCAAAAAATATAAAAGTATTTAAGAACATAATGTAATATCACAATCCGCTTAGTAAAAAAAACTTAAAAATAAATAAAATAAGGTAGGCACATAGGTAAAGGTGGTGGTTTCGGCGGAAAGAAAAAAACAAAATCCAAACGAACCTAACATATGTATATATATACACAAACTTCGCCAAAACATAAATGCATATCCGCAAAAAAACAACTGGCACTATATCTCTGGCATGTGAATACAAATACCAAAATTACTAAAACAAATAAAAGTTACAAATTTCTCGATTTCATGGACCCCACCAACAACTTTTCCCGCTGACGATCAATTCAAAACGGAAGTAGACACGTCGTCGTTTTCTTTGGGAAAGACGAATATTTTTCTCTTTGACGAGACTTTAAATTTTCTGGGAAACCCATTATTTTTTAGCTCTTAAAACCTACCTCTGTTACTTTTAACCCCGCTCTTCCCCTACTTGTATCCCCATAAGTCAAATATTTCTATAACACTGACTGATTATTTTTTTTTTTTTTTTTTGAGAATGTCCCTTTTTGTGTATTCTGGTGGTGAAGAGATTTAAACAAGCGTTTAGGAGATCCGTGTTCCCAATGTAAATGGTCATTCAAACACAATTAGCTTAGAAAATTAAATAAAATATTTTTTTTTGTAGAATCAAACGATGAATATGAAGGTGGAGGTGAACTACCTAACCCAGTGCTGACATTTTAATTAATTCAAATTAGTCTGCTGTACATTATGTAAAATGTTTTTTTGTCCGTATTTTCTGTAGCTTGAAGTTTATTCCTCGTCCCTTTAACTTTGACTTACGGAGGTTCCCTTTCCTATTTTTTAACCATATAAAATATGCGTCATGACGAAATATGTATTTATAAACCATATTTTGTAAGACTTGCAAAATTATTGACGAACATCCGTTTGTCTTTCTGTCCATCTTTCTGTCAAACGCCTTCTAGCCTAAGTAGTAGCAGGAAGTCAAACATTTATAATTAAAAAATAATAACAAAAAAAAAAACGAAAACTTTTGATTAGTAGCCAAAAGGCGAATTTCGAATGCGTATGAAAGAATTTTCTTAAAAAAAACAATTTTTTGTGACAATTTTATGTGATAAACTTTTCTTTTTTGTGGAAACTAATTTTAAAAAAATGAAAATATATACCATAAATTATAAATGTGTGTACTATCTGTACTATCTGAGTGCCCTTCTGTAGCAAAAAGGAGAGCCAAAACACTAGGCAAATACATATTAAAGGAAGAAGACTACAAAAGTATTCCAGTCAAAGGGATTATTACATTTCTAAAAATTCTGTATGATTCCTAGTCTTAAAAGGAGCACAATAGACCAACTCTGGTCTCAGTGCTAGCGGACACCTCTATTGCACCCCAAAATTATCATATCAATACCATGTCATGTACAACACATCTGAAAGCCCATTCTATGTGCGGGGTGAGTTTAACTTTTTGAATAATGATAAAAATAAAGAATTCTGATTAACTTGATGCGAAATTTGACCTTTAAAACCTTTCAGACGCAAATAACATCTAAGCTAGTAAAGTGTTACCGCAAAGAACTTGAGGTTTTTGGCACGCAGCACAACGTAAAACTCAGTTGAGTCCCTGCTCACAGCGGGATATCAGGTAATGAAGCCGCAGATGAACTGGCCAGAAAAGGCTCAGCCCTAGATAGAGAACAAGCAGATACTTACTTAAGGTGTCGCTACAGCTCGGGTTGAACTAGGGCCTGCTTCTCGCAACCATTTGTGTGTGCGTGTTATATTTTTGCACAAATGGAAGGGACCTACAGTTTTCTGTGGACTCTAAACGGCGAGTTGAGAAGCTCATTGACAAATGATACTCTTTGATTGCTTGTCACACATTCGAAAGAGGTGGCACCGTGAAAAAACTTTAAGGTGTTGATCCCGGGTGGGGGTTGAATCCGGGCAGCATTGCGTAGTAGTCCAACGCACTTACCACTACACCACGGTGCTCACAAATGTTCCCTTTTAGTCTTAGAGCCCACAGCTAAGTCTTATGTGTGAAATATAACCGAAAAAAAAGTAGATGAGATGAAAGCAGGGGTTATGCTGAAGCTATAAATTAAAGTCTTGCAATTCATGGTCGCGGCTTTAGTGACTAATACTATATTGAAAATCAATTTTTTTCCCAAAACTGAGACAGTTGATATAACCAGTCAATGCTAGTTTTATTGTATAGAGTACTTTTATTTCATCGCAAAAATGTAGATCCAAGACTTATGCCAGACTGTTTCAAACATCTAAAAAAATCAGTTTTCGAAATAATTGTTATAATCGAAATTGGTATTATGCCGCAACACTGGTCATACTCCCCAGATTACAGATCTGTGGGTCTAAGACCATTTCAACGTGGCTAACGCCCTGCCAGACAGTTTTACGATTCTAAAAAATTAGTTTTCAAAATAATTATTATACCCATTAAAAACGTCTAAATATTAAAAAAAAAACTATCTCTGATGCAGCCATGTCAGTCCAGGAATTGCAGGTAGCTAGTTCTTAGTCATTTTCAATTTTAATAATTTATTTATCTTTATTTTGTTGGTACTGCTTTTATTTTTGTTAATCAATAATTCCTTAAAAACACAAATTGCTTAGTTATGTACTTAGAGCTATATATATATCTAGTCAACTCGCATGTTAAGATTCTTAGATTGCTGTTAAAAGTTTCATAATAGCAATTGGTAATTTATTCTTTCAACTAAAATATTTCTATTAGTTATTCAACAATGAGTTACACGCCTGAGGAACTTAATAAAAAGATATTCTACTTTTTATAGCATAATCGTTTTATGTTCGATCCTATGTGTACATATGTATGTACAACTGCCATTAGTTTTTCTTTACAATTTTATAAAAAATTGTATACAAAAAAAAAACACACCCTTGAGGTTAATTTGAATCACCCTTTTTGCGCGCATATTATAAGAAAAAATCCGGTTAAGTGCAAGTCGTACTTGCGCAATAAGTGTTCCGAACTATTAGTTATTTTTACATACATACATAATTATATAACAGATTTACGAGTATGTTGATGGATGTATGGACACAAATTTTATCACCTGAAAAAATTACCTATCTGATGCCCTTTCTCATCTGCTCAGAAGAATAATTATACATATAAATATATAATAACTAGCTGTAACCCGGTGTGCTTCGCTCCACCTATATTTGCCCGCGCACATAGTTATTCGGGTATGATAGAAAGGAAGTACATAGTAGAAAGCAATTACTATTGCTCTATTTTCAACTTCGATTTCCATATCCATGTTTTTCTATATCTGTCTACCTATCTATCTACCTATCTATCTATCTATCTATCTATCTATCTATCTGTCATGTCCTGATTTTCTGTCTATCTGTCTGTCTGTTTGTCTGTCTGTCTGCCTGTCTATCTGTCTGTCTGTCCATCTGTCTGCCTATCTGTCTATCTATCTGTCTCTCTATCTGTCTGTCTATCTGTCTGTCTGTCTGTCTATCTCTCTGTCTATCTGTCTGTCTGTCTGTCTGTCTGTCTGTCTGTCTGTCTGTCTGTCTGTCTGTCTGTCTGTCTATCTGTCTGTCCGTTTGCCTGTCTGTCTGTCTATCTGTCTGTCTGTCTGTCTGTCTATATTAATTGACCAAAATGATTCACATTTCACCTGAAATTAAATTGTGTATGACAGGTCCCGAAACCACCGGTTGTGGAGTAACCGCACTGGTGCTATATTGTTTTCTATATTAAGAAAATCGTACGCTAAAAATTTTACCAAAATCGGTTGGGTAATTTCCGAGTCTATAAAATGCAAACATACATACATTCATTTTTATGGTATATAAATGTAGATCTAATAACTTGACTCCAGCGCCACCTAACGGATCCAGATTTTATAATTTTCCCTTTTAGCACTGAACCAACATATATTTTGAATATGAGCATTTTTGGTCCATAAATAGAGAAGTTGTTAATAACTTGACTCCAGCGCCACCTAGTGGGATGAAATATACTTAACAAAGAACTCTCATGCTTACCAAATATACACAAAAAATTTCATAAGAATCGGCCGAGCCATTTCGGAGGAGTTCGATTACAAACACCGTAACATGAGATTTTTATATATTAGAAGATTTGACAAGAGGTGCACACACATTTTTTGCACGTCTCCTTGCGATTTCTGTGGCGCTGTAAAGGATATGATGTTTGTGTATATGCTAAAAGTTTTGTATTTTAAAATTTCAAATTGGTTTTTGTTTAGAAGAAAAGCTCACTCGGAAATATACTTAGCTTGCACGACAGAATTAGTACTCACATTCTTCTCCACACAATCGAAACGATCTTGTTGAGATTCAGATTTCTTTTATAAGTTAACGGATTCTTCAGTTGGCGAAAGGCATTAGCGAACAGAATGTTTATCTACTTTGTTGTTGTTCTTGCGCTACCTCTTGCTCTTTTCATCTTTAACTCTTTCTCCATTCGCCCTTTAGTTCAATAGCTTTTTTTCTTTTCACAAACGACAATTAAGTACATACCTACAATGAATAAATAAACAAACAAAAAGCTCTTTGTCGAATATTTGCTCCTTTTAGTTCAATTAGCGGCATCTAATGGCTTTGGGAATATAAACACAATGGCTTATTTCTAGGATCAACCAGTCAATTTTTACTCTCTCTTTTATATGATTGTTATATGATTACGTCACTTCAGTATACTTATGTAAACAGTTGGTTAGGTGAAATTACAAAAAAAAATAACAAAAAAAAAACTGTTAAACGTAATTCAGTCCTGATAATTATTTCCAAATCCACATCTTATTCTCAATGTTTGTGAAGTTATTCAGATTCTCCTGATCGATATTTTTGGAGATAGAATCTCGGACAGCAATTTTTTATCGTTTTTTTTTTTTGAAAAAGTGTTAAGAAAAAACTAACACAAAAAAATATTTTACACATTTTTGAATTCGTGCTTTAACTAGCTTTCATTTCACATCACACACGATGACCTCAGCATCAAATTAAAAAAAGTTTTTTTTTAACATTTCATATCCCCCCAAAACTAGCCCCCCAAAGTCGAATTCAACATTTTAAGTTCAGGTCAGTGTTTGGGCCACTAATTGCTACAACTGTTCCAAATTTCAATAGTCCACGTCAAATGGTCTCTGAGAAAAAGGCATGTGACGGACGGACGGACAGACAGACAGACAAACACCGAACTGATTCCTTTAGTGTTCCGTTTTAGTACGAAAGCAACACTTAAAACAATAAATTATATTACGTGGAAATCTGGTTTATTTATTATAAAAAAATTATTTAATGTTCAATTTTACTGGGTTGAGTACTACAAAGAACTTTCCGGTTAGATTATCGCCTCATAAATTAATGCAATCATCCACTTTACAAAACAGATACTCGGTGATACTCGTAATAACAAAAAATAAAAATAATTTGCCGGCTATACTGTAGGGATCTCTTGTAAATGTTTGTACCTACATATGTATGTATACATAATTATATTTTTCGGTTATTCCCATATTGTGGCATACCGCATACCGCATACGGCACAATGCTTTGAGTTGAGTCATATACTCGTACCCGTACTCATTCAGATAAAAAAAAGTCGGTAGTCGGGGTAGTTTTAGCTTTTTCTATTTATAATTTTCGTTGAAGAGATAAAATTGGTTTCTGTTAGTAGTTTGTATGAAATTAATTAGAAATGATTTATGGAACTACTAAGTACCTATTTGTCCATGATATGAGTAAGTGTCTTAATTTTTTTTTTGTAATTTTTTGAATCAAAGTATTTTTGTAAATAAATATGTATTTGGACACACTCTTTTATGAGAAAGCTATGTTAAACTTAATTATGGATTGGTATAGATGCTATTTGTTCTTTCTCTTACTCTAAAAAGAACCGTGGAAGATCTTTATTGTATGCCTGCTCAAGGTAGGCAAGTGGTGTGGGAATTTATAGAGAAAACATTTTATTCTGACCTCAGCATAATCCGTGGGAAGCTCTTGTTCTATTGTGTTAAGATGAAACTGGTTTTTTTTTGCCAAGAAAACTTTGATAAATTCATCTGTGGCGAATTCTTAATAAAACTTTAAAATTTTCGATGTGATGTAGGTACTCGTACATCGGAAGCAAAATTTAAATAAAATACTCGTATGTAAGCAGAATTATAAAAGAGAGAGGGGATAATAGATCTGGTAAACATGAGCAGATTTTTTTTTTGTCACAGAATGACATTATGTATACAGTAAACTCTCTTATGAACAAAATAAATTGACATCCTTTAAAAAAAAAACACAATAGTATTAATGGTATTAATTTTATTTTATAAAGAAATTCATTTGTATGTGCTAAACACCAATTACCGAGAAATACTAATTTCTGTCTATGGCAATCAAGCTTAAAATTACTCATACACTTAACATACAAACCTATTTAAAAAATGCAATGGGTTTTATAAAGGAACATAGTTGTTGGATAACACAAACAAGGCAGCATATGCCGTCAATGGTTGAAGAAATAAGCGGGTAATGACAGCTTATGCCGTCAAAGAATTTTAGGTATGTTAGGACAAGACGGTATACCCTGACGAGCAATACAGTATATGGTACTTCCATATTCCGGCATTATTTGTCCTACCAAAGACAAATTTTCATTTCACTTGACCAGCGGAATCATTTTTATCTTTATACAAAATCATATAAAATATTTCTCAAAATGCCGGAGATATGCGTGTTTCATTCTAGCGTTCCCCACCGAAAAGCACGTGTCCGCGAACGTGATAATAACGCTAAGGCACACTCCACAGTTTACATTTTTGTTTCGTTTCTTTGCAAAATGTAAAGCTGAGAATAACGGAACGAAAACAAAAAAAGTATCTATTTAAAAAGTTTGCCATACGTAGATGTGTTTTGTCCATCTAAAAAAATGCGACATTCTATTGTGCTTAGGAAAGTTAGTGTCCATGTCGGGTAATGAGAGAGTACGGTTATGAGAGAATGTTTTATAAAAAAAATCTAGTATTTAGCTCCGTTCTTTGAAAACTGTCCAGTTATAAGAGGTGTCCGGTTATGAGAAGTGTCCGTAAGGAGAGAGTACACTGTATATTCAATGAGGGTTACCATATAAACATTAAATCTGCGTTATATTCAATATTAGGTAAATAATTGATTATAATTCATCGAATTTTAATCAAATTACAAACGCCGGGTTATAGCTGAACATAACATATGTATGTACATATTATGTATGTAATGTATATCACCGTGTAAGATCGTGAAAATAGCCACATATCATCTTAAGCCTTCTTGAAATTAAACTAAATCTATTCATTTGAGTTTTAACTTGAGCTTTCATCTTTACAAATTAAAGGTTTGCCTTAGTTTGTAGTTTTGATCTACCTGTATAGTTGAACTTACTCGGCAAAAGTCATACCGAACTCCTCTAAAATTAAAGAATGTAGAATCAATATGATGAGACTTTATTTCCAATCTATGTACCTGGCACCTGCATGTGTCGGTCGGTTTTTCAGGAACCATATTAATGATATGCTTTTCTGTGTATTAATAAGTTTAATAAGATTAAAAAAGATAAAAATAAAGGAAAAAATAATAATAAAAGGATTTTATCTATTTTTGAGAGCCTACATAGTGATTGAGATGAAAATAAATTTGCTCGGTCATTCGAGGAGAGTGTCAGATCATTTGGAATTACCTTTTTACTGAAAAGTAAGTGAAATCGTCTTAGACTGTTATGACTTACGAATGCGAGCTCAAAATAATTAAGATGAATTAATTTGGAAGTTCCTTCTTGACCAATGCCGTTCCCTTACACAACATTTCCACTCAATGGAAAAAGTAACGAATTTTCGCCTTACAAGATGTGCCAATCAGGTTATTTCAATTTATTTTCGATGTGAATTTAATTTGGTTTGGAACACAGGAAAACGAAAAATACAAAATTTTAAAGAACGAATGTCGGATTTCTCAGTGTGCCAATAATTGTAAGTGAACAGTTGACGTTATCGTTTTAGTGATTGTCAAAAGAGCATCTGTGATAGTACATACACACATACCTACTCGAATGTGGAGATTTAGATTTGTTTATTATTCACACATTTATTTCAAAATAAGTTTGGTTTCATTACTTATATTAATAGTTACTTAATTCCAAAGCTAATAAGCTTGACTAATGTGCCCTCGTGTATACGTTAATTGATTTTATCTATCACTTTATCTTCACGAGCTATAATTTTTCTTTCCCATAATTGTTATCGGTAACATAGTAGTGAACAATTATTGTTGTATTTTATGAGTGGCGCTGTCACAGTTGAAGCTAATTGCGAATGAGTCATTTTTTTTAAAAAAAACAAACGTACCAGCAGTGCTATTGCGCTGACATACAAATTTGCTGGCGAATAATAGGGAAGTGTGAAAAAATAATGCACATTCATCCGATACTGATT
This sequence comes from Brachyopa scutellaris, assembly GCA_949775065.1. Lineage (NCBI taxonomy): Eukaryota > Metazoa > Arthropoda > Insecta > Diptera > Syrphidae > Brachyopa > Brachyopa scutellaris. Next base: position 41,089,203 of record OX459113.1, on the reverse strand, counting down.
TTTACTGGTTATGTATGAATATTTTTATAATTTTTTTCTGTAAAAGAAAAAAAAAAAACAATTAAATGTTTACTGCAAGCGTAATATTTATACCTATGTAGGTACCTTCCTTCCTTGACATGTGTTCTTCTAACGAAAAACGGATGTTAATTAATAACGTTAGTCTTCAAAACGTCTTTCATTGAATTCAAGTACAAAAAAAAATTGCAAATCCGAAAAATTACTTGCCTGCTATGAAAGCTGTGTGCAATTCAAAATAACTTTAAAGTATTAGTCAAATCTAGGAATGAAAATATCAGAAAACAATATGTATGTTTCGAGTGTACAGAGTGTACAGAGTGGTATGCAATAAAGGGTTTTCCAATAAGAGATATGATTTTGAATAGTCTGCTTTTCGTTCACCTGTTGGAAAGATGACAAGTAAAAACCACGGCTTGGATAAAAATGAAACGAACCACGCTTCAACGACGCGACGCATTGAAATTCTTCAAAATCACTGCAACTATGTTGAAAACATTGCTGAAACAATTCGAAAAGCTGAACGATTTCCCGGTTGACGTGAAGCACCTTCTCGCCAATCTAAATTGGTTCAGAAATTTGAGCTCTAGGGAGAAAATTGTGGTGTGAAGAACCGAAATCGTACCTATAATGGGCAAGAACAACTGAAAATACTTCTTCTGTAGATCGAAGTGTGAACGAAAACCCAGGTTGATGGGTAACACTCCACCGAATTTTGTATAAAGGCTTGCGATTACAGTAGAAATCGGTTATAACAATACCTGATGTAGCGATGAACTGGATATACATATTTACATATATATATTAATTATGTTAAGACCAGACCAAAAACTCCATTTAACTCAAAGTAATTTCCATTCGGTTACATGCCGGATATAACGATGAAACCTTTTATCATGATGAAAATGTATTAGATTTAATTCGAACAGCTGTTTATAGCAATAGTAAAAATCGTGTTCATACAAATATAGCTCGTTATTTCCATCCTTTTTCTATATGTATCTGTATCTATCTACATTATGTATGTATGTATGTATGTATGTAGACAATTGTTAAATTTTGCTGATTTGCTGATTTTTGTTTGAAATAAATGATGCCTTCGTAAACTGATGGCAATTAATAAATGAAAATCATTTCCTTTGTTCAAAAATATGATATTATTTCAGAAACTGAAACTGGTGTAAGAATGAAAATTATTGCATCGGATATAACGAAGAACCGGTTATAACGATAAAGTTCTAAGATTCCTTCGACATTGTTTTTTTTTTTATATACATATATAATCTACACACGCTGAAGGGGATATGAATACCCTTACAATGTTTACACACAGCGCGAGCACATGAAGGACAAGAACGAGAGACATACAGATCGACGTAGTGATAGAAAACTCAGATGTTAGGTTTAAACTAACTCTATGGGTGGTGCCCAGGATAACTGGATAGTTGTGCATTATTGAAAGTTATGCCATTTTATGCCAAGTTTTTTTTCCAGATGTTCCTATTATTAGATTGTGCGATTAATTTCTTCAGCCATACCACCATCCTACTGCCAGTATAATGCCTTCGCAGTAGGTTTTGATACTAGCTTCTGAAACTGATCAACTTATTTTTACTTCGTGAGAAATAAATGTTTCGGCGACATCTGGATTTGAACCGCGAACCTTCAGCGTGACAAGCGACGACGACTACCACTACACCACGGCCACCCACAATTTTTACTGTATAAAGTTCAGTTGACGCTAGAACCTAACCGGTGTATATAATAAATGTATGGGTTTACTTCATGACCTCTTACCTTAATCTTAATTGGAGTATAGTAAAATACCCTGTTTTAAAAGCAAATCCAAATGTGGTACTTTGGAAAAGCTATATCTAAATTAAGTCGATTCATTAGCAAGTAAAAGTAAACGATACTCAAAACTCAACTAAGTTTTTAGCATTAACATACAAATTTTCAAAAGAATCCATTTTTTTTAAGGGTGGGATGTGCCGCTACCTTCTGATCTGTTGGGCTCACAATACGTTTACAAATGCACATATGCATGTACATATATGGCATGTCCACAAAAACTGTATCATAGAATCTGCGGTAATAAAGTTGGATAAACTGTTAAGAACAAGAAGATCATTGAAATCGGCGCAACTTCTCATCTTATATTAAACTTTAGAAAGACCGGGGACTGAATATTGTTCCCATGTTTGGAGCTCAGACCTGAAACATTCACCCCATTTACTCGGCAGCATACAGAGATCTGGTAGCCGACTTATGTTTAAACCAGGTAGATATACTACCAAGGTTATTGATTATTGGGAAGCAGTGTAAACCTTACATCCGTCAAAGAATGACAGCAAAATATTTTCAAATATGGCCGCGATCACTGTAACAAGATTTAATGCCCATTTTGGAAAACCCTTTAGTTAATAAAAAATATTTATTTGTCCGTAAATATCGCCAAAAATAACACAGAAAAGTTGTTCGTTTGCTTTAAAGGGTCCGAATGGCATACGACAGCTGATTGATAAAACGTAGGTATGTCCTTTACGATTGGATTTTTCAGATTTTGCTCTCAGATTTCAGATTTTTCGTGCTAAATGGAAAACAAACGAGACATTTATTAGTGTGTCATTAGGAAGTGTGTCGTAAAAGGAAATCAATTAAAACAAGAAAAATAATAAATACAATTTTAAAACAATTTCCTTATATTTTCTAAATATTGTACACAGTTTCTGATATTATTTTTGTTGATTGATAATATTTTGATGCACTGCGTTGAAATTTCGTATAAAATGTTTTGGTGTTAGTGCAAGTAGGTGTGAATCTCGAGTTGGATCCGCTCGACATTAAATTTCTTATCACGTTCAGTTTGAACCATTTAGTATTCACTGATTGCACCGTTCAGATTAATCTAATGGAATCGAATAAAGTTAAGATTCGCAAAAGAATTTGAAATGTATAGTAAACAGTTTTTTGAAATATACAGATACGTAAGATCACAATCATGATAGCAAAGTTTCTTAGTGCCATTTTATTTAAAGTTTAATGATCTAAAACACATTAGCCTAACATTCAGTAATTCAATGATACTTATGTATTTACATGTTTAGACATGACTGAAACTGAAATAATTAGCGAGTAAATAAAGTTTGCAGCTACTGTTAATTTTGTAGGAGTAGTACAGTAAAACTTGTGAATAGTGGAATCTGCGAATAAAAGAATCTTGTGAGACCTGGATATTGGACATTTTTGGATGCCAATTTTGATTTTCTTCATACAAACTCACTCTTTTATAGTGGAAACCTGCGAAATCTGAATAGTGGACAATTTTTCAATGAATTTTGTTTTTTCCCCATGCAAATTCACTCTTTAATAGCAGAATCAAGATATGAATGCGCCAAAATTCATTAACATTTTGTCGGCTTCGTTTCCTTTTTTCGAGAATTTTGTCATTTTAATTTTTTCTTTTCGTGTGTGTCTTATTCTGCTAGCGGCTACATTCAACAAGTACACATTCTGAAATCCGATATAAAAATTGATCGAAAAATAATAAAAGAAATTAGGTTGCCGATAGTGGAAAAAAATACGAGTATATTAAAAATGTTGCGAATAGTGGAAAAAAATGTGCACAGAAGCATTCCACTATTCGCAAGTTTTACTGTATTTACATTGCTTGTACTGAAATCACACATTGATACCGTCCGTCGTCAACTCAGACACCAATCCAATTGTCATTATTTTTTTTGTCAATAAAGCGGTTTAACAGTAACAATTTGTACTGTAATTTAGAAGTTCAGCTGATGATTTTAGTTTACTTTATACTGCCAGCATGAAGTGGCATCTTAATATCAACATTCAGTAGCCTGTCCAATTTGATAAAACATTTTTTTTTGACAAAATTCACTTAAGCTAAAGGGGTTACTAAGACCCTAATAATGTTGCACACAGCGCGAGCACATTACGGACAGAACAGAGAGACAGACACATCGACGCTGCGTAGTGGTAGGAAACTCAGAGGCTAGGTTTCAACTACAACTTACTTTATGGATGGTGTCCAGAATTACTGGAGAGTTATGTAATTGGATTATTTTTGTCGTTGATTATGATTCACTTTTTTTTTCAGATGTTTCTTACTACTCGTTGTTTCTTCAGCCATACCACCATCCTAGTGCCAGTGTTATGCAATCTGGATTTGAACCGTGGTGAGTTCGATGATTATCTAGGCCTTCATGTTCACTCTTCTGTCGTTGTATCTACTCATCCACTCATCGTCTATGCAGACGGGATGAAAATTACCCAAAAAATGTTCCTTTTAAAACAGCCAAGAGCAACCTCATCTACTTTCGACAAAGTCCATGTCTCTGTTCCATAGAAGCAGGACTGGGATAGTTGAGGTCTTAAACAGTGTCACTTAAGTTGTTTGAGAGTGTGCTTAGTTATATAAGTTTCTTCTTAGCCCAAAGAATCAGCGTCTGGCGAGAGTTATTTTTCTCAACCCTGGTATCGTTGCCGGAATTAATAGCCTAGCTAGACAAAGTTCCTAACTACTTCAAAGTTTATATGTTTCTACGGTGACATTCTGTCCAAGGCGTCGGTGTTGCCGCAGTGGCGTACGCAGGGGGGGGCTCCAGGGGCTTGAGCCCCACCTCAGTATTGCAGAGTAAAATCCAAAAATTTGCAATTTCTTCAGGAAAATCATATGATTTACTGAATGAAAGGCTATACTAAAATCTGTATAAACAGCCTCAGCTTGGCATCCGCTTTAGACAGCATTAATGACATACGATTTGAAATGGACCAAATTTGTTATTGTAGAACGAATATATGCTGAAACTCAGATAAATATTATTTAACATGAAATTCCGGTTTATTTTTTACAATTCTTCCAAAAAGCTTTGGTATAGCGGATAACTTGCTCTGTAATTTTCAACGTCATTGTTCGATTCAGACTTGAAAGAAGAAAAAAGAGATTTTCCAATCATTGAGGAAAATGCTAGATGAGAGAGATGCATTAAAGGTTCTAAGTAAAGGTGTGCAGATAGAATCACAACAACTTTTTAAAATAATTGCCGGAATATCATCGGCGCCAGGCTTGGAATTAGACTTGAGGTTGCGAGCAGCAGACTGCACATCATGGACCTCCAAAACTAACAATTCAATATCAATCTCGGATATTTAATTCGGATCAAAGTTACCAGGTGGCTCACAATCAGAGAAAACAGATTCAAAAAATTTAGCAAAAAAATCAAGTGTTGTTTGAGCACCGTTTGGTTCAACATTTTTATAAATCATTATTTTCGGCAATCCAAAAGTGCATCTCTTATGCTTTATCAAGGTCCAAAAGCATCTAGACAGAGTCTTGTTTTAATTTGTTTTCAACACTATTAATATAATAAGTGTGCAAGAATTTGCAACTGAAAAATCCTTTCATAGCTTGAAGCACATGTCTTTTCTCAACTTAATTTTACGAAACTTCAAATCTTTTGTAAGCTTTAATCTTTAAATTTCTTAAATGCATAATTCGAGGTCTCGAAACATTCTTCTTCAAAGAAAATGGAACAAATGAGGAAAATTAAAGATTCACGATTTGGACAAAACGACTTTACATATCACGAAACATAGATTTTTGAATTCGAGATCCCAGTTAAAAGTACGAAAAAATGAATTCATTAGCGAAATAACATTTTGAAAAGTTAAATGTCTTATCTCAAATCGTGAAATCGTAAGAGACTATTTTTCTTCCATTCTATAGCTGTAGAATTCTTTGCCATTATCCGTCCTTCAATGTTTCGATATCAGCACATAACCCAAAAACTACTTTACATTTTTAAATAAAACTTTGCGATTCTATACCTTAGGATAATTTAAATAATTATGGCGATCAACACATCATGAATTTGGAAAAGTCAAAATTTCACAATTTTACATTTATCTATGTTAAAAGCAAAACAATCAAAAAGTCTTGTATTCTGTCTGTTAAAAGAAATATGACACAGATAAACCATTAAAAGCGAGTTCTAGCGAAAACCTAAAACAGTTAATTAAAATCAAGGCTCAGCCCCCTCCGAAAAAAATCCTGCGTACGCCACTGGGTGTTGGGTGTCCTTTTTCGTAGAGAGCATATATGTATTTACATATACATATTTACATATATGTATTTTATATATTTGTGCTTGATTTGGCTCTCATGGTTTAGCCCATCTTCACCGCTTCCGCCAAAGAATCGAAACTAAATACACCCATACCTCGCTATACGTCCGCTCGTTTATACGGCATTTCGCTATAACGGCCTCTTTTTTTATTACTTTGTTTCGGTTCTACGTCTAATATTTTTCGTTATAACGACCAAAACAAACAAAGTTCCCTTAAATGTTCTTACAATGATCTTACTTTACGCTGCGAATCGACAGTTGACACTAAGAAATTGGTGTAAAGCATTAATTTTTGGTTATTCTTTTGAAGATTTTGAACCAATCTAATGGATTTTGTAAGGAAAAAAAAATACTCGTTATACGGCATTTCGCTTTACGGCCTGATTTTCTGGGACGTATCTAGTCCGTTAACCGAGGTATGAGTGTAACCGGCAGCTGGGCTGACAATGAACAGTTATGGTGTTCAGTAGGGAGTAGTGAAATTATGCACTCAACTACTGTATATTATGCAACTTTTGATATGTTCAATGTTCTTTTGAAAACAGCTTTGATCAATACAAGTGTTTATTTATTATTTTGGTAAGACTACAACCAAAATGTTAGCGTTCTCTTAACGAAGAAGGAAGAAGAATTAGACAGATGAAGATATGGATGGATTTGTGTAGCAGAAAAGAAGCCTAGAACTTTTACAGCAGCGATAAACGACTGTCTTTGTAAATATCACATTTATAAAACAAGACACTGTCGCAAAGAGGAAGAAATCGCAAGGTATCTCTGCGTTATCGAAAAGGCCAGCATACTAGATCTTCTCCTAATCTCGCACAAAGAGCTAACGAACATTCCAACAACACATTGATACAAAATGTCACGTTTAAAAAAATCTGAGTCAAACTCCAAAGTCCAGCTTTCTTATGCGTTGGCACCGTCGATATCAGTTTGTAGATCATTGACTGCTTTTCTTTCTCGTTAGTGCACGTGCTACAATAGCTTGAAGAATAGAAGCCAAACCTGATCGTTTGGACTATTAGATCATATGTATAGTCCAACTTTGGTTATATGTATATGTATAGTGACATGAAACGAGCTGATAGTCGGCCCCGTGCAGTGTGCTAATAGCAGCAGTCGAAGTTTAAAAGAAAATTTAAAAGAACTTTGTAGCAACAAAGCTTTAGTTGGCCAGGTCATGCGGAAAAATGCACCACAGGACTATTAGAGTCTAATGGAAAATATCCTTAAAGAGACTCTTCATAGGAGTAAGACCTCATTTTTAGTTGTGCGGTATAGATCTTCAGCAAACTCATTGCACTTGTAGTAAAAGTAGCGCATCAGGCTTTGCTTGATGCCCAGGCTCAGTACCGTTTGTTACGCTATATACAACTCAAAAATTTAGTAAGCAATAAATAAATAAAAAACAATTAAGACTGCTCCATATTTCTGCATGATAAACAGTACCTCGTTCTCGTTTAGTTAAAGTCAGGACATACATATGCTTATCACTGTCATTTTAAATCAGCAATAAATACGCACCCACTGTGCCATCGTTGCTTTGTCATTTATTTCCGCCTACAACAAGACATTTAAGACCAAACCAACAAAAAAAAATAGCAATAAAAACTATTTTACAAAATGCTCGTCAACTAAATAAATAAATTATTAATAGCCAAAAACTTAGACGTGAAAATATATTCTTTTTGATATCTGCGATCTGTTCCGAGCATGCAAATAGTCTACAAAAAAAATTTATAAAATGAATTTTGAAGGTTATAAAAAAAAATCGCCCATACGATAGGCACCCATTAAAAATTGAAAATAATATTTTATGAGGAAGTAAATTAGTTTAAAAAAAAAAAATGATAATAATGTTGCATAATAATGATTGGTTGGTTTTCCATCCCTTTATTCATGTACTTTATTCACAAAAACAAACACCTACATATGCACATGTACACGTATGCGTATAAATACAAAGGTATCTAAGTATCTTAAAGTGCACTAAGCATCGCATCTACAGATAAGAGCATACCTCTTTTTGTTATTACAAAAAATCCATAATTGAGAGCAACATTACTCGACTGGAACATCCCTCATCGAAAGCTTCATGCAGAGAATAACTAACCTGGGAATCACTTCAATTGCGAGGGAAGGAATAAAAGCTCTTTTTTATATGAAAACAGCTGGTAAACAGCAAACCTATTCAAAATGAAAACTAAAACCATCCAAAAGAGGATACAAATTGAATGAGGTTAAGGAGGCGAAACAAAAAATGATATAAAAATTCAAGGTCGCTAACCAATAGATTCTCCTGATTCTGAGCTTTGCTGACCTCCATTCAGATACGCCGTTTCTATGTACTCGAAATAATAAATTACGGAAATGCTGCTGCATAATTGTTCCCCTTATTTGATTTCGTATAAACACTCAAGTGCCAAGTGTTAAATGAATTGCCATAAAGGACAAAATCGTACAATTTCTCTAACATTTTTTTTTTTTTGTGAATGGCCACACGATGATATGAAATAAACAAAAAGCCAACATTTCTAAATCAAATATAGATTTTTCTATATTGGAACTCATCCAAAGCGGGAAAATGGGGGATAAGAGACTTATCACTCACTAATTATATCCCGAGCAAAAGAAAAACAGAAGAAAAAAAATGTACAACATAACAGATAGTTCTCACATCCGTTTCGTTCTCCATAATGATGTGAAACATAGACATAAAGGTAATGGACTGGGACTGGCCGCTGTGATTTTCTATCGTTTTTACTATTTTTCGTAAAGAGAACAATTAATCCACAAAACTGCAAACAAAAAATAAATGGAATGTGCAAGAAAACATCTGTTGGGCGCCATTTGTCAAAATAATTAAATTGAATTTTCATTATTTTGCACATCCCCAAGGATATTAATTTAACTACTACATACATATGCATGTATGTACATGCACTTACTTCAATCCCAGTTTCAGCTGGTCAAATGCTGGTAAATTGGAAGTCATCTTTTTTTCGGTGGGGTAAAGAGCCGGGGAAGTGGTTTGTTGCTGTTCTCGAAGGATACACGCTCTCAATAGGGAGATGGGGTTTTTTTATTTACTTATTTTCGAAAGATGTTTTCACTTTTATGAATGAAAAAAAAACACAAATAATTTTTTATAATAACCTATACCAAGGACATTGGGAAGAAGATATTCACATCAAAAGCAAAATGGGGATATTTTGTGAATTTCTTTACACACACACTTGTAGACACGATTGTGGTTTTTTTGCTTCTTGCACAATAAATAAATATTTTTTATTTAAAAAAATAATAATATGTAGGTATAACAAAATAAAAATAGGTTTTGTATTAATTTTTTTTTAAGATTATTTATTTTTAATTTAACCCGCCCGCTTTACTCAGAGACGACAACACCACAACTGGTGTGTGGAACAAAAACAACTTTTCGTATAACCGTTTACGGGTACTGTGCAAAATTGAGCTTTTCTTTTGATGTGCTGTGCCCTGTCTATCTGGCTGGCCGACATAAATCGAAGAAATTTTGTGTATGCTTTGCCTCGATTGTACTCGCGTATCTACAAGTGTGTACGGATATATGTACATATGTACGAGTTTGATTATGTTTGTAGGTGGGCTTGGAACCTGGTATAAATCGCTAATTTTGCGACAGTTCTTGTGTGGAGCTTTTTATTCGCTGCTGCCTCACTATCAATTTGAGCAATGTTCTTCTCTTCTATGAAAGACAGGCGACAGATTGTCGAGGTATTCTAGCAGATACTTAGATACAAATACGAGTATGAGTACCAGAGAATTCATAGAAACAAGCATTTTGCAAACATTGATGAAATATTATGTACGCACAGCTCTGGCAAAGTGAAGTGGCCTTGAATGAGACCGTATTTTGTGGGTAGTTATGCATTTTTTTGTTTTGTTTTGATTGAAGGAGATCGGTCAATGGCGCAGACATCGCGTTTGTGAATGAAAAGCACCGACAACAACAACATATTTAATGGTATGTACTGCCATGAATTTTAGTATGATGTCAATTTTTCGTGGGAGAATGACATGATGGGACAGTGTGTGTGGGAAGAAGGAAAACGTTTCATCGCATAAGAAATACTTTTTATGAGAAAGTATTAAAATGTTTCTTATGAACTTAACCTTATATTATTTCACCAAGTTAACTTGCACGACTGACATGTCCGCATTAAATAAACAGTCAAAAGCAAGGCTATTGACGGTTTGGTGAAGGGAATAAATGCATGTAGCGGCTTAACTGGTTTGCTTGACTTTTCTCATTTTATTTAACTATTTTATTTTTATTTTTAATTAATTAAAATGGTCGGTGAAAATGATTATTATTCTAAAAAAAATATAAATATGGCAAGTATACGCCATTTAATGTCAAATCAATTATTGGTATTGGAACTAATGAGCACTAAAACCAAATATGTATGCATTACGTCCGACGTATGAACACATCAACATCAAGTATAACGAAGAAAACTAAAACGCCTAATTTTTTCAAGGTTTTTTTTTAAATAATAAAACTTCTTTTGGCCTTGATAATGGCGCTAAGTGTTGAGTGTGCTGCTGAACGATTCGCTACCAATCACAGTATAAATATGCCTTAAACGTGCCTCAATTTTGTTTTATTTTTTGGAGAGGACAAACAATTCTTAAAATGCAGACAATTTATTCGAATTGTTGATTGATTTTTTCCTTTATTTTTCTTGAAATTAAAAAATAAGTGCCAAAGCTAAAACTTGTAGCAGACAAAAAATTTGAATTTGACATGTATTTAACGTCTCCATGGATAGGACTTAGATTTAAAAGTCATCGCCTTAAAGATCTCAAAAGTCTTGATAGAGCTATATAAGAAAGCTATCCTCCTGTAGCAGTAGCAACGATAACAAGGAATCATCATTCGGATCATCCATTGGAAAACTGTGATGCACTTATGAACAAATGAACTTACTTATTTCATACTAGTAGACACTGAGAACATAACTTGAAGTTCTTAACTGGTTCTTCAGGGGAAGTTCCGAAAGATCTATACATATCGAGTTGTAGTACATGTTACCCGCAGAAGCTCTGTTCTTAAAACTATAAAATTAATCTGGAGTGCCTCAGGGATTTACTCTAACCTACTTCATATAAATGACCTGCCATAATCGTCGGATTCTTAGTTTTGCAATGTAAAATGAGATTCCATCAAAAACAACTAGGTATTCCTTACATAGTATAAAACAAAGTCCCGATCGGTGTCATATTACGTTTGAAGTAAAGGATCTCAAGAACCGCTGAATAGATTTTAATGATTCTTTTGGTATAAGATTATTAATTTCTCGGAGAAGGTTTATCAATTAGCTTTGAATTAGATACATTTTTAGTTTTAGAGTTTAAGGAACTTCAAATGAGAAAACGAAAATTCAATTTAAAACAAACGGCTATTACTTCAGAACAGCCTCTCCCATGTGATTGATATTTATTCTCAGCTTAATTACATTCAATACGCAGATTTAAAGACCAAAATCATATCTGTGCAATTACTAGAAGCTGAATAATAGTAGAAAATGCATTCCAAAGTCGTTTTTTTTTTTAAATTTTTTTTCAAGCAGAAGCTGAATCACAGCACTAAGTGGCAATCGTGTGGCGTTGATGACGAGTTTTTTTTTTAATTCTCTCATTGCACTCCTTTTCGTATTTCTAGCATTTGTTTTTGATTTTTTTTTTTCAAAGCATACTGAGCGACTTTTTATGTGTATCCACAGCACTCAGTGGCAATCGTGTGGAGTTGATGATGAGTTTTTTTTTTGTAATTCTCTCATTGCATTCATTACGCGTAGTGGATTTTTGATTTTTTTTTTTCAAAGCATACTGAGTGACTTTTAATGTGTATCCAGGGTTGCCGCGAGTAAATTTCAAAAAAAATCCGAAAAGGGTCCAGATGCAAAAAAGGGGTCCCACTTATATTTGTATGAAAAAATTCAATTTTTCGAAAAACTGTATCTTATTGCTGAACTTAAAATAAAATAAATATTGGGAAAAAATAACAAAGATAAAAAAGCATGTATGCAGAACGAGTTTTTGGAAGGGAAATTCTGACTAACAAAAATACTTTGTTGATTTCATCACTGGTTGTACAAAATGGGTGCGTTTTAAGAGTAAAGTACCACGTTTTACAAGTAAAAGAAACATGAAATGAAAATAAATTGAAAAAAGGTTCCTATATTTTCAAAATGCGTCAAAATCTGAGTTTTATTGAAAAGTGGGGTCCCGGGTCCCATCGCCGAAAAAGCGTCAAAATGACGCAAAAGCGTTCCAAACAGCAACGCTGTGTGTTTCACAGTCGCAGCACACAGTGGCATTGTGGCAATCGTGTGGAGTTGGTGATTATTTTTTTTGTAAGTCGCGCTCCTCCGAAACGGCTCGACCGATTTTCATGAAATTTTTTGTGTATGCATATTTGGTAGGTAAGGTAGAATAATAGGTTGTAAAGTACATTTCATCTCGCAAGGTAACGCTGGAGTCAAGTTATTAATAACTTCTATATTTATTGACCCAAAATGCTCATATTAACAATTTAGGTATGTTGGTTCAGTGCCAAAAGAGAAAATTATAAAATCTGGACCAGATAAGTAGCGCCGGAGTCAAATTATTAGATCTATATATCCCAACCGATTTTGGTAAAATTTTCAGAGTACGTTTTTCTTATAGAATAGAACATAGCATCAGTGCGGTTACTCAACAACCGGTGGTGTTGGTACTTGTCATACAAAATTTCGTAATTTCAAGTGAAATGTGAATATAAAAGATTTTGGTCAATTAATATAAACAGACAGACAGACATACAGACAGACAGACAGACAGACAGACAGACAGAGCGTCCGATTCCTTGAACTCAATGACAATGTATGTATTTTAAGTAACACTATATTTTTTCGACACGGGCGAAGCCGGGCGGGACAGCTAGTCTTTATTTACTCATAAACTGACCATCCGATTTAGCTGAAACTTACACTATATACTTTTTTTAATGTTTGAAGTGTTCGTACATCAAAAAATTTCGAATATTCCGGTAGATGGCGCTGGAACTCAAAAAAAAATTAATTCACCGTACGATTGAGTTGAAACTTACACAATATATTTTTAATGAAGTGAGAAATGTTCTTACATCAAAAGTTTTCAAGTTTTCCGATAGATGGCGCTGCAACACCAAAATTTCAAAACCATCCGATTGAGCTGAAATTTACATATTATATTTGTTATGAAGTGAGAAATGTTTGTAAATCAAAAATTTTCAAGTTTTCCGATAGATGGCGCTGGATTTCCAAAATTTAAAAACTAACCATACTATTAAGATGAAACTTACACAGTATACATATGTGTATGTTATGAAGTGAGAAATGTTCGTACATCAAACGTTTTCAAGTCTTGCCATTGATGGCGCTGAACAACAAAATCTCAAAATGATTACTACATCAATGCACAGTGATAGCTTGCAGCTAACTCTTAATTAACGTGCACTTCTCGCTTTATAACAGATATTGTTTAAGTTTCAGCTCAACGGATGGTAAGTTTTTGAGTTTTTAGGATAGTATTGTTTGGACAGTTTTCTTAAATCCAAATAGATTTGTCCGCATTTAATTCTCCACCAGAGTCATTACTATTCACAAAAAGCCACTCGAAAAAATTTCATTACTTTATGACATAAACACTGTTCTCAATGGGTGTAGCGAAGCGCACCGGGTAACCACTAGTATGTACATATATAAAAATGAATTGGTGTCTGTTTGTACAAGCATAACTTGGCTGAACATCATCCGATTTGCATGGGGATTATTTTGTTGGATTCGTATTGAACCAGGTAAACACACAGCCGTTCAAATTTTAAAGAAAAATTTGGAAAATTTAAAAAATCCATTTCCATACATTTTGTATTGAGAATTTTATTTTTCATTTTGATCGTAATATTATTATAGTTCAAATGGTTGCAAAAGTTCAGCATTTGGAAAATTTTCCCGGACGGGTGGCTAATCTACGTGCGAATGAAACTGATGAACAGCTTGCATATCACAATGAACAAGCCCGTTTACAAATGGATAACATGGAGCCGCTGTTATCCAAGAACGCGGTGATAAGCCCCACCGTAATGTCGTCAGACGTACCTTCCCTTATATCCAATGTGGATTAATTGTACCATTCCATTCCATTTCACAAACATTTGCCGTGTAAATAAAATGTATTGAATTCAATTTAATTCCAAAAGAGCTTCATTCTTTTAATGGAGAGGCTCGACTTTCGTAAGGGACATTAATAATGTCGTCGTCACAGCTCGCAGCAGACTTGCAAATGAAAATTCCCTTGAAAATAAATATGCGACTTCAATAAAAATTTTATTCTCTGCAAATTATATAAACGTATACACACAAAACTTTGAAGAAATACAGAAATTACATTCGTCAGAAATTCCAAATTACTCCCCGATTTCGATTTCAATTTCCAAGTTCAAGACGAGAATGTGTTCCCAAAAAAAACGTGGCCGCCAACCATTGACACGTGTAACATTTGACAAAATGAAAAAGCGAGACAACCGCAATACTCAAAAGAGCAATATTCAGCCGCAAATTGAGGTTGAGATCGTTCTGGACGTAGGATCTGCCCCTACTCTATTAACTTAGCTTTTCGACCAAAAATACAATAAGTAATAGGAAATTAAAATAAAAAAAAATAATTAATTAAATTGACAACTACCTCATGGCTCGATGACAAATAATTTAATCAATTTTAGGCTCTGGGTATGATCTTATTACCGGACAAATATTAATAGAACTACCCCAAAACGCACTTTTATACCTCCGATATCTATTTAACGCAATTTTTACTCTAAAATACTTCCCAAAGGTTTGGAAAGTAGCCAAAGTGATAGCAGTTCCAAAACCTGGAAAAAACGCTACTCAAACCGCTAATTACAGACCAATCAATTTACTGCCAATAGTATCAAAGTTGTTCGAAAAAATCCTAATAGACAGACTACAACCAATAATGGATGCAAATAATACAGTTCCCAGTTTGGATTTAGACGCAAGCACTCAACTGTACAACAGGTTTACCGAATAATCAACAAGATATCGAGAGATTTGGACGAGCTGAGCTATAACACGGCGACCTATCTTGACATTTCAAATGCCTTTGTCAAAGTTTGGTATAAGGAACTCCTACTTCCTACTGACTTCTTCATGCTTATTAAAAGCTACATTGACGATCGCTGCTTCTACGTACAACACAGAGACGAGCACTCAAATCTTCTTAAAGCTGAAGCTGGAGTTCCCCAAGGAAGCGTCCTAGGACCATTATTATAACTAATATATACATCTGACATTCCGACACCTCAGACAAGAAACGCAATGATTGCGACTTTCGCAGATCTCCGAACTCGAAAATCATCTAGGCGTTTTATCCAACTGGTTTAAAAAATGGACCATACAAATAAACGAAAACAAAACAGAACTAGTTATATACACCACAAGAAAAATAACAAATCCACCAACTATTAAACTTAACGACAAGACAGTAACTTTAGCGAAGAAAGCTAAGTATCTGGGAATGCACATAGACCAAAAGTTAACTTGGAAACAACATATACTCATAAAACGCAATCAAATCAAGGACAAATTTAGACAACTATTTTGGCTGCTGGGAAGAAACTCGGTCCTATCTATAGACAACAAACTGCTCATTTACAAGACGATCATTAAACCAATTTAGACATACGGACTTCAGCTGTGGGGAGCAGCGAGTAAATCAAATTAAAAAATCAAACGTCATCCAAAGACAGCAATCAAAAATATTAAGAACGAAAATAGACGCTTCATGGTATATTTCCAATTACGGCATCCATAAAGACCTCAAAATAGCGACAGTAATGGAAGGAATACAAAAGACAAGCACAAAACACGAAATCCGGTTACTAATTCACAATAACAACGAATTCAACTCTATCCCGCTACAAGAAATAACCAGAAAAAAAAACTGAAGCGCCTTAGCCCTTCTGACCTAACTCAGAGACTTTAATAAAAATTATAAAAATTATAACAATTGTAATCTTCACTTTTTGAAATTCGTAAGTTAAAAAATAAAAAAAACCCACCTTATTGTAAAACAAAAGAATGAAAAGGCACTGGCCTTATAAGTTATAAGCTATCATATCCTGTTCTGAATCCTCAATTACTACGTGTCCAATTTGAACAGATGTAAATAAATAAAGGAAATAAAAAAAAAAGAAATTTTAGGCGGAACAATGTTCGCCGGGTCCTCTTTAATAGTATACATAGATGTACTACGTGAGTGACGCGACTTTTTGCATGCACGGGCGAAACCGGGTAGGTCAGCTAGTTTCATATAAAAATTAAAGCCAAGCCTCGCAATTCTTAGCCCGTAAAAGGTAGTTGTTGTTACTTTTTTTCCTCTGTGTGAAATTTGCGCAAATAATGGCACAAATTCATAGTCAGACAGAGCCGACGATAAAAGAATTTATTCACCTACATAACCTAAAATATACTTTGTGCTATTCATAGTCACTTATAGCCGGCTTGAAATTTAAAACTACCCAAACGTAATTTTAAATAATTAGAGACGGCTATAAATTTCTCATATAATATTTTGACGTTTGGGTTTGTTCGTTCAAATCACTTTACAAAACCATACCAAAGTCGATACCAACTAATACACAGGCAAAAATGTGTTTATGAATAACAAAAAGTTATAGCCGGCTTTTTTATTTATAGCCGGCTGTAACTATAGTCGGTTACAGGCACTATTCATGGTTGACTATGAATTTGCGCTATTGTATTTAATTTAATAACTATTATTGAGAGTTTTCTGGATATTTTAATTTTTCCTTCAATTGCATTTCAAGCTGTCTGTCTCTCGTTCTTATCCTTCATGTGCTCGCCCTGTGTATAAACATTATAAGGGCATTCATATCCCGTTTAGCGTATGTAGATTATAAAAAAAGCTCTACCTATACCTTTCTACAAATGTACTTACATATACAGTAGAATCCGCTTAAGACGCTTACGCTTAAGACGCTATCCCGCTTTTAACGCTCTTTTTCCCCGGTCCCTTCATTCTGACTATAATTCGTATGAAAAAAATCCGGTTAATACGCTGTATTTCCCGCTCAATACGCTCACACAGCGACGCGATACACTTCGCCAAAATTCGAATTTTCTTGTTTTTGCATGTTTTTCCCAGAAAAAACCATTCGGTGCATTGGGATATACGGCGGCGCCCACGGTCTTATAGGTTTTTTTGTGTTTTCGCGCTACAGCTCGAGGTGAACCGGGGCCTGCTTCTCGCAACCATTTGTGTGTGCGTGTTATATTTTTGCACGAATAGAAGGGACTTACAGTTTTTTTGCTGACTCCGAACGGCGAGTTGAGAAGCTCAATCGTGACAAATGATATTCTTTGATGCTTGTCAGGCATTCGAAAGAGGTGGTACCGTGAAAAAACTCTTTTGGGTGTTAGACCCGGTCAGGAGTTGAACCCGGGCAGCATTGCGTGGTAGTCCAACACACTAACCACCACGTCCACGGCGACCACATGACTCTGATATCCCATCGAAAAATATTGAAGAGTTACAAGAGTTTCCTGCTTATGCTTTTGTTGATGATGACCTAATGATGATGTAACTGGTCCTCGCAATTTAGAAGAACTCATCAGTGGTAACGCTTCAACGGTTGAACCAGGAGGAGTAAGAGGTGAAGTAGAATCACTACCGAAACCTTCGGTGGCCAGTTCAAAAGCACATGCATATAACTACACATATAAAAGTAATGTTCTAATACATACATCCATATGTATAATTTCAACTTTTGTCTAAAAAAAACATATTGTTTAACTGGATGTTATTTTGTAGTTTTTACCGCTTAATACGCTATCCCGCTTAAGACGCTATTTTCTTTCGGTCCCTTGAAGAGCGTCTTAAGTGGATTCTACTGTATCTAGAAGTACGGGTGCTTTCATAAACGTCATACTAACAAAGAACTGCGTTAACTGCGTTGAACATTTTTTTATTGCAGAGCTGCGGCAGGCAAACTGCATTTCAGCGTGTCCATAAACGTCAAGTTGTCATGCAGATTAGTTAGTAAAAAAAAAGTGACTGCAGAGGAAGACGTAAAGGCTGAAGTTGACTAAAGTTGAATTTTATATGTAATGTAACATAAGTTCAAATTAAAAAAAAATAGTATCTTGTATAATATTGTTTTTTTCTTCAGCCGAAATTAAATTAAATATCAAGCATAATATTATACATATGTTTCTTCGACTTTTATCAACGGTGTTTATATGAAAATTGTACTAAATCAGTTCTTCATCTTGACTTGACACAAGTGCACATATGTATGTATTCTGAAAATCAGTATCGTTCAAAAACGCATAAGAAAAAAAATTCGATTGTACTTGCGCAGATTTTTGACGTTTATGAAAACGGTGCCGTGAAATAACGCCGAACGAAATAAGGCCGACCATTACAGAGGTGTAATATTTAACCTTCAAGTTGAAGATCCAAGAAGCTTGTATTTTTCTATGTACATACATACATACATTATGTATTTACCAATTTCCTATTGATATACTCCTAGATATGTATCGATCAGCTTAGAGAGCTTATAACACTAAAGGTCCCAAATGCATAAGCTACCTGAACTGTTTTGTCTTTCATACTGTCGTTGCATATCAAGCTTCTAGTGCAAAAAAATAAATTTAAAAGCTCAACAAAAAGTTAACGGTTTTACGATTTGAATGTTGTGCTATTGTTCAATTTATTTATTTTTTTGTTAGCCTATATACAAGTGAGTATCTTCTGTCTAACCTCTCATAGCAGTTTGTTATAATCGCACTCTTGACGACTAATTGATGATGATGTGTGTGATGTTTAAAATTGGCATCGAAATAAAACGATATAAATATGTACAAATGTATAGATACATGATTGGTTTGATAAATCATTTCAATTAATGTGTGTTGTCATAGAAATGGGGGCATGTGCAAATGGAATAACGTGTTAGTGACGATCACAGATTAGTGATATCGCGTCTGCGGTCGTCACTACGAGTATCTCGTCGTTGTTTAGGGGATTTTTGTTCTATAAAGCTTTAGTGGAATTTCCTTTTTAAATTTATTACTTGTATGTATGTATATGTACATGTATGTACATATTATGTATACTATAATATGTATGTATAATATGTTCATATGTTTATGCTTATAAATAATTCTGGGGTTTTGGGAAGAGCTTGATTTTTTTAAATACATAAAGTTTATCTTATCTACTGTTCATTTTTATTCTTATCAATATCTTACGAGTATAACATACTTTCGATACATTTTAACAATAATTCAAAGTAGATTCTTTCATAGCGTAAATAATTCGTAGAATTAGTAGGTAAAAAAAAATAATACTCGTATTTGCACTTATGTCAGTGTTATGGGTTTGGTAGCGCTAGCGTCATTTATGATTCGGCTGTAGTTAACGTTTAACAAATTAAAATGTATAATTGTCAACTTTATTGGAAGATGATACGGCTCAATGTCAAATCGCCCAAAACCAAATCGCCCAAAATACAAAAATGTCACATTGCCCAACATTTTCGGGCGATTTGACACTATGACACTATGAAAAATTAAAAAAATGTCAAATCGCCCAAGAAAGTGTGGGCATTTTGTCAGAACTCATGCTTCCGATCGCCAAGACCAAATCCCCCAAAATGAAATAAGATCCGAAAAATGTTAGATCGCCCAAAAATCTTTGTGGGCGATTTAACATTTTTAATTATTGGGCTATTTAGCATAATGTTAAATCGCCCAAAAATTTCACATTTTAGGCGTTTGACATCTTAGTTAAATTGGGTTTAAAAGTGTACTCAAAGCGAACTATAACAACTACAGTAACTTTTTCATTTTTTTTTACATTTTTAATGCATTTTTATTTTTCAATTCAATTATTACTTACTTGCTAGACAAAAGTGCTTAAAACTAGCTTAACTAACTTAACTATCCTACTCTAACTTACTGGCCCCACACGGGCACTCTAAGCTAAACTTAATACTTATACTATGTCTTCGACGTAACCTAACTTATAATATATAATTTTAATTAAAGTTACAATTTTAGATCTAAAGGTGCGTGTCCACTTGAGAGCACTTTCGCTAGCAAATTTTCGAGAGTTACTCTCAAGTAGCTTTCCATTTGAGAGTGAAATTTTTGAGATTTACTATCGAGAGTGGTTTGCGAGATATCTGAGAGTAAATTTGCGGATAGTACTCTCACAACCGTGTTATCTTTATAGCTATATTTTTTTTTGTTCCTGTCCCGAAACTCAGGAAGAAATGTGTTCCAAAGAATTTCTTCGGATTCATACATTTCTATTAATATTTTTACTTTTTCGATATTCCAAATTTATGCCATAATATTTATTTTTTTATTATTTCCAGAAATTCAAATTCAAAATTATATACATTTTTTGACAATTTATTTGTAGGCATACATAATCCATTTACTCGCAGGTAGCTGCTCTCAGAATACGAACTCTGTTTGAATAGTGCGAGTTGCTCTCCGAGAGTAGCAAAATGTATGTCCACTTACAAACAACTCTCAAGAAGTCGGAAAGTTGAGAGTAGCAAACCAACTCTCTGCGAGTTACTCTCGTGACCGTGTCCACTTACGAAACTGCTCTCGAGAGTGGCCTGAGAACTACTCGCAATAGTTTTACTCTCAAGTGGACACGCACCTTAAGAAAAGTTTGAAAAAAAAAAAATTACAAACAGCACATGTTTGTGCTTAAAACTACCTTCACCCGAATCCTCCTGAACGTTAATTTTTCGAATTTTTTAAAAAAAATTAGGAGCACTTTTAGTAGAGGAAATATAGATAAACTGTATCATTCGATTTTTAATAAATGTCCTAGTATCCTCAAAATGTCCTGTTGCCATATGGCAACGCCAGGAGCAATAGGGTACAGGTCCGTATCCATATATAAAATTTTCATACATTTTCTAAAAGCTATGAGCTTACTGAATAAAACAGAGAGAATTTATGTTATCTTTTTGACATTTTATCAATTTTATGTCCAATTGGTGATAGCAGTTTGGTAAGAATATGTAATTATAAATCTGCAGTGGGTATGATAAGGCTTGAAACATTTCAGGCAAAGACCTTTATCACACTTTGAGCAAGAAGTTCGGACAAATTACTCCACATGGATCTGTAACTGCCTTGTGTATCCACTGACAAGCAAAGTACCATTAAAATCGCGAGGCTCTGGAGCGAAATGTTAGCTTAGCTGCAGTATGCAAGGAAAAGGACATTAGTACCAACTGTTAACAGTAATCTTCGGAATTTTTTTTTTCTTGGTAAGTGGCATATACATTATACATACATACTTCCGAACAATCGCAAATATGCTGAAGCCAGTTACCATCTATAATTTTTTCGAGTTGCTCGCGTGGTTTCAAATTATGACAGTACTCGTAATTGGGTTGTGGGAAAATCGGTATCATCGCGCAAGATTCATCTTCTGACCAAGTGAACGTAGTATTCTTATTAGATGCTGGCAAAAGACAGCTGGAGGTAGATTGCTGAGCACGACGCAACTGGAAGAAGGTGGCTCATGAGATACGCTAATAACTTTAGTTACAGCTAGTGAACCAGATAAATTCTAAGATGAATTATCCAGAACATCCCGTAAAACACAATATTCGAAAACTTCATCAAAATTCTTTGCGGGTACGTTAAAGTCTTCAATACGTTGTCCGTTCCCCAACCCAATTTCACAACCCGATCTCAACTGCGCTAGACAAACACTGTCTGGATTATTGCCTTGTTCATCAGCATCGTCTTCTTCACTAAAATAACGGTAATTCTCTGGTGGTTGAATATACAAGGCGTGGAAGTTACTTAAAAGACCATTTTCATCATCTGAACATAGCTCTCCTAAGTAATCGAGATCTTCTTGCAGCGTCAATTTTCTCGAAAATCATATGATTTTTTAAAAAAATGTCATGTAAACACATTTTCCAGTAAAAAGAATCACGTTTTAGTAAAAAAAACATCAGTAATGTTAACCTGTACCCTATCGCTCCTGGCGTTGCCATATGGACACGCTGGCAACAATTTAAGAAAAAAAGTACCACCGAAATATTTTTTTCACGTTGTCACTTATTTTACTCCTTGTACATCCAAAATGCTAACAATTCTGCAATACAGTACTTATAGATAATGTACACTGTAAATTATATTGATATCAATACTTTTTTGTTGTGCTCCATAACACGATTTTTTTAACTTTGTTATTTACGATCGAATTTGAGACGCTCTCAATATGAAAATCTAAGCACACTATTAAAACTGACCTCCCAATATGCTACGCAGATGCCCTAAGATGTGAAAAAATGCGAATATGTACATATGTGTGTATTGGTTACCGTTAGAGAGGTGTGAAAAGGCATGAATGTTTTTGGTTGCCATATGGCAACGCCAGGAGGATTCGGGTTAAATAAAACTTACACTACTTAACCTATCTTAACTCTAGCTACGTAATTAAACACGTATGTTTTGTTTTTTGTGCAGTGTTTTTTTTATTATTTTTTTTTTGTGGTTTTTTATATTTTTTTTGTATTTGCAAAGTGCTGCGCAGTTTTTTTTTTTTTTTTTTTTTTTTTTTTTATAAAACTTAATAATACCTATACTACCTAAACCTATGTAAGCCGGCCACGGCATAAATATATACATATATAAATACACATGCGGCCAACTTTGCCTTGGGGCTTACGTCAAACGGAATCGACGAGGGAATTCCATCTCTTTCCAGCAGTCACCAGAATTTCTGATGCTGCTGCTCTACATCGTACCCATCGCGCCCCGAAACCGACCTACTAAACCGGAGGCGCTCCGTTTGGCTCTGTGCGACGTCTCTGTCGTAGTTGAGCCGCCTATCCACAGTCGTGCGAGCAACATGGAAGATTAGCGGCACCGCTAATCTATCCTGGATCAGACCCTGTTGGTCAAAATAGAGGAACGCTTCTGGTGGAACGAAGCCGTTAAGGCGCACTCTTTCATGATACGTGAAATTGGGGTAGTAAGCCCCGAAGATCAGGCTATTCATCGAACTCATTGCTCTTGCAATGTGCCTTCGAGTCATCTTGATTAGGAAATTGTCGACTCTTATTACGTTAGCCCTGTTGTATAGGACCTAATTAGAACTACAGTAACGCTCACAGCAGAATGTTGTTTTTTCTTCATATTATGATTATGAAATGAAATATATGAAACGTATATTAGAGCGAGAAGCGGCGCAGTTACCGTTTCGCGTCGCGGTACGCACCGTGTTTCGCGCAGCGCAGCGCTTCGCAAGCGGACCGGGGCGGCGCTTACGCGACGCCGCCCCTCCCCTCCCCAGCTCGTTTGTTTCCCACTAGATTGTAAGTGAACCCTGACTTTTTGTTTTAATATATCCATTTCTTCAAACTTTCATTTCGGATTAAAGCTGTCTTTCTTTTCATAACTTACTTCAGATCGGACCATTACATTTCTCAATTTTTTAAACACAATGGTGTATACTTGGACGGATGCTGAATAAAAAAGGATATTTTCTCAAATTCGTCAAAGTCCTACAGGATGGGGAATTTTTGAAAAGCCGTCATTTCTCTATGTTTATAGAAAGTGGCCGAATTATTTGTACCAAAAAATTTAAGTATTTAACTGA
Organism: Brachyopa scutellaris; assembly: GCA_949775065.1. Taxonomy (NCBI): domain Eukaryota; kingdom Metazoa; phylum Arthropoda; class Insecta; order Diptera; family Syrphidae; genus Brachyopa; species Brachyopa scutellaris. The sequence goes on along the minus strand of OX459113.1, from coordinate 41,065,270 downwards.
AGAAAATGTGTCACTTTTAATTTTTTTAATTAATAATAATTGGATGATTTGACAAAAGGCCCTCTTATACTCGTGCATATGTTGGTTTTTTCGGATTCCGATAAAACGGACATTTCTTCTTTGCGTGATTTGACATTTTTATTTCTTGATTCAAAGTAACCGCTTTGTCGAATGGCCATAAATACTGTGGGACTTCCCTTAGTTAAAGTTCTGAGAAATCTGTTGGATAATCCATTCCATTGTACAGGTACATACCATCGTTAGGCTAAGACCACGCACTAAGCGACGAGCGACTGAGTGATTGAGCGATAAGTTTGAGCGACGAGTTGCATTTTACTGATCGTCAGTGGCGATTCCTGGTCTTTAGCCTTGGGTTGGCTACTTGCTCTGAAGAAATTAAAAATCGTTAATTTTTAAAATTTATTAATTAGGTACAATATATGTACCTATGTATTAAAAAAAATGCCTTTATGGGTTAGTTTATACAAATTGCCAATTTATAATCGAAACATAAAATCCGCTCAAGAAATCTCTACTCAACTTACTGTCTCACGTCACAAGTAAGCACGCACGCACTGCATTTTTGTAACAACGCACCTACGAAACTAAAACAAAAAAGACAAAGTTCTCCGCTGCACGGTAGTGCATAAGGAACATTAATAATTCCTTGTATTTATTTTTTTAAAAATTATTTATTAAAATAATCATAAAAGTTTTTGAGAGAAGTTGAGACCAAGGCTAAACTCTCAACATCATCGTTTCATTTCATCATGTGCCAGCTCATTGGCAAACTCGTTGCCTTCTGAGTACAACAGACTGACCAGTCACCCAACATAGTCTTGCAAGGTTTTGTATAATGCATTATGGCCTTAGCATTATTCGGCAGCTTCTGACTAGTCCATTTGGAAGTGCAGTTTGACTCTGAATGTTAATTTCATTATCAGGAAGTACGACTAGAACGTCTGCCTTAAAGACGCTGCAGGCACCCGGGAGTCGAAACTTTGAGCTCTGGTTCCATTCAGTAGTCTGTGAGGACTACTAACCGGGTAAAAATAGAAAAGAAACAAAAAAAAAAAACAACAACAAAACCAAAGGAAACAACTTTCGGTTCTATCAGCACGAATGAAAACTAGAAAAGAAACAAAAAAAAAACAACAACAAAACCAAAAAAAAAAATTGAACTGCCCTCGTTGAGAAACGAACCTGGGACCCATGGATGAAAAGCCGACGCGCTATACACTGAGCAAAAGCTCTAAAGGAAATTTTGTATCCAACTCCCACATATGTATGTATGTTTCTCTGGTAACAGTTTTCAAAGGAAAAAATCAAAAAGAACACAATGTACATATTATGTATAGGTATACCAGCCTGATGTCTCGTCTCTCATATTTGGCGCTTTTTGCGCCAACCCATTCGTTTATTTTACTGGGATTTGCATACGTCACGACGCACACAGGCGGATTTTCCCAAAAACATGGCCATAACTATAAAAAACAAAAATGCAATTTGTTGCTTTTTTTCATGCCAACTTGTTAATATATTACTTAAGCATATTATCTGATCGATCCTGCTTAATTCACTGCAACCATTGCGTTGGTTGATGCTTCTAAAGTGGAAGCTTTTGTGAAGCATGTGCAGTACCATATTGGGTGTTTGATAACTGGTGTATTTGATTTGTTTTTTTTTTTTAATTTTCTGTGTGATCTTATAAAATAAATTAGATTGGAGTTTGTTAAAAGTGGTAAGTAGAATAATTGTGATGCAAAATTTTCAAGTAATTTGAAGTTTTATGTAGGTTTAAAAGCTCTCAAAAGGCCTTTTGAGACCAGAAAAATAATTTCATAAAGGAAAAGTTTGGTTTTCCTGCCTTTTCCGGTTATATAAAATAGCTTAAAATTTACCTTAATAGTTGCTTATTCAGGAATCACCATAAACAGTTGCGAAAGTTTGAGATGTTGCAAGATGTCGTCAAGTAAAGTTATAGATAGATAGATATTTATTTCGTGTATAATTTACATATGGTTTGTTACCGCACATTTTACAATACAGAGATTTGATAGGCTTATCTTTCTTCTGAAACATTATTTGATGATTAGATATACAGTTGACACGGAGAAAATATAAATTATTCTGAAGGAAAATACGAAAAAAAACCTTCAATTTAAATTAAAAAAAAAAAAATAAAAATAAAATAATAACACAAAAAAAAAAGTAAGAACAATGTAGCTACATTATAATTTGTATGTACAAAAATATGACATAGGTACATATGTGCATACATGTAAATAAATAAATAAATAAATAAATACATAAATAAATAAATAAATACAAACAAACAATATAAATAAATAAATATATAATAAATAATAAATAAATAATAAATAAATAATAAATATATAATAAATAGGTAAATAATAAATAATAAATATGTAATAAGTAAATAAATAAATTATAAATAAATAAATGATAAATAAATAAATAATAAGTGAATAAATAAATAAATAAATAAATAAATAAACAATATGAATTACAATGTATAAATAGATAAATAACAAATAAGTAAACACAAAAATAATACATTAGTTAGCTTAAAAGTAGATATCACAGTTGGAAAATAAGTTTATTATAGTGTTCTTAGTGTTCATTTAGTTCATTTATGAGCGGATTATCAGCAAAACTACAGCGGTCTAAGAAACGCGAATTAAGTTTTTCAATTCTATGGAGGATCAATTCAACATTCGCTTTATGGTGAATATCCATGGTGGAGTGATGCCAAGGAAAATTTAGCATCAATTTTAATAATTTGTTTTGCGATATTTGCAATTTATTTATGTGGCACTTTGCACAATTTCCCCATACTTGGCAGCCATATAGCAGAATGGCTTGAAAAATAGTTTTGTGTATAATTACTTTATTTTCAATCGATAAAAGTGATTTTCTATTGATAAACGGGTATAGCATCTTTATGGCAATGGCGATTTTCTTTATTGTTTTACTGATATGATCGCTAAAAGTCAGTTTGGTGTCTAAGTATATACCAAGATATCTTACGGAGGGCTCCCAGTTTACGTATTTCCCATTTACCTGTAATTGCCTGTTGGGAAGGAAACAAGCTTTTCTTTTTCGAGTAAAAAAGATGGCCTGTGTCTTTTCCTCGTTCAACCTAATTTTCCATCTTGTGTAATAAATATCTAATAATTTCATCGCATTTTGGAGATTCCTCTCAATGATAAGAGCGAACTCATGAGATGAAAATATCGCAGTATCATCGGCAAAAATAGCTATATTACAGTCGGGTAGATTAGGTAAATCGGACGTGAACAGATTATACAAGATTGGACCAAGAACGGAGCCTTGGGGGACACCCGAATGATAAAAAATTAAATTAGACGCACTACTATTGACATGAACTTTGAAGCAACGATTAAACAGGAAACTTTGAACAATTTTACAGATATGTGGAGGAAAGTTGAAATTAATCATTTTAAATAAAAGCCCGTCATGCCAAACAGTATCGAATGCCTTCTCGATGTCTAGAAGCAGCATTCCAGTAGACCTGCCTAAGGAACGATTTCTTTTGACGTGGTTACATATTCTAAGTACCTGATGAGAAGTACTGTGATTTCGCCTAAAACCAAATTGTTCTTGAGGATATATATTGTTATCGCAAATGAATTTTGAAATTTGTTCCTTTAGCACCTTCTCGTAGATTTTACTGAGGCTACTGAGAGAAATCGCCACTGCTGAGCGTCGTCTCTTGAGCGATTAGTAGTGAAAATATCATTGTCAAGTGCTGGATGTCGTAGTCTTTTGCTTGAAAGGCGTATTCATATTTATAGATTTGTTATACGATCGAAAAACCGAAAATTTGGTATACACCCTATGTTTACTTGCTTCCTGTTCTGTGGTAGAGAAATAGCTTGTCAATGCTGAAGAATACCTTTGAGCGGTCACCTTATCTTGGGTACGGCTAGTCAATTGGAACTACTTCTTTAATAGGCAATAATATTATTCTTGTCATTTACCTAACCCATTTACCTTGAGGGCTGACAATATATTTAGCTGCTGATAACTTGAGCCATTTGTGTTAATAACTAATTATTGCCTGCGTTGTTTTATAACTGGACTGCGTTGTTGTTGTACTGGGTAAAAATGATGGAGAGTACAGTGACCATGGACAGTAATCCTGCACCCAACAAATCGAGGAGATCAGATTACCGTGAATTTCATAATTTTTATAAAAATCTTCGCAAATATCCAGACCGATTTTTGCAAAACCTCAGTATGACAGTACCATAATAATATTTGAAATAATTTAATTTTCTATCCTGCTATAAAATGGGGCGTCTTTGGACAACAGAGATCAAACATTCCGAGCTTATTTGTTCCATCTTCTTACTTCGTAGCTCAGCGATGAACAAAAAATTAATTAATTAATAAATAAATTAATTAATTTTTGTATTTTTCATGTTTTATCTTCAGGTTGCGGAAGTCAATTTACCATTTTCATCTATATCTCGAAAGTGTAAAAATGCTAGCTAGGTTAGGGTTGCCAGAAATATTTTGAAGAAACTAGTTAGCGAGCATGAAAATCCCGGACTTTCCCGGACAAAATTGGATCCAAAAAAGAGTACAAAACTAGGACCAAAATGCATGTACTAGCTGTTATAAAAAACACATTTATGGCGGTACTTTAATATTAAATAATTTATAGTTCTAACTTACTATTTGGTCCGTGGGTGGTCGTGGGCTTGTTGGCGTAAACCTTAGATTCCAAAAAAAAAACCCCTAAAGAAAAAATTCAAACTTAACGCATGATCTGGGCTGCCAAATCTGATCACCAAATGAAATGACTCATGCAGTAGGTAATTGAATTGGTTTCTGGGCTATATAGCATATACAAACGTCTTGTTGAAACCATATCTCATCCATATCCATAGCTTGCATTTTAGGCACAAAAAAAGGGATTATCGCGATAGCGAGGATCATTTACTGTTATTGCCCGATCAGCAGCATTTTCAGAAAAGAATGGTCCGGTGATGGCTCCAGCAGAAATCCGCACCAAACAGTGACATGCATTTGCTTCCCAACAATCACTCGTGCACGACGATTAACGATGAAAATGAGCTTAGTTGCTGAAGATGATGGTCTCTGCCCGTACTTTCTGCACCAAAATTCACAGATTCACAAATTTCAAGGAGTGGGGGTTAAAATCTCGTAGAGAGATGTAAAAGTGTGCAAAAGTACAGAAACGCTTTCAAAAACGAAAAATGGACAATGTATTGAAATTTGACAGTTTTTATAAAGCTGCCCAAAAAAATTTGTTGGGCTAAACCTCGCAGCATGGAGAAATTTCTTACTCTCTTGTTAGCTCTCTCTTCTGTGAAAAACTAAGAAAAATTTTCATACGGGAACAGGATTTGACTGATTTTCGTTTTGGACAGGTGAATGTTGGGAAACAAATTACCTCATAGATAAAATATAAGAATATGAGTCAAACATGTTAATTGACGAATAATGGAAAACCCGGACAAACCCGGACAATGTAGAAAAACTATCCCGGACGGTCCCCGCATGGGCAAAAAAGAGTACATGTCCGGGAAAACCCGGACAGATGGCAACGCTAAGCTAGGGCCTTTACGGAAATATTGTCAGCGACTTCTGTATGGCTGTTGGCTTCGGTCTCCACCTCCACTGATATAAAATTGTTGGTGATGATTTCATGAATTGTTTTGAGCATAGCTCAGCTCCAAAATAACGCAGAAGGATGATTTATACCTCAAATGAATCTTAAAAAAATTTACTCAAACCCATTTTTCTGGTTTTTAATATAATATGAATACGCCATTGTTGAGGGCTGGGTAATGCCAGAAAATTTGATTTTCCACCACTTCGATCTCAAATTATCAGCTTCTATAAGTAATATAGTTTTCTTAGTATACCGTAAAATGGGGTGATAAGCAACATTTTTTTTTTCGTTTTGACTGTATTTTCTTGAGTTTGTATCGCACTCTCAATGTGAGTATACCAAAACATGAGTCACGGGTCCTATTTTCATTGGCAGTCACCGCGATGCTGTACGTGTACAACAAGCCGTTCTATTTAATTTTGGGCAAAATAAGCCTTGTTACGAGTCACCTGGCCGTTGTGGGTGACTAGCGACGGTAAAGGGGTGACAAGCAACTACACTGGAGTAAAAAAAATTGCAGACTTATTAAAATTCAAGTTTAAAAGTTTAAAAATACACTTTAAGCTGCAATCTGAAAAAAATCAACAAATAATACAAACAATGCAAGCAAATATTTTTTTGTTCATAAAAGCGCAACTTAGCTTTGAATAGTTATAAAAACAAAAAAAAAAGAATTACATTTATTTATGATGATTGCGTTCTTCACCCCAGTGTAGTTGCTAGTCACCCCTTTGCCGTCGCTAGTCACCCCATTTTTATTAAAAAAATGTATATTTTCAAACATTTTACTAAAATATATGTTATTTGTGGGCACCGTAGCGCAAGTGGTTAGCGCGTCGGACTACTGTGCCAGCGGTCTTGGGTTCGAATCCCGCCGCAAACACCTAAAAGTTTTTCACAGTGCCCACCTCTTTCGAATGTCTGACAAGCATCAAAGAGTATCATTTGTCACGATTGAGCTTCTCAACTCGCCGTTCGGAGTCGGCAAAAAACTGTAGGTCCCTTCCATTCGTGCAAAAATATAACACGCACACACAAATGGTTGCGAGAAGCAGGCCCAGGTTCACCTCGAGCTGTAGCGCCAACTAAGTAAGTATATGTTATTTTTAATAATTTACTCACTTTTTTTAATTAAAATTCTTTCGAAATAAATGGGGTCTGCCGCAAATACGAGATAAACAGCAAAGCTTCACTTTTTCATACCGAAAATTATAGAGTTTTAAGAGCAACAAAAATCGCTTCAAAATTTATACCACACTCAAAGCCAATTTGACGCGAAAATAGGTTTGACACTTTGTGTTGGAGCTTGCAATTTGCATAAACAATATATCCTTTTTTGATCTGACCAACAAATATCTCCCTGATGTTGGAAATTATGTTTTATTGGAAAATGTTGCTAGTCACCCCGCAGTTGATAGTCACCCCATTTTACGGTACCTACAGTCAGCGTCAAAAGTGAGTAGACAACAATGCATACATTGTTAATATTTACTTTTCCTATAATTTATGTATGGACTATTTAATATTAATATTAAAAAAAAATTTAATTTTTTGTGAAGTTTTTGTTGCACATGAACAAAACTTTGTTTATAACCTTTTTTCAATATTTTCTATCTTTTTTTGTTTTTATAGGAAAAGTGAATGTTATTAATGTATGCATTATTGTCTACTCACTTTTGACGCTGACTGTATAAATACCGCCAGGAAATTCAGCTCATGATAATGAAAACCGCATCCAAATCCGTTCAGTGGTTCTCGAGATTAGCGTGTTCATACAGAAAGGCACATTTTGGGAACTTTCTTTTAAGCCCCTTATTCCTAGGACAAAAATCGTTGCGAGAAAAATAATCGTAGCGTAAAACGTCAAAATTCTCGCACCTTCACTGCGAGAAACCATTCTTTCACGCAACGAGAAAATGAATGGCCCGGACCATTCTTTCTCGCAACGATTTATTTCTCGCAACAATTTTTTGACATTGTTTTCAATGATAGAGAAAACAATTGTATTAATTTTGAGTAGCATAAAGAGAAACTACATATTTTCGCTTCTTTAAACGTCATTTCCTCTTTTAAAAAAATTTAAATTTGTTGATCAAGATACTTTTAATTCAATATGAGTGATAAGAGGAGGAAAATAACACAAAAAATAAATTCCTCAAATGACGAAGAAAAATGTCAAAACTCGTACATCAAAAATCTCGTTGCGAGATTTGAAATTCTAGGAATTTACCCTCAAAATCTCGCACCACAAGCTACGATTTTTGTTTCGCAACGATTATTTTTCTCGCAACGATTTTCGTTCTAGGAATAAGGGGCTTTATACTATGTCAGGATCAGTGCTGTCGTTTTCCAATTTTCAAGAGTATCAGAATTTGAAATTTTTGGGTATCATTTTCAACCCAAGGGTATCATAAAATAGTACACACATTTTCGTTTTTTTAAAAATATATGTATATATACAGCGTGTTTACAAAGTCTATCTCCAATGTGGACATCATTTATAGAAAATTTAAGAAAATACATACCTTGACACATGCTAAGAAGAAAAAGAAGAAGAAGAAGAAGAAAATCGCTAATTCTTACTACAGAAACTTTATTTAGGGCTTCAATCTTAGAAAAAATAATACCCTTTTAAACTGCGTTTAAATAAAATTGAAACCTTTTTTGGCTTTGTAGATATTTAATTTTTAAGTCAGTTTCATTTATCTTGCCCAAGCAAATTTTTGACTTTCAGTTTGCTTTTCTACAAAAAAATGCGTAATAAACATACTGTTTTATTATATAACAATTTTAAACACAAATTTGTTGATGCTTGGGAAAATCTGCAGCGGGTAAAAAAGGAAAATATGATTTTTGTCTACTTTTCTAATTACAGTTGGCAATTAATACGATTAATATTTTTTTAAAAAATGTATGGCTGTACGAAGGTTCTAAAATCTAAAGCATGCTCATTTATTAGACTACCCGCCAAAACGGTAATTTCCATACCATTTTCCTTTAAAATTGCAGCAATAGTTAGGTTTGAGTTTGTAGGCCAAGTTGTAAAATTTACCTAAGAAAAATTGTGTAAAAGATTAGAAAAAAAAAATCTAATTCATCAGTTTAATTTTTGAAGCCAAAGTTACGCAACAATTGTGTTTGATATAACATCTTTTACAAACCAAAAATACGCAGATATTATGTACGTTTATGAGCTGTGTAACGAAAGTCCAAATAGAGCACGACAAAGATACCGTAAGCTTTATCCTTCCTTAACATTGTTTTTGTTCTCTTTTCCGATATATACTTCAAATAATTGTCTCTTTCTTTCTTCCAGCGATGCAAGCTAAGCCATGTGCTTTGTCGTTTTGATTAAGTTGATTCATAGCTTCTTCCCATTTTGGTAAAGAAGCAAAGCGCTGCGGAGGTAGAGTGTAAGAAGCCAATACATCAAGGCAATACAGCGAGCAAAATGTACTTGTGCAGTTCAGGACTAGGGATGTGGATGTGTTATTTATTTATTGAAGTAAGATTGTGCAAAAAAAGCACGGATCATTTCTGTTTTTGATTTCGACTTAGAGTATCATTTTTAAGCTTTGGGTATCACAGTATCACCGGCTCCGAAATAGTATCAAAAGGATACTATAGTATCACCTTCGGCAGCGCTGGTCAGGATTTAGATGAAGCGAATTTTCCAGTTTGTCGCCTCTGTTTGGTGATGAGGGGGTTGAAAAGAGCGGGGAACGAAAATGTCGCTTGGGTCGCTGGAATTCCAAGCGATTTCTCTGTTCTCTTTTGTTTTCTTTCCAGTTTTTGACATTTGCTTGTGTGGTTACCATAGTAACATATGCGAATTGAGCTAGACACGGCTGTTTGTTTTTGTTTGCCGTCCGGAATAAATCGTCTCGTATGTACAATCCATACCAGAACAAAATAGAATTGAAAAAATGTCGCCTGGAAAATTCGCTTCATCTAAATCCTGACTATGTACATAACATATAATATGTATATGTAGATAGATAGATGTATGTTTATAAATGAGCATATTTAACCCAGCACTGGGCAGTTGATCCATTTAAAAACAACGCAATTTCGCATATTATTGATATTCTATTATTTTCTAGTTATCTGCATATACCATATAACGATATTTACGTAAAAAGTGTCCAACAAACTCGCAAAATGGTACTCGCAGTAGACAGTTCTACTATTTACTCGCTCATAATTCATTCTCTATCCGCCATTTTTTTAGTTCATGAAAAGTCCAAGCAAGCAAAACACGTGGTAATGATATTCTGATAAATTGATATAATGACAACTTGAATTGATCAAATATAATTAACGAAAATGACTGAGCTATCGATAAACACCGTTGAGTATTAAGAATAAAGTATAATAAATATTCGTCATACGAAGAAAATAAGGTATGCCGGCTTTAGATACCGCTGGAGTTCAAAGTACAGTTTGGGTATGACAAGTTTTTTTTTGTTCTTATCGAAACGGTTGAAGCGCAGATCGATGGCCACGTGCAAAAAAATGGCAAGTGCACTTAAGTTGTTTAGTTTTGGGTTAGGCATATCATAAAAATCTTCACATTGCACAGTGATTTTTGTTCTATGGGAGATGCGTTAAAAATCCATAACTTTTTAAATAACTGGTTTTAATAAGTCAATTGTTTCGTAAACAAAACATTATATTTTATTAGAAAAATAGCAAAATAAGTTAATTACGTAAGATAAGTTACAAAGAAAAAAAAGGACAAAAATTGGAAATTCAATTAAAATAATGTAATGAAAATGATAATGTATTTTTAGGAAATTTGAAAAACAATTGATAATAATTTAAAAAATGGAGTTCAGTTCATTAAAGAATAAAGTTTAAAGTAATAGTTATAGTTAAAATAAATAAGAACCATTTCGAGTGAAACTTTTGTTTGTATTGTATTGTATTTGGAAGGGGGTTATCCCATAGAGACAACAAGCACGTAGACCTGTAGACCCATTGCCATCGCCAGTTAGCGATTTGTTGCTGAGCTATACATCGACCTAAATCTGCCCGTCGCTTTCGCAAAGCGAAGCAATAGGGCAAGATTGGGCTCCAGTAGATCAACATCCCGTAGGACGTAGTTGCCTAGAGTGGCCTTTCTGATTCGAGCAAAGGCCGGTAATCGCTAATTAAGTACTCAGCCGTCTCATCTTCTTCCAGGCACATCTCGCAAAGGCCCAAGCTTCTGATCCCAATTTTGTTCAGGTGCTCGTTTAAGGGAGTGAACCCTATGAGGATTTTTAGGTCATTTATACTAAGGTGTAACAGAAACTTAGTTCTGTTGGCCCTGGGCGCGTCTACTAACATTTTGGCCTATCGGCATGACCTAAGTTTGTGCCAATGGTTATAGTGCTGTAGTCTTAGCAGTTCAAGAAGCTTGTTTTAAGCATAAGCTGAACTGAAGCCAATAGCAGGCTGAGGACCGATAAAAGGGGTCGCTGATCCAGCTGAGCCAGAGCATCAGCTTTATCGTTTCCTGGGATGTCAGAATGTCCCGGGACCCAGAGCAGTGTGGTCTTATTACATCGCCCAAGCTGGTTCAGTTTATTGACAGCTTCCTCAACAATTTTTGAGTTGATCAACGCTGCTGAACAGGTTTTGATAGCTGCTTGGCTATCAGAGCAGATGTAGATGGACTTGCCTTTCCATCTCTTGCTGCCTGAAAGACAGTTGTAAACCTACCCAATGGAATAGATTGCTCAACGTGGCATTCTTCTGAGTAGACACCTGCTCCGGAGAGCTTATTCATTAAGGACCCGTCCGGATAGAAAACTATACTTCCTGATGGGAAACCAGATCAACCTCCGCTGTTCTATTCAGAGCGATCTGGAAGGAGACATTGGAACCTTCGCCCGAAATTTTATTTGTAGCTTGTGGTGTCCAGAGCTTCCCCCAAGGCTCCTGGTACTAAATCGAGAAGCTCCCCACCCTGCTACCTCTACTACCTTCACTGAAGATAACTCGCCCTTCAAGAAGCACTCCTATACGGTATACTGCTTTTCTAGCTTCGTTTTCAATGAAGATCTCAAGTTCGGCGGTGGGTGTCCCTCTCATGATTTTTCAAGGCAACGTTTAAGAGGCTTCGCTTTGTACCACCAAGCTATCGAGCCATATACGACATATGGCCTGACAATACTCGTATAAATCCAGTAGACCTTTTTTCGGCTAAGCCTCCATGTTCTATTGAACATTCTACGGCTTGCATCCTCTCAGAGTGCTGGTAAATTGCTACCACTGACGATGATGCATTCATTTTCAGCGAATCCAATTGTTGGATATCCTCCCTCAATAAGTTTTCTCAGTAAGGAGTTAACTAAGAGGTTCCACAATGTGGTCGACAGGACTCCACCTTGCGCAAAGCCTTTTATAGCTTGCACTGTCTTGAAGTAACTACCTAATGAAGCTGTTGTTGCTCTGCTCTTAAGCATCGCCGGGATTCAACCGATGAGGGTCGGGTCAATTCCTTTTGATCTTAATGCAGATTCAATAATTTCAAAGGTGGTATTATCACGATCATCGGGATAGTGCAAGGTGTCAAGTTTGGCATTTGGGTCCGCAGAGGGAACTCTTTTCAGGCACGAAATGGCACCTATGTACATCCTTTAGCTCCCCACAGAAATTTCGCCAAGATTTGAGCTTGGCCTTTTTGACTTGTCGTTTGTATTCCCTCTGCTCGTTGGCGTGAGAGTTCCAATCAACGGTACTGCCAGTTTTCATGGCTCGATTAAACAGCTACCGCACTTTCTTCCTGATCGTGGCTGGCCAACCGCCAACCTCTTTCTCAGCACATGATTCGTGGAATGCTGTTATAATACCGCACTGTAGGGTGTCAACGGCTATGTCAAGTGCAACGCTGTCGTGGATCCGCATTGGAGTCTGCCCAATTGATCCTGTAGCGCTGAAGCATTGGCGTTCCAGTGCGTGCCGTGCACATTTCTGGTAGTGGCTTTGATCAGTTAATCCGCAGCCAAATTAAAGGTCACGTATCTATGATCAGAGGCCGATTCTTCTTTGAGAACTCTCCATCGAGTAACCACATCCACCGCATTTGCCGAGGCAACGGTAAGATCGATAACTTGCCTTCTTTGTCGAGTGACGAAGGTAGGATCGGTCCCTAGATTGAGTATCTCAAGATATGAGGCTGCGAAGTAGTTTAAGAGAGTTATTCCTCCCACGTTTGTATCACTACTTCCCCAAACGCAGTTATGTGCATTTGCATCCACACCGATTATCAACCGTTTGTTAGCTTGCCTTGTGAGCATATTCAACAAGCCTCATCATCTCTGCCGAGGGGGGTGGCGCGATGGAGTACAGTCTTGGGAACTGTATTCAGACAGTAGACTTACATCATAGCCTTTAGCAACAAAGACGCACGTACGAGGTTTCAGTGTTCCTGGTTTGACGAAAGTCGCACCAGGTGCTTTAGCGATGCCCTTTACCGCCCCCTTATACACATAAGGTTCTTGTATGAGGCATACGCCTGTGTGCATTTTTGCAAGACGCCTACACAATAGATGTGAAGCCGCCTTCGAGTGCTGCAAGTTAATCTGAATGACCTCTAGTTAGCCATGGCGTTAAACATCATTAGAGGTCCCAGCTTTTTTCCTAGCGCTTTTTTCAAGCTTACAAGAAACCTGTTGGCCAAGAAGTATGGCTGGAGGTTACGCCTCTCAAGAGCCTCCACTGAGTCCTCATCTATGCCATTGGTGTACAGCTTACCATCTTTGTTTAAAGTAGAATGGTAAACTTTCCACCTTTCGGTAAGCAGACCCGGGTTTTGGCCCTTAAGGAGCGCGATGAAAGTTCCTTGATCCAGACTTGCATCCGGGACGAAGACCATCAACTTAATGTAGCCCCTAATCTCAGATGGGTGCAAGACATTGAGGTCCTGCTCATCTAGTTTCGGGAAGTTGCGAGAAAATTCAGCTTTGATCCATTGATTTGTGTCTTCATCAGCGCAGCAGAGAATAAATCCTCCACCACTTTTGACGATGCGCTCAAATATAGGACATCCGCCTTCCTTTACACGACTTAAGATTGCTTCATTCAAGGTCTTGTCAAGACTGCTGATGTATTCTGCAGTGAATTTTCGCATGTGGTCGTTCGCAAAAACCACTGAAAACCGCAGTCCCAGCAATGCCGAGTCGACGAATCGTTTTCTCGGGGGGTGAGTTCCTTCGCCAGTTTGACTGGTTCCGGTTCTCTTGCCACCTTTTACTACATGAGATGTAGTTTCTGATGGCTTACCACCCCTTCCGTAGCAACTTCCTTCTCAGCCGAGACTGATCCAGTAGTAGCCGAAGGTTCTTTAGACTTGAGCTCATAGGAACCGAATCCGCTAACTTGGTAACCTCTGTGCCGAGCGTTAGCTCCGCTTCTTTGGCCTCCTTGTTAGCAAGACGCTCTCTCACTCGCTTCTTTTTGCGCCATGCCCCCTTCTTCCGTTCTCTCTTCTCTTTTGTCCTTTTGACATAAACGTTGCCTTATGGACATTGTGCATCGGACTCGGAAGCCTCTTAGTCTGAAGAAGAGGAAGGTGGTAGTACCCGATCTTCGTTAAGCGACAATTTCTTGAACTGCCTCCTAACGTAGCCCTGACCTATGGTGGGTGTCTGGATGGATGATTCACTCTGCGTGCTAGACAGGGTAGCCCGTGGTCGCTTCAGCATGTGACCATCACTTCCATTTCCACTACTAGGCGTGGCGGCTGTTACAGGCTCAGTCGCCGGGTCTGATGAGCTCAATGCTGCCGATGGCAGAACCTGTGTATTTTTGCTGTCCCCGCTAGAATAGGCCAAGGAACATCTCAGTGTTGAGCGTCCAGCCTCTGGTGGTTTAAGCTTGGATTTAAAACTCACAGCAGCGACTACCGCTGCCTTTTTGAGCTCCACTGGTGACCTGGCATTATCCAATGCCAATCCAAAACACCGGTAGCCGTGGTAACTACCGACTTTCGGGCTGTTTTGTTCACCCTTTTGTCCGTTATTCCTCTTCCATGATCCGCCGGTGGAACTTTCAGTTTGGTAGAGCTCAAGGAGCACCATACCCGAACCCTTCCTTTCTGAAGTCCCCACCTTTTGGACTTCGCTTTCCCCGCTAGAACAAGCCGAGGAAGTTCCCAGTTTAACTGAGAGCTCAGCTACATCCAACGGTTCAAGAACCGAGCCAGGAATCATGGGGTTTTCGCAAGCGACTACCGCTTCTTTTTCAGGAACCACTGGCGACTTGACACTTTCCAATGCCAAGCCATCGTCGGTAGCCGTGGCTTCTGCCGACTTTTGGGTGTATATCCCCACCCGTTTTTCCGTCTTTTCTTCCGTGCCTTTTTCCATGTTTTTTTGTGATTTTTATATTAGCTCTTCCTCTAGAGATTACCGCTTAGTTGTAGCCGTCTCTTCCTACACTACAACAGCTCGGGACACTCAACTGTAGGAGAGCATCGCACTTGCCACCATAGCTTCAAGGAATCAACATGCAACATAAGCCTCTTCACCACGACAAGGTAGGCAATCATCGAAGAGGCTACTTTTGTTTACTAACTATTTCCAAGTATTTAGGTAAATGTAGGTATATTTGTGTATATTGTATCTTTATTAAAAAATAAATATTAAAGAAAAGACGTGTAATTTAAGTAACTGCATAAATAATAACAAGAAACTTTAGCTATTAGATAGCAGAGCATCCTGTAAAACTCCTACTCTTAGCCTGTGTATGGAGTTTTACGACTTCATAAAAAATCAGACATTCAGTTAATTTTAAATATAAATTCATAACCTACTATGTAGCTACGTTTTTTTAAGGATTTTTAAAAGTAATTGATTTCTAATGGCCTCCGTGAGTTACATGCTGGACCTTTTAGTACATTAGAGTTGTGTAACTCCTGAAGGGCTCCTTCAAAAAATCGGCTCACTTTGGTGAACTAAATGAACTAGTTCAGATATGTTTAGTTCAGTAGTTCAACGGCTCACCTCTCATCTGAATCTGTATCTGAACTAGTGAGTTGTGAAACACAAACACAATACAGATGACAGTGACGGCTCAGTAGTTCACTACGTCTACGGCTCACCAGATAAGAAGTATGTCCATACAAAACCGGATTTTTTTACACGAATTCTTTGGGAACGTATCCTTTGTAGTTGTAGTAGTACAGTAGTAGGTATAGGTATAATACAATTCACTGCCGTATGAGAGAGAGATAAAACTCGCAAGCGCAACCCAAAGGATTGTTGCATCGATCCAATTAAACCATTTTGAGTTGCATGGTCGTGCGAGTCAACTGTACTCCAGTGTGTTGTGTCTTTGGTATACACACATTTTTTTTATATTCCACCCTTAATTTCGTATTTCCTCTCAATCGAACTTGTAAAGGAACATATACGAACGACTGACTGGTCTATTTCTCGATATAAACTATACCTTATGGATGAGTATGAGAAATGAGATGAACGTATATTGTGTCTGTGTACTGTGTAAGTGAGAGGTGAATGGTGAAGCTGAGTCTGAACTAAAAGAACTTCTGAGCTAAATGAGTTACTCTTACTGAACTACATTGGTGAACTACTTCAGTGGAGTGAACTAGTTTGCCCAACTCTAGCCGTCAACCAAGCCGTTTCGGTGTTTATTATTTTGTGTTAATGTTCATATGTTCATATATACTATATCGTTTACCGGTCGAAAATATTGTTTAGAATTTAGAAATTAAATTGAAAAAGCTTAATCGCTTCAACATCTTTAAATATCGATTTCCATAGACCGTTACAGTGCGACCGTTTTCTTCGAAAAAGTATGCTTGCTGAAACTGCAAACCATACTGTGACTCGAGCTGAATGCAGTTCCATCTCATGGAGTATCTCCGGATTAGAGTGACTCCATATTCGACGGTTTTGATTGTCTACATTTGTTTTACTCTTCCACCATTTAAAGCAGCAAAATTCCAAGAGAATTCTCAAATCTGCTGCGTTCAATTTGCTTGTTATGCAGTGCATATTCCCATTTTAGCAGATAAGTTTCGGTTCCGGGCCAAACGCTGGGATTGGTTTGTATGGCCGCAGCTACAGCACCAGTCATATCTTGTGTCTGAACTGAACAATCTTGCTGATAATGCCTTCTTGCTACTGTCCCCTGCTCCATGAGTTAACTAGGCTCATTACAGACCATCTGCTCGGAATAATGCCACCAAACTTGTTCACTATTTAAAATGTACCCTGATTTTATCCAGCTTTTCGAAAAAAAAAATTATATATATAAAAGCTCGAAATTCGCAGAATTATCCTGTTTTTGAGCTAATATGAAAAATTAAGTTTTTTATAACAGGCACTGTTAGTTTCGAGAGTCCCAAATCAAAGTCATTGCCAACGCCTTTCTGATAGGTTACATTTGCTAAAAGTTATAGCAAGAATGGCAGGACTATGAACTAAATTGACTTTTATTTTAACTCAGCAGACAAAGGCACATAGTCTTCTAAAGTATGCAATAAATCAGAAAAGCTTTAAAAAAGTGTTAACCCATTTTTGTCGTATAAAATCTATAAATGAAACATTTACTTTTTACTAAAGAAATTGTTTTAACTATCAGTTAAAGCCATTATGTGTCCAATACCTTGACCACAGGCCTATATGAGTCTTCCAAGTAAAGAAAATTGACGTTTTAGGTTGGGGTTTTGGTGACACCCCGCGAGTAACGGCGTCCATAAATAGGCGCGCGATTCCGCCGTTAATTAGGTAATTTTTTTCTTTTTTTTTTATTATTCATTTCTGTATGTTAAAAATAAAATGAAAATATTGTTCTTATTATTCTTCATAATTATAAATAAAGTGCGTCGTTGAGATTTGTAGGTGAAATGTGCTGGCAAAATAATTAGAAAGAGTGATCGAATATTGATTGATATAATTGTGAAATTTTACGGTAGATCTTTGTATCCTTAACAAATTAAAACGTCAGTTGTTATCTGCTAAGGATAGGATTGCCATTCGTCCCGATACGTCAGGACATGTCACCGTTATTAGTAGCCTTGTCCCGACATCTCGACGAGCTTAAAAAAGTTCCGACATATTTAAGCTCAAAACCAACTAAACTAAAAAGGACAGAATATTATGGCGATACAAGTTCGAGTTCTTAGGACACTTTGACCTTTAGCTTCGAAATTTTTGGTGAAGTATATCTGGGAAGTGTAACTCCAAACTCAAACGCGAGTACCGTTTCTTCTTGAGTCTCTTTAAGAACACACAAAGTGTTCGCTGACGCCAGCCCTAGGGCGCACTGACTAGTGTCAGTGTATTTTCATGGTTGTCCAAAAGCCCTTGTTTCTGGCACTGAAGAAATACCCGGGGCGCATATTGCCATACTGCTTATCAGTACAGACGTCATCGGTCGCTCTGCCATAGTCTGTGCTGAGCTATATATTGCTCCTCGAATTTCAGAAAAGCTAAAGCAAAATACATGCTATCACGGACTGCTCTGTGATCATATGCGGTTTGTTTTTTAATTAATGAAAAAGTTGAGGCAAACCATGTGCTACTACAGATTTCGCCTTAAATAAATTTCTGCGTTCACTATTTCGCTTTATTTTATTTGGCAAAATATTAATTTGTATTTTTAATTTGTTTGGCTTTCATTTTATCACATGTAAATAATTTCGCGCGAAATTTTACGCAGACATTTATTTAATGCGAAATAATAACAAACACATAAGATTATAACTGCATTTAAAATTAAATGTTTTTTGGCATTCGGTTGATTTAAGTTGATACATATTAGGGTATAAACAGAACAAATAAAAAATAACAGTAGAACTCGCATATAATTTGATTTCGTAAAAACATGACAAGCGACAGGGACATGAAGTGTCTGTTACCGCAGGTACTTTGCTCTTAAATTTCAGAGCAGAATATGTATCAACTCAGATAAATAGCGTTTGCTCTGATGTAGTATATAGTCAGCTTTGCACTTGAATAAGCATACTATAATCTATTGCAGAGCGACCGATGTCTGTGCTGCTATAGAGTATGGCAATACGCACCCGGGGCGAATCCAGTGCAGAACCAGTGTCGACAATGAACGCAGGGCAGCATTTTCAGTGTGTTTTCAGTGTAGCACCGTAGCGCAAGTGGTAAGTGCGTCGGACTACTGAGCCAGCGGTCTTGGGTTCGAATCCCGCCGCAAACACCTAAGAGTTTTTTCACAGTGCCCATGCCCACATCTTCCGAATGCCTGACAAGCATTCAAGAGTATCATTTGTCATGTAAAGCCTAGCCGTTCGGAGACGGCAAAAAACTGTAGGTCCCTTCCATTCGTGCAAAAAATTAACGCGCACACACAAATGGTTGCGGCAAGCTAGGCTTGGTTCCACCTAGGACTGCTGAAGCAAAATATTTTTTTATATTTTTATTTTTTTTTTTTAGTGTAGCACTGACTGACATTGAACGCACCAGTGCGTTTCCAGTGCGTCCTCGGGCTGACATCAGACAAACCTACTTCTGAGTATACTATATTTGAGAATACTCGAATTGGTCGTCGCGTTGACATTGACGAGGTGTCTATATCCAGCTTTTCCGCTGATGTTGCATTTCCTTTGCTTCTGTTCGATTTGAACAAGTGATGACCACTGTTGAACCCATGTTTCGCTGAATTGGCTGATTCTTGTTCGGGGTTGTTTGCCATCTGGGTTTTCGCTGATGTTTCATATGTAACTCACCATTGTGCCAAAGCAGTGCTTGATTACTTATAAAAATTACCGTTCACCAAAATGTCCCGACGACGAGATCTTAGTAAAATATGGCAACCCTAGCTAAGGAGCATCCACCAAAACCCCTCGCATTTGGAAAAGTATCTTTTAAAGTAAGCAATCGAAGTTAAAAATATTCTGATTCAATGGTGAAAAATATGGAAGATGGAAAATTAATAAAAAAAAAAAAAAAAACGATCCTAAATAAAGTACATCATCAAAACAATTTAACCTGGGGATAGAAATGTTATGATTCGAGGAACGTTTTCATTGTATGTTGTTGGTCGTAATGTGAGAATAAACGGGCGCATGGATCAGTTTGTGTATACATGGACAGATTGGAGAACACAATAGAGTCATCTGCTGATTACCACTCACCAGTATCGTATATTTTATCAAATGAATGATTCTAAACTCACTTCACGGCTAGTGAAGTTTTGGTTCGAGGAGCAGCAGATGAGTGTTTTGGATTGCATAGCGCAAAGTTCCAACCTGAATTTTACAAACTCTGCAGAATACCTTAAACATATTGAAAAAGTATTGAAAAGTTACCTTCTACAAAGAAGTCAAACCTGGTAGCTTGTTTACGGAAACGATGTTCAGCTGTTTGGTTGAATAAAGGCTACCCTATCAAGTACTAGCTCTTCTCGTAATATAAAAGGATATTAAGATACAATTTTGACTTTATTCTATGCGGTTTTATGAGTTTTAAGGTGCCTGTCCCCTGTCCATTTGAGAGAACTTTCGCTAGTAAACTCTCGAGAGTAACTCTCGGGTGGCTGTCAATTTGAGAGTAATATGTATTTTCGAGATTTTAATGTCGCGTAATGGTAGAGTTCTGAAAGTTTATTTAACTGAGAGTACTCTCATAACCGTGTCCACTTGATATATTTATTCTGCAAGTTATCAGTTAGAAGTAGTGAAAGCGGCATGTATTCTTTCAAGCGAAAAGTTGCGGCTGCTTTAATTAGTGGCACTGTTCTTTAAAATAGAAAAAAATGCTGAGTTAAGCCATGGGTAGATCGTTGTCGTCAATTCGCAGTGGGATCTACTCTTATGAAAGAGCTTCAAATTGAAGATGCTCAACAATTCAGAAATGTTTGCCGTTTGACAACTAGTAAAATAGAACATGTAATATACAAACCGTTGGGCTCACTATTTTTCAAAATAATATGTACTTGATTGAGGGAAGCCATTCTACCACTTGAGCGTGTATTGGTAAAAGCGGGTACACACCATCGAACAAGAGTGTCACCCAAAACTGGTATCATTTATGGGCGATGAAGCGAGTTCGACCCTCTCTACCTGTGTTTAATTTTTGAATGACGAAATTTGTATACTCACAATTGGCAAAAGCAATGATGACCGCTGAGTGCACGCAGTAGCAAACATTTTTGTAAGTATCATTTTTGAGTGTCACTGAATTTGCGATATAACGAACGGTTTTGAGATTTACATTAGTAAATTACATTATATAGCGAATGGTGGCCATGATTTGCTATCCGATATAGCTACGGTGACCATATTTTAGAAAGCCGAATAATAAACAAGAGAAAATAATACAAAATGTATCTCAATTTTCAATTACATATATTTTATTTAATTAAAATTATCTAAGAAAAATGTCTTCAAGAGTCAACTTAATACATAATTTATAACATCTTGATGAAACCTTCCTCCTTGGAACAAGGTTACTAGGGAAAAGTTGAGATGAGAATGTAGAAAATGAATCAGGTGACATTGTGCATCCTAAGTCTTGTTAGGAGTAAAGAAATTCATATATTAATATTTTATGGTTTTAAGGTTTCCTAGAATCCTTTTACAATGGCGACGAAATAGTTCCAAGTTTTTTAGATAGATAGATTTTATTTTAATAATAAATATACATTGGAGTTGTCCGCACAATTTACACAGAGATTCGATATTGTTTTATCTTTCTACTGAAGTATTATCTAATAATTAAACAAGACTTATATTATTGAATTTAATTAAATTTTTAGACGGAATTCCATTTGAGAAAAAAAAAAAAAAAAACAGAGGTCTTCAATTTCCTTATCTGAGGAGCTATAAAAACTAGGTTTGGGAAAAATGTTCTTCAAATACTTAAGGCCTTCACCATTCTTGTCCATGGCTTTGAAGAGATTTTTATTATCCTCAACTTAATACACAAAGAGATAAGATAACAGTTTGATTGACGAGAGGCGTGTACTTGACATTAGCACTCCCGGTTCATACATATTACTTGCTGGAATGTAAGTCCATTACTTACTCGACTGTCCATAAGTTTAAATAAATCTGTTGAAGCCTAACAGATAAAAAATACTTCGTTAGCCTGCCATATTTGAATGTTACTGATGACGGAGATATATGTACAAACAAGCTTACTATAACGAAAAATAGACTTTCTGATTATGTGAGTATCCACACCTGTTACTAAATTTGTATTTGAATTCGTACACAGTAAGGGGAGTAGAACAAAATATGTGATCATTGTTGTTGTTATGTGATCAATTTTTCCTTGTGTTATTCTTTGTGTTATTTATTTTCTTACATAATTAAGGACATCTCCGTCATGCATATTTCCTGGGACATAAGAAAGATATTATTATGAAAACAGAATAGATAATGAACCAGTTCTAAAATATAGAGCATTTTTATGTTTTTGTATGGAAAATAATTCATAATGAACATCGTCTTCAAATACAGAACTGTTCATTATTATAATGAACGGATGGTCACCGTAGATATAGCAAACATATAAATACATTGACTTAAAAACCCTGAATGAATTTCTTTATACCATGTTTTTATTTTTGTCTTCTTCTTCCACTCGCCGCCTAATTGTTTGAAAACAGTTACTTTTGGTTACTTCCAACAGTTTTGAATACTATGCTCACATTTGGTGATTACTTTTTTCCAAAGTAATTATAAAATTTGTGAGCTTAAATGGCAGGAACACCATCTACTCAATTTAACCTTAAATAAAAACGTCATTTAGACGTCATAATTTGCAATAACTTCTTTAAACAAAAAAGTATAAATCGATCGCTATAACGCACGCGTTCGATATAGTGCATGACGTCAAACATTATATCATTCGTTATACTGGAAATCCACCGTAGTACATATTTCGTATTCAAGTAAAAATAATTAAAAGAATTGTGAGAGAAGTTTTAATAGTTTAAAAGATAAATATTTGCAAGTAAAAACAAAAAAACTATTATTTGCATTGAAATAAGCATACTTCAAAAAGTATAAATTGGTGAATTTTTACAAGTTCTGAAATAGATATCTTCATTTGCAATGTTGACTCTCGGTAGCTACTCGCAAAATACGAACTGTGTTGGAGTTCTGCGAGCTAATCTCCAATAGTGCTCAAAACATGTGTCCACGTGCGAATAACTCTCAAAAAGTTCGAATGCCGAGAGAAAAAAGTAAACTCTCCGCGAGCTACTCTCAAGACTGTGGCTACTTGCGAGTTTGCTCTCGAGAGCTGCTCGCAGCGTTTTTACTCTCAAATGGACACCCACCTTTAAAAGACAGAAACATTTTTGTTTCTAGTAATTATATTTCCACATGAAAACGTACTAATTCTTCATTTGCTTAAATTACATTCTATTTACGGTATATGGACATATGTCCTTGTTTTTTTGACCGCTCGGAAGGTTCGGATATCCAGAGAAACATGCCTGGTGTCGATAGCAATGTGGCCAATTTATTTGTTGATCCGGAGACCGCCATGTCCCCATATGGATATTGAGATGAGGAAACCGCGTACTTACCAGCCAGTCAGTGCCTTTCCTATGTCCACAGCATCTAACCAACAGGAGCACAGGAAGTGCACAATGAGCGGTTTCAGCCTTCATTTCAGAATTCATGCCATGGATCCATAATTCTAAAAAATAAATTATTGAACGGCCCATAAATATGCAATGTTTTTTATATTTTTTTTATATCCCAGAGCCACTTAAACTTCAAATCAATCGAAAAGCTCTTTATACAGGCAATTATATTACTCTGCTCTTTCAGCGATAACAAATGTATTTTAAAATGGGATTTTTTTTTAAATTAACTCAGGTATACGGTTTCAACCCAAAGCGTTGTAATTTGTTAGGCAGACATCATCATAATTAACTTAACAGTTATATTTGCAGAAGATACTTTTATTGGCCCTACTACTCGTACCTCATATGGTTGTTATCTTCAATTTTTTATTTTTTGTTGTTTCCTCCACAAGAATAAAAATAAGTGGGAAAAGTTACTCCACCGCGAGCAGTGTTTAAGGTTAAATTTAACGGTAATGAAATGAAAATGCGCCAAGCAAAGCTACACATTGGAGTTTCGCATGTGGTCATTCGTGCTTATGAAATTGAAGCAGCTTGTAGTGAGTACATTCTTATAATTAAAAATTTAACATTTTCATTGTTTTAGAGCTATGACTAGTTCACTGAAGTGTATAATGTCAAATTTAGATCTTGCTTTATAAAATTAATTTGACGAACAGTTTTAGACATCTGCTGAATCATTTTACAATGACGATGTCGTCGATGTCTCCATTTATCTACAATTATTTTTATTTAAAACTAGCGTACCCGGCGAACTTCGTCCCGCCCAAAATTGATTTTTTGATTGAAATACATAATTTCAAGCAATCACGATTCCACATTCGCGATCGATAGCAAATGACGCCACTCGAATTCCAATTATTGAGTTAGTGAAACACTTTTAGAATTCGATTGTATTCAATATCCTTCATCTATGTTTGATCTCCTGATCGGTGGCATAATGTCTCCCGAGCTCTCATCGTCAATGCCAAATTATCTAATTCGCAAATGCACTGAAAACATTAGAAATGTCGAATGCTTTTAATAAACTCATCGAAATAACTGAAATTTCCACTTCAATTAGTAACAAAATCACAAAACATCATACAGCATACGAATATCTGGACGATGTTGTTGCATGTGAATGTGTGGGGAAAGGGTTTTTTCGATTAACAAATTTCAAAATTTGGAGCTCTGGCGATTATTTTCACTGTGTTATTACGTCAAAATAAAAAAAAAATATTTTCTGGGAAACTTTTCCAAATTTTGAACTTTTGCGATCAAAATGAAAAAAAAAACCCCATACAAAATACGTGGAAAATCTATTTTACGGAATATTCCAATTTTTCTTTTAGATTTTTCAAATTGTTCGCCGTTCAGTTGAGATGAAGACGAACACAACAATAAAAAAGGCAGCTCAAATCGGACTATCCGTTGTCGAGATATCATCAAAAAACCGTCCCACACAAAATATATGTGAATATGAATTTTCTTAATACATTTTTTTTTCTTGAATTTTTCGGATGTTTTAATAAAGGGTGATTTTTTAAGAGGTTGAGAACTTTTTTTAAAAAAAAAACACAAAAAATTCGAAAAAATGAATGAAATATATATATATTTGAATCGATAGTTTGAACCTTGCAATTTAATGTTTAAAGATAATTTCATGCAAATGTTGACCGCGGCTGCGTCTCAGGTAGCCCATCCGCTGAGTCCAATTTTGGCATACTCTTTCACACATATCGGCCGGTATCTCACGAATGAATGCATGGATGTTGGCTTCCAGTGCGTCAATCGAAGCGGGCTTGTCCCTATAGACATTAGCCTTGACATACCCCCACAAAAAATAATCTAATGGTGTCAAATCGCACGATCTAGGCGGCCAATTGACCGGCCCGAAACGTGAAATTAACTGTTCACCAAACTCGCCTCGCAATTGCGCCATTGTTTCGCGTGCTGTGTGGCATGTGGCACCGTCTTGTTGAAACCACATATCATGCAAGTCAAGAACTTCCATTTCGGGCAAAAAAAAGTTTGTTATCATCGCTCGGTAGCGTTCACCATTGACAGTAACGGTCTTCTGTCACACTAGCTGATACGGCCGCAATATTTTCTTCACTACGCACAGTACGTAAACGTGTTGGTGGTTTAATGTCCAACAAAGTAAATTTGGTGCGAAATTTGGTCACAATCTTCCGAATAGACTGCTCAGAAGGTCGAGAATGCCGATCATAAAATGGAAGCAGCGCGCGATGAACATTTCGAACCGAGCACGAATTTTGATAGTAAAATTCAATAATTTGCAAGCGTTGTTCATTTGTAAGACGATCCATGGTTAAATTGCAAACCAAACTGAAGCTGTTTGACAGTGACACAAGGTACTAAACACACGTCAGCTGTCAAAACCAGTGTTGCCAAAACCAAACCAGCTAAAAAATCACCCTTTAGTTTTAAATGATTAACAAATCAAAGATCATAAAAATCAGTCCAACCGTTCTTGAGTTATAAATGGTGTTACTAGCCTGACTTATTAAGATAAAAACGGAAAATAATTTTCCAGAAGATAGTGATCCACTACGTTTGGAACCACAGCCGATTCCGTAGATACTTTCCATAATATGATGTACATACCTTGTCGAAAGGATTTTAAGAAAGTAAGTAACATTCATTATCTGTATTAAAGGCAAGTAGCCAATTCACGCTTTACATACAGGTGGTAGAATTTGCTTATAAATACATATGTCAATGTTTTTAACAGGTTTATACACAGATAGTGATGGAAAAATGTCACCTATTGAGGCATCAAACTTACAAAATAACTGGAATCTTTGGTCACTAGGAAGGTATTATTAATGGAAATATTTATCAGCAAAAATATCTGCCATCTATAACTCAGAATTACTTTTGTTTTTACAAGCTTTATATTAACTTCACTTTCTGTGAGGGCGGAATCAGGGAATCGATTTTACACCCACTTCCAGATTTCCGATCATCCTGAAATTTTGCACACGTACTTTTTTAACTTCTCCATTTCCGTGAGCATGGAATCTGGGAATCGATTTTACACCCACTACCAGATATCCGATTATCCTAAAATTTTGAGACAATGCAATATGGGCTATTTGTAACGTAGTAAATCCAATATAGCGGACGCTTTTTTAACTTTTCCATTTCTGTGAGGGCGGAATCTGGGATTCGATTTTACACCCACTTCCAGATATCCGATCATCCTGAAATTTTGCACACGTATATAGTTCCGGAGACAATACAATATAAGTTATTTGATGACGTTGTAAATCCAATATGGCGGACACCTTTTTAACTTCAATTTCTGCGAGGGCGGAATCTGGAATTCGATTTTACACCCACTTCCAGATAAACTATTATGCTGAAATTTTGCGTATTCGGTGACAACTCAGTATAGTATATTTCATGATCTTGTAAATCTAATATGGCGGACTCCCAAAGATGGTGGATTACCATTATCTACACGGCCTCCTTAATATGGGTATCAAATGAAAGGATTTGACAAGTAGAATACGATTAGCTAAGTGACGTGATTCTAAATTCAATATGGTGGATGCCATAAATTGGCAGATTACTTTTTTTTCACAACCCGCATGACATTGATATCAAATAGAAGGGTTTGACGAATAGAATCTCAAACAATCTATATCTATATCTTCTTATATATATAAAAATGGTGTAAAAAATGTATAGTAATTCATCAATTGAGAACGGCTGGGCCAATTTGGCTCAAATCAGTTCTTTGCAATTGCAAGGAGAAGTTTTTTACGAAAGAACATTTTGGGAAAACACTCCGGAAAAGTCGGGAAATTGGAAAAACCGAAATGTGTGGAATTTTGTGTGCAATTGTTCCGGTATGGCTTTTCGAATGGAAAAATATTAAATTCTTAGTGGAAAACTCGGAAAATCCCGGAAAAACGCGAAAAATTTGAATTTTTTTTATCGCATGACTTGATGTAAAGGGGGAAAATTCGTTGTGAAGCTTGGAAAATTTCGGATAATTGTGAAATTCATTGTGATAAAAGACGTTTTGCGTGCATTTTGGGTGGAGAAGTTAACGAGATAAATAATAGATGACGCTGAGCTGCGATCAATGCCATAACCTGTTGGATGGCGTTATACGTTGACTCAAAGCGCCTAGTGACAAACAACAGGAACAGAAAAAGAAACAGAACAGAAAGCGCTTTCGTTCTGTCGTAAATAATTTTTCTGTTTGCGTTGCTCGCTCATCTACAAAAACCTGGAACAAATCTTCAATTACATGGCAGACGAGAAAAACATGGCTACCTCAGCTTATCTGTCAAATTGCATTTCGTTTGTTGTTGAAATCATATAGCCAAATGCGGAGCAAATTCAAATTCAGAAACAAAAATCATGGCTACTACGGTAATATTGACATTTCTGTTGTTGGCAGCAACAGAAAGAACTCATCTTGAATTGTTTCTGTTGTGTCGCCAGACGGCATTTTTCTGTCGCTAAATTCTGTTACTACAAAAAAAAATATTCTGTTGCTAATTCTCTTTCAGTTGCAAATGTATGGGATTCTGCTTCTGTTCCTGTTTCTGTTGTTTATCACTAGGCGCCTTTAGGCTGTGCGCAATTTGACAGGTATGTTTTTCGCATTGTCATTTTCTATTGAGCAAATGTGCTATTTTTGCTGCAATTGATTCGAGTTTTGCGTATATTACTACACTGACTCCGGATAGTCGTATTTTGCGCATCACATCCGCAAACGGTACAAACATTACGATCAATTGAAATTCAATGCGATATTTATCAATTCGATCATTTTTTCAGAAAATAAATTTTCTTTTGAATAGGATTAGTCAGAAACGACTTTGTTGTTTTTTAGAGAGTTATTTGCTTGACTAATGCCTCCTATAAGACGATGAAACCTCGGACGACGTACACGAGACGATTTGGTGGGGCTATGATATTGCTCTCCGGAGATTTTCGTCAAACGCTTCCCGTCATCCTGCAATCTACTGCTACCGATGAACTTAATGCATGCCTGAAATCGTCGCCTTTGTGGTGGCATGTCAAGAAGTTGAAATTTACCACGAACATGAGAGTCGCATTGCAGAACGACCCATCGGCTGCTGTATTCTCGAGACAACTGCTGGCGCTTGGCAATGTCCAATTTCCTGTTGATGTTTTAACTGGATTGATATCGTTCCCGGCAAATTTTTGCGAGTTCATATCGTCGATGGAGGAACTCATCACCAAAGTTTTCCCCGGCATTGCACAAAATTATAAAAATCTCGATTAGTGAACGAACAGATAGACAGACAGGTAGATAGATAGACAGATAGACAGGTAGCCAGACAGACAGATAGACAGACAGACAGACATACAGACAGACGGACAGATAGACAGATAGACAGATAGACAGATAGACAGATAGACAGACAGATAGATAGATAGATAGATAGATAGACAGACAAACAGACAGACAGAAAGACAGACAGATATACAGACAGACAGATAGACATACAGGTAGATAGATAGGCGGATAGACGGATAGACAGATAGATAGACAGACAGACAGATAGACAGACAGGTAGATTGATACACAGAAAGACAGACAAACAGACAGATATGTATATAGATAGATAGATAGACAAACAGACAGACAGACATTTCATTTGGATTTTTGTACATTTATGAAATTAATTCATTTTGAGTATTTATTTTACCTTAATAAAAACTGAATTTAATTCAGCTTATACTTACTTACTTAACGGGCTCCCGACCCGTGAAGGGTCTCTGCCTGAGACACAGCAGCCTTCCACTCTCTTCGATCCAGGGCACGCTGCTTCCAGTCGTCTAGACATAGCGCACTGGCATCCGCGGTAGCTTGGTCCTTAAACCGGAGGTTCGGTCTTCCTTGTCGTCTCGAACCTGGGGGCTGTGATTCGAAGATCCTCTTTGCTGGAGCATTGTTGTCCATTCGCTCGATGTGGCCGAGCCAGTGTAGTCGACGTGTTTTGGCTTTTCGGACTACATCCACATCTTGGTACAGCTCATAGAGTTCGCGGTTGTATCTTCTCCTCCATTCGCCCTCCTCGCATACGGGACCGAATATCCGACGAAGAATTTTTCTCTCGAAATTGTTCAAAATCTGCTCTGCTTTCCTGCAGAAGCTTCGCTAGGTTGCTGTGTGGATTCGTAGTCTTGGAAACCTAGTGCTACTTATCACCGTATTACGAGCTGCTGCAAAGTCGATTAGCCGGAAGTCGTTGTCTGTGGTCGTGTCGTGGAGGCTGTGCTTTCCAACTAATCCGCCGAAGATGTTTTCCTTTTTAGCATTGAAGTCCCCGAGTATGATTTTGACATCATACTCCGGACAGGCTCCGTAGGCTCCGTCCAGGAGGTCATAAAACTCCTCCTTGATAGAGTCTTCAGCTTGGTTGGTAGGGGCGTGTGCACATATTACGCTGATGTTTTGGTATGTTGCCTTGATGCGGATTACAGCCAGGCGATTGCTGATCGGCTTAAAGTCAATTTTTCTTGAGCGTAGCCGATTTCCCACGACGAATCCGCATCCTAACATGTGCACTCTTTTGTGACAGCTGTAGTAAATGTCTCAATTTTCCTTTTTTTGCATACCTGATCCTATCCATCGTATCTCCTGGATCGCGGTATAATCTGCCTTGTATCGCGTGAGGACTGATTCAAGTTTTTGAATAGCACCAAGAGTGTCCAGTGAACGCACATTCCAGGTGCATATTCTTAGGTCGTAGTCCGTGGACAACATGCTTATAAGTTGACACAAAATTTATTAATTTTAAGGCGGTACGAAGTTCGCCGGGTCAGCTAAGGACTGAACCGAATAAAATCTGTAAATTTTAATAACGGCTATACCTCCCATGTGTAAATAATTAAATACCATTTTGCTCTCAAATTGTCTTTCATACTCTATAGTTTCAGTTTACATTTGATTTTTGTAAAATGCTGTTGTAAATATTTATAAACTATGAGTCAAGAGGAACGCCGTAAAAAGAGCATCGACAAATGGCTCGAAAATCCTTCGCGACTAATCTATTTTATCGCAAAAAATTTTAACGTAGCACGTAATACAGTGGATTCTGTTATAAAAAGATATTTGGAGAAGTTGACTATTAGGCGAAAACAAAAAAGTGGAGGACAAAACGGAGCACGTGTGTTGCAGCGCAACATGAATCAAGGAAACTTGCTGTACTAAACGCACGAAACCCTCATCACAGCAAATACAAAAGCCGACGGCAAATCATAAATGCAGCACGCCAAAATTGGGAAATTTGGGAGTTCATAAAAATTACCCACCAACGCACATAAGAAAGTCCCAGTATATGGGTGTTATCACGCAGCGAAAGTGCATGCAAAAAAAATGCGATGTTCTTATCAGTTGGCTCCGCCTACTCTGTGTGCATGTATGCTGGAGTTAGGCGAAATTGTGCGCGGGCGAGGAAAGAGAGGCAGTTTAGCTAATATTCATAGCAATTTGGAAGATCCGCAATCCCACCAGGTCAATGACTTCAAGCAATGACCAACGGAAAAAACAGCTGTACGGAGGTTTCGTTTGGGCGATGAAGAAGCGATTGGATTACTTACAATTGGACAAGCAGTTGAATATAGTCACAATAATAAAGTTTTAAATCTACCATCTGAGTTTTTATTTGTACAGTCGTACTAGTATAATATATACAAAGATCTTATCACTATCTTAAATAGGATCCAACGAGTAATTAGAATTTGATTCTGTGACTCATTGAGTGCAGAATTCATTATAAGATTTTCGTTTTGGTTAATTTTATATTTGCGAGTGTCCTTGCGACACATTGTGGTCCTTCGAGCCGGATTTTAAAGGATTCTGTAATGGATCAGTGAAAAATAATTTGAAAAACAATTAAAATAAGACTATCAAATGTATTATATGTACAGTAGTGCGGTTTAAGGTCAATTTTATAGAAGAAAACTCTTCGTGTTCGTCGTGCAATAGACAGTCGATACGGTTGGTGTTACTTCCTGAGGATCTGGAGTTGAAGAAACTGGTACATCAAGGGAGCAACGCTTAACAACAGGTGTGTGGCATTTTTAATAACTCTATCACTTAAAAATCATAAAATCACTGATCATCATTGATCTAAATATAATAGTGTGTTTTGTGTTCTGAGGGGAATCAAATTAGTTGACCTCACAATGAGTAAATGCAAGATTTCAACATTGATAGATGCAATCCAAACGATCGCACAAGACTTAGATGCTGATTATAAGGCATACGTAGGTTTGGGAGCATCGAAAAAATCTGTTCACATGAACGAGGCGCGTTTAGTGAATTTAGAGACGTCGTTTGATGAGGCTAGATCTCTTCATCAGAAAATCGTTGGAGCCCCTACTGAAGAGGCAAAGGTAAAATATATGGAAGCTCTTACGTTCCATAAACTAAAGGAGCTTTTCTTTAAATATTCATGTGAGTTAAAGGAACAGTTAGCAACCACCGATAGTCAGAGTGGTCTCAATAACTCGGTAGTAGGGACAAAGACCGTATTAAAGCTTCCCCCAATGAAAATTCCTACTTTTGATGGGTCGCTACAAATGTGGCCAGAATTCAAGGGATTGTTCGTAGGTTTAGTGAACAAAATTCGTCGATATCTGATGCACACAAATTGCAATATTTAAAGGGTAACTTAACTGGTGAAGCGGCACGCATGCTTCGCAATACTGAGACAAACTTCGAATCGGCATGGGCATTGCTAGTTAAACGGTTTCAGAATATTAGACTTTTAAAGGACAACCAATTCAAACTGCTTTTTGATCAACCAAAGCTCACTCAGGAATCTTCCGATGATCTCAAGTTGCTATTAGACACCACAAACGAAGCGATGCAATCGTTGAAAAATCTTGGAGTGTCTGTGGATTCGTGGGAAGATGTGCTCATTTTTCATACTGTGCAAAAACTTCCGTTCACCACTCGAGGGCTTTGGGAAACTCATATTTCGCGGTATGTAGACTATCCAAGTTACAGCATATTGGAAGATTTCATTCTCATGAGATCAAGAACTTTGGATATCATTGGGCAATCGCCATCAGTTACAAATAAACCGAAAGGCAAACAATTTACGCCAGACACAATTCGTGTATACAATTCCACAATTTGGAAGTGCTTACTATGTCAGGGCTCACATTCCATTCGGAATTGCTTCAAATTCAAGGCACTGAACACGAAGAAAAGACTGGAATTTGCGAAGAAAAAGAAATTGTGCCTCAATTGTCTGTCGAACGCGCATCTCACGCAAAATTGCACAAGCACATTCACGTGCTCTACGTGCCACCACAAGCATCATTCATTACTGCATTTGAACGAGCCAGTCATCGCAATGCATGTTAAGGAACCCGCTCTAACAGGAGCTGTTCGACCACTTGCTCAACCAGCACCCTCGACCGTCGAATCTCCCCAGTCGGTAGCTACGGAAATCCCCACATCCAAAGACGAAGCGAAATCAGTCAACAACGCGTTTGTAGCCGAAAACAACCAAGTACATGTTCTTCTGGCTACGGCCCTAATCAAGGTTTTGACAACCTCAGGCCAGCCGGTGCTGCTGAGAGCGCTATTGGATCCTGGATCAGAGGCATCCTTTATAACTGAATCTGCCGCTAAACTCTTGAATTTAAAAAGGGAAAAACGCTGTGTCACTATCCTTGGCGTGGGAGAGACCAACTCAAGCACATCTAAGCACAAAGTCTCTTTCAAAATCTTCTCAAACGTGAACGAGAACTTTAGCCTACAGCTTAACGCTTTAGTCTTACCTAAGCTCACAACTATGCTTCCAATGCACAACATTCCGTATGTTAATTGGAGTCACCTCCAAAATATTGCACTTGCTGATCCAACGTTCAACAAGTCAAATAAAATCGACGTTTTACTTGGCAGCGATGTTTATCCATCCATTCTTCTTGAAGGCATCGTTAAGGGAGAACCAGGAACTCCTATGGCCCAAAGGACGGAACTGGGATGGGTACTCTCGGGGGGAATTTCACCCAACTACCAATCGCAGATAGCATCCCTCCACATAACCAAAGAAAATCAACCCTTAGACAGTCTGATGCTAAAATTTTGGGAACTTGAGGAAGTTCAAAGGAGGAAGTTGCTCTCACCGGAAGAACAGAAATGTGAAACGCATTTCTGCATCACCCATCAGCCTTATACCGACGGAAAATACGTTGTTCAACTTCCATTTAAGGAAGGAACACGCCCCGTGATGGGTTTGTCACAAAGATCAGCTCTAGTTCGGTTCATGCAACTCGAAAGAAAATTTCAAACAAGTTCTTCGTTTTATAAGGAGTACAAAAGGGTTTTCAATGAATATAAGGAGCTTGGGCATATGACGGAGATACACCCCACTGCACTTAATATTCCTCACTACTTCGTTCCCCACCACGCAGTGATGAAAGAATCTAGTTCAACCACGAAGTTACGAATAGTTTTTGATGCGTCGTGTAAATCGTCGGATGGCACATCATTGAATGATCATCTCTTCGTTGGCCCAAGATTACAGGACGACATATTTGATCACATTGCTAGATTTAGAAAACATAAAATCGCTTTCGTGGCTGACATCACTAAAATGTACAGGCAAATTTGGGTTTCGCCGGCTGACACATTATACCAACTTATCTTGTGGAGAGATGAAGAGGGGGATGATATTAAGATATACCGACTTAATACAGTCACGTTCGGCACTGCTGCTGCGCCATATTTAGCGGTTCGTACTCTTCATCAACTTGCGGCCGATGAACGAGAGGACTACCCACTTGCATCAAAAATTGCCAGGAACAACTTTTACGTGGATGATGTAATACATGGGGCAGATTCAGAAACAGAAGCCATGGAAATGCAGCTGCAACTCAGAACAATGTTGAGGCGGGGAGGTTTCCCATTACGAAAATGGGCCAGCAACAGTGAAAGGTTGTTGGAATCCACGGATTCTGCGATGCTTCAGAGAAAGCGTATGCGGCGGTAGTGTACATACGAGCTACCGCTGGAGAAACAACAAGCATAAATCTAATCGTGTCCAAAACTAGAGTTGCGCCGCTTAAAAATAAATCACTAGCACGATTAGAGCTTTGTGGGGCTCAATTGCTAGCTCACCTACTAGTGCACACCGTAAATACCATGGAGCTCCAAGCGCCAAAAATATTTGCCTGGTGTGATTCACAAATCACACTCGCGTGGTTAAAAACCACGCCATACATCCGAACAACGTTCGTTGCCAATAGAGTAGCAGACATTCAGGAACTCACGGATCCTGGTTGCTGGAACTACGTCCCTTCTAAGGACAATCCAGCAGACATTGCGTCCAGAGGACTGTGTCCAAGAGATCTCCTGACAAATCATCAATGGTGGCATGGGCCTGAATTTCTGCAGACGTTTGATGACCAGCTTCACCCACGATATGACATCAAAAATACGGACCTGGAAACTAAAGCTTCAAAGGGCTTAACGACCAAAAACAATTTCATCGCATCTGGGTACCCCATAAAAAATATTTTTCAGCTATGCGTGCACTTTACCGCGGTCGAAACAAATAAGCTCTTCACTCACTTCTCATCTTTAAATCATTTGCTTCGAGCTACAGCATACTGGCTTCGTTTTTTCACCAACTTGCGATTCAAGGCACAAAAGAGATCAGGTCGGGTTTCTGGATCGCTTTCAGGCGACGAAATCTCTTCAGCTCGCATACGTTTGATCACCATTGTACAGCAAGAGTTTTTCGCAGAAGAAATCTTCAAGATAACCAAAGGCGAAACAGTCGTCAGGCGAAGTAAATTGGCAAGACTTTCGCCAATCATCGATGAAAGGGGCTTACTGCGAGTTGGGGGTCGATTGGAGAACGCGGACTTACCTTACTCACAGCGGCACCCAATAATATTGCCGTCACAAAACTTTCTGACGTCACTCATCGTTCATGATGCTCACCTGAAATCTCTTCATGGCGGGCAGCAATTAATGATGGCAACACTCCGATCTGAGTATTGGATTTTGCGCATCAAATCTAACGTCAAGAGGTGTATTCATAAATGTTTAAAATGTTACAGGTATAAGGCAACAGAAATGCAACAGCAAATGGGTAATTTGCCAGCGTTACGAGTCAACCAGGCGCGACCGTTCCAAACATCCGGAGTGGACTATGCAGGCCCAGTTCAACTAAAAGCATGGAAGGGGCGGTGCAACAAAGTCACGAAGGCGTACATAGCGATCTTCATTTGCTTCTGTACGAAAGCAATACATTTAGAGCTGGTGAGCGATTATACAGCAGCCGCATTTCTGGCGGCATTCAAACGTTTCACTGCGCGCCGTGGAATCTGTGCAAATCTCTACAGCGACTGTGGAACCAATTTCAAGGGAGCCGCAAGGATCTTGGAGTCAGAAAAATCACATATATCAAAGCAGTGGGCAAAGGATATCGCCCAGCAGATGCAATCAAACGGTACAACATGGCACTTCAACCCACCGGCCGCTCCGCATTTCGGCGGACTGTGGGAAGCCGGTGTAAAATCCATGAAATACCACTTAAAACGCATCATTGGTCATTACACTCTCACATTCGAAGAGTATGCAACTGTGTTAGCACAAGTTGAGGCTTGTCACAATTCGCGTCCACTTTGTCCGCTAACCGAAGACCCAGAGGATCTTTCAATTTTAACACCAGGACATTTCTTAATCGGCGCAGCGCTAAACACGATACCCGAAAAGGATTTAACTGAAAGCAAGTCAAATTATTTGGACAGATGGCAACTCATGCAGAAAATTCAGCAAGACTTTTGGCGAAAATGGAAATCCGAATATTTGGCTCGACTACAGCAGCGTCCAAAATGGCTTACGCCAAACACTGACCTCAAAATAGGACATTTAGTGCTGTTGCCAGAAGAGCAAACACCTCCCACGCTGTGGCGACTTGGCAGAATTACAGCAACGCATCCCGGAACAGATGGGAAAGTACGTGTAGTCACAATTAAGACTGCAACCGCATCCTTGAAGCGTCCCATAGCTAAAATTTGCTTTCTGCCAATGTTAAATGAATAAAGGGGTCACACACACACACTAGTTAATAATATTTCAGCTTATATCTCATATCATAACTAATCAATAATTTATAATGAATTTAATAAATATAATCTAACCTTAACATATACATATAACATATAACCTAGTATTGCCACACACTGTTCACCAAACCTACTTTCTTCTCCCTTTCATGTACCTATCCACACTTCGTGGAGCTGATGGCCAGCAGAAATCATCTCGCAACACACATCTCTAATCGAAGCGGAAAAGCAACTTCAGACAGATGACTTGAAAATAGCAGATGATTTCTGATGACGTCGTCGTCGAATCTGGGGCCCGGCAGGATGTTGCAGCGCAACATGAATCAAGGAAACTTGCTGTACGAAACGCACGAAACCCTCATCACAGCAAATACAAAAGCCGACGGCAAATCATAAATGCAGCACGCCAAAATTGGGAAATTTGGGAGTTCATAAAAATTACCCACCAACGCACATAAGAAAGTCCCAGTATATGGGTGTTATCACGCAGCGAAAGTGCATGCAAAAAAAATGCGATGTTCTTATCAGTTGGCTCCGCCTACTCTGTGTGCATGTATGCTGGAGTTAGGCGAAATTGTGCGCGGGCGAGGAAAGAGAGGCAGTTTAGCTAATATTCATAGCAATTTGGAAGATCCGCAGTCCCACCAGGTCAATGACTTCAAGCAATGACCAACGGAAAAAACAGCTGTACGGAGGTTTCGTTTGGGCGATGAAGAAGCGATTGGATTACTTACAATTGGACAAGCAGTTGAATATAGTCACAATAATAAAGTTTTAAATCTACCATCTGAGTTTTTATTTGTACAGTCGTACTAGTATAATACATACAAAGATCTTATCACTATCTTAAATAGGATCCAACGAGTAATTAGAATTTGATTCTGTGACTCATTGAGTGCAGAATTCATTATAAGATTTTCGTTTTGGTTAATTTTATATTTGCGAGTGTCCTTGCGACACAACGTGAGAGAAATTTGGATAAAAAAAATAGTGGGTACGATCGTTAAGAACCGGATCATGTCATCCAGAGATGTTGCTCGAAAATGTAGTATCAACCAAACAATGGTACAAAGATATGAAAAACGGGTTGGTATAAAAACGCGGAAATAAACAAAAAATGCCAAAAGTTTCCGAGAAGCAAAAAAGGCCATAAAAACACGAGCTCGAAGGTTATACGACTTGATTGGGCACAAGAAAGCCTGCTTGATTTTGGACGATGACGTCAAAGCCGACTTTAGTACTCTTCCAGGTGAGCAGTTTTATAATTCTTTTGAATAAGAGATTCTCCCACAATCAGAAACATAGATTGGAATGGAAAAGTTCGGATCGAAATATCTCGTATGTCAAGCTCTTCACCAATGTAGACACAGAAACACATCGTTTGTTACAACTGGCACAATTACCGCGAAAGTGCACATCAATGACTGCCTGAAA
This sequence comes from Brachyopa scutellaris, assembly GCA_949775065.1. Taxonomy (NCBI): domain Eukaryota; kingdom Metazoa; phylum Arthropoda; class Insecta; order Diptera; family Syrphidae; genus Brachyopa; species Brachyopa scutellaris. Next base: position 41,027,460 of record OX459113.1, on the reverse strand, counting down.
AAACGGTTCATTTCATTTATAAACAAGCACGAGGGTTCAACATTATTTTGGTCAGATTTGGCTTCAGCTCACTATGCTCAAGCGACCAAAAACTAGCTTGTGGCCAAAAACATAGATTTTGTCCCAAAGGACATGAACCCACCTAATGTCCCAAAGTGTCGTCCCATTGAAAGGTATTGGGCCTTGGTTAAGAAAAAATTGAGGAAAAGTGAGCAGTGTGCTAAGGACCCTAAAGATTTTGCTATTAAACGGAAAAGAGCGTGCAAAAAGGTCTCGGATGTCACTGTCATCAACATTATGAAGGACATTCGAAAAGAGTTGCACGAGAATGGGAACCTAAATAATTTTTCTGCTTTGTTTACCTGTAAACGAATTTTAAAAAATATAGTTTTTGAAGCAAATAAAAATTATTAACATGAACTATCACAAAATTTAGTTTTTTCACTATGAAGTTTCCAAATTTTATTCGTTTCAGTCCTTAGTATAGTATATTTTATGACGTTGTAATTCTAGTATGGCGGACGCCATAAGGTGGTGTATTACTGTTATCTTCGTGACCTCCTTAATATGGGTATCAACCTAAAGGAATTGACAATTGGGAACTAGACTACCCAAAAGACGTCATTCTAAATTCAATATAGTGGGCGTCCCAAGATGGCGAATTACATTTTTCATTACAACCACCATGGCTTGGGTATCAAATGAAAGGGCGAGTAGAATCTCAAACATTCTGAGAAAACTTTCTCATATCCAACCCACCCAAGCTAATATACGCATCGACGTAAATTTGTAAAAAAAAATCAGATACTAAAAAGTAGAAAATAAATATAAAGATAAAAAATAATTTTTTAAAAACAAGCTTTAATGAACTAATAAGTAAAAAAATAATTTTTTTCCGAGTCACCAATATGTGACTATAAATTAAAGCTTGGGGCACTGAAGCTCGAGGTAAAATTTGGCTAAATGACGATGACGAGTTCTAATTAAACAGTACCTAACAGTGACTCAAAATGTGTTCTGCTAATTCTTCGTCCTCGTTGCACATCGTGTATGTGTTGTCTTGTGCCTGAGCGCCCCAAGCTTTAATTTATAGTCACATATTGGCGACTCGGAAAAAAATAATTTTTTTACTTTTTAGTTCATTAATTTACTTAAAAGAATTGGTTATTGCGAGTTGATTATTTTTATGCAATATTTTATACTTTATAAATCTATTTATTCATATCAAAACAATACTTATTATTAAGGGTGGTTGGACGAAGTATAAAAAGGCCGTGATCACTTAGAGCTCATTTAATAAGACCAACTGCATGGAAATCAATCAATAAGATTGAAGGTGGGACATTTGAAAGAACACAGACCATGTGAAGAAGAGGTTACAAGTTCGCGAAAGTCCGAGAAACCATATCAATTGGCCAGTTCAAAAGTAGAGGAATGGGGCCAATTCATAAATGCAAGTTTTGCAAAGCAAACTTAATGCAAAGTAGGAAAAGCTGCGCAAATGAAAGTTTAAGTCCACTGCAAAACATGTGCAAATGCAATACGATTATGACAGCTGCACGATTGCGCTCAAAATTGCGCAATAAATAGAGCTCTACAACATTTACGAATTCTCTGCTTAGCAGTGATGCCTTTGCATGCATTCGTGAACTCTCTGCTCAGCACATCTTGCGCAATATTGCATTTATGAATTGGCCCATGTTCTGTGGTCTGACGAAAGTAATATCGTACTTTTTGGTGATGTTGGGTTTCGTTGTTTTGTTAAAAGTTATAGCATAATAGTATGGCGTATGGGGACGTTTTTCATGTCATGGTATAATATATTTGATTAAATCTGACCAACATCTTTATGTAAAAATCATGGAAGAATTTATTTTGCCATTTGCTTCCGAGGAAATTCCGTTGGTTAATCTCCAGACTTAAATCCACTGTAAAGACTTGTGGCTGTGGGTTGATGTAAAGAAATGTGTTCAGAAGAGTACCCAAAACAACGTTAGCGAACTTTGGGAACCATTCAACGCTTTTGGTATGCCATTCGATTAGACAGATGTCAATCATTCATTTATTCACTGCCACGACGTTGTAAGGCAGTTATTTCTAATAAAGGTCATTCTACAAAATATTAATTATATTTAAAACTAGCTGTGTTACTTATAGATGATGGATCGAGTTGGTGCTCTCACTCCCAATTGTGTCAACAACTTGCTGCACGTTGCAAGACAAACATCCTCAATGAAGATTAGCGCTCCAGTGTATATTTCTTTTGTGAAATCCAAGCCATGATTTTGTGTTTCTTGCCGCATTCTGAGAATATATTCTGCCATGTAGTTTTTGCATTTTGCCCCCAATTGTACTGGCGGGGAACATGTAGATACGCATTTGAAATGGATTAGAAGTGGCGGATGAATCTTCAATTCACTTTTTCCAATGATCTTAGATTTTTTATTTTGACTGTGAATTGTTGATGGTGCTATTTTTTGACCGGCAACAAATTGACCCACTTGGAGAAAATACTTTTTAAAAACTATATTCGTAAATTTATTTGGATTATATTTTGCCAGGAAAATCTGTACTTAGGCTGTGTGCCAATTCCGTTCAATTTGTATCCCCTGGCTAATTTTTGATATTAGTTTAGTGAAGTGAGAATACTTCAAAAATTAGCGTGCTCTGGAGCTGCATAAAAATTTATTCAGTGGCTTATTTTTGACATTTGTATATTATTTCAAAAATGTTGATTGCTGCAGTTTTATCTTTGCATTTTCCATGAACAACGTACGATGTTTGTACTTCAATCATTTACACAAATAACATATAATTTACAAACAAAAACGTTACCACCGAAAATAATTACAAGTAATATTCTTTATATTATTTTTTATATACATATGTTAATCTGTGAAAAGAATTTGGTAATTTTAGTTATAATAATATGTAACGAAATGGACATTTTTCAATTTCAATTTTTCAATTCCAAATTAATGAAAAAACTACGGCTTGTTGCAAAGTTTAGATGTTTATTGAAAAAAATCTATCTATTCTAGTTTGATATTTTATCCGAAAATAAATAAAAATATTAAATAATTTCAACAAACAACAAAATATTTCAACAATGCTATAAAATTTACTTAAATCACTTCACACGATACTTGACTACCATTCAAAACGAGCAATTTGTCACAAGCAAACAGTCATTATCGCCACTAGGAATACCTACATTTTCACTCGAGTGAAATCTGACGGGATCAGGACGGGGCCTAGAAAGGCGCAGAGTACAGTCTCCTCAGTGTCCAGTGCACTTTGGATTATGGTTTTTAGTTGACGTAGGGCAGTCTCTGTTGATCTGCCCGCTCTATACGCATGCTGACAGTGATATAAGGGGGATCTGCAAAGAATTTCATTCCTTATATTTACATATACAGGTAGTTGTCGATTGCCTTTTCCATAGCCTTCAGAAGAAAAGACGTGAGACTGATTGGACGATAGGACTTAAGGCTGAACTATAATAGTCGAAAGTAATCGGAAACTACTACAAAATCCTACGTTAAGTTTTCTTCCGCAATGTCGATTGCTCAAGTTGCCCATAATAGGGGAATGCGAACGGAAGTGATTGTCATTGGCGATTGTTAGATTCTAGTCATTTTGCCCGTGATTTGTGTGTTGTTTTGCAAAATAATTAGTGAAATCGAAAAAAATTACTACCAAACAAAATAAAAATGATCACTTTTCACTAAATCGTAGTCCTATGTACAAGCCATTTTTTTAAGTTCGACGTACATATGTGTATGTACATATGTGTAGTGTATTGTACTACATACTTGCAAGTGCATACATTACAGTATGTAAATTAAATCTAAGAACAATTATTCTGTAAAATGATAATGCTATTAATTGAAAATTGCAAATAATACAAAATTTCTTTATTTACTTTATTACTTACTTACTTTATTTTCAAACTTCCAATTTAAATTTACACAGCTGTTAAAGTCAAATGTCAAATTTTCGAACGAACGAGCGAATGGATTCGCTCCTTTCGTGAGTGAGTAAAAGTGAACGAAAACTTAACGATTCGAAGCCAAAAGCTAATATGGTCGTAGAATACAAATTCCTTGTGTTCACACCGTTTCGTATGTGGTCGTACGAACCCATTCTACTTTTATAGTTCAGCCTTTAGGCTGCATTGCTTCCATGCTTCTGGATCATTTCCATGGCTTTAAGTCGTTTTTCTAATGTTGACAAAGATTTAGGGTCGAAATCACTACTTTTCAAACGTGCAAACCATTTCCGACACGTTTGCTCAGCTAAAGCATAGTCACTCACCTCAATTCCCAATGTCGTATTTCCTACTCGAATTCGACTCCAGTCGAATATTCTTATTCCCAAAGTCATATTCTGCGAACATACTCGCATGTCTAATTGCCTTCTGTCAAAAGCAAAGCATCGCATTCGACTCACGAAATTTTCGGTATTCCCAATCTCGTATTTTGCTCGTATTTGTGGCGTATTATAGTCGAGAGCTCTTTTGACTACGGATAGTTGCTATTTTCATTAAAAAAAGTTAAAAAAAAAAACAATGTAAGTAAACAAATGAATAACTTTACATTTGAAAATGTGTTTTTTGCATTTATTCCGAACTAATAAATATTTATTAAAGATTTTTATGAAGTATTTTATGTCTACATATATTTTCCAGAAAGTGAAGAATCGTGGCCAAATGGAGTATCCTGAATCTCCTGAAATGTACGCATTGACTGATTAATTTATTTTGTTGCTTTCACATGAATTTTACCTAATACAGGTATTTGTTTCTCCTTCCCTAGATCGTTGTTCAAGGAACGGCTTTTTGTCCCAATTCGTCCATATGAACGATCCAGGACGTCTCGCAATACGTCTCCGCACTTGGACTAGTTAAATCCAAAACTAATTTAAATGTTTCTTTAGAAAGCTCAAATGTTTTTTTAATGTTTGAGTATTAAAAAAGCATGTCACAACACTTGCACATTAGTTATTTAATTTTCAAAACATATTAAGAATTCAGTAGCTCTAATGAATTGAAACTATCAGTTTAGAGGTAGATACAATCCGTTAACTGTAAATTCCTGCAGATTAGCGAACAAAAAATCGTATGACAGTGGGGTATATTTTCAGCCCGTCAAAGTAAGGGACCACTTTAAATGATATTACTTCTGAGCTACTACAGATACAAAAACAATTCCTTAAATTTCGGAGAGGCAATTAGAAGCGGTTACGAAATGTTGAAGACTTTATGTACATCTATGCAGTCATAAAAAAGTTATGGCCCTTTAAACTCAAAATTTTGAAAATAGGTTGTTCCAATTTCTTACCTTAAATGCATTTTTCTCAAAACATTTACTTCACAAAAAGCTCTTTTTTTACTACACTTTTATCTTTGGCGAATTCTCTAAAAATTATGTTAAACAACTTTTTCACGTACGGCTAACATAGGTGTTAGTAAAAGCCATTTTCCGTCAGATAAAAATGATAAAAAACTATGCAATATTTCATATTGAAAGCCGGAATTTTTTCTTTCCGGTCCATGGCAGCGAAATATTCTCATGTAGACCATTTTGCTGGCCACTTGCTGTATCAATTTGATGTAATCGAGCATTTCATTTTAATTTTGCATTTCGACTTATTCGCCCAATATCAGGCCGATTTGATCGCTAACTAATTTTCGCTGAAAAATTGACTATATTCCGCTTTGAAATATAATTGCCAATGCCAACTAAATGATAAAAGATAAAACAGAACAGATAAAGAAGAAGTACGCTGCAAAAAAAAATTAGAACTCAATTCCAATCCAACTCAATAACCTTAAAATTGCACTCAAGTATAACACACGAAATACAATTACACGAATACGACACACCCCTCTACAAAACTTTACCAGCTGCATTACTCAACTAACTTTTGTAGTGTATTGTATACACACATACATGAACATAATGTAAACAAAACAGAAAAAAAAATACGCACCAACAAAACCTTTGCGCTTGAGCGCTGACGCTGAACAGAGCAGACACATACACAAATCCATTCCACTCAGATTTAACGCGTATTCATAGGAAAAATGAGAAATACAAATTACGAAGAGAGACCGAAAGGAAACCAAAAGAAGAAAATACCACTGAGATTGGTTTCAGAACAGTGATCAATTAACAAATTAATTAAAAAAGGCATTTTGCAAAGATTTTATTCATATTGCTCAGCTTGTAGAGCACGTAGAAATATAATTTTGGACTTAAAGAACGCGTATTTTAAAGCTCTTAAAACTGATCTGAATTTTAATAAAATAGACGAAGGAGAAGTTTACCTTTTTTAGGTTCAAAGTCTAATTATTGAATTTCTTGGTTTTCGCACTTAAAATCAGATATTTTAAAACGATATCACGAATCTGCTCCTTATCAAAACCTAATCAACACAGAAAAAATTATCAAAATCCGTTTAGCCGTTTGCTGTGTAGGTCCATGCAAATGAATTTTCACTTTGTTTTATATTAGGCGTGTTTTTTTCAAATCTATATAGGCTAAACATGTTTCCGCAACATGTTTTCAATGTAAAATACAACAAAACCTTAGCCTGGATAATTATCCAGTCTTATTTTTGTATGGAGAGCTTTTTCGAAGTCTATATAGATTTGAAAAAAACGCACCTATTAGGGATGGACTGCTAGTGAAATGTCACTTTCATACAACGTCTGCGGCCAATTTGGTTCCAACATAACTAGCGCCACGTGTTTCGTGGGGACAGCAATGGGAAACAATTATCCGCCATCATACTTATTTTACGTAGAAACTGAGGCCATCTATTGCCGTATATACGAGTTACTGCGAAAATACGTTAAATTTTAAATTTTTGCCGCGTTGGTACCAACAGATGCCACTACCAAAATTTCAATACACAATTTGAAAATAGCCGTTACTTTTCTTTGTTGAACCGTAAACTAGATAAATATGGTAAATTTATTTGGAATTCATGTTTTGCGTTGATTAATACTTTGTGTTTTTGCTTTATAATGCAGTACAATTTATTAAAAAATACTTAAATCACAAACCAACGGCTTTCGTGAATTCAAATACAATCTAAGTTTCCACATTTCTCCGCTACGAAACAAGAGGGCTAGTGCTTATGTTGGAACCAACGCGAAGTTGGGTACTAGCAGTCCATATATAATATGTCAATGCCTATTTGAATGCGATTCGACTCTCAATACGACTATGAATACGGGTCGAAGTACGACATTGGGAATTGGGGTGACTATAAACTTCCACTATAATACGGTTACTTTCAGCTGCACTTTTTTTCATATTTAAGTAATGAAGTAAAAGTCCCCTCAAAGACAATTTATCCAGAACAAAGTTTGACATATTCGATAAAGTACAAAGTGTTGTTATGCACGCTGCAGATGCAGGAGTGGGAAAGGTTCTTAGCTTATAACCTTAAATTTAATTTATGGGTAGGCTGCATCTCTGAATATGAAGCTCAACGCATTGCTTGAGGAAATAGACCGGCGCGATTAAACAAAAACTTAATTATCTGCCACAGAAAGCCTATTTTTTTGTGTTCGAGGACAAAGTTAACCTCGAATATGTAATTTGAAATCATAAATATGCAGCTTCGTTTTAAGTTTAGTCTCGGGTTGATTGGATTCAATGTCTTTCCAGTAAGACATACATATATAGTAAGTTGGTAGTCAAATCTTGCGTGCTGATCGTACGTCAATAGCAAGTTCAGTAGATGTTTATGCACATTAAACAAAATTATTTGAGGAAATTATAAGGCTGCTAGACCCATTTCTATGTCCAGTTTTCAACGGGGCTTACCTTCTTATAGATTCAGATTCCATTAAACATACACGGTCATACAATGAAACCCCAAAAACCCATTCCTTTTTGTTTTATAAAAATGTACATTTATTTAATATTCATATCACTTTCTTGAGCCCACAACCGCATAAGGTCGAATAACAATATCAATAGCTTTCCCGTATATCACCGTTTCGGATACAGATCCTACCACACAAGCTTTCCCTCTTATACTTCTAAAGGCTTGCCGCCACTTAGTACAACGACTCCCTCGAATAAATACTGTCCCAAAGTTTCAATTTCTCTCCTTCTGGCAAGTCCATTACAACCAACTCATCCGATATATTCAAACATTGAAACTGCTCTGATCCTTTAACTGCCGGTGGCCATATAGTTTCACTTTTGTGACCCAGATTTGGATCTCCCGTGGTGGCAAATTTCACCACCAACGACACCATCGACCGGATTGTCCTGTACTCCCGGCTGCGATGCTTCTGCTTCTTCGCAATACCATTGTAGAAGAGATACGACAAATCATCACCATGGCAAGTACCGCGAACCTTTCGACCGCAGCTCAGAATACGAACATGGTTGAAATGCTTTGAATCGAAATCAAAGCGGTAGAGATATGTCGGTGCACTGGCATATTCCGTTCGAGACAGCACTGTTCGGTGGATGCCATGCCAAAAGTATTTATAAGAAAAGAGCTAGGAGATGGATGGGAATTAAAACCGATCTAAGGACATTCGTTGGCAAACTTACATCGCTATACTGAAGCAGAGTCTTAAAACTTGGCTCATTGTCGCCAAAGTAGGCGTTTTTTAACTTAAGACCAAACTGCTTGCGCTCTTCCTCTGTGATGGACAGGTCAATCGGTACGACTTTTTCACAGTCGCCCAGCTCTGTGACCATATCGGGAAATTTGCGCGCTTCTACAAGAAAAATTTTGAACGTTAAAGAATACGATGAAGCTCCTTCAACTTACCTGAAAACATTAGCAGCCCCTCAAAAGAGTTGCCCCCAATCAGCATTGGTATTGAGTTACTCCACGATTCCCGCATCATTTCGATTGGATTTTTAGGGATCACACATTCATCGCTGACGTAGGGTTCTACTGTTGGTCCAAAACTATACGGAATCCTGTTGTGCCTTTCTTCCTTTGTCAATAGCTCCTCACTGTGCTTGTACATTTCGCTTGGTTTTAGTTTGATTAAAAATTCACAAACATCTTTGTCTTTGTTTGGCCCATTATAACCGGCAGCCTTGGCAAGTCTATAGCTCCAGTTGTTAGGTGGGATATTAGCCCATGGTGCGACGGCACTGCCTGACATGACAATGCCTTTGTGAAATAGGCCCTTTGTCTGTTCGGTCAGCATCATGTAGTGAGTGGAACAACCGCCGGCACTCTCGCCAAAAACCGTTATATTATTTGGATCACCTCCAAAATATGCGCAGTTGTTTTTAACCCACTTGAGAGCTATAACTTGGTCCTTTAGGCCAGCATTACCAGGAACTCCCACTTCTGGATCGGAGAATGACATGAAACCTAGAATGTAGTCACATTATGTTAACCAAGTGATTTGATTGGTTTTTGTATTGTTGACTCACCCATGGGACCCAATCGATAGGTTATGGAAATCAAGACCACATCCTCTTTCATGATATAATCAGGTCCATACATATCCCTTGAAGCTTCTCCAATTTGAAATGCTCCACCATAGATCCACACTAAGACTGGCAGTGACTTCGATGGATTTAGCTAAAAAGAATAACAGGTTATCGATCGAGATCAATCTCTCGAAGATGAACTTACATTCTTTGAGTAAACATTGAGGTAAAGACAATCTTCATTGCCTTGAACTTTGTCCAGTACCAAATTCATTTGTATCGGTTTACCTCGTACTCGCGTACACCTTTTCACATCTGTCCATGGTTCCGGTTCTAGTGGCGCCCGAAATCGCAGCGCTCCAACTGGTGGCTTTGCAAATGGGATTCCTTCAAAGCTATGATATTCATCTCCATACACTGACACCCATTTGACCCCTCGAACTTTCCCATAAGTTGTTTCCGCGACCACCTTCTCGCTGGTACGCAATCGGTTCTGTCTAGACTTGAATTTTACATATCTGTTAATGAGAAAAGGTTTACTGATTAGACGATTCTGACCAGCCAGCCTTCAAATAATACTGCTGATAAGGAGTGTGAGTAATCGTGTTTTTTTTTTAGAAAATTCTTATGAGTTTAACACAAATAGAGAGTTCGTTGCTGAATTAGATGAATGCTTACATCTTCTTTTAAAAAAATATAGAGATAACACGTATTCTCTCGAGACGTGTTGGGATCACCTTATCGGCGGGTTATGTTACAACTTAAATAGATTAAAAAACTACGTAAGTACGAGTGCGATGCTTTCGCGTGGCGTCATTGGCGCAAGATTACAAGGTAAGTCCGGATCAATTGGTTATCAACCAGAGACAGAATAAAATAGCAATAATTTTATTTTAAACATTTCTTACAACCTTATTTACTTAAGTCACTTCGAACAAGGTCCAAGTCTAATGCTTGACTTTGGCGAAAGTCTTTCAACTCGACAAAACTGATAGACGATGCAATAAATACATAATGTATGTGCGTATGTACTTTATTTTATAGTTGATTGTGTGATTATAAATAAAAAATTGAGTGTTCTAAAATATATAGGCACTTATGTATACTTACTCTCAAATAATAAGATATGTTTCCAAAGAATGGTTCAGTCTTAAGAATAAGGTACATATTATGTTGCAATAAATATAATCAGCCCCCCAAATTCGAAATTCAGCTTTTTAAGTTCTGTGGCCTATTTCACCAAACTACAAATTATAACCAGAAATTTGTACCTGTAGTCACAACTACACATGTGTTATCTATCTTGAATTTGCAAAAAAAACGAATTTAAAGTGAAAATGTTAAACGTATATCAAAATGCTCGAAAAAATGCCCCCTACTGCATTCTTAAATTTCATCAAATTCGAGGTGGAGTCCACTTTGTACACAATTATCTTTATTTCGTTCAATAAATTGTGTCGTTTTCAAGTCAGCAGATGATAACCCTACTGGTATTGCTTTCCATTTTGCGGCGATTTTTCATCCATACTACGGTAACCCAGTCAGAGGTTAAAAAAGGGACAGGGTTATGCAAGCTATTGCAGCCAGACTGAGAGGCATACGTCCTAACTTCCCTGTAATGACAATTCGGTTGGGATAGAGTATAGTTAATACGCAGCCGACGAACTTATATCCTTAAAATTAAATCACAAAAGTCACTTTCTGTGTTATCGCTACTACAGTGTATTTGTCACAAAGACATTTTTTCGATTACTTTCAATAACAAACAAAACTTGTTGGAGGAATTACACGTCAACTTTCATTTGTAAATTATTTTCACATACCTACTGATCTAAATTGTTAAATTCAGTGAACTCACGGATAAATCCAATTTTCACGAATTTGCAACTTGCAAATATAACCACGAATAACTTTTAGTGAAACGAAAAGTGAAGTATTCCCAAAAATTTGTAGAATAGAACTACAAATTTGTAATTGCCAGAGTTTGGTGAATCGACGTAAATCAAAATAATCACAAATTTTGTTAAAAAATGCTTGTAAATACAAATTTGTGAGTGGGTGAAATAGGCCAGGTGAAATAGGTCTGTGTTTGGGCCACTTATTGCTACTGTTCCAAATTTTAATAGTCTACGTCAAATAGTCTCTGAAAAAAACGCCTGTGAGAGGCAAACAGACAGACCCGCTGCCGCTGGTGCATTGACGGTGGCAATGGTCTCCACTGATCGTTGTCGCGAAAGCATACAAACAATATTTCTTTATGTTATTTCTTTTCTCACAGAAAATTAACAAAGAAGATGTATAGGTATATCAAAATCTTTGTTGTGAAATAATCTTAACAAATATGTTAATTTTATTTTAGTATATTATTTAAGAACTCAGATAGAGCGACATAAATGCAAAAAAGTAAAATATAAACTTTTCTTTTTCTCATTTAGAAGTTTTTTAGCGAAATATATATTGATTTTTTTTGATCAATTTTATAGATTTAATCCAACCATAATCGATTGCAAAAAACCGCATTCAAATCCGTTCAGTAGTTCTTTTGTTTTTGCGGCACATAAATACATATTTTTTTTTAGACTTCATTTTATAATATTTAGTAGTGATTTAAAGAATATTCTCCGTTATTTCTCTTCAAAAAATCCTTGAAAAAACTTAAGAAATGGGGTCATACCATATGACACATAATAATTATGTATTTTCCATCACAAATTTTCTTGGCTTTTGAATGGAACCAAATTTTTCGGGTGTCTATTTAACCACAGTCTCGAATATATGTTCGGGTGTCCATTTTGCCCCAAACCAACATTTAGCAATATGAATTCCTTAACCTTAGAAAGATAATCATATTCTGATGTATAAAATGTAGTGATGGGCATAATCGAATGATTTGGAGAATCGAGATATTAGTACTCGAATGATTTTAAGAATCGAATCATCATTCGAGTAAATAAAAAAAATGCAAAAATCAGCAACCAAAAAAGCAAATCAAATCCTAAAACATACATATGTACTTAAAATATAAAATTATATTTTATTTTATATTTTACTATATTTTAAATATAGAATCACCATAAAAAAAAAAAATACAAATATAAATTACGTACGGAACATAAATAGTATAATACAGAGCGCAACCAAATGTGATATGAACAAACTTCTCGCTGTAATGCCTTTGTACCTAAAGTTCTCGAAAAGTTCTCACTCCTCGTGTTCTCGAGTTATTTAATCGATTCTCGCCTTCGAATTATTTTAGATCATACACGCCAACGTCCTCGTGAAGTTCTCGAAAAGTTTTCACTTCTCAGCTCACTCATCATGTTCTCGAATCAATTAATCGATTCTTGCATTCGAATTCTTTTATATCACACACACTAAAGTCCTCGAGAAGTTCTCGTAAAGTTCTCAATTCTCACTCATCGTCATCTCGATTCATACAAAGTATACATACACATGTATAAGAAAGGGTTGAAGCTAGAGTTGGGCTAAGTCGTGAATTTATATTCACAGGTATAACTGTGAACGTGATATTTTATTCACTGTGAATATAACCCGTGAATGTGAATTCACGACGATGCCACTATGAAACTATATAAACTACTATAAAACTACATACCTACATACAATGAATTATTGACTATGTAATGTGTAAATATGCATGTACATACGTTTGCATGTATTCTATCCTTATCAGTGCTGTTAAAAACACTTCGACGCAATAGTTCAAAAATATACCTACTTACTAATGATATTAACGGATGCTTGATTTCCATATGAATTTTCAAATTGCACAAATTTTATTTTGCGAAACTTTCGTCTAATTCAAAGAATTTCCACAAAAAACAAATTTTTCTTCGCTTTGTTATTGGCGGCATCTTAAGTCTTTTTTTTTTTTCTTGAATGCGTTGCGTAGTCCTAAACACCAAACAAACAAATGCGTGTACATTTCCTTATAATCCCATATTCGAATGCACAGAACTAAACTAGCACACTCAAATTCTAAGAACCGCTACAAATTTCAACCTTCATCCCCTTTTTCAACGGAAATTCTCAATGCAACCCAGCGAACAATATACATAACACACTATACATACATGTTTGTGTGCGCAAGGCAGCATTATTCAGTATAGTATACACAATATCGTTCACCGCGTTCTGCTTTGTTGTACGTATCATTCACTGCCTCGCACCTCACGTTCATACTCACGACCGCGACTTTTGTTGTGACATCGTTAATTGGGAATTTCAAACTGTGCCGTGAAAATATTCACGTTTTAGCGATTCACTGTTTATTTCCAAGTCGTTAACAGACTGCGACCGTTATTTTTCATTCACGGTGAATAATTCACCGGTAGTAATTTTTTGCTCATCACTAGTTGAAACACATCACTTAAGAAGAGATATGGCCTTGTGTTCTGTGTAAGAGAATTGAGTAATGCAATGAAATAGGAATATGACCCCATTTGAGTGTATGGCACCCTATGCCAGTGCAGTTGTAGTCGGAATGGAAAGAGAACACAACACAATATATGTATACACAATGTATAAGCAATAGCTCTTGTCATGTAGGTCTAAAGAGAAAGTAAATAAGACAACAGCAGAGAAGTAAGAAAATAATAACGAAATCATTTGAATGAATTTGTGCGATGAATCGAGATGTCTCGAGTCTTTTCCATAATCGATTATAATCGATTCTTTCATTCGAATGCGCCCATCACTAATAAAATGACACTCATGTATAAAATGTACTCACAGGGTTGTGAGTATTTCCAAATTGATGAGACTTAACTCAATGACACGTGAGTTTTCTGTTTTGGATACCTACTGGTTGGAAAGTCACGAACGCCCATCCCGTTATCCCGTAGAAAATGAGCGGTATATTTCGTTCAAGTGTGAGTCATTTTGACGCAGATTATCTTTCCAGGGTTAACAAAAAACTGTTTGATTTCGATTTTACCAACTATATATGTACTAGCTGTTGCCTGCCCGGCGTTGCCCGTGCTAAAAATTAGTCGCGTCATTTGATTGTAGTATGATAGAAAGGAAGTAGTAGGAAGCGATATTATTTAAATTAAGATTCTAAAGAATTCTGAAGCCAATACGTTATTATCTGAACTAAGTGGTTGTTCCCTATAGATGAAACGATTGCATAAAAAATTGAGGTAACCAAATACCGCTGTAAAGTGACAAAAAAAGAAAGTAAAAGAATCCTGCATTTCCCCCTTTCTGCAGATCTAGATCCGCACGCTGATGTAGCAGAAACACAACTAACTAAAGTCGGTAGCAAATATCAGCAAAATCATCCCTCCTCTACTTTGAGTCACAATCTCAAAAAGGAGCATTAATTATTAACACGAACAACCCTCTCTCAACAGAATGACGATCAATGGCAATGGTTTACCCCTCATTCAATGCGCGTATGGGTAGAAAGAAAATAAAGAATAAGCGATAGCGATGGATTTGTGGCGAAGAGAAGAGCATAACATCTACAAAAACAACCCTCTCCCAACAGAGTGACGATCAATGGCAATGGTTTACCCATCATTCAATGCGCGTATGGGTAGAAAGAAAATAAAGAATAAGCGATAGCGATGGATTTGTGGCGAAGAGAAGAGCATAACATCTACAAAAACAACCCTCTCCCAACAGAGTGACGATCAATGGCAATGGTTTACCCATCATTCAATGCGCGTATGGGTAGAAATAAAATTAAAGAATAAGCGATAGCGATGGATTCGTGGCGAAGAGAAGAGCATAACATCTACAAAAACAACCCTCTCCCAACAGAGTGACGATCAATGGCAATGGTTTACCCATCATTCAATGCGCGTATGGGTAGAAAGAAAATAAAGAATAAGCGATAGCGATGGATTTGTGGCGAAGAGAAGAGCATAACATCTACAAAAACAACCCTCTCCCAACAGAGTGACGATCAATGACAATGGTGTACCCAAAAATAATGACCAAATAATAAAAGCGGAAATTGGAATAACTCGAATTATGGAATCAAGGAATTGTATGTTTTGTTTAAAAATTAGCCTAATCTCTAATCCAGGAAGTAGACTATCTATTTACGAAAGTTTCATTCAAGTCTGTTAAACCGTTAAGGTGTTATAGAGCAACAAACATCCAAACATCCAAACTTTCACATTTATATATTAGTAGGATTATGTATGTACCTATTCATGGGGTGGGTGTCCAAAATAATTTTGGAATGCATTCTTTAAAAATCATCGAATGAATTCAATTTTGTGATTGCATTCATCGACTGCATTTCGGGACTTCAATAACAAGAATACAATCACCATTCTTAAGCATTCAAAAGATCGCATCTTTTTTTTTAGGTACCATTTAATTGAATGCAATAATTAATGAATGAATTTGCATTCTTTGCATTCATTTGCATTTTTTTTGCATTATAATTTTGCCTTATATTGCTTTATTTTACTCAATTTACCTACATTTACTTACATTTTATACCAAATAAATTAAAATTAACTCAATAAATGCACAATACTCCAAAATAAAACAAAATATGGCAAAATAATGCAAAATATTACAACTCTGATCTGTGTGAATACTACTCGCATGCACAATACTACTCTCCACTTAATCAATTTTCGCTGTTTCTACTTTGTTACCTGTTCCCCACACCACTGATATCCATACATACCACGCAACCAACCGAATTCGAGTAAGAAGCTTCTTTAGTTAGCGGGGACCACAACTAAAGACTTCAGTTGGTTGCGTGGTATGTATGGATATCAGTGGTGTGGGGAATAGGTAACAAAGTGCTTAGTCGAGTAAGAAGCTTCTTAAGTCAGGGGGGACCACAACTAAAGAAGCTTCTTACTCGACTAAGCACTTTGTTACCTATCCCCTATAATCTGTGGTTAAAAGTGTAATGCAACTATGCAACCATAACGCGACCATTTAACGCGACCATTCAACGCGACCATTCAACGCGACCGTTTAACGCAACCTTCCGAAGTCGAGTAAGAAGTTTCACTTCAAAAAACCGGCCAAGTGCGGCTCAAAGGGTTCCGTAGTTTTAAAACTACATAGTTATATTTTGTTTAAATAACTGTTTCGTTTCGTTAAGACTTAAACGACCCACCTCATATTCACTTTACCAACTTATAATAAGTAATATTACTCATTATAAGAAATTCGATAAACATTAAGAACGCAGTGTGTAGCGCATCCATTAACCTTTTTTGCGCTGTACTACTGAGTTCAGGGGTCCCAGGTTAGTTTCCTGACAAAATCCGTATTTTTATTTATTTTTTTTTTTTTGTAT
Source organism: Brachyopa scutellaris (assembly GCA_949775065.1). Lineage (NCBI taxonomy): Eukaryota > Metazoa > Arthropoda > Insecta > Diptera > Syrphidae > Brachyopa > Brachyopa scutellaris. Next base: position 41,010,729 of record OX459113.1, on the reverse strand, counting down.
AACAGCACAGTTTTGGATAGCGTTTAATTTTCTTAAAATTTTTGTTAATAGAATAGTGGTAATTTCTTGAAAAAATTTTGGAATCTTTGTTTTGAGTCCTTTCAAATGATGTCCCATATGATATATTTTTCAGAAACTATTTTTTTTTAGATTATGTATAGTTGTTTCACAACATTTTTGAGTAATATGTTGTCCATGTATGTGGACCACCGTAATGTATAAGTGTGCCAAATTTCAAGTTTCTAGGAAGAACGGTTCTTTATGTTTTTATCGTGACAGACATTTTTGAGATAGAGCTAACTTATAATGGTTCCGTATTACCATATAGGTACGGAACCCTAAAAACAAACAAAAAGCTCATTCTTGAATAGTTTCTCCTTTTAGCTCAACTAGCGGCATCTAATAACGTAACGTGCAAACTAGACATCTGCATGAATGTATTCATTTGCTTTCTCTTAATGTGTACAGTACTTCAGTGTACTCTATTCATTATACTCATATGAGCAAGTTTACTCTCAAAATCAGTACCATATTAAAAGAGAGAGTTACTGTACACAACTCGATCAGCTCACACCAAAATGAGTACACTGCTTGATTCCATTCATACAAATGAGTGCTTGCTTTGAACAAAACATGTACCATTTTAACTGCTTAAAATACACTGAGTACACTGAGTAGATCGGGTACACCCATTTGAAATGAATGCACCCGTTTGAAATGAGTGCACTCGTTTTATTTCTAGGTACATATATAGAATTGATCAACTGAAGGCGAAAAAGCTACTGATGTTACAATAAGTGTATTAATACATGGTTTTCGTCGGGTAGGTTTATTTCTTTGTTTTTGTCGCCATTTTGGTAAACGTGAACTAATAAATATGAACAGTATCTTTGTTTTATTTTAAGTTAAAGGATTATTGAAATGAATTATAAAAATAAAAGGAATATTAACTAAGAACGAAACGTTATACAAATGTAACATAAAGAATTATTAGTTAAGTATTGAAATAAATTTAATACAGCTGCGTAGCGCGTCGTCTACGTCGTCGTCGTTGGCTCGTGTGTTTGATTATAAAATTACATCATGTTCACATAAATGAAAACATTAATAAAGAAAATAGTCAGTTCTGGGCAATAAAAAATCCTCAGTCATTATTAAATGACAGTATGGTGCGTTATGTTGTGCGACCTGGCCTTTACTTTAAAGGGGTCCTGCGCCTGCCCCATATGGAAATACGAAACCATTTTAAGTTCGCTCTAAATGTGTGTCTCGAGCATTTATCTCAGAAACCAGGCAATCGATTTCGAAAGCCTTGTATGCAATGAATTGTTTAATCTGGTTCTGTTCCAAATTATTGTAATGTATTATACGTTTGTATTTACCAACATCCCGATACAATATGATTTAATTCACACCATTTTTGAATATCAAATTTGGATACAATTTTAGTTAGACGCTTATTAATTCTTAATAGTGATATTTTGATGTATCCAAATTTATATTTGCCAGAAGCAAATCCTGTGGGCACCGTAGCGCAAGTGGTTAGTGCGTCGGACTACTGAGCCAGCGGTCTTGGGTTCGAATCCCGCCGCAAACACCTAGAAAGTTTTTCACAGTGCCCACCTCTTTCGAATGTCTGACAAGCATCAAAGAGTATCATTTGTCACGATTGAGCTTCTCAACTCGCCGTTCGGAGTCGGCAAAAAACTGTAGGTCCCTTCCATTCGTGCAAACATATAACACGCACACACAAATGGTTGCGAGAAGCAGGCCCAGGTTCACCTCGAGCTGTAGCGCCAACTAAGTAAGTAAGAAGCAAAACTATTATTTACTTCTTTAGGTAAAAATAAAGGAACCCTTCGTGGGCAAGTCTGACTCGCACTTGGTCGGTTTTTTTTCAAGATGACGCCACGTTAGGTAACTGTTACTGTAAAACGTCATGGTAACATAATTAGTAACTTTTTAAGTCCAAAAGTGGATGCTTTAGGCTTGGGAAACTTGTGGTTCCAACAAGATGGTGAAACTTCACATACAGCCAATGTTACAATGGAATTACTGAGAACTTTGTTTTTAGAAGAAATTATTTTGTGTTGGTGATGTCGATTGGCCTCTACGGTCGTCGGATTTAACAGCTCCGGGCTTCTTTTGATGAGGATATCAAAAGATTAAGGTACATATGTATATGGCAACGAACTAGAAACACTTGTGCAACTTAATCAAAATATTCGTGACTTAATTTATGAAATGTGTGCAAATTAATTGAAAAAATGTTACATGAAGAGCCCGCATTTCTGAAAACATACCGGAGTAGTTAAAACGTAGTTAAAATATGAGGGGCAGCAGGGAGGCTCCTTTAACGCTAGCTCCGGCTGGTTTCAACAATGGAAAAAAAGATTTGGTGTACGTTTATTGACTGTTAATGGAGAAAAACTAGCGGCAGAGCCAGGGCCTATAGAGCCATTCAAAAAAAAGGCTTCAAGAAAAAATTGCCTTGCTTCAACTTACAGCGCAACAAATTTATAACGTCGATGAAACCGCATTGTTTTGGAAGATGTTGCCCAAGAAAACTTACGTCTCTTTGAATGAGAAAAGTGCTCCTGATGGAAAGATCGCAAAGCAAAGGGTAACCTTACTGCTAGGATCTAATGCCACAGGTACACACAAGCTCGTTCCCCTAATCATTGGAAAGTCAAAAAATCCGCGTTGCCAAAAAATTTCGAAATGCCACTGGAATACAAAAGTTCTGCCAATGCCTGGATGACAAAATATATCTTCAAGAAGTGGTTTTTTAACAGTTTTGTTCCTCAAGTAAAAAAACATTGTGAAGCAGAAAATCTTCCACCAAAAGCACTTTTGTTAATAGACAATGCTCCAAGTCATCCTGCAGAAAAAGTTTTGAAGGATCTAGGCGGAGATATTTTCACGTTGTTCTTACCACCAAACGTTACAGCTTTGATACAACCGATGGACCAAAATGCCATAAGAATTACAAAGCTGCATTATAAATAAAGTTTGCTTTCGTCTATCATTGCCAAGAAAGATGAGGACATAATTTTGACCTTCAAACATTTCAATTTGCGCCCTGCCATCATTTTGATAGCAAAGTCTTGGGAAAAAGTAACTTCTCAGGTTCTTGAAAAATGCTGGCACCCAATTCTAAATGATGTTGACGATGGGTTTTTGAATGAGGATGATTCTGTCCCATTGTCCATTCTCAGGGAACGAATAAACCTTAACAGTGGCGAAGAAGAATCCTTTAAATTTTTGCTTGCAAGAGTAGATAATCAGGAAATTTTATGTTTTAACAGCACTACACAGAAGACGAGATTCATGCATGGGTAGAAGATGACAATTTTCTGGATACAGTTGAAGACATTGAATCTGAGAGTGAATCTGATTCTGGTGATGTTATCGAAGAAAATACGGTCACTGATAAGGAAGCAGTTGAACTTTTCGATAAAGCCATCGAATGGACCAGCCAAAACCAAAGAACATTCTCGGAGCTGACAGTTCTCCAGGGTCTGCGAGAATTTGCGTTACAAAACGTACTGCGCAAGGCCAAACAATCTAAGATTACAACATTTTTTCCAAGCTGTCTTAAAAACAAATTATTTATTAATTATTTAATAATCAAAACAATTTTTTTATTAATTATTTAATAATAAAAAGAACTTTAAAATGAATATATTTTAAAAAGGACTACTTTTTGTTTCGATCCAGTAACTTGAACAATCCAATAACTTCCAGACTTCCAGCTAAATGCTACACTTGTCCTTGTACCTTAAAAGTTAGCATAAATCCTTGCTTAGCATCAAATGAAGTAATTTGAAAAGAATTATTGTAGGATCGTATAGACTGAATTAATTGCTTGGAAAAGGGATTTTCCATAGACTATTAAAGAAAAAAGTGACGCAGGTGGGTTAGCAATTTCTTCCAATCTTAATTTTCCGCTTTCTTAAATATTACAGCACGTTCTTACCGCCAAAACGTCAAAACATCTGTTGCAAGCCCTGCATTTACTTATCATAAAAAAAAATTGCATTCTTTATCCAGTTATTGAATAAGAGATGATCGAACAATTACAATACATATACCTATGTTAGCACGAAACAATCCCAATCACGTATACTACACACATGTACCGCATACACGCCTACCCGCTGGCGCTGGTGCATTGACGGTGGCACTGATCGTTGTCGCGAAAGCATACAAACAATATTTCTTTATACCTCTTTCTGTGATATATACATACACATATATTAATTTATTTATTTATTATTTACATATATTATTTATTAATTTAAGTCTTTTTTTTTTTTTGTTAAGCAAATTACCTTTTCCTGGGATGTACATGTCTTTATATATATGTAGACAGCAAATATGTTGATACTATAGACACATATGTTTGTGTATATGTATGTGCATTCATTTTGTTGTAAATATTAATTTTTTTTAATTTAATTTTTTTTTTTTTATCAAATTGATGGTTTTGTCCGTTTTTTCCCTCAAAACGAATTTTCCTTAAGCTAATTAACTTAGAAAATAAGACAATGTTTCAGTAGAAAGATACGTAGTACATAATATCACATCTTTGAATTGTAAACTGTGCGGTAGTAATCCATTGTATTTTAAAACGAAATAAATATCTATCTATCTAATATTTCTTTATGTTATTACTTTTCTCACAGAAAATGTACAAAGATATATACACCAAAATCTATGTTGTGAAATAATCTAAACAGATATGTAAATTTTATTTTAATACGTTATTTAATAACTAAGATAGAGCGAAATAAATGCCCAAAAGTAAAATATAAACTTTTCTTTTTCTCATTAAGAATTTGTTTATTGAAATATATTGATTTTTTTGATCCATTTTATAGATTTAATCCAACCAGAATCGATTGCAAAAACCGAATTCAAATCCGTTCAGTAGTTTTTTTGTTTTTGCGACACATACATACATACTTTTTTTTAGACTTCATTTTATAAAAGAAGTGAAGTGATGAATTCACTTAAATAAACAATCCCTGCTAAACGTAATCTACTAAACCAATAAACAATAAATTTAACCGGACAGGCAACTTCAAGTTATTGTCAATAATTAATTTATTTTGAATTTCTATAAATAACTATGTATGTTTTTTTAAACAACGCTATGAAGAAATAAAATTATTTATCTATCTATCTATCTATCTATCTATCTATCTATCTATCTATCTATCTATCTATCTATCACTAGAAAATTTACTATGAGCACGTATTCACAAATGCTTCAAACACATCCAGCATCTTCTATTTTTATTTTATGTATGTATTTAATAATAATTAGTATTTTTTTAAGTTGACATTATGAATTCTTTTGATTTTATTAAATCTTCATCCAGCAACCAACCAACAAACTTAAAAAAATTCCCAAATTTCACCAACTTCCTGCTTAGTCTACCATTATACGCCCTCTATAGCGCTTGTTGTTCAGGGACACCTGAACACAGATACAGCTGAAGGAGTTTCCTAAGCGTATATGCAAACATATAAGTTATCGTCCAATTCAGAATTCTAGAGTTTAACCCAAACATTTTAAAATTCATAATTAATTCTTAAGTTCTGTGCATTACTTGCAGTAAAGAAATACTTTTATTTAATTTTTTAAAATTGTTTGGCCCAACAATCATAAGTTCATATCATAAAAATAACCTGTTCGTTAAAAACTCAGACACTTACCATCCGATTGAGCTGAAACTTAAACAATATATTTGTTATGAAGCGAGAAGTGCACGTAAATCAAAAGTTAGCTGTTAGCTGTCACCGGGCATTGCTGTAGTATCAAATAAGAGATTCTGGTTTTCAGCGCCATCTATCGGAAAACATTTCTCACTTCATAACAAAAATATTCTGTGATAATAGGATGGTTTTGAAATTTTAGAGTTCCAGCGCCATCTATCGGAAAACTTGAAAACTTGCGATTTACGAATATCTCCCACATTATTACAAATCTATTGTGTAAGTTTTAGCTTAATTGTACGCTGAGTTTTGAAATTTTTGAGTTCCAGCGCCATCTACCGGAAAACTGGAAAATTTTTGAGGTATGAACACTTCAAACATCATAAAAAGTTTATGAGTTTTAAGGTATCAAACGAACAGCTCGTTTTTGTACACATATAAAGATAGCTAAAAGCCCTGGTAGCTAGAGCTTTACTTTTTTACATTATTGATCAAGTAATTTTATTTATGTACATATCAATAAAATTATAATAACAATAATAATAAAAATCGAGCTATTGAACCAGGACAGCAGTTTGGTCTTATAGTTTTATCATACAAAGGGACAAAAGGATCAAATATATCAGTAACTAAATTGTTAAACAACATAACTTTATTGTTTACGTCAGGTGAATTGTAAATACTATTTTAACAGAAATTACGACCGTGTTCTTCGAGACCATAATAATCTATCCGATGAAACGATCTGAATTCACTTCAAGCGAGCAGCGCATCGATTTCCCCTTTTAGCTGTGAGTTGTCATTTACATTCAAGCTTCTAAAAAAAGTGATATAAAACTCTTTCGTAAGCTTGAAGTTTGGCGAAAACCAAAATGTCCGTCATCTTAATATTAGCCGTGTTTTTTTCCACGGGTAGGTATATAAAAGTGCACAGAAAAGCACTTATCGCCGCTTAACGGATTTATCACCAAAAAATGTCAGCACGTACATATTTATTACAGATAATGACACTTGAGCTGTCATTGACAAAATTGAAAATTGAAAAAAAAATGTATAATATTTTGAAGAATAGAGTTATAAAGATGGAAAACTCAAGGAATGCACATTCAAATATATTTAGTTCCGATAAAAAAAATATTTATTACTGGCTGACCCGTGCTCGCTTCGCTTCGCCCGCCTGCAACTTTTTACTTATTTGCTTTATTTCCTCAAGAACGTATTTAAATGATTTTTTGGAAATTATAAATGATTCTTCAGAGCTGAAGTGTTAAGAAAGCATATTCTTTAACTTTCTAATATGTCAGGAAAGTGATAGCTCTATCTAGTACGATCACAAATTATTCTGCAGGCCTATGCTAATGTATCCAGAATAACATACTAATTTATTAATTAACTACCTGAACCCCTTCTCGCCTTGCTTCTCCCTCTTAAGGATTTCTCATGCATACAAAAATTGTAACATCAGTTGCAGCGAAGAAACATAAAAGTATTTGTCTAAGTCCACTAAATTCTGTAATAAATTTTGTTGATTAATTGCATTTTATCAATGCCGTTTCATTGTGTAACTTTCAGACCCTACATGCTCTAAAATGTTATAAAACGTCATCTACTATAGTTTATAGATAATAGAAGATTATTGTATTTAATTATAGTTAATTTTTTTTACAAAGCTTATTTGTAACCAATCTTTGAGGTTGTGTAAATTTACATGTAAATTTGCAAAATAAGCGTACCTATATGGTATATGCATGCAAAAGACAGGGCTATTATTATTTTTCATTTGTAACATGATACAAATAAAGATTAAGATTCAAGATTCTTCTTGTTTGGATGAAATTCGTAAGCCGATTAAAGAGTGATTCAAATTTAGGTTAGGTTAGGTGGTTGCCAGTAACAAATAGCAGCACACCTAGGCTTATAGAGGCCAATTGTGATCTTGGGGATATTTACCCCGCTGCTCATAAGAATCATTTGAAGTTTTGTATAAAGCAAAAAAATGTTCCCACGTCTTTTTGTGTTAAATCACTAAGATAATCGAATAAGTATTCTTCTAGGTGTCGTTTTCTGCTACGAGAGAGAGCTGGGCATGAGCAGAGGAGATGCGTTGGGCTTTCCTCCCCTTCTTCGTATCTGCAACTTCTGCAGAAGTCACTTAAAATGATGCCAAGCCTAGTTGCGAGCTGCCTATAAAGCAGTTTCCTGTTATGACACCGATGGTCGTACTTATGTACATATGTGAAGTCTTTTTTGGGGCAAAAGTTATCTGGAGTGGTTTAGATCTAGTCTATGTCAGATCTGTTTGGTGGCAAAACAGGTAGTTCCGCCTTTCAATCTAGCATTGGTTTTATTTCAAATTTAAAATCCACCTAAACAATTTGGACCACCCTGTATTTTTGAAATTAATAATAGATATTGTCTACTAGACACTAGAGAACATTTAGATTAGAGACTTCACATAGTAAATTTCTATGACACTAACTTCTCCGCACTGAAATCTATGCTTCAGACTTATTTATACTGCATCATATTTTTATAAAATTGAAAGAAACTATTTTCAATTGGTACTTCAATTGATGTATGTTCATCTAAATTGATTGCTATAATAATTTAAAAATGTGACAGTGTCGAAATTAAATAACGTTCACACATTGCCAAATAAATTGGTGAGAAAAAAGTGTTATAATTGAATGATGCTTTATGTATTTATTTTAAACTGATAAATACGTTCTTGTACAATATGTGCATGCTGTTTTTTTCTTTTTTTTTTTTTGAGCAGTAGTAGTCCAACGCACTAATCACCATGACCACGGCGACCACCTCCATTCTACTCCACCGTTAGTCGAGTTATAATCGAATATGATTTGTTGTTTTATAGATGCAGTTGTCGTATAGATTGCCCCATCGTAATGCATGCTGGATATCAAAATTATGACTTTCTTCTTCTTCGGGACATACCTACGAATATATCGTTCCTTCGGCTCTAAAACCAAACAAAGTTGAATAGATTTCGCGGTCTTTCGATGGATACATCGCCATTGGGGTATACGGTTCATTTTTCGAAGGGTCCTTAGCAATGTCAATCCATTGCTCTTGAGATTATTTAGCAGAGGTAATGATGTGAAGATGTTCTCTGTGGTGATATTCCGGCCAAAACATTCTCGTACAATTCACAAATTTGTTCCTTCATTACTTATATACAATACAAACACGAAAGAAATTAAGAAATCTCTTACCGCTACACTGCAATCGACGATTGACAATTCAAAACAAAGACTTGACATTGACTCTCACCTTGTGATCGTTGATTACTACAAAAATTAAAGAGAGAAAGTACTCAGACGTTATCATAATTGAATCACCAGTTAGAAGAAGGGAGTAAATTCATCTGACATAACTTTTGGGAAATCGCAAAAAACTGAATGACTTCTTCATACAACTGTTCTGAGATTTTTTTTTTATAGTTGAAATAAAGGGCACTATGTTTCGAGTTTTTATTGCTTTCTTCGACCTAAGAGGTGCATCTACGTCTACAGATGACATTTGCATCAAAATGTCATTTTGTGAAATTTTGTGATTTACTCCCTTCTTCCAACTGGTGATTCAATTAGTTATCCTTACATCCTTACATAGTATAAAGCAAAGCCCCGTTCGGTGTCATATTACATTTGTAGTAAAGGATCTCAAGAACCGCTGAATAGATTTTAACGATTCTTTTGGTATAAGATTACTAATTTTTCGGAGAAGGTTTATCAATTAGCTTTGAATTAGATACATTTTTAGTTTTAGAGTTTAAGGGACTACAAATGAGAAAACGAATATTCAATTTAAAACAAACGGCTATTACTTCAAAACAGCTTCTCCCATGTGATTTTCATACGCAGATTTTAAGACCAAAATCATATCTGTGCAGTTACTAGAAGCTGAATAATAGTACAAAATGCATTCCGAAGTCATTTTTTTTTAAAATCCTAAGCCGCAGCATCAGACAGCTGCAGCAAAAGGTGCTCATTATTAAGGTCAAACAAGTCGCCAGGAGGGCAAAGAAGCGGGAAATGGAGCTCCAGCAACCACAGCAACAAAAAGCAGCAGACACAATTCAGCAGCAGCCCAAGCAGCAACAACAACAGCAACAGCCAAAAGAAAACCAACAGGCTGTGCTGAAAGTAAAACGACAGCTGTCACAACAGCAGCAGAATCAGCAGAATCAGCAGAAGCAGCAGCAGCAGCAACAACAACAACAACAACAACAACAACAGCAGCAGATCCAGCAGCAGAAACAAAAACAACAACAGAAGACAACAAAGGAGAAGGTGCCCCCAATAAACACCTTTAGAATGGAACTTAAGGACACCATTGAACTATGTAAGTCGGCCATAGGCAGTAATTTTTACATAAAAAGATTAAGCGTAGATAGACATGCTATCCACTGCAATACAGTGGATCAGTATAATAAGATAAAGAAATTATTAGCGGACTCGACGACGGAGTTCTTCTCCATCACCCCGAAGGGGGAAAAGCTGCAAACTATGCTGCTGAGGGGGATGGAACCGTCCACCGAACCGGAGGAGCTCCTTAGAATGCTCAAAGAGAAGAAGTGCGATGGGCTTGAATTCGTAGGGGTCAAGCCTTTCACCACAGCAAGGGCCAAAAGGGAGAATCGGAAATTACCGTTCTTCCTGGTTCAGCTGTCACCCAACAGTAAACTGGATGGTCTACGGAACATTAAGGTCGTAGACTACCAGGTTGTCACATGGGAAAAAGTAAAGAGGAGCGATAGCATTATCCAATGCGTTCGCTGCCAGAGGTTCGGGCACGCCGCGTCGAACTGCGAGATGCAGCCTCGATGCGTGAAGTGTGGAAAGAACCACAAGTCCGAAGAATGTTCTCTGGGGAAAGAGGGGGCATCTGAGAAATCTCAGCTCTCGTGTGCGCTATGTAGGAACTCGGGACACACCGCAAACTATCGGGGTTGCCCCAAGTTCCAAGACATTAAGAAAGTGAACATGGTTCGACAGCAGAAAAGCGTAGTGAAAAGTCTACCACGTCCAAGCCAAAGTCAAACCGTCACACCCCAAATTTCCTACGCCCAAATGGCGGCAGGAAGGGGACAGACGATACAGCAACAACCGAAGGCTGCTTCACAGGCCCCACTGCCTAAAGCACCGGAGGCTGACTTGATGGCTATCTTGCTCTCTATTCAAGGGCAGATGGGTCAGCTACAATGTCAGGTACAAGAGCAGGCGAAGAGGGTGGACCAAATCTGCGCGCTTCTGCCGGGCCTAGCGCATCTCCAATCATAATGTGTGCGATGGCGGAGAATACCTTTAGGATCCTTGCGGTGAATGTAAATTCACTGATTAGGATCGAACGAAGAGCCGTACTATTTAAGTTGTTAGAAGATCAAAGCCCTGATGTGCTTTTGGTTAGCGAAACTAAGCTAAACCAGAAACATAAGTTACGGCACAATAATTATAATATAATAAGAAGAGACCGACCCAACTCTATACAAGGAGGAGGTGTTGCGATCTTCATTAGTAAAAAGCTAAAATATAAGGTAGTGTACAGTGGTGAAGTGCGAAGATTCCAGGAGCTAGAAGCATGTATCGTGTGCATCCCTCTCCATAGTGGAAAGGGGATGTACATGATCTCAGCTTATGCACCTGAAGCTACGCAACCAACTTTGTTCATTTCAGAGCTCGAGACACTTTTCCGATGCCTTAGGCTGGAGTCGGAGGAGAATTATTTCCTTTTGGCCGGGGATCTAAACGCTAAACACAGAGATTGGGGAAATAACATTCCTAACTCTAGAGGGAACCTCCTTTTTAATTGGTGGGGTCAGCACAGTGTCGAGTATAGACTCGATTTGAAAGCAACAGATAGTCCGTCGTTTCCCAGGGGCGGATCATTATCTGGATCTCCTGCTGTTCGACGTACGGTTACAACTGACTAACACGAACGGACAAACTATAAACTGCCTTCATACATTTGTGTATGACAGTGACCATTGCGGACTCAGTGCCGAAATTACAATTCCCAACGAGATTGCGGAACTTGAAGCGTTTGTTCATGCGCATCCCTACAATTATAGTAGGGTGCGTTGGACACGCTTTTCTAGAGTTATGACAAGAGCACTCTCCTCAAACTCGCTCAACCCACCATCCAATAGGAATCTGTCAAATGAGGAGATTGACGGATACCTAAAACAAATGGATGAGACAATAAAACAAACGATGGACAGGACGATACCTCGACATCAACAAACTGACAATGTAGGCAAATACCGCAACGCAACAATTAACGCACTACACTTACAGAAAAGTAGACTGCTGCCGAGATTAAAAACCTTGTACAGACGGTTTACTGACAGACAAAACTCAGAGATTAGGACACTGAAGGCGTTGATTAAAAACCTCCAACAGTTAATTAAAGAAAACTACCGATTAGCGGTAAATCTGCACTGGAACAAAAAAATTGGGGCTGTAAAAGCCAACAACCCCAGTATGTTTCCGCAAATAAATAAAATATTTCGGAGGAATAATCTCAACGACCTTCCATGTCTCAAAATTCCTCGAAATACGGACAACGAACGAATACTTGTGACAGCAGGTATAGATCCAGTAAACGCAGTCGATGACGACAATTTCTTTTTGATCGAAGATCCGCAGGAGAAGGTTGAGACTATAGGAGCGACTTTTCAGGAAGTGTATAAGGTGAATAGCAGTATTTGCCCGAACCATGCCCTGGAGAATCGAGTCCTTGTGCACAACTTCTACCTTCGAAATGAACTACAGCAATGGCGATCAGAGAACATCGGTTTCACCAAGTTCAATGAAGACAATAGGGCAAATAATGCCATCGCCAACGAAGGGATACATCCCCCGTTCTTATCGAAGGTAGAGCTTCAAGCGATCTTCGAATCATTGAGAAAGAAGAAGTCAGTGGGAATCGATGAAATATCTAACATTGTGCTTAGACATCTCCCTCTAGAAGCGGTAGACATTTACTGCATTTTGTTTAATAATGTGCTGAATAATGCACATTATCCAGCGCATTGGAAAACAGCAGTAGTACATCCTATCCCTAAAAGGGGTAAGGACAATTCCAATCCGGCAAATCTCCGGTCAATAAGTCTCCTTCCGAACATCAGCAAGGTATTCGAAAAAGTGGTCAATAGAGCCCTGACTAAGTGGGTTGACGACAAACATATAATTCCAGATAACCAATTCGGATTTAAGGCGGGGCATGATATCATACATGCCGCGTCTAAGCTCGTATCGGATATTCAATGGAACAAAAGCAAGAAACAATGCACGGGTGCCTGCCTGGTTGACTTGGAGAAAGCCTTCGACACCGTTTGGCTAGAGGGACTTTTTTACAAGTTGAGCAGATTGAGCATAAGTAAACCACTGCTGTACATACTTTATAATATGCTCACCAGTAGGCGGTTCGTTGTGAAAAATGGCAATGCGACCTCTGCGGGTATTTTTGAAATTAAAAATGGTCTACAACAGGGTGCGGTTAATTCGCCGATCCTTTTCAATATTTACACAAGTGATCTCGTAGGGTCTCTTCACCATGCTATTGCGTACGCAGATGACTTGGTCGCGTACAGATCAGGGCCAAAGATCGAGGTCATTGCAATTCTCTTGCAGCGTGACTTCGATAAGATTCAGCGATATTGTGACGACTGGAAGTTGAAGATCAACTTCCAGAAGTCAGAAACCATCTTGTTTCGGACGCCGTTGTCTGGGGCCTCATGGGACACCAGAAAGAATTGGTGAAAGTTCGCAACCATTGGACGACACGGGCGGCCACTTGCATGTCGAAATGTAGTCAGATACCTCGGGCTCTGGCTAGACCAATATCTGTATTTTAACAAACATATAGATGCTGCTCTGGCCAGAGCCAGAGGCGCTTTTGCCCTTACAAGGAGACTGTTTTATAGCAGCCAACTCGATGCGAGGGTAAAGGTTATCTGCTACACGGCCCTTATACGGCCAATGATAGCATATGGTTGTCCCGTGTGGTTCGACGTCGGACCAAGTTCGATGGAAAGGATTCGGGTGTTTGAGAGGGCTTGTCTTCGGGCTTGCCTTCGTTTATACAGAACACCAGAGTCTGAGTACAAAAAATTCTATTCCAATGCGGTCCTATACAATAGGGCTAACTTAATAAGAGTGGATAATTTCCTGATCAAGATGACTCGAAGGCACATTGCAAGAGCAATGAGTTCGATGAATAGCCTGATCTTCGGGGCTTATTACCCCAATTTCACGTACCACGGCTTCGTTCCACCAGAAGCATTCCTCTATTTTGACCAACAGGGTCTGATCCAGGATAGATCAGCGGTACCGCTAATCTTCCATGTTGCTCGCAAGTCTGTGGATAGGCGGCTCAACTACGACAGAGACGTCGCACAGAGCCAAACGGAGCGCCTCCGGTTTAGTAGGTCGGTTTCGGGGCGCGATGGGCACGATGTTGAACAGCAACATAAGAAATTCTGGTGGCTGTTAGATGCAAATGGAATTCCCTCGTCGATTCCGTTCGATCCGGGGTAGACCCCAAGGCATAGTTGGCCGCCTGTTATGTTTATTCATGTAGACATGCCGTGGCCGGCTTACGTAGGTTTAGGTAGGATAGGTCTATTTAAGTTTTATAAAAAATAACAAAAAAAAAAAAAAAAAAAAAAAAAAACAGCACAGCAATTTGCTAACAAAAAAAATATAAAAACAAATAAAAAACCACAAAAAAAAATTATAAAATAACACAGCACAAAAAAAAACAAAAAAAAATACGTATTTAATTACGTAGCTAGAGTTAAGATAGGTTAAGTAGTTGTAAGTTTTATTTAAGGTAGTTTTAAACAAAAATTAAAATGTTCTTTTGCTAAGTTTTTAAAAAAAAAAAAATTTTCTTAGCTTATAAATTGTAAGTTTAATTAAAATTCAATACTTTAAGTTAGGTTACGTCGAAAGACATAGTATAGGTATTAAGTTTAGCTTAGAGTGTCCGTGTGGGGCCAGTAAGTTAGAGTACGATAGTTAAGTTAGTTAAGCTAGTTTTAAGCACTTTTGTCTAGCATGTAAGGAATACTTGAATTAACAAATAAAAATGCATTAAAAATGAAAAATGGAGTGCTGAGGGGATGACAGCCGATGACATTTTGCTATTGCTGAAAACAGAGCTGTCGTTTCGGTAATTTTTTGGGTGCTTAATTTTTGATAACATGGTGATACTTTTCGAATGAAGATACATAGTACCAATATTCAAATATGAGAAAAATTATGAAAATGGTAAATTGTTTGGAATCAGAAACAAAATTATCTGAAGCTCACTAGTTTCCAGTTTTTTTTTTTTTTTTTTGAATTTTTCAGTGTATGTTCCTATTGATTGCCGGCTGGTTTTTCAATCCAAACATAATTTTATCATGGCCCTTGGAGTTTTCTTACCAACGTCTTACCTATAGAGTTCTATTATTTGGTATTAGGACCTGACATTGCAATCACTTTTTTTTATCTCGAGCAGTTTTTATCGCTCAGTACAATTATCATTTTCCAACCGACTAAAAAAGCACTTTTTCTGCTCGAGATCAATTTTTGTAAATTTCGGATTCAACTAGAGATTTACACCTACTTGCAGTAATACCAAAACATTTTATATGAAATGTAAACGCAGTACATCAAAATGCTATTAATTAACACAAATATTATCAGAAAAAATTAGAAAATACAAAGAAAAAATGTGTATTTAAAATTGTATTTATTATTTTTCTTTTTTTATTTATTTTCTCTATATTTCTCTATGCTTCCACCAATTAAAATGCATACTCTCAATTTGTGAATGCATGAACTATAATATGTGAACTTCAATGGTTGAATGTGTGAACACCCAACGCACAGCGCAGAGAAAAAAGTAGAAAGTAAACCCACTTTCTGCGTCTGCGTTTTTATGTGCGTTGGTTATGGGCCACCTTCCATAAGAATGCGTGTATTCTATCGGGATGTCCGTTAAAACGGATGAATAAACGCACAACGGATTCTATGGGTCCGGGCCTTCAGTCTGACACCTGACAGTGACTTTTTGTGTGTATCACAGTCGGAGCACACAGTGGCAATCGTGTGGAGTTAATAATAATTTTTTTTTGTAAGTCGCGCTCCTCCGAAACGGCTCGACCGATTTTCATGAAATTTTGTGTGTATACATATTTGTTAGGTAATGTATGAGAATAGATTGTAAAGTATATTTCATCTCGCTAGGTGACGCTGGAGTCAAGTTATTTATAACTTCTATATTTATTGACCAAAAATGCTCATATTAACAATATATGTTGGTTCAGTGCCAAAAGAGAAAATTATAAAATCTGGACCCGATAGGTAGCGCTGGAGTCAAATTATTAGGTCTATATATCGCAACCGATTTTGGTAAAATTTTCAGAGTACGTTTTTCTTATAGAATACAACATAGCATCAGTGCGGTAGCTCAACAACTGGTGGTGTTGGTACCTGTCATACAAAATTTCGTAATTTCATGTGAATATGAAAGATTTTGGTCAATTAATATAGACAGATAGACAGACAGAGCGTCCGATTTTTCGAACTCAATGACAATGTATGTATTATAAGTAACACTATATTTTTTCGACACGGGCGAAGACGGGCGGGACAGCTAGTTTTCGATGTTACGCACACTTTCCACAAACATGATCGAATGATTTCTATGTTAAATGCACCGAGATATATGGTGGTACCCCAGTACCACCTATGGGCTTTTTAGTGTCTAATTTTGTATGGGTCGGTAAGGGTTAAGGAGCCATAGCTTTTTTGTGACTGCATAGAATTACACGAAGTCTCCAACATTTTGTATGCGCTTCTGATTGCTTCTCCATTTTTGTAGCTATAGTAGTTCAGAAGTTATATTATTTAAAGTAGTCTAACCATCAAATAGGAGGTGCCTTACTTCGACGGGCTATAACTTGGATGGGGTGGAAATAGGCATGGGGCATGCGTTACAATTTCTTGTTCAATAGAACTTTAGGAATCTCCAGTTAAAGGATTATACTTCTTAACTGAGACACCCTGTATACATATGTATTTATTCTGTGATGTATAATTGTATTCAATAACTAAATAAAATTTCAATCAATCAATCAAAAAGTGCACTTATTTATATAGGTATATAGGTATTAGCCACACATGCATACTCTCCAGCCCCAAGACTAAAAATGAGCTCCATTTTTTCAACAATTACAAAAAAAGTGAAAAATATACACAAGTGGAAACTATAGGATTATGTGGATGTACATAATGTACATATTTATGATGAGTTGCCTATTGAATCTACTACTGTATAGCTTCTGATCTTAATGAAGTGTCAAACGAAAATTCATACCAGTGAACTTGAATTTAAGTGTACATAATTAATTAAAGCTTAATATTCAAACTCAATGCCCACAAATGAGTTTCATATAAAAAGACTGATACTCATTGTTGAATCTATTAACACAATAACGAAGTTTGTTAGTATTTATTTTAGTCGAAAACTAATAAAATATTTATGAATTAAACGCTAAGTCATAAGATAAGAAAATCATGATATTGCAAAATATAAGTTGTAAATGTATTTCTTAACATATCATAATATTGCAGAGGAATTAGTTACACATGACTAGTTTCAGTATATCATAAAATGTAAGCTTACCGTATCTTAAAGTATCTGTTTAAAAAAAAAATACATAGATAGACATATATCCCGTGAACAAACATTTAAGACCACACGTGCTTTTATACTGACTACAATTTAAAATTGTCGAACACTTTAGAACTGTGCACTATGACCTTACACTTAAGTTTCCTCTGACTAATTTATCATTTAAAGAACACATGTACGATAACCTATCTGTGTATCTATAGTCTGTAAGATTACAGTCAGCGATTTTTTTTTCGTTTTCTTACTCACTTACTAACTTTGATTTATTTAAGCATTCGGACTTTTGATAAGACCATGTATCTCGGTATAAATTTTGGAAATTCGATGACCAGGTACATACAAGTACACGTGTACTTACTAGGAAGTCACCTAACCACTTTTTATAAAAGTTAATTTCTATCTTTTGCAATAATCGATGTTAGTCCAATTGTTATCAAGATTCCGAGAGTGTAGATGTATTTGTACATACATATGTATGTCCATATTTAAAGTACCAATTATCTAGATGGCATTTACTCCTACCAATTGTAGTTACACACGCACATCTTTACCAAACAACACCCACCCGCACAGTGTTGTGGTAGTGAAGTAATTAACTAGCTGACCAGAGGACAAGCGTTCATTTCTTTTCGGTGTGTCAGTGTGGCTTATGCTATACACGAACGTCAATGCAATTTCAGTGAGGTGTGTATACAACAAGTTGTGGTGTGTGCCATAAACCCATTGAAACACCAAATGGGGTGAAGTGAAGTGAAACTTCACTGTTGGGTGCGATTTTATAAAAAGAGTTCCCATTATGTACGAGTACCCACTTCATTTGACAGTTTCAATTTTACATTATACGAGAAAATTTCAGACACTTTCCAGATGCCAAAACACGCAAATGTGAAAAGAAGAAGCAGCTAGGGCTGAAGTTTCACGCGAATAAATGTAAAATAAATCCTAGGGTGTGGCGCGCAGTACCATGGGAACCACGGACAGGTCCCAAATCCCACAAGATTTCAATGCTTTCCACATTCTTACAAAAACAAAAACATTATATGTATCATGTATGTAAATATATGTAACATAATCTACATAGGCACACAAACTATAGTTTGGGTTTTTTGTTTTGTTTTGTAGCGGACTTACAAAGCACTAACAAAAAAGCAAAAAAAACATTGTAGATTACCGCATAAAATTTAAGTGTAATGTCAAACTAAAACTATTAATTTAACGTTAAATTTTAACTTTTAACCGAAGTCCAATGATATCAAAAGGAAAAGTTATATTACCGGTAAACGTCGTTTATGGCGTATATATTGCCCAGACTTTAGATTACTTTGTATTCTGAACTGGTTTATAAATGTGCTTTGTACGATTTCATATTATATCTAGAAAATTACATAAAGGTCAGAATTAAAGTGAGACTGGTAGGCGTCATCTGTGACATTTTTTTTATACCTAAAACAAGAAATTAAATGCCAAACCTGCTAAGTATGCCTGTATTGCCGGAGTCTACATACATACGACGAAACAAGAAGTAACTTCTTATCGTGTCAACAAAGCAATAAGTCTTTAAGACATATTAAAGACCAGTTGATCAACTGCATATTGAAATATGGTAACAGAGGCAGGCGCAAATGCATTGCAACCGAAAGTTGCACCCTAGAGAAAAAGCATCAACACTTGACCTCCGAATACCGCATTAGAAAGCCTATTCTAGCCAAGTACATACGAGTATGAGTAAATGTATATACGAGTACTCCACCAGTAATAATATCGTGGTGAGCTCGAAATGCGATTGAAGTTTATACTGAAAACTCTCGCGATTGTGGTATCAACAAGAACTAAGATCAATACTCCAGAAAGGAACTCAAATGTTGACAAAATCAAGGTGGTCATCGAAAACTCAGTGATATGCTTAAAAATGATAAAATTACTGTATACCATATTTTAAAGGAGATAGCTTCTTTTATTGCGACGAAGCTAGTGTCTAGTGAATATGCAAGTTTGCTGTCTATGACCGAAAGACCACCTCAATTCGTGTACCTCCTATACGTATTAGATAAGACCCTAAAACAGTTAAAAATAGATGACCACGGTTTAAATGTACCATAATACCATGACAATACTTTCCAACCACGAACAAAATTAAAAAGAGTTTCTTACGGACTACATATCGGGATAGTATCCACCCACAACAGGCGTTTTCAACTTAGTTTCAAAAGTGTTAACTTTTTTTGACAATGATGTCATGAAATTATTTGGAGTAATAGCTATAGACCAGCGAAAAACAACATAAGTAATTTTCCCGCAAATATAAATATGGAAAAACAACATAAGTAAAGATTTTCCATAATCTTTGACACATGCTCATATGCTCCAGCGGTTTCTGAAACTAATGGAAACATAAGTAACTGTATAAAAACCTATTTTTCTCTTCTTTATTTTTGCGTCAAAAACTTTCTTATACGAGGGATATTTTTTTGTGAGCTCTACTACTCTCCTGGAAAATTGTAAAAAATGGCTTGTGCTGCTTTTCCTTGCTGCGAAAAATATTACAGCAGTCCTAATACTAACGTATTTTTGTTTGTTTCTTTTCATTACGCTAAACGATTCAGGCCCATTCTTAAATCCATATTTTGTGCAAGCACATATGCACGAATTGGCATCACTACTGCTAAGAAAATGCTGGAGAGCTTAGTTTATTGCAGTTGCACATTTACTTTTAGTTTTTTCTGCTAATAAATGGGACATTTTTTCGTCGTATATATGTATTATACATATATGGTCATCCTACAAAAGGTGTCATTTGAAAGATCACCTAAAAGTACGACATTTTACGTGGTCTGCTGGCTGCAATTCTTGTGACAAGATTGTAGGCCAAGACATTTTTGCAATATGCAGTGCACAATTCGGCTAGGCACAATTCCTGTGATCGTTTTAAAAAAAAACACACCTGGGTTTTCAGGCACACTCTCAGCTACTGAGCCGACATTTTCAACTGCAAGACGAACATGAGTTGGAGTCTTCACATCACTAACCTATCCGAAACGTTCAAATTTATCGATTAAATTCAAAAGCAGCACGAACTTTACAAAACTTCCGCGATGTGAATTTTCGCTATTTCAACACGTTGTGCGAGTGTGTATCAATCCATATTTGATAATCTCCTAGTTTTTACTTAACAAAAGTCTTCGCAATGATAGTTGAATGTTAGGTAAGGTTAGGTTAGCGGGCTGATGAGAATAGTTACATCACCATCACACTTAGGTCCTTGTGGACCCATTGTGATACCCATAAAGTGTTCCCACCCATGGTTCTAATGTCTTGTATGTATCAGCCACCCCGACGCCCTGGCAAACTGAAGCAGGTCAGATGGTGATCCATCTGATAATTCGTCGATGTCTTCAAAGAATGAATGAATGTTGACAGTTCAACAATAGTACATCTTGCTGGATGTCAATTCAAAAAAATGGCAGAATAGAAGTCCTATCACAGCTTCAGTTAAATGCGATTATACCTTATTCCCAAATATGATGGTATATGGCTCCATAAAAAAACAGCTACCTTCCTACACATTGCAACATATGTATGTATAGGTAGGTATTTTGTATAATAAACTAAATATAATTATTTATATTTTGTTTACCCTTTTTCTTATCGTTTTGAAATCGGCGAGATCTCGTTAACAGCTTTTGAATTTTATTGCATCGATATTGTAGGTACATAATATTATTTATATTATTAAGCGGACCGGTGCAGTGGTCGGTTCCTGAAGACAAACATGTGGTTTAAAACGTAACCGAATCTTTATCGCAGGGCAAGTCTAATAATTCATTTTTTGCAATAGAAATGTCCCCAGAATAGTTTCAATGGCATTATACAAGTAATACCCAAATATACCGCGAATTGTTCACTCGATTAGTTCAGGAGGATAGTTCTGTCTATTTCAAGGTAATTCTGTCCACAGATTTAGACGCTTGTATACGCACTTTATTCGTTCTCAAAGTATTGTAATGGTAGTTTATATCTATATGCTAAAAAGATACAAATTATTGCAGGATGATCACTTAAAAATATACAACGAGAGTAAATCCTTTTTTCCATAAATACACGTGTAACTTAAGCGAAGTGTACATAATACTCGTAAATATGTAGATATTTATAGAAGCTCTGCCTATTTTGATTTATGGTTATTGTTTTCGAATGAGAAAAAAAAAAACAAACGTTGCTTTTTTTTGCATAAACAATTTTTTTTTAATTACTTTTCTCTTGTTTTCTTAAAACCCAAGAAAAAATATAAATGAAAATTGCTTTCGTTTGAAATATGCTTTTATACTTGAAAATATCTAATTTCAGATTCGATTAGATACTAAAAATAGGGTCCATCAACCGGACATAGCTTCTTTCTTGTTAACTCCACTGTAGGCTTCCGGTGCTGGTGGTTAATTTTTTATAAACTTAAATTAACCAAGGATAGAGAAGCGTGTGCGTATCTTTAGATAGAATTCCACACAATTTATTCCAATCGACCACTTACCTAAAGGCTATTTTCAATTGATCCGCAAATGAAATATCGAATGCGGCCATAATCACGACCGTTGTTTACTCAATGTCCTTGAATCGATTCGCGCGACTCTCGTAAAACACGTTCACTTTTCAAAAAAGAATAGAAAAGTAGGTAATCTCACTTTAAATTCAAATGCACGGAGTATCCTCTCCAAAAGAAAAGTATCTAAGGCATACTTTCAACAATATAAATGAAAATTGCTTTCGTTTGAAATATGCTTTTATATTTATTTGAAAATATCTAATTTCAGATTCGATTAGATACTTAAAATAGGGTCCATCGACCGGACATCGCTTCTTTCTTGTTAACTCCACTGTAGGCTTCCGGTGCTGGTGGTTCATTTTTTATAAACTTAAATTAGAGCATACGGTAGCCAAGGATAGAGAAGCGTGTGTGTACCTTTAGATAGAATTCCACACAATTTATTCCAATCGACCACTTACCTAAAGGCTATTTTCAATTGATCCGCAAATGAAATATCGAATGCGGCCATAATCCAACCGTTGTTTACTCAATGTCCTTGAATCGATTCGCGCGACTCTCGTAAAACACGTTCACTTTTCAAAAAAGAATAGAAAAGTAGGTAATCTCACTTTAAATTCAAATGCACGGAGTATCCTCTCCAAAATAAAAGTATCTAAGACTATTTCACTTTTGCGCCTGTCTCGCACAAGGGTAGCTACCGAACTGATGACGATTGGTGGCAGCGAATAGCTCTACCAGGGCAACTCACACGTTAAATTAACTTTATTCGCGTCGTTCGATATTGATATGAACATTCCCATCGGTCGTTGTTGTCATCGTCGCGTCGGTGACGGTAAGGCGGTCGAATACGACTTGTTCCATCAATATTCTTCAAAGCGATTGCTTGAAAGCTTTTTGAATGCCTTTGTTTTCCTTGGACTAAGACTGGCAGCTGAACTGAGAGATTGAGTGAGTAAATTTTATTTGCGAGTGTCGGTTCCGTTTGTTTTGCATTTAGGACAGCTCACACGATGTAAATGAACGAATGAGTATCTGTGTTATATTTTGGGGAAGAATTTATTCAAAGTTCTAGGTCAGACATAATAAATATTATAAACTTGTTTATTGATTCATGCGTATGTTTGGGTATTTGTCATTGTTTACAATTCGCAGTAGATACTGTGTGTCAAATCGTTGACTGTAGAGTTGTGCTTTTTTGTTTAACATAACATCTTTTTATTAATTCGTATACAAGGCGGGACGGAAAGTGATGTAGAATATTGGTAAAGGTATGAGGGAGAGTTCGAGCTGTCTTGGAGTCAGAAAATGGAATGTTTCTAGGAATTTTGCCTTTCACACAGCTACGCATGTCCTTAATTGTAAATGACTATCGATGACATAGTGTGCCGAAACCATTTATCTTTAATTTCTGCTCTCTGAATTAATTTTCATTTAAAATATAATAACTCAGCTCCGACCCATCCATTGGATCTCTAACACTGCATTTAGATGTACGTAAATTGAATTACATACCTATTAAGTTTTTACAAAGAAGGACAAATGGCTAATGTTGGCTTAGAGCCGAAGGGGTTTTATTTAATAAGTATTTGCTAAAGAATAAAAACGTATCTTCAATTGGAACTCATTCAACTCGCTTCTTATTATTTTCTGAGTATGTTTTTGTTGCGGCCAAAATTACTTAAGTGGATATGTTCTATGAACAGTATTGTATTTGGAGCAATACCTTGAGTGTAATTAAGCCAAACAATAGGGGGCTACAGTAAAAATAATTTAAAAAAAACTAAAACCCGACTACGGGAAAAACTTACTACAAAGTACGAAACGAGATGAAAAAAAAAAAGAATATTCAGAGTAAAGCAGTGGTCGCCATCCACCATCTTGGTGGATATTGAAACGTGTGTAGTATATTTAAAGGGCTAATGTCCATGTAAACTAATTTATGTCAGGAAAAAAAGTAATATTACTTACTTACTTTTGTGGCTCTACAGTCCGGAGTAGACCAAGGCTTCAACCAACAACTCCTTCCAGTTAGTCCGGTCCTTAGCTAACAGCCTCCAGTTGCACACTCCACCTTAGGCGAGGTCGTCCTCTGTTGCACTTTGCGCTCCGGGTTAGAACCGAAAATTCTCCGAGCCGGAGCGTTGATGTCCATATGCTCTTCATGTCCTATCTTAAACGCCCAATATGCAGTTTTTTTACCAGGCCGATGTCGCGGTATAGTTTGTGGTTGAACCTTCTCCTCCAAAACCCGTGAACGCAAATGGGACCGAATATCTTACCAAGGATTTTTCTCGAAGCGACCAAGGATATCTTAATCCTCTTCGATAAAGTCCATGCCTCAGTTCCATATAGCAAGAGTGGGATGATATAGGTCTTATATAGAGTCTCCTTAGTCGATCCGGTTAGGGCCTTCTTAGCCCAAAGAAACAGCGGTTAGCAATCGTTATCCTTCGTTTGATCTCGGACGAAATGTCATTTTTTGGTGTTATGGCAGAGCCGAGGTAAACAAAGTCCTTTACTACCTCGAAGTTGTAGCTGTCTATTGCGACGTTTTGTCTAATGCAATCTTATATCACTCAAACCTCTTCAAACTAGAAGAATCTATTTTCTTGTCTCATTTGCGAGAGATGTTGTAATTGGACAAATTAATTCTGCTTCCTTATCATCTTTGTTTAAGCTTTATTCACCAACTCGATCCTTAAGACCGAGGGCTTTTTACTTCTTTTCAATACCTTTTCACTCAACAAACTATGGCTGTAATGAGCCAGTCACTAAAGCCTGTTATTACTTTAATAAATATGCCGATATAATTGATCTAAATTGCTCTAAAGAAGTATTCAAAAATATTATCATGAACGGAATTGTATATGATGAAAGGCATTTATACTTATGTGCATATATGTATATCTATATTATACTAGGAAAATTAGCTCTAAGAAAGTAAATTATACTAATAATTGTACTTATAGACTACAAATAAATAAATAAATAAATAAATTCGTCGATGTTGGGTATCCCTTTTTGTTGACAGCATATACTTACTTTGTTTTGCCCTCGTTTACTTTACTTACTTAGTTGGCGCTACAGCTCGAGGTGAACCTGGGCCTGCTTCTCGCAACCATTTGTGTGTGCGTGTTATATTTTTGCACGAATGGAAGGGACCTACAGTTTTTTTTTGCTGACTCCGAACGGCGAGTTGAGAAGCTCAATCGTGACAAATGATACTCTTTGATGCTTGTCAGACATTCGAAAGAGGTGGGCACTGTGAAAAACTTTTAGGTGTTTGCGGCGGGATTCGAACCCAAGACCGCTGGCTTAGTAGTCCGACGCACTAATCACTTGCGCTACGGTGCCCTCGTTTACCGCTAAACCCATTTTAGCCGCTTCCATTCCTACACTCGCAAACGCACCGGTGACAGCTCGCTGTGTTCTACCAATGCGTATGCAAGTAGTTGAACGGACTTTTGGAAGATCGTTCCTTGTGTGTTGGCTTGTGAGTTTCGAACAATTCTTTCAAGTATGATGTTGAAGAAGTCGCATGACAGGCCGTCACATGATCTGAATCCTTTTTTAAAATCGAAGGTCTTGGTGAGGTCATTATCGACCTTGATGGAGCAACGAGGCCTTTACACAATATAGACGATGTTGAGGAGACTGAGCCCTCTGTAATTGGACCAGTTGACGGGGTGTCCTTACTTGTGGATTTGGCAAACGATGCTGAAATTCCATTCATCTGGCTTACTTTCATCTGACTTAATCTTAAAGATGAGTCAGCACAGCAGTCATCTCTAGGTGCTTTAAATAGCTGCACGGGTAGACCGTCAGGCCCAGCAGCCTTGGATATTGCTTTTCTCACTTTATTTTGAAGAAGGGGATGGGAGTTTTTGTTATCATCATCTAAATTGAATGATTTATTCTTCCTGACAGCGGAGTATTGGTCTTCGTCGCCGTTATACAATTTATACATATGTACATATGTATCTATTTAAATATTTGTTATATAAGTTTTTTTCAAAGCAAAAAAATAACAAATTAATAATGATAAAGTTGTAATTTCTCTAAAATTCTTAATTTGATCTTAGTTGTAATTCACTGCTCCTAATTCTTCATTGATTAATAGAATTAACGGATTCTCAACATTAAATATAATAAATACGTGTAAACAGTGCTCTGCAGACAAGCCCTTCAGGCTTTGCAGACACAAAACTTTATGTTACAATTTTTTAATCATTGAATAAATACTAAAATACAAAAATACAATACCACAAGGTTTCCCTTGTCATCTCTGCCGGTTTCTGTATGGGATTTGTTTTGCTGGCACATTCTTTTTACCTTCTGGTACAACTTCCGTACATTGTTTCTGAAGAAGCATCTCTCAATATCCTCGATCGCACGCTTCTCGTGCTCTTTCTTTTTCTCTCTATAGTATATACTTTTTCTGATGTTTGAAGTGTTCGTACATCCGCTAGATGATGCTGGAACTCAAAAAATGTTTAATTCACCGTACGATTAAGCTGAAACTTACACAATATATTTGTAATGAAGTGAGAAATGTTCGTACATCAAAAGTTTTCAAGTTTTCCGATAGATGGCTCTGAAACACCAAAATTTCAAAACCATCCGATTGAGCTGAAACTTACAGAATATATTTGTTATGAAGAGAGAAATGTTTGTAAATCAAAAGTTTTCCAAGTTTTCCGATAGATGGCGCTGAAAACTTAAATCTCAAAATTATTACTACAGCAATGCACGATGAAAATGGATTCAGAATTATATTTACGTACAATATGTATTCAATTCCAAGAACTTCTTGAAAAACATTTGCAAATAAAATTCGTGCTTCCAGATGACATCGTTCGGTACCAAAAATTACTCGAAGAAATTTCAGAACATTTTATGACATAAACACTATTCTTAATGGGTGTAGCGAAGCGCACCGGGAAACTACTAGTATTTATATCATAAAAACAAGTTTTATTGGCTATGAATGACAGCGAGATTTTTGTAATAACTCTCAAAAAAAGAAAAAAAAATCTAGAATTTACTTTTAATTTTTCGAGATTATTCTAGATTTTTTCACATTCCAGATTCTTTCATTCTAGATTTTTTTTTTCTCGATTTTGTGCTTTCGAGATTTTGTCACTCTATATATCTAATGTTGTAATGATCCCGGTCTAGAATTAATATGGCAAATCGATTTTCGTATGTATATAGGTACTAGCTGACCCGTGCTCGCCTTGCACCGCCCCGTGCCCTTTGTTAAGGCAAAGCAAATTGTATTGAAGATGAGTGCCGTACTATTTTTCCGAATTTACCAACTTAGAGATGGAATTTCAAAAAATCCTCTCTTAGCAGACGGCTTTGTCATTATAGGAATATACTGTACTGAATGTACTTTCGGCCCTTTAGGTCCAGCGGTTCGGTCTAATGAAACGATTAAATGGTGTTTGATTGTAAAATATGAGCAATTTACAAACCGAAGTGCACAGCATCAAGTTGTTCGCTCAAATGATGTGCTTACTATTATCACAGTTACATATTTATAAAATCTTGCTGTCCAAGAAATTATTTGTTTGAAAGTACAAAACCCAACGAAATGATCTAATTTTTCCGCCCTTTCGTTGTGCCTTCGCATATACATACATACATAATATGAATGCACATACGAATACGCGGTAACAAAATTCCCATTCATGAAAGTTTCAACACCTGCCGCAGTAGGTACTATGAAAATCACCACGGTATACGGGTATAGTCCCTTTTCCCCTTCCCACATGCCCCTGTACACTACGAAGTCACATTCGTTGGCTGTCTGTGCATAGAAAGATAGATAGATAGCTGTTACCCGCCCGGCATTGCCCGTGCAATTTTTTGGAATTTGAGTTTGCTTATAAAGGGTGATTTTTTAGCTGGTTTGGTTTTGGCAACACTGGTTTTGACAGCTGACGTGTGTTTAGTACCTTGTGTCACTGTCAAACAGCTTCAGTTTGGTTTGCAATTTAACCATGGATCGTCTTACAAATGAACAACGCTTGCAAATTATTGAATTTTACTATCAAAATTCGTGCTCGGTTCGAAATCCGAGGATCCGCTTTTTTATCGAAAAATTGTGTTCAGCGATGAGGCTCATTTTTGGTTGAATGGGTACGTAAATAAGCAAAATTGCCGCATTTGGAGTGAAGATCAGCCAGAAGCATTGCAACAGCTACCAATGCATCCCGAAAAAGCCACTGTTTGGTGCGGTTTATGGGCCGGCGGCATTATTGGGCCATATTTCTTCAAAGATGATGCGAATCGCAGCGTTACTGTCAATGGTGAACGCTACCGAGCGATGATAACAAACTTTTTTTTGCCCGAAATGGAAGTTCTTGACTTGCATGATATGTGGTTTCAACAAGACGGTGCCACATGCCACACAGCACGCGAAACAATGGCGCAATTGCGAGGCGAGTTTGGTGAACAGTTAATTTCACGTTTCGGGCCGGTCAATTGGCCGCCTAGATCGTGCGATTTGACACCATTAGATTATTTTTTGTGGGGGTATGTCAAGGTTAATGTCTATAGGGACAAGCCCGCTTCGATTGACGCACTGGAAGCCAACATCCATGCATTCATTCGTGAGATACCGGCCGATATGTGTGAAAGAGTATGCCAAAATTGGACTCAGCGGATGGGCTACCTGAGACGCAGCCGCGGTCAACATTTGCATGAAATTATCGTTAAACATTAAATTGCAAGGTTCAAACTATCGATTCAAATAAATATTTCATTCATTTTTTCGAATTTTTTGTGTTTTTTTTTTTAAAAAAGTTCTCAACCTCTTAAAAAATCACCCTTTAGAATGCTATTTCAGTCCATGTGCAAAAATTCAAATTTCAAAAGTGCCACATACACACAACACACTATGACGTCACCCACTGCTGCATGGCTGTTGGCATTGGCATCGCATCGGTTTCACTGAAGGGAAATTGTCGGGGTGATTTCATAGCTCAGCTCCAGGATAACGCAGAAGGATGATTTATACCTTAAATTAATCCTAATAGAATTTCCTAAAAACTGTTTTCTTTGGTTTTGAATCCAATAAGCCATTGATGAGTTAGGGCTGTGTAATGACAGAAATTTGAATTAATATATTAAGGAACTTTATTTTTACGAATTCACCCACTTAGAGACGTCTATGTCATTAAAGGAATGTACTATCCAAATTTCAGCCCTTTAGGTCCAGTGGATTGGTCTGTGCGTTCTCCGTTAGTCACACAGTTCTATATGTATGGAAAAAGGATTTTTCCGATTTCACCCACTTAGAGAAGGAATTTCAAAAAAAAATCCTCTCTTAGTGGATGTCTGTATCACTGTAGGAATGTCCTGTCCAAATTTCAGCTCTTTAGGTCCAGCGGTTTGGTCTGTGCGTTGTCTGTCAGTCAGTCAGTGAACTGTTTTATATATAGAGATAGATATTCTCACAAATTCTTCTTCTTTTGTCCACAATTATAGCTATGAAGTTTTGTAAGACGGTTGTTCCTCTTGTACGAAAAAAAATGTAACTCTATATTAGCTTCATCGGTCGCCATCTTCACACAAAAAAAATATTCGCAATACAATACTAAGGAAGACCAACATCTGCAAAAAAAACTTCTGTGCTGAAGGTTATATAACTGTGTGATGTGAACAGTGAAGTTGCTTAACGGCTAGAACAATGCCCTCCCAGAAACTATATGTATTTACGAATTTTTTTGTGTGTTATCAAATTCAGTTCTGTCTCTAGACCCTGCCCTTTTCGTTTATTGAAACTAAAAGATAGAAAAACAGACTCGAAGACTAATTAAATTAATTAAAAAAAAGATCTACGTAGTTCAAAGGTGATCTGTAACGCCTAACAAACAGTGATTGCATGGGATATGTAAATACATGTACTTACTACTGCAAAAAATAAAAATAAAAAATTGAATACTAAGCATAGGATAGTATAACCAAGAAGATACTGCTCAGCTCAGGATTTGACTAAGGATACCCAACCGCAGGCAAAATATAAAAAAAGAATACAATTTTATGGTTCGTCGCTTTTGCAACCGAATTGTTTACACGTCGTGAACACTGCTGCCAAAAACAGTCTTGTCTACCTAGCATATTCCCGACAAAAAAGAAAGAAAATACTGAGAGTATAGGTATACATGGTACACGAGTATGTTGCACGGCAACAAAGCCGCATGAATATATTCCCGTTACACAAATTTGCAACACTGTGTTTATTTTGGCCTTCCTTTTATGGTTAATTGAACAGCAGTCAATTTGGGGACGAAAACCCATTTACTTTCGTATGGCGAACGACACGAGGCCGAGCTTGTGAAACAAGACGATGCCTGATGTCTTCACCATTTTGGTAGGTTTTCCAATCAGCGGAATTCGTAGTTTACAACGTTAACCAACGAATTCCATGTTCATATGGCAACGATGAAAGCGTCCAAAAAGAATGACGAATAAATACGGAGAAATATTTCCAACGGGTTTGTATAGAGGTATACTCGCTTTTGGTGGTAAGGGTGGCTGACTTGAGTGCAAATTTGATGGGAAAAGGGATTTTAGAAATACTGTGTCCGACTAACAGTTTATTGGTTTAATCTGGGTTCAAATCAATTGAAATGTAAAAAGTCAATAGTCGAAGGACAAGCTATTAACAAAATATGTACGTATGTACATATGAAGAGTGCTCGGTAAAAAATTCTATCCGATGTGCTCCCCTGGTGATATTTTTTCAAGAAACCGAAAATGTTAGTGAAAACAATTCCGTGGATCTAAACTATGTGATGAAACTATATGAAACCAAGCCCATCAACTGCTAAAGACTAAAGATCTACAAGCCTCTCGTCATATCTTCTTAAAACGCTCGAGAGACTATTCGACCTGGAAATAAGGAATAAACTCGAAATAAAGAAACCTTTATGTAGCGCACAACATTCATACTCCAAGGGTTAATCTGTGGCCTCAGCCCTCCGTGAAGTTGAAGTTAGAATCGAGAAATCACATTGACACTCTTTCTGGATATAGAAGGAGCCTTTAAAAATCTGAATATGGAAACCATTATATCCTATCCAAGAGAACATGGTTCACAAACCATCATGTTAAACTGGCTAAGGACTATGGTGAACAGCATCTACTTCGATAAAGGGGACAATTCAATCAAGAAATCGGTCGGGCGAAGAACCTCACAAGGCGGAGTTTTATCCCCTTTTTTGTGGAACAAAATTCTTAAGTTCCTCCTTCCTTCTTAAACTATGGAAACCAAAAAAAAAGTGCATATGCCGACGATGTAGCTATTCTTCTAATAGGTAAATTAATTTCTACAGCAATCGACACCATTGATTCCTTACCTACGGGTGGGGTGCGATTAACACCAAATCATACCTTGGGTGCGCTCAAGTCTACACCACAACTTGGTCTAGAATTGCCTATACACTTTGCACGCATTCAACTCTCCGTAAGAAATAAAGCAGCTGAAGGAGCTCTCAGATCATTATTACATAAATTATAAATAGAAGGCAAAACAGTTCAACCCCTTTTTAGCTCCCTTAAACACAACTTATTTGCTTGATTTTTTTTTGTTAAAAAGGTTATGAATGTCCCAATATATTGTATCTAAGTCAGGTGAATTAAAAAATATTAATACGTACGTCTCTCTCGCGGTCGAATTTCAACCACAGGCGATACTAGTTAAGAGAAAACGACAACTGGAGGCCCCGTTTGTTTTGCCAAACTTTCATACAAGCCGATTATGGAAACGTCTTACAATCTGAGATATACGCTATTAAGGAAGCAGCACAAATTGTCCTCACAAAAAAATTACTTGTAACGGAGATCATCATCTGCGTGGTCAGCCAAGCCGACCTGAAAGCACTGGAATCCACTTAGGTGAAATTTTGTCCGCGGCGACCGCTAGAGCGGGCGCTGGGTGAGTTCAAAATGCATAGAGAACTGCCTCACGGCACTTGTAACTGGCCAGGAACGGCTCTAACATGGATATAGCTAACTGACAGGCAGGGCATACCTATGCAATAGGAATCATGGCCAGAAGATACATATAGCATCGCTACAAATGCATTGAAGTGGAATCTATAGCACACTATCTACTTATGTTTGTCACTGCAGGGCTATTCAAGAACGGCACCTATCTTGTACGGGAGCACGGTTCTTCGACGGCCTGGCCTTTTTGCACTTTTTTTTATGATAGGTAGATGCAGCGCTTGGAACAGATACAGATATGTATGTATGTATAATGTTTTGATGTTTGGGCAGAAAGAACGTGCTGCACACATATTTAAGAAGGCGGAAAAGTTAGATTGGAAGAAATTGCTAACCCACCTGAGCCACTTCTTTCTTTAATATCTATGGAAAAGCTGTATACATATTTAAGAAAGCGGAAACGTTAGATTGGAAGAAATTGCTCACCCACCTGAGTCACTTTTTTCCTTAATCCTTTATCCAAGCAATGCATTCAGTCTTGCGTTCGGAATACTTCCACTCTTGAGCACAGTAATTCATAATCGACTTTGCAATGATTTTGAAAAATATGATTCGCCTCTTTAAACAAATCTGCCCAATTGATTCCCCCTAACGGACTCTTGTTTAAAATCTGAGCGACAGTTTTTACTTTTACGCCACACGGTTGTGGAACTCCTTGCCCCGCTCTCACAGAAGGATAACTAACACAAGCTCCTTAAATTCTTGAAAGTTGTTGTTTTTTCTGCTTAGTTTTTCTTCCAATTATATCTTCTTCCTATTGTTCATATATTGTGTGTTATCATTTAATTATAACATATTATATCTTACTGTGTATAAGTCAGTCAAGGTATATTTTGCTTTTTGCCAAATAGGCCATAGTTTTTTCATTCATAAAATTGGATCATGTGGCATTTACAGTATTTTTTGGCTTTGCAAGTCTTGGGCAGAGACGTGTTACTCTAGGTATTTATATTTATTCGTAACATTTATTTCGGGGTTGTTAAAAAAACATTTTACATCGGCTCCCCATCGACCTCCCGTTCCCGAATATGACTATTGCTGACTTATCCAAGTTTACAACTGGATTTCATTTATGGCAATATGTGATAGTCTTATCTCTCATCAATCACGACCTGAAGAAAAGCCGCACTCTCAGAAAGCATTACGATTTCATCGACATAATAGTGATATGTTCATTGTCACATCTTGAATGATTATTTCGCCAGGAAGGCAGAGTCGTCTTCTTCTTTCTTCCTTTAGGTTGCGCTACAGATCGGGATGAACCAGGGCCTAATACTCAGAAAGCATTTGTGTGTGCGTGTTATATTTTTGCGCGAATATAGGCGTTCTACAGTTTTTTGCCGACTCCGAACGACGAGTTGAGAAGCTCCTCTTGACAAATGATATTCTTTGAATGGTTGTCAGACATTTGAAAGAGGTGGCATCGTAAAAAAATTTGTTGGTGTTTGTTTAAGCTGTCCAACGCAACGGACTTACCACTTCACCACAGTGCTCACTGAAGTCAGAGTCAAGATCAATCAAAAACAAAATAAGGGCAGAACACTTCGGAAGGATTTTTCCTTAATGCCTTTGTTTTTTTGTAAGACGTGACAGGCTCTTCAAGCTGCAAGGGTGCTGTCAACGCCCCACCTACCCAGTTGTGTAATTCTTTTTACTGGGTGAATTTGTGTAGGTAATTTGGAAATGTCATTTGAAAAAGATCAGTAACGCATTTAACTTTTATTAACACTATATAAGAGAAGATTCCAATAAAGAGCCGGGCTTAATTGATACTGGCGCTGGCGAATTTGTTAAAATAAAAAAATTGTTTCAAAAATTAATACGGAAGGCACTATTTTGGAAAGGACGACTAAAAACTCTATAAAAGGGTCTTAAAGTCAGTTCTTTAACATTGTTCTACCCCAGAACGATATCATAATGACAATTCCACCATAGAACCACTTACCAGAGCAAATATAAGCGTAATAAAGTGAAATCATGATGGGGTGTTGTTAGCACCCCACCTACCTACTTACGTTACTATTACTCACCTACCTACTTAAAGGTTAAGGAAATTCCAAGCTGTGATAGTTTGTAAAATAGGGCTTCTCTGTTGATGTTATCAAATGCAGCTTTAAAGTCTACAAAGAAAAAAAACATGTATAAATTCTTATACCTTCCCACTCATAAGACGCCCTCATGGCAATACACATGCATATTTTGAACCTGTGGTGACATCTAAATATCAATTTTCAATTTATATTAATTTTCATTCTACATGTACTTCATACATCCCGTTGACTTCTCCTTTTTCATAAAATCATATTGTTTTCTCATTCTATTTTTAATTTAACGTTGTTCCGGTGAAAATCTTTTTGATATAAAAGCGGTCATCAGGACCGAATATTCTCCTTTTTCTCTGTCGATCACGCCTCTAAGCATTAAACGTCAAATTTCTAGATTAGTGTGTTAGTTTCCTAGTGCGTTAGTCTTGAATTATTATAAAGTAGATTATATTGAAAGAGGTCTACTCTTTTTAATCAATCATACACATCCACAAACCCTTAGCTTCGCAGATAAGGTGGTATTTTTTTTAATAAAATTGACTTTCTTCCGCAGACGCACTCTAGGAGCTGCGTCAGTGGGAGTTGAATGTGATACATTATACATAACATACATCTACGACAATGAGTGTCAATTATTGGCCAGTGATTCGCACTTATTGCTATACGGTTCTGGTGATTTCGACTCTTTATATGTTGAATATGTCGTAGATCTATATATAATGGATCCGTGTTTCCAAATTGGTTCGACAAAAAAAATATTTATTATCCCCAATAAGGTAAAATATCGGGATATTAGTAAATATTTTATTAATGTTTTTAACGTTAAAAGTGCTAAATTTAATTTTCTTACCTCAGACGTTAGACCATCAATTTCTGACTAACTGTACCCCATTTTGAAACAGAAAATGAAAGTATATAATTGTATTGATTGGATGGTTATAACCCATGAAGTGGGAAAACGTGACAGACATCTGTTCGATTGCATTTGGTAAGCTTACTCGGTTGGAAGAGAATTCAAATTCCAATTTAAACGACAGATGATGAGAGATTATTTTTATATTGACTTTATATACAAACATGTCGTTTGAATATTCAATTTAATTTCTTGAATAATAAGAAATATATGTATCTCTAAGTTCACTATACGCTGGAGATACAAATGACGAAATACAACTTAGTGCTTGGTCATCGTGATGAAAGCTTTTCGCTTCAAGGTTAACCAGTCAAAGTACTGGGGTATTAAGTACGTTTGTATAAACTTAACAGTCATATACAGGGTGTCCCAGTTAAGAGGTATAATCCGTTATCTGAAGATTCCTGTAGTTATAGAAAACGAAAAATCGTATGGCAGGGGGGGGGGTCCATTTTCACCCCCCTCCAAGCTATAGCCCGTCGAAGTAAAGGACTTCCACTTTAAATTATATCACTTCTGAACTACTACACCTACAAAAGCAGTTTTGTTGATTTTGGAGATGCAATCAGAACCGCATAAAAAATGTTGAAGACTTCATGTAATTCTATGCAGCCACAAAAAAGTTATGACTCTTTACACTCAAAATTATGAAAATTTGTTGTCCCAATTTTTTACTTAAAATGCATTTTTCTCAAAACCTTTACTAAAAAACTCTTTGAACAATTCTCTAAAAAATTATGTTAGACATATTTTTCGCGTACGACAGAATTTTGTTGTTTGGTCTTAGTGTCTGAATATGTTCCTATAGGGATTTCATTTGAATTTAAACGTGCTGGTACTTATAAGTACCGTCGGTCAAGAAAGGGTTAAACGGATTACCTAGATAAGGATATGTAAGTTAGTGAATTGACGTTAAAGGAAACCCACCTATCGGCACACCTTAGATCAGTACAGATCCATTTAGTTGCTTATAAATATCGTTTCCTTATTAATTTACATGACATGACGGGACTAAGGAGTGTCAAACCAACCGAATCTTTGTTAAATCTGCAGATGTCTTTTAGCGGTGGTGGTCGCCGTGTCCGTGGTGGTTAGTGCGTTGGACTACTACACAATGCTGCCCGGGTTAAACTCCTGGCCGGGTCTAACACCTTAAAGAGTTTTTTCGCAGTGCCACCTCTTTCGAATGTCTGACAACGACAACCATCAAAGAGTATCATTTGTCACGATTGAGCTTCTCAACTCGCCGTTCCGAGTCGGAAAAAAACTGTAGTTCACTTCTATTAGTGCAAAAATATGACACGCACACACAAATGGTTGCGAGAAGCAGACCCAGGTTCACCTTGAGTTGTAGCGCCAACTAAGTAAGTAAGTATTCGTATGTGCATACATACAGGGGTGGCAAGATAATTAGCACACCCATTGAAATTTTTCTTTCTGGCGACAAAATGCATTAAAAAAGTTCATTAACGCATTCCAAATACAAATATTTAGTTTTATTTGAACAAATTATTATAATTTACGCAAAATAAAAAACAAAAAATAGAAAATGTAACTATAAGTTCGAGATAAAAAAAACAATGATTAAGAACAATGCTATGTGGGGCAACTGCTCTCTAAAATGATAGTTAGAGAGTCTGAAAAATAGTGAGAATAACTTCAAAGTAATTTAAATGTGATTTTGGCAATTCAGATTTACTTAATATTTGATTGGGTATCCTTTCTGAACAATAACGGCAGCATATCCTCCTACTTAATGACGTCCTTAGGTCAGCACAGACTTCAGGAGGAATTTCGTACCATTCTTCCCGAAAAGTGGTCCATAATGCGTTTGCCGTGGTTGGTTTTAATGCCATTACATGTCGTTTAAAGATGACCCATACATTTTCTATTGGATTGATATCCGGGCTTTGTGGGGCCAAGAACGGTAATATCGTTTGCATCAAACCACTCCTTAACTGTGCGGGCATGGGGCATTGTCTTGCTGAAATACAATTTGCCGATGTATTGCAAGTGGAAAATCATCATAGAAATGTACCAAATTGTTGGCCAATATGCTCTGGTACATAAGCCCATCCATTTTTCGTTTAACTTGGACTATTGGCCCAACAGTATTCGCGGTAAAACAGCACCATAACATCACGCTGCCACCTCCATACTCAACCGACTTCGTAGTGTACTTTGGGTCCAATTCCTTGTTGTGAGGATGTCGTACGTAGGTACTACCATCGGCTCCACACAGATTAAATTTGGATTCATCACTCCAGATGACAGAATTCCATAGAAACTGACTTATGAAGATATGGCATTTTCCGGAATCCAGCCGTTGTCTTCGATTAGACTATGAAACCTTCGGTTTTTTGAGACTCTGGCATCCTCGAAGATTATTTTGCAAAAGCCGAGCTCTAACAGTCCTAGCTGATATATTTACACAGCAATTTTGGTGCATTTGAGCTCTTATTTCCATTGAAGAGGCGAAGGGGTTCCTAAGGGTATGTCTGACTATCGGACTATTCTCATGTTTTTAGGTCTTTTTTGACCTGGATTGTTTCTGATTTGCAAAAATCCCACGTTAATGGTAATGCTTATGTGCATTCTGTACTTTTTTTTGGTGAAAAACCGATTAATCTTGCAATTTCGGAATATGTTCTGCTCTTTTTGGTGTAAATTCGGAATCTGATTTCATTCTGCCTGCATTAAACTCTTTTTTTCCCACATTTATTCTCAAATCTTAAAAAAATAATAGACAACTAAGTGAGATTCGAAAAAAAATAGCTCTGATCACAGAATTGGAATTTGTTCAGTAAAAACTTACTTGAATGCTTGGGTGTGCTAATTAAAATGCCACAGCAAAACACAAACACTTACGGTAAATGTTATATAGCACGGAATCGTATTGCAAAACGATATATTTTTTTCTCGATTAAGTTATGTCCTTGATGTACGTATTAAACTCTTAAGCATTTGTTCGCTTATAATTAAAAGAAATTGCAGAAAAAAACATAAGTTTGAATTTTCATTGGGGGTGTGCTAATTAGCTTGCCAGCGCTGTATATGTAGATATGTTCGAAGGCGCAACGGAAGGGCGGGAAAAGTACATATTTGTTATTAATACTGAAAAGTACTGGCATCGCTCAATTACAAACTTCAAATGATGCCGCATCGAAAAAATTTGGTAATGATTCGGTTCGCTTCGCTTATTAGGCGTTACTTTGGTAAGATCTTACATTTTCAATATTCTCTTTACAGAAATGTGCAATTTCCATACAAGCAGTTACGACTTTTCCCACTGGGTTTCTCTGTAGGTATGAGATGGTGTAGGTGAGATCATAAGAATAAGGATATGCGGATCTGTGACCTGTGAGTGCTGGAGGAGGTTTGGCAGAAATCTTCTGACACCCGATGCGATTGGACTGCTCCACAGAATCATGAATGTTTTTTAATTTGTTGTTGGACAGCCGAGGAAATCGAAGTGAGATTCACCCAATTCATTTTATTTTTTCACCTTACAAAAGTAGATGACCCGGCAGGAACTGATTTTTGGGTCTGCTCACTTCTGGAGTTCGAAATGTCCTATGAAAGATAAGTGGATAGGTGCTCTTCTTAGCTTGGGACGATGGTGATGATCTTTAGCTGCACTTGGCTAGGCTATTCAATAATACATCTAACCTTGTATATTGCTTGAATAAGGACCTCTCTAGTATTCATTCCTGGTTTGTATATAATGGATTACTTCCTAATCCTAGTAAGTCTCAGGTTATTCCAGTATCAAGTAAAAAACTAACCATCAACAACTTACGTGATTTTTATTATTTCAAAATTTAAATATTACATCTGTCTTAATGGCACCAAGTAATTTTTATAAAAGATGTGGAGGGATACATTTGTAAACTTAGACCACTATCTCTAGATACATTTCTAACATGTACAGTTTCAATTTTTTATCTAGGTATTTATTTTTTTTGTTTTTATATTTTAAATACTTCAAATATTTTGCTTGTCTACAGGGTTGCCTGTTTTTAGTTATCTTCTTGAGTACAATTCTTGCTCAGGTAAAATTCGTATTTGAGAGTTGGTGTCGTCTGCTGATTATTTTTATTTCTTCTCTTACGGTGAGGATGTTGAGGTCGCAGTGTAAGTCTGCATTGGTTATGTACAGGGTTCGGATTTTGTTGACCAAAAAAATCAAAAAAAGGCAAAATAAAACCGCTGAAAAATGCAAAAAAGGCATTTAATAATAAAGGTTTTTATGCATTATTATTTAAATTGTAACCCAAAACATTTTGAAGTTTATTATTAACATTGTAACCCAAAACATTTTGAAGTTCTCTGGTAACAATCGCCTGCGATTATCTCTCAGGAAAGCCTTGAATGAAATAAAGGACCTTTCAACATGAGGAGAGCCTAGTGGAGCCAGGATAAGAGATGTCACGTCCATGACTTTAATATTTGAAACCAATTTAGAGTTCGCAGCGCCATTTTGTTAATTTGCTGAAAAAACCGCGTACAATTTTTTCATCCCATCTTCAGCTACTGGCCCTTTAGCTAATTAAAATACATACATAGAAGTCACTTGTAATTTGTAAACTCTTAAATATGCGGTCTTTTGGGTCGACTAAAAATGTTTTTCCAATTTCACCACAAACATTTGCAATTGGCTTGAATCTTTACACGGGTCTTGGGGCATTTTCACTTTCAGTGACAAGCAACAAAATATTTTGGGAACATCACGTATTCAAGCTAACGCAATATTTAACAGGCTAGCCCCTAGTATGACCAAAATGTCACAGAATATGAATCTAGATGAAAAGGCGCACAGTTACGAAAAAAATATTTCCCAGATGTCTTACGGTTTTTGTCAGATGAAAAGATGGTAAATAAAAATGCGACGAATGCCTGAGAATGCACGCAGGGCATAAGAAAAAGCGCATGTATGCTGAGTTGACACAAATGTATTTAGGGTTCTATTGGTGTGTAGGAATTTTTTTTTATGTGCGCTCGTGTAAACAACGCATGCAGTTATGTGCTTGTTCATACGAGAGAAAAACCTGCTCTCATACATGTGGACACTGAAATTTCTTTGGTGTGAACAAGGATAAATCGTATAGTTAAGAAGAAAGTGCACAGCTACTTTGACAAATAGTACTAAAACGGAAAAAAAGAAGAATTTTTGTTTGTTGTCGTTAAATGATATTAATATTTGTCATGCAGGTAGTTTCCCAGATTTGAACCCCGTATTGGTTTTATTATTATTTTGTAGATTAGAAGTTTGTTTTCTGGTGATAACCTTGAGTTCTTTCCTAGGAGCCTGTAGAGTTGTCTGAAGTTCAGATAGCTTTTAATTAGCTCAAATATGTCCGGCAGCATTTTTTGTAATTTGTGTAGAAGTCCTTCATGCCAAACACTATCAAGAACCTTTGCTACGTCTAGATATACTGATACCCAGTATTTTTTCATCTAAGTCATTAAAATTATTATTGGTTACTCGATGGACTTGTTGTATAGTGTTTTTGTCGAAAACCAAATTGGTGGTCCGGTAATGCTCTCTGATAATAAGCTAAACGGTAGATAAGTTCACATTGTGTTGCTCGTTCCCTCGTTCGCTATCTGAATTCGTCCCGTTTATTTTTTACTAGCTGATCCGTGCTCGCCTTGCTTCGCCTTCCAGCAACTTTGAATAGAAAACAAAATATTTTCTTCTAATATATTGCTATATGTATACAGTGTACTCTCTCCTTACGGACACCTCTCATAACCGGACAGATTTCAAAGAACGGAAATAAATATACGATTTTCTATATAAAAAAATCTCCCATATCCGGACTCTCTCATAACCGTACACGGACACCAATTTTCGTAACCGCAATAGAATGTCGCTCTCTCTCTTAAATGGACAAATTGACAAATACTTTATTTTGTTTTTGTTTTGTTCTCCTCTTCTTTACACTTTGCAAAGAAACGAAACAAAAATGTAAGGTGTGGAGTGTGCCTTTGCTTTACTATCACGTTCGCGGACACTTGATTTTCTGTGGGGAACGCTAGAATTACACACGCATGTTTCCGACATTTTGAGAGATATTTTATATTATATTGTGCGAATTTTGTATAAAGATTAAAATGATTCTGCTGGTCACAGTGAAGTGAAAATTTGTCTCTGATAGGACAAATAATGCCGGAATATGGAAGCATCCTGTATTTCTCTTCAGGGTATCCCGTCTTGTCCTAACATACCTAAAATTGTCATGGCCCCGCTAATTTCCTCAACCATTGACGGCATATGCTATCTTTTCCGCAAACGTGTTATTCAACAACTATGTATGTGCATTTATAAATCCTATTGCATTTTTTAAATAGGTTTGTATTTTAAATGTATGTGCCAGAAATAAGTATTTTTCGGTAATTTGTGTTTATCACATAAAAATGAATACGTTTATAAAATAAAATTAATACAACATGTCTATTGTGTTACTTTTTTTAAAAAATGTCAATTTATTTTTTTCTCCCATAACCGGATACCTCTTCTAACCGGACAAATTTCTCGGTACCGTCAGATTCCGGTTATGAGATAGTTCACTGTATATGTATAAAGGGTGTCCCAAAGTTCACGCAGGAAGTAATTTTGATAGAAAATACCGGTTCTTATTTTTTTTTCGATTCATAAAGTAAGTAGAGGAACCCTCTTGTTGAAACCACATGTCATCCATATCCATATCCTGCAATTTTGGCACAAAAAACTGGATTATCATGTCGCGATAGCTAGCACCATTTACTGTTACTGTCTGACCAGCCGCATTTTCAAAGAAAAATGGTACGACAATGCGTCCAGCCCAAAATGTGCACCATGCAGTGACATTTTGTGGATGCATTTGTTTCTTAACAATCACTCCTGTATTTTCTGAATCCCAAATACGACAATTTCGATGGCTAGCAAAGCCATCAAGATAAAAATTCGCCTCATCGCTGAAGATGATTTTGTTTGAAAAATCTGTCAAACGTTAATTATTTTAAATATGTTGCGTTGACCTAAACCCTCGGCCACTCTCCGTCATATCCACGCACGGCACGCGTTTGGTAGTGTGATGAATGACCTTTAATTCTATGAATTATGTATTTTCATTTGTCATTATCTTCTTAAAAAAGTACATACACAGAAGTGACCTTAAAACTCTCACGGGACTAATCACAGGGATTACAATCAATATCACATTGGCTTCCAAATGCAGGTCAATAGCGGAGTGGTACTGAGGTAGGTTAAGCATCATTTTTCAAAAGGAGTTGTTGTACGCATACATATAAGATTGGCTCCCTTATAACTCAGTTGTGCAAAAAGTTTTTTTTTTGTCCTTAATATAAATTTGTTCACCTACCGTAAATTAATTGTATTATGTGCTTAGTCTTTCTCTCTTCAAAACATACTTTATGTCCAAGTCTGAGCTCAATCGGCAAAGTAGTTCCGAAATCGGAATTTATCGAAAAAACACAATCAAACAGAAATTCATTTTTATATGCACATGTATGAATAAAGATTATGTATAACCTTCACCAGTATACACACCCACACAGCAACTCCACAAAGTTTCATCAGCCATCATCATCACCATCGGATGAGCGATGAAAATGATCACCAGACCGACCACACAAAAACAAAACACGATTCAC
Organism: Brachyopa scutellaris; assembly: GCA_949775065.1. Classification (NCBI taxonomy): domain Eukaryota; kingdom Metazoa; phylum Arthropoda; class Insecta; order Diptera; family Syrphidae; genus Brachyopa; species Brachyopa scutellaris. The sequence goes on along the minus strand of OX459113.1, from coordinate 40,968,125 downwards.
TGCCCGAACAAAATGGCGAAGCTGTAGTGGAAGTACATAGGTAGCGCTGTCAAAGTTAAAATACACATAAACCCTATAGCGCAAACACAATGCGAAGCTGATGCTGTAGTATGAATTGTATGGTGAAGCGCAAAATTCAGCCAACTTCAACTTTCTACTTCCACTACAGCTTCACTATTGTGCTCGGCCAGCTACCCAGCATACTGCAAGAGCAAAAGCGAAGAGAAAAGCTTACATACTCGTAATGCAACAACGTGATGCTCTCCCAGCAAGTTGACGGACAATTTCAATGGATTTCTGTGCTTTTTAATTAAAACCATTAACAATCACATTATTTATGTCTATTTCGCAGCTTCTAGGTAACGTAGGAAAATGATTTATACCTTATAATCTTTGGCAAGAAATGCTGAAATCAACCAAATTAATTTCATTGAAATAGGTGCACGCGTTATCACGTAAAGTGCATGGAAGTGTTTAAATTGTAAGCATACAAATAAAAAAAATAATTTTTGTGCGTAATTAAAAGTATAAAGCACGATAATATATATGCAATCCATTACAGAGGAACTCAACAAATATTTTAGCGAAGGTTTTATCAAAATCCGTTCAGTAGTTCCCGAGATTAGCCAGAACATACATAAAAGTAGTTACGTCTTTATAAATAGTATATATGTATGCTTTTAAATTGTGGAATTCTCTAGCAATAAATATCAGAAGTCAGAACTGTGTATTTCTAATGCCACTTGCTTTAAAAGTGCCATCTTCCTTCATTTCTCTCTACCTTAATCCCTATGTTACCCCTCCTTCTCTTATTTTGTCCCCTTAAATAATATCTTGTTAAACTTAATTATTAAATTAAATCTAAGTACTATAAAAGATATTCATCTTTGTACCCTTATAATAATGAATTGAAATTGAATATTCTATATCCATAAGCTTAAAAACACCAGAATTGTTTTTAATTCTAAAGGAGCGGTTAAGTCAACAGTTCCGCTTTTTTGTTGATTTATTAGTCGATTTTTTCAGCCATATCTGTCAGGAATAGTTCCGGAGTCACAGAATCTCTTACAATCTGTCTATTATGTGCGAAATTTAATAAAAATCCAATAAACATAAAGCCGTACAATAAGATCACTTCCTGTCTAGCTGTTGCAGTAAGTATCTCCATTGCCGTATCTGTTCTTTTCGCGCCTATGGTCCCCAATAGGTGCCTTTCACCAGACAACTGCTCGAAAACCGGTTTTGCTTTCAAGACAAAAGTGCAACAAAATACGTACATATGGCGTACTATTATGACGCTAGGCATACCTTCAATATCCCGCTCATAACAACATGTAGATATATGTATGTCATAATATGCATGCTTACTAGCATTAACTAGTTATAACATATTTAATTGCTACTTGGTACGTTTATCCTATGACCTATGACCCTTTAAAAGCAATGAGTTGAGCTAATGAATTTACTGTGCATACGTGTGTAATAAGTCGGATAAACAATTAATACCTCAGTTACTTACTTAGAATTTAAATAACAAAAATATGACAAACACCTCGATTGCTGAATGCGAATTACAGGCTTAAATTGACTTTAGGAAGGGAATTTTTATTGTTTAATTACTCATCGCGTAACTACCTCAGTAGGTAGTAACTTAAAAAAATTTTATTGCATGCAATAATGTGTTTAGACAACCAAAAAAAAAAAAACAACAATATTTCTGAATAAATAAAGTGACTTTTGCTGCCTCTGGTGTACATAAAGTTCTGTGAAAATAAAATTTACTTGTATTTAAATTTCAAACTGGCTTTTAAGAAGAAACGGAAGCTTAACTAAGAAAGTATGTACATATGTGTGTATGTATGTTTTAGGGTTTCCAACTTTGATTGAACCATAAGGAGGACACCGATTTAATGAAATAAAAAATACTAGTGTGCCCGTGCGAGAACTCTCGCAAGCGAAAATCCAAACCCCAAAATGCAAACTTCTCATCCAACATCTAAATTTCCAATATGCTTTACATCTGTCAACAAATATTTCCCATATGATTCCCAAATAGCAAATACATCAACTAAAATGAACAACAAATACTTCCCATAGATTTCCATCTATCAACTCATGGAAATCATACGGGAAGTATTTATTGTTTTGGGCGTTAATTTTGGGTAGAATATTTGTTTTGATTTGTTTTTTAATTCATCATGGCTATATCTTCGTTAACCGTTATGATTTATTGTCTGTCTTCAGCAAAGTTATACGTATTGATCGGGAAAAAAAAAAGTGCAAAATAAACTGACCCAAAAAAACTGCATCCAGGGCCTCAAAATCGTAAAAATGCCAATTTTTTCCAATTTTTTCATATTTTTCGGCCATTTTTGGCCTATAACTCGTACGTCTTTGCACTTACACCGTCTATTGAAAAAAAATCAGCCCAAGTCTTTTCTTACATTTAGTTGACAAACCAAAAAAACATATTTTCTATGTAAAATGAATTGAAACATAATTGTTACAATATATTTGTGGACAATGTGGCGTACACGTAATTTTTTTTCTTCTTTTTTCATTGTTCGCTCTTTCTCTGCGGCGTTTTCTTTCTATGGACATTTTTACGATTTTGAGGCCCTGGGTGCCGCTGACTGTGTATATTCTGAAGGATGGCTGGGAAAATTCAAAAACCGCCATGGAATTCATGGATTCAAAGCGATAGGGAAAAAAGAATCTGCTGACTACGGATCTGCTACGCGTTTTGTAGAAGAATTGTCTGAACTCATTTAAGAAGAGAATTTAAACAATGAGCAAATTTATAATGCCGATGAAACCAGCCTTTTTTTGGAAATGATTGCCCCAAAATACTTTGGCATGCAACGACGAGAGTTCAGTTGAGGGATATAAGGTATCGAAGGAACGACTCACTGTACTGGTTTGTTCTAATGCTTCAGGAACTCATAAATTAAAGTTAATGGTTATTGGCAAAAGTGCTCGTCCAAGAGCTTTAAAAATGCTGGAGATCTTCCAGTTGTCTACAAAGCCAACAAACGGGCTGGGTAACCCAAAATTTATTCATTGATTGGTTTAATAAAAATTTTGTCACAGAAGTTAAGGAGCACCTGGAAAAAAGCAATCTTGACAGGAACTCAAAAATTTCATTACTCTTGGATAACTGTCCAGCCCACCCAGACGTTAATGATCTCAAAGCCCCAAATATACTAGTGAGGTATTTTCCACCAAACTGCACTTCTCTGATTCAGCCAATGGACCAAGGCGTCATTCGAAGCCTAAAGTGCCATCATCGCAAAGAGATTATTCGAAAGCTAATTTGGATGAGCAGTTTACTTCTGGATTAAATGTTTTTTGAAGTGAAACTTCTTACTCGACTTCGGAAAGTTGCGTTAAATGGTCGCGTTATGGTTGCATTATTTCACCACAGTGAATTTACATAGGCACCGTATGCAGACTGCAGAGTAAACAAAATGACCACGTTTTAAATGACAAATATTAATCGCAACCGAATAATTGCTGCATCGATCCAATAGATTGCTTTCAAACCATTTTAAGTTATATGGTCGTGCGAGTCAACCATCCTTCAGTGGGTTGTGACTTTGGTATACACAGCTTTTTTCGTATTTTCTTTCGCTGCAACCCGTCTCGTCCGATTCGATCACCGAAATCAAGCAGCGTCGAGCGGTTAGTGCTTAGTCGACTAAGAATCTTCTTTAGTTGTGGTCCCCCCTAACTAAAGAAGCTTCTTACTCGACTTCGATTGGTTGCGTGGTATGTATGGATATCAGTGGTGTTGGGAATAGGTAACAAAGTGCTTAATCGAGTAAGAAGCTTCTTTAAATGTGGTCCCCCCTATCTAAAGAAGCTTGTTACTTGACTTCGGTTGGTTGCGTGGTATGTATGGATATCACTGATGTGGGGAATAGGTAACAAAGTAGCAATAGCGAAAATTGATTCAGTGGAGAGTAGTATTGTGCGTGCGAGTAGTATTTCTACAGACCGGAATTGTAATATTTTGCATTATTTTGCAATATTTTGTTTTATTTTGGAGTATTGTGCATTTATTGAGTTAACTTTAATTTATTTGGTACAAAATGTAAGTAAATGTAGGTAAATTGAGTTAAATAAAGCAAAATAAGGCAAAATTATAATGCAAAAAAATGCAAATGAATGCAAAGAATGCAAATGCATTTATTAATTATTAAATTCAATTGAATGGTACCTAGAAAAAAAAGAATGCAATTTTTTGAATGCTTAAGAATGGTGATTGCAGTCTCGAAATGCAGTCGATGAATGCAATCACAAAATTGAATTCATTCGATAATTTTTAAAGAATGCATTCCAAAATTAATTTGGACAACCACCCAATGAATAGGTATGTACATACATATATATAGTTGGTAAAATGGAAATCAAACACTCTTTTCTTAAGGAATTCATGTTGCCAACAAGTGGTTCGTGACTAAATAGACACCCGAACAATTTGATTCCCTTTAAAAGCTTAGAAAATTTCTAATGGAAAATACATACATACATATGTAATTATTATGTGTCATATGGTATGACCCCATTTCGTAAGTTTTTTCAGCGATTTTTTGAGGAGAAACAATTGAGAATATTCTTTAAATGTCCACCAATAAACTCGAAAATTGTATGAATATCTCTTCCTTTTGTCACAAATTCATTTTCCTTTGTCCACGATTATATGTAGTTAAGAAGTTTCACTTCGGTCGCGCGTACTTCTACACGTACCATTTTTTTCGTACTAGTTTATAGATTAAAAATAGAACTGGGCCCAAAACCGATCCCTGCGGAACACCTATTTCAATATTCAGGCTATTACTCAACCTACCTTCTAGCTTAACAACCTGTTTTCTATTATTAAGGTACGAAGCAAACCAATTGAGCATAAAACCTCTAAAACCAGATTTATCCAGTTTGGATAGTAATAACTTGTGGTCCACACTATCAAATGCCTTGGTTATATCTACATAATGCGCGGCAGTAATTTTTTTGTTGTTAAGGATATCATAATTATAGAGTAATGCTCTAAGAAAGAGATGACTCTTCTTTTAATAACTTTCTCACACATTTTTGAAAAAACGGAAAGAAGATAAATGGGCCTATAATTATTGAAGCTTCCGCTTTCCCCCTTTTTAAAAAAAGGTACTACCTCAGCAATTTTCAAGCAGTCTAGAGATACCACAGTAAAAACTTTTATTATAAATAAGAGCTAACACATCAACAATATAGAGTGAAATTCTCTTAATGAGATCATTCGAATGACTACCACTCGATGACGAACAAGAATTTTTTAATAACTTAATGATTTTAAACAATTTAAAAGAAGAAATTGGATCAAAAACAAATGTTTGCGATTGAGAGCTTTCACCGCTAAAGCAACATGACGAACTGTTGTCAACCGACGTTCCCAATGGGTGTAGCGAGGCGCACCGGTTAACCACAAGTAATAAATATTAGTGCATGCGATTCTCGTACACAATTTTTGTCGAATTTCTACTACACAGCCGATACTAAATAGTTATCATAACATTATTCTCCGTCACTTCGGAAAAATCCACGAAAAATCTTAGCTCTCATTCTCGCCGTCATTCCAATCGTAATTTTTAATTCCAAGCAACACACTGTCATTTTTGCATAGTTCTAGCAAAAATGCCATTTCAATAATGATAGGAGTAGTGTGGAGTCTACCAAATAAATATGTATTGTGGTGAGAATAAAAATAAGAATATACTAAATTTTTTGATTAAAATTCATCAAAAAAATATTTATATTAAATAAATTAAATATTTTCTACATTATGTACATATATTCTTATTTTTATTTACATAAACTTTTGGTTCTTGGACAAGCCGAAAAACAGAAAAAGAGAGATTGTTTTTTTTACAATTTTATTAATTTTTAGACAAAAACGGGTAAAAGACTATGCTTGTCCGACAAGAGTATAAATTAATTCTGTAACAGAATTTAAATTCAAAATGTTCATTAACTTGTCGGCGTTCTTCAACGAGTGTTTAGCAAGTAAAAATAGCATGTTTCACGGCGTACAAAAAAATGCTATTTTAAGTAGTGGAATGTCTTTTGCTGCCTAGCCTGGCAGCAAGATTATGTGCAGTTGATTTAGGTAAGCGAAATTTTTCAATAAATCAAATATCAAAATTGATTTTTGGCTTAAAAGCTTTAAACCTCTGACGATGTAATATTGAACCACATTCTACAAGTGTTTCTTGACACTTGTCGTATTCTGTTACAGAAAGTGGGGAATTATATAATTTCCCATTTGTCATCTTTCCTCGCGACTGTTGTCAAATAGCTCTCGGACTTGTCGTTTTAGTTTACACAATTTTCTACAAGTTGTCGAAATTCACTTGTCCTACAAGAATGGTGAACTGGGCACATTCGCCACTTTTTTTTCTAAGTCATGCTGTGTCGAAATTTATCAAAGAATTCCAAAATGCTTGATAATGGAAGAGATTTGGATATTTAAGCTATGAAACCTCATAAGAATTTTGACCTCTAGATTAACGGAACATAGATTTTTTCTAATTTTAAAAAAAATGAGTCGTTTTGACGAATGTTCCCCAGTCCGGGGCACATTTGTCATCTTAAGGGGCACATTCGGCAAAAGAGTTTTCAGTCGAAAATAATAGGCTCCAAATTTTTTAACTTGAATTTTTAAATACTAACTTGTTGAACCAAATGTTCTTTTCGATAATTTCATTGTATGTATATATATATTTTTTTGTTCTTCACTAAGAAATGAAATTGTCAATGAAAATGAAATTTGAATAAAACAAGGTTATTTTAAAATCGTTACAAATATTATACTTTATTAATTGTTGTGTTGTGTTGTGTCGAGTTTGAATGTTAAATCGCAAGCCACCTTTATCACTGAAGCAGCCGTGCAACTTTTAAACCTGAGTGCCAAAAATACCTCTATTAGCGTGTCAGGGTTGGGGCAGGTCAGCAGCGAAGCATGTCATCGGTATGCTGATATTTCGTTTGGATCACTGCATTCCAATTTTGGCTCTACAACAAAACTGCATGTAGTGTTCGACGCAGCAGCGAAAACTTCAGACGGCACGTCCTTGAATAAGCGATTGATGGTAGGACCTAAAAGACAAAATAATACTATTGGCATTTTGTTAAATTGGAGAACTCATAAATTTACATTTACAGCTGACATCGAGAAGATGTATCGCCAGATTAGAATGAAGTAGCAGGATGCATATTACCAATTAATTTTTTGGCGGAGCAACACTCAAAACCCTGTAAGGATGTATCGTTTGGATACGGTGACATTCGGCACAGCGAGTGCACCATCCATCGCGATTCATACTCTCAACCAGGTGGCAGCGGATGAGGAGAAACAATTTCCAATCGGTGCGAAAACGGTACGAGAGGAGATGTATGTTGACGACCTCATCTCAGGAGCCGATACAGTACAGGAGGCCATTCAAAAACGTGACGAGTTGACGAAATTATTGGCGACCGCAGGTTTCAATTTGCGGAAATGGACCAGCAACTCGCAGTTAATCTTGCAAGGCATTCCAAAGGAACAGCAAGAGTTGGGGTTCTCATTTGCATTTGACTCAGCTGGTCACATTAAGGCGTTAGGTATAAGGTGGTATCCCGCGAATGATTCGTTCTCGTTCAGAAATGTTTCCACTGATACTGCTCAGCCTCAGGTATCAACGAAACGGTCAGTGTTGTCCACTATCGCACGGTTGTTTGACCCGTTTAGTTGGATTTCGCCTTGCATCGTCAAGGCAAAGATAATGATGCAACAACTGTGGTGTAGTGGATTAGCATGGGGTGAAACGATTCCATTACAGCTCAAAGAGGATTGGGATATTTTTTGTCAAGAGCTACCACTGCTCGAAAATATCCGCATGCCACGATGGATAAACCTGCGAAAAAAACAAAAGAGGGTAGAAATTCATGGGTTTAGTGACGCGTCGGAAAAGGCTTATGGTGCGGTAGTATACCTACGTGTTCTAGATGAGGACGACAATATTCAAGTCCATGTACTTATGTCGAAAACGAAGGTGGCCCCGTTGAAGACCGTGACGCTTCCTAGACTAGAACTTTGTGGAGCAGTGATACTGGCGACGCTTCTGGACTACACCACTCAGGTTTTGCGGTTGGATAATGCGAGGACTTACGCATGGTCCGATTCAACGATCGCCCTAGCTTGGATCACTGCCCCACCATCCAAATGGAAAACCTTCGTCAGCAATCGGGTGTCCGAAATCCAACGAATCACCAATTGCAACATTTGGAGACACGTTCCAACGTTGCAAAACCCGGCGGATTTCGCATCGCGTGGACTTCTACCCACGGGCCTAGAGGGAAACACACTTTCAGAATTCCTCAGGTCAGAATGGGAGTTCACAACACCAACCCAACTGTCAACGATAGTGACTGATGAGGAGATTCGCAAGGCACAGATGCACTGCGTCACAACTCGGGCCAATGATGTTGACAGTCTGATTCATCGACACTCAAATCTCACCAAATTGTTGAGGACAGTTGCTTATTGCCGAAGGTTTATATCCAACACCAAAAAAGCAGCTGAGCACCCAGAGCTATCAACACTTTCTACTCTCCATTTGATGAAACCTACGCAGGGCTCCTAACTTCGAGGAACCAAGCGCAGGTTGACATCCATCCTGGAAAGGAAGCGAAACTTCATATCGCCCGTCGGGCAGACGTTTCGTTGTCTCCTTAAAGTGCTTTTCGCACCTTTGATTCTCCTCGGTGTCCTCTACCTGAAATGGTACCTCTTCGATCTCCCAGAATTTACGCAACTGTGTATCTACATCGAACACCTGTAGAAAGTTTCGAACTGACTCAAGTGGTTCTGATGACACATTGCCTTGCAGAATCCAGCCCAATTGTGTCTTCTGGGCTACGGGTGATGACTCATCTCATCGGATGATTTCTGGAAGCATCAATTCGACATACACACTGCAGCCTAGTAGCAAATCGACGGAAGCAGGTTGAAAAAACAGTGGGTCAGCTAATGTCAAACCATTAATGTGATCCCACTTTTTGCATGTCAGCTGTTTGGCCAGAAGCAGCCCAGTCGGCGATTTAAACAGAAAGGCTCGTGTATTGGTCTCAAAATTGGAATGCAGTGACCCAAACGAAATATCAGCATACCGATGGCATACGCCGCTGCTAACCTGCCCCAACCCTGACACGCTAATAGAGGTATTTTTGGCACTCAGGCATAAAAGTTGCACGGCTGCTTTAGTGATAAAGGTGGCTTGCGATCCTGAATTAATCAACGCCCTCAGATTGAAGTATCTGCATATCGATGACCTAACCCTAACCAAAGCAGTCGCTAATATTATTATCGAAGAGCTAAAAAATGTGTATGTAATTTGGGACTAGTCGACTACGACGAACTGCAGGCCGGCCTTACGAACATGTTCAAGCGAAGGTTTACCGTCAACTACGAAGTCGCATGCTGAAGCCAAACGAGTCATGTAGTATCCATGCAATCAATAGTTATGTAGTATCCATGCAATCAATCGCAACACAATCTGATATCGAAGAGACGGGATTGGTCGATATCATCATCAATGGAATTCCTGACGCAAGCAACAACATAATGTTTCTCTGTGGTGCTAACTCCATAAGTGAACTTGTTCGACGTATTGACCGATATGAGCAACGCTGGTCCAAAGTTACTGCAGCCAAGTCGATTGTCAGTGTTAATAGGTCAAAGACCACTGCCGATGCTGTTAGTTCCAAGGGAAAAATTCGATGCTTCAACTGCTCGCAATTCGGACATTTTCAAAGTGCCTGTTCGAAACCATTGCGGCCACCGGGTTCCTGCTTTACTTGCCACCAAATGGGGCACTTTCATAAGGATTGCCCAAAATTAAAGCAGATGAGATCACAAACAGTTGCCACGATGTCATGGAACCCAACGGATGTGCCTTCCAGTATCGAGAACGATGAGGATATCGCTGAAGCAGTACGCATGTGTATATTTTATGATGATTTTGAGGAAATGTGTGCTATTAATTTACATAGGTCGCGGTATGAGATTGATGTATGCCCTCGATTAAATAAGTACCAAGCCAGTTCTCTTGAAGCAGTTGTTGCTGATAGTTATTTGCAACCAGTGAGTGTTACTCGAAATCCGTTGGATTATCAAATGAAAATCAGATGATACCCCATTTCATTGCGCTGCACGATCACTTTCCTTTCATAATCGAACTGAGGTTAAGAAAATTACCAGTGACTTAATCAGGGCTATCCTAAATAAAATTCCCCCGAAATATTTCACATTTTCGAAAAATAGGTATCCTTATTCCTGAATGAGTTTCGAACGAGGGATAAAATTTCCCCCGGAAAAAATTGCTATCCTGAACAAAATTCCCTCCGGAATTTCAACGCGATTTCCCCCGGAATGTTTCCTTCGTTTATTTGTTGGGGAAAATCAAAACAAAGGTAGCAATAGATAAGATATAAGTTATTGTGGCCTTTGTTTATAAAGTTTTACTGGCCAAACACAGTTGGTGAAGCTGCAGTTGAAGTAGACAGCACTGTCAAAGCTAAAATACACGTAAACCCTATAGCGCGAACACAATGCGAAGTTACAAAAACTGTAGTATGAATTTATATGCTAAAGCGCAAAGTTGAGCCAACTTCAACTTTCGGACGTGCTGCTGCTACTTCCATTGTGTTCGGGCAGTTATTGAGTTTCGAGAATTGTTACATGTATGTGCATTTTCTATAAAGTTATTTTTTAAAAATACTACAATAAACTTCGATTTGTGTGAATTAAGGTCCAACTCAACCAATCAAAAACAGTGATTGGACTTATCTCTCGAATTTCTCCTTACGAATCTTTGCTCCTCAGCTTGTAGTCTAAATGCTAGCTATGCATTTTTAAAACACAGACACAAAGGTTTACAAAGGTTCCAATTCAAAATTCACAGGTCACAATTTTCTATTTTTCTGAAGAAAACCACGATTGAAAACTGTCAAAACGTTCGAACCAAACTTCGAAAACAATTTGCAAATTCCGGGGGAAAAAAATTTCGGTGGAAATTCATGATAGGTGGAATTTTTTCCTAGGAACAAAAATTTTCGGGTGGGATTTGTTTCCCTCGGAGTTGTCGAGAGCCCTGAATGGCTGGGCAAATTATCCGCCCGAGTCAATCACCCTATGCTCCACATGGTCAGGTTAAAGAACGAACCCGCTAATTTTCAACAATTTGTCTACAATATTTTTCGTGATTTATTCGATGCAAATAAAATAATTACAGTGAACTCTCTCGTAACCGGACACTGACGGTACTGAGAAATTTGTCCGGTTATGAGAGGTGGCCGTTTATGGGAGAAACAAATAAATTGGCATTCTTTAAAAAAGAAACACAATAGACATGTGGTATTCATTTTATTTTATAAAGGAACTCATTTTTATGTCATGAACACAATATATCAAAAAATACTAATTTTTGTCCATGACAATCAAGCGTAAATTGACACATACATACATATATACATATACTTAACATACAAACCTATTTAAAAATGCAATGGGATTTATAAATGCACATAGTTGTTGGATAACACGTTTGCACACAAGACAGCATATAGCATATGCCGTCAATGGTTGAGGAAATAAGCGGGTCATGACAATTTTAGATTTAAATATAAATGTTAGGACAAGACGGGAACCCTGACGAGAAATACAGTAAACTTCTATGTTCCGGCATTATTTGTCCCATCGGAGACAAATTTTCACTTCACTGTAACCAGCGGAATCATTTTTATCTTTATACAAAGTTCGCCGAAAATAATATAAAATATCTCTCAAAATTCAGAAAATATGCGTGTGTCATTCTAGCATTCCCCACCGAAAATCATGTGTCCGCGAACGTGATAATAACGCAATGGCACACTCCACAATTTACATTTCTGTTTCGTTTCTTTTGTATGTTGAAAGTTTGCATACGTAGATGTGTTTGTCCGTTTAAGAGAGAGTGACATTCTATTGCGGTTACAAAAATTGCTGTCCGTTATGAGAGAGTCCGGTTATGGGAGAGTTTTTTATATAAAAAATCGTGTATTTATTTCGGTTCTTTGAAATCTGTCCGGTTAGGAGAGGTGTCCGGTTATGAGAGGTGTCCGTAAAATTGGAAGGTTCGTGCCATCCTTTTCGAGGATTGTCAAACCGTTGTAAGACCTTTTACGATTTGTCTTTTCCGAAGAATGCATGCATGAACATAACATAGATCACGTGAAGGTCGCAGTAGCCTCACCGCAGGCGAATGGCGGAACGCGTCAATCGTACATTGAGAGAAATGTTAAGTAAGTTAACTGAGCCCGTACAGCACGCAGATTGGTCATTAAAGTTGTCTCAGGTAGAATACGCCATTAATAATACTGCTCATAGCACTACAAAACACACACCAAGTCAGCTATTGTTTGGTGTAGATCAGCGAGGTGTTATTGTCGACGAATTGACAGAGTACTTAGAACAAAAGTCTAGTAATGCGGCGGAGCGTGATCTGGATAGCCTTAGACTTAAGGCATCAACTACTATCGAGAAGGCACAACAGTATAGTTCGCAATATTTCCTGGAGCACAGTCGACCTGCAAAGACATATTCGGTTGGGAATTTTGTTGTTATTAGACACATTGATACGACGGTCGGGACCAATAAAAAGTTTATACAGAAATACCGAGGACCTTATGTTATCCATAAGGTATTGCCGAATGATCGGTACGTGATGAGGGACGTTAAGAATTGTCAGTTAAGTCAATTACCGTATAACGGAGTCGTTGAAGCCATAAAAATTCGAAAGTGGCTCATATCAAGGGAATCTTCAGTCGCTGGGGGCGTTACGTATTATGAGCCACCCGAAGCCGAAACTGAGGAAACGTCAGGAAAATAAATATCTACTGGATTGCTTTCGCAAAAGTTCGATTATTATATATCCGGCAGCCTTAGAGAGAAGATACGCTTAAAATATAGTTTTAATTAATAAAAAATAAAGAATCAAATAATTAATAAACGGTGTGTTACAATATATACATATCTTATTAACTATTTAAAAAGGAATAATACCAATAACAATACACCCCTTTTGTTTTTTTTTATTAATTTATAAAAAAATTTCATATATGGATTGAAAACCACCTTCTGAATGACTTTTTTCACTGAATCAGAAGTGTCCCCAAGAAGATGGTGCTTTTTCAGAAGCCGAATGTGCCCCGATCTCTCAAATTGTCTTTGACTTTACATTTTTCAATAACTTTTAAAAACTGCATGGATTCTAGTTTCCTACCTTAAAGCTTAATATCAATACATGATAAAAATAAAAATTAATCATCATTTCGTATAAAATTGGCCATGCTAAATGCTTACATATCCGTAGGCTTACTACCTATAACATAGCTTTCATACTACAATGGATCCCATTTCAGCGTTAAAGGGCGTATTTAACGAGATGGGCGTTAGTCTATAAAGCCACTAAACACGGGCTTGACGAATGTTCCCTGGTGTAGTGACTAATGTACCCCAGTTTACCATACTTGTTGCGTTCTGTAACAGGCCTCTGGTCAATCTAGCGAATATTGAGTATCTTAAGTAAACAAATCAAATTGAAGTTGAAGGTGCACAAATCGTGTAGGTATATAATTTTAAAAAAAATGCGTTATTCTTTAGCAATATTAGCTTTTTTATTTTTACAGAAATACAGTAGGTCTAGAGTTAAATTGATGTAACCTCCAATTGATGTGTATATATGCGTATATTAAATAATGTATGTACATATATCGCATTACAATTCATTACCGCGTGAAAGTGCATCAATGTAACTAAGAATATTGTGCACATTAATTGCTTTTGCAATGGCAGTTGCATGTCATTCAATAGCTCAATAAAATGATACAACAAAAATAACTTCATCTGTCATGCGATTCAACGGCAAAATACACTTACATGTCCACTATGTATGTGTATTAAAGCTACGAGATAGTGGAAACTGCAAACCAGCAACAAGTTTGTAGGTTATACTCATACTCGTTCACTTTCAATTAATCACCTCATATTACGGGAACCTAAACTACAAGTTCAGCTTCAATAACCCGTTTTTGCAGTATGCATCCATAACCTTGCCAATGAATCTTTATTATTCCATTTAGACACACATATATTTAAAAAGTATTCATTCGGTCAACTGTGATCCGGTTTTTGGCAGGGCTTACAGCTTTTCGCGATTGTTTGCTGCTTGAGTTATTTTGTTTGTTTCCTATAGGAATACAGCTACTTACTCGTATAACTGTGTAGTTAGCTAATTGATGCACTGAACGCCTTTTGTGTTTAATCACGCTTGATTTACTTGTAAAATATTGCACCAGATTTATGTGCAGTCAATCTTATTTCGCTAGTTTATAATGGCATTGGGTTGGATCCATTCGCTCTATTATTTTATAGAGCAATGAGACACTTACCATAATTTAGATGTCAGTTATTTCAATTAAATTCCATGAAGAGCCGATAGTCTTTTGCTGCTAGTGCTCTTCAGTGCCACTACTAATAAGAAATTTGAATTTGTTATTGATAAAAATATTAGATTTTTACCATTATGTTAAAGTCACACCTGTGTACATATGTATGCACATAGAAAACAATTTGAATCTAAAATGCCTGTATCTTCTGAGAAAAAGGAACTCATTGATATGAAAGATGGCCGGTAGGTAAGTACCGTTATGATTAACGTGACCATATTTTTTTCCCCTCAAAGCGGGACGCCTGTAAATTTTTAACGAAAACATATACTTTTTTTTGTAATTTTTCTCTATTTAATTTTTTATCTAATGAATATAGCTATGTAGAACTAATCTTAAGCAGTTGGTGGGCTGGTTTTCTATATTTGTCAGATGAGCAAATCTGCTTATAATATCAGGTTTGGTTTTTAAATATGAATGGAACTATTGACATGTTTTGTTTAAGTTATCCTTTGCTATCAGAATGGCTTTCAATACTGAGTCTCCCAACTAAGTTTTTTCGCTAGGCCATATATTATTTATATCAGAGAACACAGTTTCGACTGGTGCGTAAAGCGTAACTGTCTGGCGGACATACAATGTAAATACTTTGCAATAAAACGAAAATTCGAAAATTGCTCGAGAGAGAGCATTAAAATGTTAAATACTTCCAGCCGACAACTTTCAGCAACTACATATGTTCTAGCTGGTTCGAGTGATATTTGGCGAATGACAATTCCTTAATCGAAGATTCTAAGCCGGCTTATCCATGTAGCCTCAAAAGAAAAAGTCTAGAGGTATGATATCACATAATCTAGCCGGAAAATTCACCGGTCCGAAGCGTGAAATTAACTGTTCACCAAATTGTGCCCGTATACATTCGGCGGATAAAAATGCTAATCTGAGATGTGTACTGCATTTGCATACCAGAAAAAGATATAGAAAATAAAAGGTTTTAATCGAGAGAAATATTGATGGCTCGACTGGGCTGCTGCAAACTTTTTGCTTGGGTCCGATTAGGCCCCGACATATGGTTTTTAATCTGCCAATAATTGGTTGAGCGTTTGAACTCTCTCAGAAACTTCGTAATTATTTATTATTATTTTTTTTGAGTAATTTTAAGAAACAAAAAAAAAAAATCCTTAACACAAAAAAAATTAAGAAAACTGTTAAAAATATAAAAAAATATACATATTAAATACACAAAACAAATATACTATAGACGTAAGATAGGTTAAGATCCATAAAAAGGTAATGAGAACCATTAAGGTCATTTACGAAAGAGCATTGTAATAATTGTAGTTATTTTTAAGTTTATTTAAGCCAAAAAGGTACATTTGTTCGATTTTAAGTGGGGAAAAAACAATACTGAACAAAAATACCATGACAGTTTGACACGACTCATGCGTGATCTGTTATAAGATCCCTACTGAAAAAGGAACTCTAATGCCCGTTTTCACAGTGCGAGCTTAAGTGTCGATCCAACGAAAATCTCAGGATTGCCACGAATTGCGTTTTCACAGTGCAGGCTTAACGCAATCCTGCACTTAAGTAGTGTCATAACTTAAGCCACCGACTTCCACGGCTTGAGTATTGATCCAGAGAGTAAATTGTTGCCGTAAGTGTACCAAAATAATATTAACCTCCAAATACAGTACAGAAAACCTGCCTAAACAACGAAATGTTTTATCTGGTAATGCGGCTGGCATTGTGACTCTCATTTTATGCAAGTGGAGGGGGATGATTCTGCTGATATCACATCGAAGGAAGGGAGGGCTGCGCAATTTTTTGTTTTCGTCAGCATACTGCTATTTCGTCGTTTTTTTAATTAAAAATTAATTAATTGAATTATTTTTCTACTTCCACACATGCAGCGGCTTCTTTGTCTTCTTTTCTTTTACTTTTCATTGTATTTTTTCTAAAAAGCACTTGGCAAAGAAGTGAAAACCAAATTTCTTTTGTCATTTTGTGTTCATTCACCATACTTTTTTCCATAAATGGTTCACAATGACACTCAATCCATGACTTAAATATACCACACTTAAGTGTTCACTGTGAAAACGAAAACTTCTTAAATGTTGGATATGTTCAATCCTACACTTAAATAATCCGACACTTAAGCTTGCACTGTGAAAACGGGCATAAATGAATCACCAGTTATAATTAGTACCTAATTGATTGAAAACCCTCCGCAATCAGTAAGTTCATCACTTTTTGAACTTCCTCCCAAGAGGTGATCTTTATAAGGCTTCATATTCAAAAATGTCTTCTTCTGTGTTGAACTGACACCACTTGGTGCAAGTATTCTTTACTTCTTATAAAAATCAGCCGCTATAGTTTTAACGTTTTTCCCATTGACAGCACCAGTTTATTGTAGTTTTGCGTTATATTACGGCGTGGTGAAGAAAGCATGAAATTTATTTTAGGCTAAAATTGTTTTTAAGTTGATAAATTCCATCGCCGTCTGTTTCGAGTTTCGAACGATTTAAATGATTCATGGGTGGCTGAGCGAACTTTTTTCAGCAGAAGGTACACTTTTTATCTAGCAATGTGTGATAGGTTTCTGGTTCGATTTGTAAAGAATCGAAAAGAGATGTTCCTGACTAAGTGACTGGATGCAATGCAACATATTGTATTTTTTTCAAAGCGGGGCATTTGCATTTCTTTGGGGACAGCGGGACACATAGCTCGAAAGCGGGACTGTATGGTCACCTTAGTTATGATGTATGTAAAACAATTTAAATCTTAAATTCATGTGGCTGCTGAGAAAAAGGAACTCATTGATATGAAAGATGGCCGGTACGTATCGTTATTATTATAATGTATGTTTGTATGTAGATGTTTTTTGTTATATTAAATAATGTTTATTTGATTCCCTATTCGCAGTAGAGTAAAATGGATTATAATACTCTCCTCTACCTTACTTACTTACTTACTTAGTTGGCGCTACAGTCCGCTTATGAACCATGGCCTCAACCGACAACCCCGTCCTTAGCTAAATGCCTCCAGTAGGTGAGGTCGTCCTCTGCTGCGCTGACCGTCCGGGTTAGAATCGAATATTCTCCGAGCCGCTTTACACGTCCAAGCCATCTTAAGCGTCCATGCTTCAGCTCCATATAGCAAGATTGGGATGATGAGGGTCTTATATAGATTCTCCTTAGTCCATCCGGTTAGGGCCTTCTTAGCCCAAAGAAACCGCGAATGAGTAGAGTAATCTTCGTTTGATTTCCGAGCAGTGAGCTTTCTCCATCGTCATCCTGCATAGACGGATGAGTTTGGCAGAGATGTTAAAAATAGAAGTGGCTCTATACAGTTCATCTATCCAGATGCTATCATAGGCGGCCTTGATACCGATGGACAGGTGGTGGGTATCGATTTGGACTCCTTTGGTTTTCCAGGATCTGCCTTAGTGTGAAAATTTGGTCCATATTGAATTTTCCTGGCCTGAAACCGCACTAGAAGGGACCAAAAAGGTTATTAAGGAAGGATTTCCGGCGTTCACACAATATGACAGATAATATCTTGTAAACGACATTGAGGGGACTGATGCCTCTGTAAGTGGAGGAGTTAAGGGGTCTCCTTTCTTGTAGATCGGGGAAACGATGCTGAAATTCCATTCATCTGGCATACTTTCATCTGACAAAATCTTAGAGATGAGTCACCAGCCGTCTCTAACTGCTTTAAATAGCTCTGCGGGTAGACCGTCAGGCCTAGCAGCCTTGGATATTGCTATCTAAATTGAACTGTTAATTCTGCCTGACAGCGGAGTATTGGTCGTCGTACCGACTGAGTTCCTACTACAGGGTTTCTTTCGTCATCTCTACAGGTTTCTGTACGGGACTTGTTTTGTCTGGAGTAACATCTCTTAATATCCTCGATCGCATGCTTCTCGTGCTCTTTCTTTTTCCTTCTTAGAAGCCGATGTTCTTCCTGTCTCATTTGCTCGTAGAGCATGTGGGTGTGGGCAGATCATGTCCTTTTGTGCAGCACCGCTTTATACGCCTGTTGATTTTTTGAGTTTGCTAGCCTGCATTGCTCATCAAACCAAGCGTTTCGCGGTGGTGATCATGTGAGACCCAGCACATCATTCTCGGCACTTATGATGGCTTGTTGGCAGTGTTGCCGCTGGTCTTCTGAACTAGCTGTTGGTGCGGTAGGACTCGTAGCGAGAGATCGGGATATGCGTTCTCTGTAGGCTCTGGCAGTGTCTTGCGATTGTAGCTTTTCGACATTATACTTTCTCATAGGTGTTGTGGAAAGCTGGATATCCGTATTCGTACCTTGGCTACAACAAGATAGTGTTTGGAGTCAATGTTGGCTCAAATTGTAGATCGGACAATATAACTAGTGTCTGGCACATCAAGTGTCCGAAAATAGCTTTTCGTCAAGTTGCGGGTGTTCGAAGGCGGTTCGATCTCAAGACGGTCTTGACTATTTCTCACCTGGCGGTCGTTCCCGACATAATTATTTCAGTCAGTTTGATCCCACAATTTTACGATTTGTCCCGTTAGTGGGTGAGTCTTATTTTATCGCTCTGTGTCCTCTTTTTTAAATAGGCGGTGTCCTCTGAATTATTTGATTTTAACACCCCTAGTCCAATGTTAGTTTAGACCATCCCGGTAACTCTACGTTAATATAATTCCACTGTATAACTCTAGGGAAAATATCTGCTACACACTATCCACGAGACGTGACCTATATTCTGTACATGGACTTAGCATCTTCATAAAGGTATTTATACTTATGTGTGTTTATTGTACATTATATGTACATATACATATATATTTAAGTTATAATAGCAATCTAAGAAAGTAAATTATACCAATAATTGTACTTATCAATTATATAAAAATTAATGTGTGTATGAATGCAAATATGTATGTATGTATGTGGGATGCACGCACCCCTAGATCTGTGCAGCCAACAGAACACCCACGAGGAGAATTAGAAGAATAGCGAAAATAAGAAATAGAAGAAGTAGTAGAGAAGTAGTCGCGAATTAGCACAGAAGGAGACGCCTTTTTTTGATTTTTGTAATACCTCATTTTATTATTGATTTGTCCGATTTTCCATTTTGATTAAATATTGAATTAAATTATTTTCTTCCATTTAACCATCATTATAATATTCCATTTAACTACGATATAATAAACATTTGAATTTTAATAGAAAAGCGGTTTGAGTTGTTCTTATTTCTCCTTATCTACGGTGATCGGTTTCTACATGGGGGCTCAACCGGGATTATCCTCAAATTAATTATTATTAATCGAACGGTGGACAGTTAGAGAGTGAACAGTAGAAGTGTGGACAGTGGATATATCGTGGAAATATCGGGCATATTATTTTGATATTCGGTTGTGTGGTTTTTGATTACGCGATCGACGGTATTCACGATATCGAATCGAACAAACTAATTTTGTATGAAGCTAAAAATTTGAAAGATCTTAAAGAAAAATTAAAAATTTATGAAAAAATGAAGGATAAACAAAAGGAAAAAAATGTACAACCTACGCGAACGAAAAGCGATCGTGTCGAAAATAAGAAAGGTGCGGTGAAAAATAGAAACGGTCGAAGTTGTTTTAATTGCGGGAGTAAAGAGCACGAATTCTATAATTGTCCTGATAAAGCGCGTGGTCCTAGGTGTTTCAGATGTGACACTTTTGGACATCAAAGTTTTGAGTGCGTGAAAAACAATAAAGACAAGCGTGGTACAGAGGGAAATGATGTACTTTTAATCAGCAACAACAAAATGTGCAAAGCTGTGGAACTGTGCGGTACGCGGGTTGAAGCGTTAATCGATACCGGTAGCGATCTAACACTTATTAAGGAAAATATTGCAACTTTAATGAATGGCCAAAACATCAGTCCTCAGCAAATTGCCATATCGGGTCTCGGAAGCAAACTAAATACGAAGGGTCTACTATGTGCTAAGGTAGTCATCGACCAGGTAACATTTCCGAACGTAAATTGCTTTGTAAATAGTAGATAACAGTTGCATGAAATACCAAATGATTATCGGTAGAGATATTTTAGATTCCGTAGATCTCATTATAGACAAAGATGGTGTTATGTTGAAGGAGAGGGACAAAGAAGAAGAAGTCAGCTGCTTTTTGTCGAAAATCAATGTAGACGAGAACTCCGACCTGGACCTAGGTCATATTGTTGATTGCAATGTTAAGTCAAAAGTGACGGAGTTAGTTCAGGGTTATTGTCTAAAGCAGGTATTGTGTAGCCCTATAACAATGAGGATAGTAGTAGTAGATGAAGTACCTGTGTGGCAACATCCACGCCATCTGGCTCCACTCGAAAAGCAGTTTGTGGACAAGCAAGTGTCGGAGTGGCTTAAGGATTGCATAATTAGACCAAGCGTTTCAGACTACGCAAGCCCTATAGTACTGGCAAAGAAAAAGGATTCATCGTACCGCCTCTGCGTAGACTATAGGGGAATAAATAAAAAAATTGTTCGTGACCGGTATCCTTTACCACTTATTGAGGATCAGCTAGACCAATTAGCCGATGCCGTATTGTTTACAACGCTAGATTTGGCCAACGGGTTTTTTCACGTTGATGTAGAGGAAAATTCTCGCAAGTTCACTGGCATCGTAACACCTAGTGGCCACTACGAGTTCAACAAAGTGCCATTTAGTTTATGCAATTCGCCTGCAGTATTTCAAAAATTTATAAATTACGTGTTTCGAGAGCTTATCGCCGAAGGGGTTGTCATCATTTATATTGACGATCTAGTCATTCCAGCAAAAACTGAGGGCGAAGCAGTTGCAAGACTTGTTCGGGTACTGGAGGTTGCATCAATGAACGGGCTGATCATTAAGTGGAAAAAGTGCCAAATTTTGAGCACTAAAATTGAATATTTGGGGCATGTAGTTGAAAGAGGTAAAATTAGTCCTTCTCCGTCAAAAACCAAAGCCGTTTTAAATTTTCCTGAGCCTAGGAACATAAAGCAGCTGCAAAGCTTCCTAGGGCTAGTAGGGTTTTTTCGAAAATTTATAGATTCATTCGCTATTATCGCTCGTCCGTTAAGCAACTTAACAAAAGCTGGTGTCAAATTTGAGTTTGGGCAGCCTGAGCTCGGCGCCTTTAACCAATTAAAGGAGAGACTTTGCTCCGATCCTGTGTTGGCAATTTTCAAACATGGAGCAACTACAGAGTTGCACACAGATGCTTCAAAGTTGGGGTATGGGGCAGTACTTCTTCAAATTTCTCCCGAAGACAACGTGCTGCATCCAGTTTATTACATGAGCCGGAAGACGTCATCTGCAGAACAAAAGTATTCAAGCTATGAGTTGGAGGCACTGGCAGTAGTAGAAGCCGTCAACAAATTTCGGGTTTACCTATTGGGGCAACCGTTTAAACTTGTTACAGATTGCAAAGCCTTCGAATTAACTTTAAAGAAAAAGAACCTACAGCCGAGGGTCGCACGCTGGGCGATGTTATTAGAAGAGTACCAATACACCGTTGAGCATAGAAGTGGGTCAAAGTTACGTCATGTCGACGCATTAAGTCGGAATCCTGTTTCCTTAGTAGTCGAGCTGATTGAAGATAGGTCATTTTTAGAAAAAAATAAGAACGCGCAAAGAAGCGATTTGAATCTGAACGCCTTGATTGAAAGTGTAAGCGAGTGGCCTAGGAATGGTTATATGGTAGAGGGTGGTATATTGTACAAGGTTGGCGATGGCGAGAAGCGGTTTGTGGTGCCAGAGGACATGCAAACAGAAGTAATTAGAAGGGCGCATGAAAGGGGTAATTTTGCTGTAAAGAAGGTTAAAGAGCTGTTCTTGAAAGAGGTTTACTTTAAAAATATGACATCGAAAATTGAGAAGTTGGTCCAATGCTGCGTTCCATGTATCCTCGCGGAAAGAAAAAGAGGAAAAAAGGAAGGATTTTTGCATCCAATACCGAAAGGCGAAACACCTTTGGACACTTTTCATATGGATCATTTAGGGCCAATGGCGACAACTGGTAAGGAGTACCGGTATTTACTTTCAATTGTTGATGGATTCTCTAAATTCGCATGGCTGTTTCCTGTGAAAACATTGTCAGCTGGAGAAGCTATTAAAAAACTTCAAGTAGTATGGGCAACATTTGGAAACCCAAGAAGACTAATTGTGGATAAGGGGGGAGCGTTTGTGGCCAAGGAGTTCATAGAGTACTGCGAACAAGAAAACATCCAGCTATTGCATACAACAGTGGGAGTTCCTAGAGGTAACGGGCAGATTGAACGGATTCATCGTATTGTCATCCCAGCTTTAACGAAGCTGTCACTTGCGACTCCAGATAGATGGTACAAAGAGGTTAAAAACGTTCAAAACTTCTTGAAAAGCCTGGTTTGGATATCAACACGATGATGACCTAGGAGAAGAGGCGAGCATCAGTCAAGACGGCCGAGTGTGGGATGCACGCACCCCTAGATCTGTGCAGCCAACAGAACACCCACGAGGAGAATTAGAAGAATAGCGAAAATAAGAAATAGAAGAAGTAGTAGAGAAGTAGTCGCGAATTAGCACAGAAGGAGACGCCTTTTTTTGATTTTTGTAATACCTCATTTTATTATTGATTTGTCCGATTTTCCATTTTGATTAAATATTGAATTAAATTATTTTCTTCCATTTAACCATCATTATAATATTCCATTTAACTACGATATAATAAACATTTGAATTTTAATAGAAAAGCGGTTTGAGTTGTTCTTATTTCTCCTTACCTACGGTGATCGGTTTCTACATGTATTCATATTCGTACCATATGCAAGGGCTCATCCGAAAAATTTCGCCCGCTGGAGTCAAGTTATTAACAACTTCTATATTTATGAACCAAAAAGGCTCATATTCAGAATATGTGTTGGGTCAGTGCCAAAGAGAAAATTACTAACTACTATATTTATGGACCAAAAAGGCTCATATTCACAATGTATAATGTGTATGTTGGTTCAGTGCCAAAACAGAAAGTTATATAATAATATCTGGACCAGATAGATGGCGCTGGAGTCAAGTTATTAAATCTATATATGTGTGTATATAAAAAGCAATGTAGTACATATTATGTTTGTCTTTTATAGACTCGGAAGCTACCCAACCGAATTTGGTAAAATTTTCAGAGTTCGTTTTTCTTAATATATGTAGAATACAGCATAGCATCAGTCCAATTACTCAACAACTGGTGGTTTTGGTACCTGTCATACAAAATCTCGTAAGTTCAGGTGAAATGTCAATATGAATTATTTTGGTCAATTAATATAGACAGACAGACAGACAGACAGACAGACGCACAGACGAACAGAGAGACAGACAGAGAAACAGACAGATAGACAGACAGACAGACGGACAGAGAGACAGACAGAGAAACAGATAGACAGACAGACAGATAGATAGACAGACAGACAGATAGACAGATAGATAGATATTATATATATATTATATAAATTGAAATTGAAAAAAATAGAACAGATTGAAAAAAATAGAACAGCTTCCTACTATGTACTTCCTTTCTATCATACCCAAATAACTACACATGTACCTACGCGGGCAAAATTTGAAAAGATAGGTGGGGTGAACCGCACCGGGTTACGGCTTGTAGACTATAAATAAATAAATAAATGAAAAAATGCATTACCTTTTACAAGCATATTTCGTTCAAGTCTTCCAAAACACTTACCTACTTATTAAGATACTTATCAAATGATTACTTTTATCGCAAATCTAGCTGTACCCCTAAAGGATGTAAAAGTTTTTTGTGTTGGCAGCTTATTTTATTTGAATCCATATTCATAGACCAGCACCAGATATTAAGGATGATCGTTTAAATGGCACTCAATAATCCTTTGCTCGAGCATTTTTGTTTACAACTTTATTTTAATGCTATTATTTATATATGTATGCATACGTGTAAATACAGGGAATCTCAGGTCAAGAGGTCAATCAGGGTGAATTCTGAACTCAAGATAAGGACAAGGAAAATATCCAATAAATATTGTGTCTAAGTTCGTAGTCTCCGTTAGGTATACATAGCTATCAAAGCTCAGTAAAAGGTGATGACGCCTCTACAGCCGAGGAAGTGTAGTTAGACCCCGCTCTAGCAATGCAATCTTATCTAAAAAAAATAACCGATTGACCTCTTAATATGAAACACCCTATATTATGTATGTATGTGTATATTGACCAGATTACAATAAAAATACCGTTACAAAAATAAATCTTTAACGGTTTAAAGTATCTCCTTCGGGTACAATGAATCCCAGACTTTAAGTTTCTCAGCCTCTGGCTGTTCTATAACCTCAACATTATCGGAAATATTCAAGCACTTATAAGCCGTATCCCCCATTTCTACAGGTTTCCAATCACTAGGCTGCGTCACCTCAGAATTTGGATCACTAGTAGCTGCAAATTTAGTCCAAAGAGCAGTCATCCGTTCAATCGTCTTGTACTCCCTGCTGTTCTTATTCATCTTACGTCCCAACGTTGTGTGGAAGAGATACGACAGTTCGTCTGCATGACAAACGCCGCGTAAGCCGCAGTGCATCAAACCATAAGGATTTGTTAAATCTGTCGACTCAAAGTCAAAACGGTAGAGGTATGTGGGTGCGTCGGAATATTTGAATCGTGAAAAGATTACTCGTCGTAGTGGATGCAAAAAGTGTTTATACGATAGGATCTAAAAAAGGTAAGTCCCTGTAACATGTGTATAGGAAGTATTTTATAACAACCCTACCTCGAGGATTGAGTTATAAGAAGGCGCTTCCTCTCCCACATGCGCTTTCTTTATTCTCTGGCCAAGCTCCAGGCACTCACTACCATTTCTGTCCGTCACAAGTTCCTTTGGCACCATGTAGGAACATGTCTCCAAGCTCTTCAATATGTTTGGATCTTTTCTAACTCCTGCAATATAGAAATACACAGATATACATCACAAACCGTTAACTTTGAACATTTACAAACCCGCAAAAAAGATGATTCCCTCCATTGAGGTGGCTCCTATCATCATTGGAATCTTATTACTCCACGCTGTCTTCATCATTTCGATTGGCGCCTTTGGTATAACACAATGTTTGGAAACATATGGCTCGATGGTTGGTCCAAAGCAGAACAAAGTTCCGTCTTGTAGTTCCTCCGGCGTTAGTAGATTGCCATCTTTACCGACTAAATCACGAGCTTTCGCCTTTAACAGGAACTGGTATACATCGCTGTCGTTTTCTTCACCATTATAGCCAGTTGCTTTGGCCAGACGATAGGCGTAATTGCCATGCTTTGTCAATGCCCAAGGTGCGGTAACACAACCCGACATTAGTATGGCACGCTGGAAAAGGCCTTTTGTTTGATCTGTAATCGACATGTAATGGGTGGATGCTGCGCCAGCACTTTCGCCAAATACTGTGATGTTGTCTGGATTTCCACCAAAACGGGCGCAATTATTTTTTACCCATTTAATGGCCAAGACTTGATCTTTAAGACCCGCGTTGCCAGCTACATCAATTCCTGAGTCCTTAAGACTCAAGAATCCTGCAAAAAGACACAGTGGTTAGATGGAAGTCACAAGGATTTCGTAAAACGAAATAATTTTACCAAAGGGACCCAAACGGTAGTTGATCGTGACTAAGACTATGTTCTTGCTCATCAAAAGATCAGGACTATACCAATCACGATTAGCTTCACCGAGTATAAAGCCCCCACCATAGATCCAGATCATAACTGGAAGAGGTTCCTTTGGTTGGAGCTGAAATAAAATACATATAATATTTAGTTAGAAACAATAAACAATTTTTTTTTTTAACTTGGTCGTTCCATCAGAGAGCACATAGAACACTTCGTTCTCTAGTGTATACTCTCAGTATAGCTTAACACAACTGTCGTTTGTTGCGCGACTAAGGGTCATCTACAGATGTTCAATCTTATAGATGGACTACTATAATTAAATAAACAATATTCAATTAATCGGAACACATAGAAAGAACGCAGTTTCTAAATTCTGCTGTAATATCTGCTAACTGTAATAACCGAAATTCTTTTTCGTTACAAAGTTCATTGATTGTGCTTATGCACCTTTTAATGGGCTGATTAGTACCATAATCAGTTCTATGCCTTTCCGAAAAAATAAGCTTATTCTGGTGAAATAATATGGCGAATAAACATGACATACTTTGTACCTTCATACATTATGTACATAATTTAATTTACGAACCACGTGTCTCGTGCAGTTTTTTTGGACTCTTTCGAATCTGAGCTCTTGAATAGCATACGGTCGAACCCTTAAAATGGATTTTCTAAACACGGCCTAGCCAGTGAACAGTAGATAACTTTAAGCTGATTCATATTAATTGCTCATTATACCTTAAAGATTCGAAGAAATTGCTAGATCACAGGCTATTGGCGTGCTATTTTTTACGTCTATACACAAAAACTGTAGTCAAGTAATGTAAATATGTATCTTCAATTTTAAAATATTTATCAAATAACAAAAAACAAAGTCAAGAGATGGATTGTTAAAAAGACTAATTTTTTGATGCAAGAAAAGATCAAACACTTTATTACATTAAAGATGGACCTAAGATGTATCGACGACAAAGAGTCGAAGAACATACAGGGTGTCCTAGTTTAAAGGTATAATCCGTTAACTGGAGATTCCTGAAGTTCTAGCGAACAAAAGGTCGTACGGTAGGGGGTTCTATTTTCACCCTCCTGCAAGTTATAGCCCGTTATATAACTACTACAGCTACAAAAATAGTTTTATACACATTGAAGAGACAATCAGAAACGCATGAAAAATGTTGAAGACATCATGTAATTATATGCAGCCACAAAAAAGTTATGGCTAATTTAACTCAAAATTAGGAGTTGTTTAAATCTTTTTTTAATGCATTTTTTTCAAAACTTTTACTAAATAAAAATTTTTTTTTATAAAACTTTTATCTCTGACCAATTCTAAAAAAACTATGTAACAACTTTTTCACCTGCGATTACGGATTTCAATCCCGAAGCCAATTTTCGATCCCGGGACTCCGGGATTTAAAAAAAATGAATCCCGAGGTTGGACAGAATATTTTTTGTTTTGTAAAAACATAAAATCAATCAAACCAAAAATTGATACACGGGTCAGAAAATTGATATCATGTTTTTAACACAAAAAATCAACCTCCGATAATTGCTCACAAAAATGAAGAAATCAATTATTAAGTGCCTTATCTTTTTAAATAAAAAACAGCGTAACTATTATGCTCTGATTTTCTTTTTATTATTAAAATGAATCAAAAGGAACAAAATTTAGGAAGTTTATTTAAATTAATAGAAACTTAATTGCTAAAGGCTTGTCCAGACCGAACGAAACATTTCAGAAACATTGCTTCCAAACGTTTCCTGATTGTTTCCCATTTTATTCAGAAACATTTAAGAAACATTTCTGAAATGCTATTCATGTTTAAATTAAACAAAAACCATTTTGGCGCCAAATCATATTTATTTGTGTTTAGTTTAAACACGAATGGGTTTAGTTTTTTTCTCAGTGTACATAGGTTAAGCAGAGCACGAAATGTGTCAGAAAATTATTTAAAATAATTTTATTCTCATTATTATACGCCTTTCTTGACATTTTCATGTGTGTCTTCATAAAAATCCACACTTTCCGCATGAGAAACAAAAATTATTTTCCTTTTCGAATGGGAAACAAAAAACATTTCAGAATCTTTTCAAAAACATTTCAGAAATATTTCATCAGCGTACACACCAAAAGAAACATTTCAGAAACATTTCAGAAACATACCTTTAATTATTGCGCTTCAACGGCGCCAGTTCTGTCAAGCACTACTGTAATCTAACCTATTCTAGATATGTTTTTTTTCTGTACATAATTTTTGGAAATCGGCAAGGTTAATTTCGTTCACAAAAAAATAATCTGAGTTTTAAAAATCAAGGTATTCACTTGAGAGACAGAGAGTATCAAATAAAATCAGCTTTCAATCCCGAAAATCGTTTAAGAGCAAAAATCGTCCGGGATCCCGGTATCCCGGGATTCGGGGTCCCGGATAAAAGCCATTTCAGCTTAAATTCCAGCCCTGTTCTTTGCAGATAATATGGCTCTCCTCGCATATACTGTAGAAGGTATGCAGCTGATGATGAACAGATGGAGAACTATTGTAAAACTTGGAATTTATCTCTGAACGTAGCAAAGTCGAAGATAGTGATTTTCAGGGATGGAGGGGATAGACACTGCTGAAGTTGCACGAGAATATAAGTATTAAGGAGTTTTACTTGCATCAAACCTGAACATGGAGAAAAACTTAACATCCAAATTAGCAGAAGCAAAGCGAGCAGTTGGTTCAGTTTGGGGACGTTGCATCAGCCACAAAAGCATATCCTACAGTGCGAAGCAGAAAATATTCCGTGCAACGGCATCTTCCATTATTCATTATGGAGCACAAGTATGGGGATACCGTCCATACGATTGGATCGAAAAGTTTCTGCGCTTTTTTATAAGAAGAGTACTTAGAGTGCTAAGTAGTTCACCCATATACATGCTCCACCTAGAAACAGGTATAGCTCCCTTATTCCTGGACACACTTAAGTTCCATTCGGACTATGTGGTACGAGTAATGGCAATGGATGAAGACAGACTACCGAAAATAGTCTTATCGCATGTACAGTAAAACTTGTGAATAGTTGAACGCTTCGGTGCACTTTTTTTTCGTTTACTCGGAACATTTTTACTATTCGCAATTTCTTTTATTATTTTTCGATCAATTTTGAAATCGGAGTTCAGAATGTGTACTAATTGAATTTAGCCGCTAGCAGAATGAGAGAAACGAAAAGCAACAATTGAAATGTGAAAATTCTCGTAAAAGGAAACGAAGCCGTCAAAATGTTAATGACTTTCGGCGCATTCATTTCTCGTTTCTGCTATTGAAGAGTGAATTGGCATGGAAACAAAAATTCATTGAAAAATGTTCCATTATCCAAATTTCGCAGGTTTCCTCTATAAAAAATGTCCACTATCCAAGTTTCACAAGATTCTTTTACTAGCAGATTCCACTATACACAAGTTCTACTGTATTATCGACCAGAGGAATTTGCGTAGAAGAGTGGGAAAAGTTAGCATCTGACTGCGAGTTCAATCTATCGGTTAGCATTAACGAACAGTAAGTATCTATAAAGACAAAGTGCAACACCCTACTAGAAAAATCAGGTAAAAGATTATATGACAAATTCGTAACCGACGCCCAGGCATCACAATGCAGACTATACTATAGCAGACTGGACCACTATTCACGGGATAGAACATCTTTTCTGGATGGTAAATCCACCGATAAGATTAGCACAATCTTTAGAATAAGAGGGGAGCTTTAACCCCTTAATTATATCCCGCACCGCCCAGAACTTCCCATTCTGTGTAATCGATGCAACCGGAAAGAGCGCGAGGACGTATACCACTTTCTAGCAGTATTCTGTTATGACCCATCCTTAACCCTAAAAGCCTTATCTACGCCTAAGAGGCGTACATGCAATCGAAAATTGTTTATCTCTTTCTATCGGTTGAAGTTAGCGCCTCATACTCTTTAACCAACTCAGTGATGAACTAGATCTTGTCGATAGTGAATGTGTCGCTAGGATAAGTACCGCCATTTTTGAAATATTCATGTGCTGTACGCCTGCGAGACGTATGTTTAGGCTTTGTGTAAGTCTGAGTGAACATATTTTTCAACAAAGATTATTGTTAATTTTACATAATCTGTAATCTATGGCCACAACAAGATCAATTACAATAAGAAACCATTGAATAGAAGTGAATTTATGTAGCAATTTGTAGCACAGATTTGGTCAAGCCTTGGATGGAAGTGAGGCTTACTGCCAAGATTTGAAGAGATCTTTACTAGAAAATATCAACCAAATTCTCGAAATGCCTACCGAATTAGGTAATGAACTTTAGTTAGTAGAACCAAAACTCAAAAAACGAAAATACTTTGCGTTTTGATCCTACAAAAAAAAAATAGAATCTCCAAATTAGTGTGCAATAATTGCAAAAAATCAGTACGTTGCGAGCACAAAGTTTATGTCTGTGTAGACTACCCTTAAATTATTACTAGTCATTGAATGTCTGATTATTTTTAATGTTTGTCTTAACAATAAATAATTTATTTTAAAAAATCAAGACTACGTAAAACCTCTCTTATTGGGACACTGATGGGACCGACTCTTTCCTGTCCCGATTAGGAGATGTCCCAATTATAGAAGTTTGTATAAAAAATATAGAAAAACTTTACTACTTAAGAAAAAACTCCTATTTTCAATTAAAACTAGTATGGAACGCCCTATCTCTTACAAAATCATACCTTATTGAAATAAAACGACATTTATTTAATGAAAAGTTATAAAAATTTATGTAGTAGTATCTCATTACGCGAAATTCTATGCATATACATACGAAAAAGTTTAAAAAATTTATTGTATCCACACAAAAACAACTGCAACCGCACTGTTCCAATATCTAATATTCAATGAAAATAAATAAAACGTTGCTCTGTTGTTTTTTGTCTCCGATATAGTCACTCTTCTGTAAAAATATATAACGGTTTGAAAATTTGTAGAATGAGATGCAGCTGCGAACATTTAGTTAATGGAATTTTTGTAGATCTGAATCAATTAAATAAAACGCGGTCTTCAAATGATATTAAATAATACGGCAGACTTTATTCTTCTACGGATGCTGAACTTAGACTAACTTTTATTTTTCTTTAGTTACTTCATTTACATCTTATCTCTTTCTGGCTCTAATTCTTCTTTATTCTTTTTCTTTTACCTCTATTTTCTCTTATACTTATATAACTAAACAAATGCATCGGTTCTATTGTCAACACAATCTACTACACCCCTTCTCGATGCATAAGTCCCAATTTCTCTGCCAGGTACTGGAACTGTGGTTTAGGCAGAGACTTTGTAAGAATATCTGCTTCTTGATCTTTTGTATTTACATACTGCAACGTAACATCACCGTCCTCGATCTTTTGCCGAATAAAATGATGCTTGACATCAATATGCTTTACCCTTTTGTTCTCCATATTATATGCCATTTTGATGCAACTCTGGTTGTCTTCAAATATGGGTACACTGTCAACATCAATAAGCAAATCAGCCAACAACCCCCGCAACCAAACACCTTCCTGTACTGCAAGCGCCAACGCAACGTATTCTGCTTCGGTAGTTGAACAAGCCACAACCTGTTGCTTCTTCGACGTCCAGCTGACGATATTTCCAAAAACTTTGAATAGAAATCCACTTGTAGACTTCCTGTCAGTTTCATCCGAGGCATAATCAGCGTCTACGAACCCCACTAAAGGTTTTTCTCCTGCATTCTTCGTATAAACCAGCTCACAATCCATTGTAGCCTTAAGATAACGAACCAACCTCTTTCCGCACTGCCAATGTTCTACACCTGGAGAGTCTTGGTAACGACTCAGCTGAGATATGGCAAAACATATATCTGGTCTGCTACAGAGCATCATATACATGACCTTCCCAATGAGTTCTCTATATGGCACAATCATTTTCATATTATCATTATCAATTCTCTTTAACTTTGTTGATTGATCCATCGGAGTATACACTCCATTGCAATCTTTCATATTCATATATGTAAGTAAATCTTTAATAGATTTCTTTTGACTCATACTTAACCATGACTCTTTAGCGTTATATGTAATTCCTATACCAAGGAATTGTTCAAGTTCTTTTGATTCCTTCATCTCGAACTCTCTTGTCAACATACTCTTTACTTCATTGTACTTCTCTTTGTTTCCGCTAATCAACAATAAGTCATCCACATATAAGACTAAATAACTAACATCTCCGTTACGCTGTCGTACGTATACGCAGTAATCATGTTATGATCTAACAAAACCAATTTTTACCGCTGTATCGTGGAACTTGCGATACCAGCAGAGAGGGGACTGCTTCAGTCCATATAATGATTTCTTTAATTTACAAATCATACCTTGTTTAGCATTCATGCCTTCAGGAACTTGCATGTATACACACTCTTGCAATTCGCCGTTGAGAAAGGCCGTTCGTACATCCATTTGACAAATAGAATAGCCTTTGTGTATAGCCACTGACATCACAGTCCGTATAGCCGCCAACCTTGCAACGGGAGCGTACGTTTGGTCGTAATCAATGCCATATTCTTGATTACATCCTCTTGCTACCAGTCGTGCTCTGTATGTATGGGGTTTACCATTTTTGTCGGTCTTCAGTTTAAAAACCCATCTACAGCTGATTATTTTCATATCAGGTGTCCTCTCCACTAGCTCAAACGTTTCGTTCTTTTCCAAAGAACGCAGTTCATCTACAACAGCAGCTCTCCACTGTTGCCGGTCAGGCCTCAAATCGATTTCCTTAAAATTGTTCGGTTCAGCTGAAAAATTAAACTCCGACAGATTTATTTGCTCAAAATTATTGCCATATGTTAACTTGCCTGGAGAATTGCGCTCTCGACAGCTTTGCCTTTGATTAACTAAAGATGGATGCTACCGGAGCGCCATTTGTGGTCCGTTATCAGAAACAGATTCTATATTGGAATCAGTCGATTCTTCGCTATCCTGCACCACCGTTTCCTCTAAGTCTTCCTCCGCAGATTCAAAATTGGAATCAGCTGACTCCTCGCTGTTCTTCACAAATCTTTCGACTATTTCATCCTCATCTTCATCACCAACAGCAGCTTCGTATTTAATCGAAACCCCTTCTTGAACTGACTTCCCCCTCGCAGCAACAAATATCGTCTTTGACTCCTCGTTGTCTCCGCCCCTCGCCGGAAAACTTGACTCGTCGAATTTAACGTTCCTCGCAATTACTATTTTTCGCGAATCTGAATCCCACAGCCTATAACCGTTGATTCCATACCCAACCATCATCATCGGCTTGGTTTTAGCATCAAATTTGGCCCTCTTTTCCTTGGGTACATGTGCAAATGCTTGACAGCCGAAAATCCGTAACTTTCTAACATCCGGTTTTACGCCAAACCATACCTCTGCAGGAGTTTTGCCAACAATACACCTCGATGGACTCCTATTCAGCAAATAATTTGCAGTTAGTACTGCTTCTCCCCACATTTCCTTCTTCACGCCAGAATCCATCATCATAGTCCTAGCTCTCTCTACCACGCTTCGGTTAAAGCGCTCTGCAACACCGTTTTGCTTTGGACAATAACCCACTGTAGGTTCCAGTTGAATGCCTTTCTCCATATAAAATTTCTTTTGTTCATTCGATAAATATTCAGTGCCCTGGTCACATCTCAGGTAAACTATTCCGCACCCAAACTTTCCTGTCACATGACTTTCAAGTTTTTTTAAAGCACTGAAACACCTCCGATTTTCGTCGTATCAAAAACACATGAGCAAAATGACTATAGTCATCAATAAAGGTCACAAAGTACCTTTGACCTTCATATGTACTTGGCGTGATGGGACCGCACACATCGGTATGAATTCGTTCAAGAACTCTTGCAGTCCTCGGTCTTTGCCTTGAGAAGGGCATTTCTGTTTGCTTTCCTTTAGCACATTGATAACACGAAACCTTCTCCTCACCAGCTTCCAAACCTGTGACCATGTTTCCATACTTCATTTTCTCCAAATATGAGTCATTCACGTGACCCAGCCTGCGATCTTACACAGATTAAGTTGAGCTTTTGTGGGATATAACCTCAACTCATACAATCCATTCGACAATACACCCACAGCAACAGTAACTCCCTTGGTTTTAATCAAAGCTTTGTGTCCACGAACAAAATAAATTTCGAGACCTTTCTCTTGGAGTGCCTTTATCGAAAGAAGGTTAACTCTTAGCTCTTTTGCATACAACACATCCTTCACTTCGATTAATATTCTCCTTCCATCAACGACAGTGTATCCCTTCGAGTAATGGCAATGGATGAAGACAGACTACCGAAAATAGTCTTATCGCATGTACAGTAAAACTTGTGAATAGTTGAACGCTTCGGTGCACTTTTTTTTCGTTTACTCGGAACATTTTTACTATTCGCAATTTCTTTTATTATTTTTCGATCAATTTTGAAATCGGAGTTCAGAATGTGTACTAATTGAATTTAGCCGCTAGCAGAATGAGAGAAACGAAAAGCAACAATTGAAATGTGAAAATTCTCGTAAAAGGAAACGAAGCCGTCAAAATGTTAATGACTTTCGGCGCATTCATTTCTCGTTTCTGCTATTGAAGAGTGAATTGGCATGGAAACAAAAATTCATTGAAAAATGTTCCATTATCCAAATTTCGCAGGTTTCCTCTATAAAAAATGTCCACTATCCAAGTTTCACAAGATTCTTTTACTAGCAGATTCCACTATACACAAGTTCTACTGTATTATCGACCAGAGGAATTTGCGTAGAAGAGTGGGAAAAGTTAGCATCTGACTGCGAGTTCAATCTATCGGTTAGCATTAACGAACAGTAAGTATCTATAAAGACAAAGTGCAACACCCTACTAGAAAAATCAGGTAAAAGATTATATGACAAATTCGTAACCGACGCCCAGGCATCACAATGCAGACTATACTATAGCAGACTGGACCACTATTCACGGGATAGAACATCTTTTCTGGATGGTAAATCCACCGATAAGATTAGCACAATCTTTAGAATAAGAGGGGAGCTTTAACCCCTTAATTATATCCCGCACCGCCCAGAACTTCCCATTCTGTGTAATCGATGCAACCGGAAAGAGCGCGAGGACGTATACCACTTTCTAGCAGTATTCTGTTATGACCCATCCTTAACCCTAAAAGCCTTATCTACGCCTAAGAGGCGTACATGCAATCGAAAATTGTTTATCTCTTTCTATCGGTTGAAGTTAGCGCCTCATACTCTTTAACCAACTCAGTGATGAACTAGATCTTGTCGATAGTGAATGTGTCGCTAGGATAAGTACCGCCATTTTTGAAATATTCATGTGCTGTACGCCTGCGAGACGTATGTTTAGGCTTTGTGTAAGTCTGAGTGAACATATTTTTCAACAAAGATTATTGTTAATTTTACATAATCTGTAATCTATGGCCACAACAAGATCAATTACAATAAGAAACCATTGAATAGAAGTGAATTTATGTAGCAATTTGTAGCACAGATTTGGTCAAGCCTTGGATGGAAGTGAGGCTTACTGCCAAGATTTGAAGAGATCTTTACTAGAAAATATCAACCAAATTCTCGAAATGCCTACCGAATTAGGTAATGAACTTTAGTTAGTAGAACCAAAACTCAAAAAACGAAAATACTTTGCGTTTTGATCCTACAAAAAAAAAATAGAATCTCCAAATTAGTGTGCAATAATTGCAAAAAATCAGTACGTTGCGAGCACAAAGTTTATGTCTGTGTAGACTACCCTTAAATTATTACTAGTCATTGAATGTCTGATTATTTTTAATGTTTGTCTTAACAATAAATAATTTATTTTAAAAAATCAAGACTACGTAAAACCTCTCTTATTGGGACACTGATGGGACCGACTCTTTCCTGTCCCGATTAGGAGATGTCCCAATTATAGAAGTTTGTATAAAAAATATAGAAAAACTTTACTACTTAAGAAAAAACTCCTATTTTCAATTAAAACTAGTATGGAACGCCCTATCTCTTACAAAATCATACCTTATTGAAATAAAACGACATTTATTTAATGAAAAGTTATAAAAATTTATGTAGTAGTATCTCATTACGCGAAATTCTATGCATATACATACGAAAAAGTTTAAAAAATTTATTGTATCCACACAAAAACAACTGCAACCGCACTGTTCCAATATCTAATATTCAATGAAAATAAATAAAACGTTGCTCTGTTGTTTTTTGTCTCCGATATAGTCACTCTTCTGTAAAAATATATAACGGTTTGAAAATTTGTAGAATGAGATGCAGCTGCGAACATTTAGTTAATGGAATTTTTGTAGATCTGAATCAATTAAATAAAACGCGGTCTTCAAATGATATTAAATAATACGGCAGACTTTATTCTTCTACGGATGCTGAACTTAGACTAACTTTTATTTTTCTTTAGTTACTTCATTTACATCTTATCTCTTTCTGGCTCTAATTCTTCTTTATTCTTTTTCTTTTACCTCTATTTTCTCTTATACTTATATAACTAAACAAATGCATCGGTTCTATTGTCAACACAATCTACTACACCCCTTCTCGATGCATAAGTCCCAATTTCTCTGCCAGGTACTGGAACTGTGGTTTAGGCAGAGACTTTGTAAGAATATCTGCTTCTTGATCTTTTGTATTTACATACTGCAACGTAACATCACCGTCCTCGATCTTTTGCCGAATAAAATGATGCTTGACATCAATATGCTTTACCCTTTTGTTCTCCATATTATATGCCATTTTGATGCAACTCTGGTTGTCTTCAAATATGGGTACACTGTCAACATCAATAAGCAAATCAGCCAACAACCCCCGCAACCAAACACCTTCCTGTACTGCAAGCGCCAACGCAACGTATTCTGCTTCGGTAGTTGAACAAGCCACAACCTGTTGCTTCTTCGACGTCCAGCTGACGATATTTCCAAAAACTTTGAATAGAAATCCACTTGTAGACTTCCTGTCAGTTTCATCCGAGGCATAATCAGCGTCTACGAACCCCACTAAAGGTTTTTCTCCTGCATTCTTCGTATAAACCAGCTCACAATCCATTGTAGCCTTAAGATAACGAACCAACCTCTTTCCGCACTGCCAATGTTCTACACCTGGAGAGTCTTGGTAACGACTCAGCTGAGATATGGCAAAACATATATCTGGTCTGCTACAGAGCATCATATACATGACCTTCCCAATGAGTTCTCTATATGGCACAATCATTTTCATATTATCATTATCAATTCTCTTTAACTTTGTTGATTGATCCATCGGAGTATACACTCCATTGCAATCTTTCATATTCATATATGTAAGTAAATCTTTAATAGATTTCTTTTGACTCATACTTAACCATGACTCTTTAGCGTTATATGTAATTCCTATACCAAGGAATTGTTCAAGTTCTTTTGATTCCTTCATCTCGAACTCTCTTGTCAACATACTCTTTACTTCATTGTACTTCTCTTTGTTTCCGCTAATCAACAATAAGTCATCCACATATAAGACTAAATAACTAACATCTCCGTTACGCTGTCGTACGTATACGCAGTAATCATGTTATGATCTAACAAAACCAATTTTTACCGCTGTATCGTGGAACTTGCGATACCAGCAGAGAGGGGACTGCTTCAGTCCATATAATGATTTCTTTAATTTACAAATCATACCTTGTTTAGCATTCATGCCTTCAGGAACTTGCATGTATACACACTCTTGCAATTCGCCGTTGAGAAAGGCCGTTCGTACATCCATTTGACAAATAGAATAGCCTTTGTGTATAGCCACTGACATCACAGTCCGTATAGCCGCCAACCTTGCAACGGGAGCGTACGTTTGGTCGTAATCAATGCCATATTCTTGATTACATCCTCTTGCTACCAGTCGTGCTCTGTATGTATGGGGTTTACCATTTTTGTCGGTCTTCAGTTTAAAAACCCATCTACAGCTGATTATTTTCATATCAGGTGTCCTCTCCACTAGCTCAAACGTTTCGTTCTTTTCCAAAGAACGCAGTTCATCTACAACAGCAGCTCTCCACTGTTGCCGGTCAGGCCTCAAATCGATTTCCTTAAAATTGTTCGGTTCAGCTGAAAAATTAAACTCCGACAGATTTATTTGCTCAAAATTATTGCCATATGTTAACTTGCCTGGAGAATTGCGCTCTCGACAGCTTTGCCTTTGATTAACTAAAGATGGATGCTACCGGAGCGCCATTTGTGGTCCGTTATCAGAAACAGATTCTATATTGGAATCAGTCGATTCTTCGCTATCCTGCACCACCGTTTCCTCTAAGTCTTCCTCCGCAGATTCAAAATTGGAATCAGCTGACTCCTCGCTGTTCTTCACAAATCTTTCGACTATTTCATCCTCATCTTCATCACCAACAGCAGCTTCGTATTTAATCGAAACCCCTTCTTGAACTGACTTCCCCCTCGCAGCAACAAATATCGTCTTTGACTCCTCGTTGTCTCCGCCCCTCGCCGGAAAACTTGACTCGTCGAATTTAACGTTCCTCGCAATTACTATTTTTCGCGAATCTGAATCCCACAGCCTATAACCGTTGATTCCATACCCAACCATCATCATCGGCTTGGTTTTAGCATCAAATTTGGCCCTCTTTTCCTTGGGTACATGTGCAAATGCTTGACAGCCGAAAATCCGTAACTTTCTAACATCCGGTTTTACGCCAAACCATACCTCTGCAGGAGTTTTGCCAACAATACACCTCGATGGACTCCTATTCAGCAAATAATTTGCAGTTAGTACTGCTTCTCCCCACATTTCCTTCTTCACGCCAGAATCCATCATCATAGTCCTAGCTCTCTCTACCACGCTTCGGTTAAAGCGCTCTGCAACACCGTTTTGCTTTGGACAATAACCCACTGTAGGTTCCAGTTGAATGCCTTTCTCCATATAAAATTTCTTTTGTTCATTCGATAAATATTCAGTGCCCTGGTCACATCTCAGGTAAACTATTCCGCACCCAAACTTTCCTGTCACATGACTTTCAAGTTTTTTTAAAGCACTGAAACACCTCCGATTTTCGTCGTATCAAAAACACATGAGCAAAATGACTATAGTCATCAATAAAGGTCACAAAGTACCTTTGACCTTCATATGTACTTGGCGTGATGGGACCGCACACATCGGTATGAATTCGTTCAAGAACTCTTGCAGTCCTCGGTCTTTGCCTTGAGAAGGGCATTTCTGTTTGCTTTCCTTTAGCACATTGATAACACGAAACCTTCTCCTCACCAGCTTCCAAACCTGTGACCATGTTTCCATACTTCATTTTCTCCAAATATGAGTCATTCACGTGACCCAGCCTGCGATCTTACACAGATTAAGTTGAGCTTTTGTGGGATATAACCTCAACTCATACAATCCATTCGACAATACACCCACAGCAACAGTAACTCCCTTGGTTTTAATCAAAGCTTTGTGTCCACGAACAAAATAAATTTCGAGACCTTTCTCTTGGAGTGCCTTTATCGAAAGAAGGTTAACTCTTAGCTCTTTTGCATACAACACATCCTTCACTTCGATTAATATTCTCCTTCCATCAACGACAGTGTATCCCTTCAGCACTCCGTTATGCGTTGCTTTCATTGCACCTCCCTCTTCAGCGGTACTAATTACCAAATACTTCTCCAGCTCCTGAACCTGAGTCAAAGCCTCCAAATCATTTGTTGCATGCCGTGTACTTCCTGAGTCCAACAACCAAACATTTTGTTCAGCATTCCCATTCGCCATCATAAATGCAACAGCACTGCTGTCTCTAGAGGGTGCGCCTTTCCTCCTAAAATTGGATTTAGGACCTCTTTGCGGACAGTTAAAACTTTTGTGGCCCTTTTTTTTGCATTTAAAGCATTCCCCTGCAAAGCGTGCTGAAAAAGCTGCGTCACCACCAATATCGACATCGGTAGTTTCTTTGTTCACCTGCTGACGCATCTCTTCATTCAACAAGCGGGACTTTGCATACTCCAAGGTTAAACTGTCATCCGGCATATTCTCAAGTGCCGTTATTAGCGGCTGAAAATCTTCTGGAAACGATTTAAATAGATAATAAATTATTTCGCTGGAATCAAGTTTTGCCCCCGCTGCAGTTAACTCCCGTGTACACTCGTCAAATCTAGTGAAATGCCTCTTCATATCACTCCCGAGTTCATATTTCAGCCTATCCAAACGTGTACGCAGCATGTTCTGCTTTGCCATATTTGTACCTGAGAATGTGGTCACAGGGCTCCCCACATATCTCTTGCTGTAGATTTACCTTTAATATACTCGAGATGATTATCATCTACTAAGCATATAATCAAATTTTTTGCTTTCGCGTTTCTTTCATCCCATTTTGTTGCAGCATCTCGGTTATCTTCCGTTACCTCCGGCTTTTCGTTCGAAAGAACGTCGAGAACATTCTGCGCTTCAAGAAAGTTCTCCACACGGTACTTCCAAGAATCAAAATTGCGCCCGTCGAAAGGTTTTATTTTTGCAAAAACTAATTCCATCACATTTGACATACTATTGAGAGACCTGGGCCCATAACCTGTAGATCTGAATCAATTAAGCAGACTTTATTCTTCTACGGATGCTGAACTTAGACTAACTTTTATTTTTCTTTAGTTACTTCATTTACATCTTATCTCTTTCTGGCTCTAATTCTTCTTTATTCTTTTTCTTTTACCTCTATTTTCTCTTATACTTATATAACTAAACAAATGCATCGGTTCTATTGTCAACACAATCTACTACAATTTTACTGTCCCGATTAGAGAAGTCACAATTGCTTTTTTTTCGGGTCTAGTGTCCCAATTGAGAGGTTCAACTCGAATTGTCCCGATGAGAGAAGTCATATTTCCTGACTTTCTTAATAAAATGTCCCAATTCGGAGGTTTGGCTCAATTATGGAGGCTCTAGGAAAGTTAAATTGAGTGTCCCAATTAAGAGGTGTCCCGATTTCAGAGTCCCGATTACAGAGGGTATATTGTATGAAAACTTTTAGGGTTGGCAAATGGGTTGTCCCCATTGGGAGGTCGTCCCGATTACGGAGTGTCCCAATTAGGAGGTTTTACTGTATTTGAAGAAATATTTATGTTTTTGTCGTTTTTTATGAAATTGTTTTTAGAGTTTAAATGTAAGCATTACTTTTTGTTTTTTTTTCTTTAAAATAAATTTAGTTGAACTTTTCTTAAATAAAACTGGGTTGTATTATTAGTTGACATATTCAATATCAAAATTCCTTCGAAAAATAGGATATTGTGGATTAGCCTACAGGCTGTCATTTATTCATGTACGCCTCAGAGACGTATGATAAGGCTTTATGTACCTCTAAAATAGGTTAGGCTTCTAGGGTTAAGAAACCCCGTTTAGGTATATTTGGAGTACATGTACTCGAGTTGGAGCAAGCGATGAGCATATTCAATGAAGACAGAGGGTGGGATAAATTATATAACTATACATCGAATGCCCTACAACACAAAAGCTGCATAGTCGAAGAAAATTTTTAAAAAGTAACTTAAACTTTATAAATAGGTATAAATATTTACTTTATAAATTTCCATATGTTAGTCTGGTAGACGGCCTTCAGCCAAACTAAAAGGACTGAGAAATTGTTTTAACATTGTAAATGTATCTATATTTAATTTATGTACATATATAATTTTTCTTATGAATGATAAATAGTCTATCTAGTGGTTCTCAAACCCTAAACAAGGCCCAAATATATTTCGGAACCCGAACTCTTAACGATATAAAAAATTAAAAACAAAACATTTGAAAATCGATGTTTTTATTTAAGATATTTTTTTCAAGGTTAGTGTGAAGAATGAAACTGTTTCATTGTTTGATTTATAATTTTTTTAAAACAGACTTCTATCTCCGAAAGCTTTTTTTCGCAGCGTCCAATCTCGATCTGTATTTAGTCTTTGCATAGGTATACGCTGAAAAGCCTGCTTCACAGCGATACGATGTGACAAAAGGGAGCAAATTTAATATAGCCTGTTTGGCAAGTTCAGGGTATTCACTCCTAATATAAACCCAAAATTCGTTCAATAATACAGAATCAAATACATGTTTTGATGAAGAAGAACTCTGCAGAACTATAAGAGACTCGTTTTCCTATTAGAGCTGGGTTTTCAGCTGCCAAGCAGTAGCAGTTTCGTTAAACTTTTCAAAAATGTGTGCAAGATAAGCTAATTTTGTTATCCATTGCTCATCATGCAATACTAGTAGAAAGATTTGCAGAGGAAGACACATTTTTGTCCAGTTGGAAAACTTTCAACTCATCACGAAGTTAAAATAATCTAAATAAAGCCTTTCCTCTGGAAAGCCATCTTATTTCCGTGTGCAGAAGAAGTGATTCGTATTGACTTCCTATATC
The DNA here is from genome assembly GCA_949775065.1 of Brachyopa scutellaris. NCBI lineage: Eukaryota > Metazoa > Arthropoda > Insecta > Diptera > Syrphidae > Brachyopa > Brachyopa scutellaris. The sequence continues at coordinate 40,925,577 of OX459113.1, read as the reverse complement.
TTTGCACACTTTTTGAACAATCTTGATTGGAGAGGACGACTTTTTACGAAATTTAAAATCTTCATATCTTCTTCAAGAACTTTTTTGGCATTCTTCTTACCACAAGTGTGTAACAATGCAAAATACAATGACTGCTGTTACTTCCTGGCGCAATGTTTCTAGTTTTTGACACGACCCCTTTAACCTTTCCTACCATTGTTGCAGCTCCGTCGCTACATATATCAATACATTTTCCCGATTAAGGCTATGTTTATTCAAAAAACAATTTATGGCCTTGAATATTTCTTCACCAGTTGTATTGGTTTCCAAAGGTGTGAGATGAGTAGTTTGAAGCTACCACGTAAACGTGATAATTATGCAGAAACTTTACAAAAGCTGTGCATGAACGATACCCACACGCATGCATTTTAGTGTCAAGTTCATTCTTTGTAAGATAGTGTGCAGTACTTCGTAAAAGCTATTTGCGAACTATACTCGTAATTTTCTTAGTTTTTTTTTTTTTTGGTAGCTCACACTTCAATAGAAAAAAAATATAAACGTCAAATATTTTTTGCACAAAAATGTTTGTAATTGCATACTTACAAAAATAATTTTTGTGTTTTACTATTCCTAATTCAAGAAAGTCGCGGAACCCTGAAAACTCTTCACAAAGTTTAAGAACCGAGGAGCCTCTATCAGTCTATCTACTACTACTAGTGCAACGCATATTTCGCTGCAGTTTTAAAACAAGTCAACAAGATGAGATCTTATATTCAAAAATCAATTTTGACAGCCATAACTATTACGACATGGTTGACTGGCAGGACAAAGAACTCCTGGTAACAGAATCACCACTATTACAGTTCTTGAAAACTACAGAACTTGAAAGACGACGGAAATGTAAAGATGTTTGATTTTACCAAGAAAGGTGCGTGAAACTGACGACTGAAGCAGCTTTTTCTGTAGCAGGGAATAAGAGGGCCCGATAAGGTATTATTGCTACTAAAGCTACTAATTACATTACACATTATAGCATTAAAAAAATAGTAAGACATTAAAATGTAAGTTACTTCGTATTTGTTTAAGAGTATGTAATGTAGATGTTTTTTTATTTTATTTCCCAAGACCTATTGATTTTAAGTAATTTGTAGCAAAGAATAACACTAATGCTGGAAATACATGTGCAGATTTTGTCGTGCAGCGATATTAGAATACACACGTTTATATGCGAGCGAATACATGTTAATTCTGCATGCGGCACAGCGCTGCATGAAGTCTCTATTTCTAATTTTGCCGCGCAGCCCCGGTACTAGATCGCGAGAATAGTACAATTTTGATCATTTGGCATTTATTTTTTTTCCATCTGACATTTCTTGCTTTGTTTGCGACGGCCAACTCAGTGGAGGAATTGTCAAAAAACTCTGCACATGTATTTTAGATGCAGATTAGGACGCGGCGCTGCATGCAGCCTGACTGCACATGTATTTCAGGCATAAGCCATACCCGAGCAAACATAGCACTGAAAAACGTTTTTTCCAAAATTTCAACTAATTTGAGCGAGCCAATTACATTCAACTTGGAACTTTTTTTTTACAAATTCTGATACCTAGGCTCCCAATACAGTTGTATTGACAAGTATTAAATTAAAAAATTGCAACATTTTTTGCCATATTAAATGACACGCCCTAAATTATACATCTTTCCTATTACGCTTTCGAATCCGCAACAATGAGTTAGACTTGGCAATGGCATAATCTTACTTCAAATTAAAATTCAATTTATTGACAAACATGATACCTATAGATCTTTCACTTTAACAATCGTTCACCATTGCGGTGAGATTTGGAAGAACTTTGGAAACATTTTAAGAGTAGGTTAGGTATATACATATAGTGGTTTGTGCATTGGACTACTATGCATGCTGTAAACACTAAAACAATTTTTTAATAGTGCTATACCTACTCACATCTTTTGTGTACACATTTAAGTACAAACAATCCTCAGTTCCTTCGACTTTATTAGTACCAAATTGAAGTTGCAGTGGCTTTGGACTGCCCTGTGTACAATCCAATATATCCGCCCATGGTGCCGGTGGTTCCGGCGCCTTAAATCGTAAGTTATTTATTGGTGGTTGAGCGTAGGGAATTCTTTCAAAGCTATAGTATGAGTCATCGTAAATGGAAGTCCTCTTGTTGCCTTTTATTTTACCATATTCTGTTTCAGCAATAACTGCCTCACTACCAGTCAAACGATACTGATGGAACTTATGCTCCAGAGATCTGAAAGTAAATAAAACATAGAAGCGTGGTATTAGAAGTTCGATGGCAAATGCAATGGAAATAGAAAATTATATATGATCAGTATTTTCTAAAGTTTATATTTTAGATAGACTTGGGCTTAGCTAAATCGGTGAACTTTGGTTTTTATTGTAATCCAAATACACCAAATTCTTTTATTTTTTTAATCAGAAATATCTTTTATGCGGCCCATTTCATACAAAATAGCTTTAATCTTTTTTTCCAAATATTTCCTTTTCAACTTGTAATCTTCAATAAATATCGATAGGGATCTTACACTTAACACTTCTAAGCCGATAATCACATAAAGAATGTCGTCCAAACACAAGCACGATTCTAACCAAAATGCAATATGAAAGTGTAACAACTACAGTCGCGCCATCATAAGCAATTTTATTGCTTGTTCTTTCTGAAACACTATACTGTTGCTCTCAGACAAATTTGCAAGAACAGAGCAAATATCATACAAAAAAGAAATTACCATAAGCATACACAAGACAACACGACCATTTTTTGTGAAAAGGATTAAAATCGAGACGGTGTTCATATTTTTTTGGTGGGGTACCTTCTATATTAGTGGAATCACAGTCGGTTCTGATAACATGGAAAACCAACGAGGAGGACCGACATTTTGTTGTCAGGCAGAATGGATCAATTATGTTACTGAGTCATAACTCCCACACAGGCTTAACATACATACATATATAAATTACATATGTAGAGTCGTTTAGGGTAAGTGTGCGCAGCGGGTAAGTGTACGCACAGTGAATTTCTCGAAAATGACAATGAATATTAAGTATCTGTAAATGCACAATTAAGTAGGTATGTATAATTGTATATGTCATTTGCTTGGGTCAGCTGTTGTTGTGTTTCAGTTTTGTTTGTTTTATGAAGAGAAGCCAAACAAAAAAAGGTTAGTTTTACTAAAATACACTGAGAGGCACAATTAATTGCCCACCCAGTTATTTTACGATTTTAGTAGATAATGTTTCAAAATAGGAAATTTTTTGGATGGGTTTATTGTGAGCATGGTTTGGGTAATAAAAACAACAATTTAAAATTTCAGTGTTATGGATTTATTAAACTTTTGAGTTCCCTTATGTTGGTTGGCGCTGGTATCCCTGCGCGAATCCGTCTTTTAAGGTATTCCCATACGTGCTCTATAGGATTCAGATCCGGGCTACGTGCTGGCCAAGGCAAAGTTTGAATACCGACTTCTTCAAGATATTCTTTGACCGATCTGGCGATATGATAACGTGCGTTATCTTGCATAAGCACAAACTGTTCTACAATAAATGGCGCGAAAACTATGACATGGTCTTGGAGAACTTCCTCCACGTATCTTTGGGCATTCACACTTCCTCTATCAAAGACCACGAGCTCGGTACGAGCCTCGTAACTGATGCCTCCCCATACCATTATCGAGCCTCCCTGACATCCGACTGTTGCGGTTATGGCACATGGAGCATACCGCTCATTTTGTCATCTGTATACACGAATGCGACCATCTGGTCCTCTTAAGCCTATTCTGCTTTCGTCTGAGAACAATACGTTCTTCCACTCTTCAATAGTCCAATTTACATATTCTTGGGCAAACCGAAGTCTTGCACTACGATGCTGTGGGAGTAATTTGCGGGCTCGGGCTGGACGAAATGATCCAATATTTTTTTCTGCCAGTCTTCTTCTTATTTTATCGTATCGAAAAAAATATTGGATCATTTCGTCCATACATACAGATGACAAAATGAGCGGTATGCTCCATGTGCCATAACCGCAACAGTCGGATATCAGGGAGGCTCGATAATGGTATGGGGAGGCATCAGTTACGAGGCTCGTACCGAGCTTGTGGTCCTTGATAGAGGAAGTGTGAATGCCCAAAGATACGTGGAGGAAGTTCTCCAAGACCATGTCATAGTTTTCGCGCCATTTATTGGAGAGCAGTTTGTGCTTATGCAAGATAACGCACATTGTCATGTCGCCAGATCGGTCAAAGAATATCTTGAAGAAGTCGGTATTCAAACTTTTCCTTGGCCAGCACGTAGCCCGGATCTGAATCCTATAGAACACGTATGGGACAACCTTAAAAGACGAATTCGCGCAGGGATACCAGCGCCAACCAACATTAGGGAACTCAAAACGGCTGCAGTAGAGGAATGGGACAATATCCCCCAGTCAGATATTCAAACCCTATTGGATGGACTTCCAAATAGACTCCAAGAAGTCATTAGAGCTCGAGGAGGAAATACGCTTTATTGATTATACAAATTTGATTAAATAAATGCCAAAATAAAATAAAAAATGTTAATTTTATCAAAAATTAAAAGAAAACAATAAATAGCGATAAAGTTGAATAAATCCATAACACTGAAATTCTAAATTGTTGTTTTTATTACCCAAACCATGCTTACAATAAACCCATCCAAAAAATCTCCTATTTTGAAACATTATCTACTAAAACCGTAAAATAACTGGGTGGGCGGTTAATTGTGCCTCTCAGTGTATTTCTCAATTTTAAAATCGTGTTGGTGTTCAGTGATTGAATTATAACACATTGAGTGCTAACTATTTATTAAATATATTATATATATGTACATTATATTTGAGTGAACATTTTACTGGATTTGGTGTTAATTTGTTCAAAATTAACAAAATATTGAAAAAAAGGGAGTGGGGGTAAGTGTGCGCGAAACTTTTGGAGCAATTGTGCGCGTGCGTACGTGATTAAGAGAAAAAAAATGCAAAACACGCCGACCCAGCAAAACTGCATCCAGGGCCTCAAGATCTTAGGCCCGAGACGATGACCTGAAAAATAGCACACAGTGTTATATAGGAATATAGCTAGCTAGCTAGTGTACGGGTGAAAGAATCGAATTTTTAATCGATTTTACCACTATAAAAAATTAAAAACCAGTAATAAATTGTGTATTCACTTTTGTATTCATATACATTTTTTAAATTTTTTACTATGCAACTACCGAAGTGAAACTTATATATCCGTAACTCGATGTTACGTCTTATGAATAAATATATATATAATGTTCCCATTCGCACATTTACCCAACATCGTGCGTACACTTACCCCTAGATAGTTTTATGTGTGTTCGAATGAAATTTCTCATAGGAACGTTGCGGAGTAGAAACTATTTAGCGGCATACTAAAAAGTGTTTATTATTGAACAAAAGTAAAAGTATGCTTTTAATTTTAAAGTTGCGTATAACTTGTACGGAGTTAAACTGATAAAGTGAGGTTGACTATAAATTTGCGCCATTGTCTATTGAAATATGTAAAAAGCGTTTGAAAATTCATCGTCACAAATCTGATAAGTTCATATTTTTTCGAATTTTCCCCGAACCGAAAAGCGAGATTTCGGGTTTGGTTTTGGGGGTGGTGGGTCATCTCTTACTTTATTTTTTAAAATTATTGCTATAAAACCCGTGTTATCAATTAGGCTGAAAACACACCGGAGCAGTCAATACGTTTTTTTGTAACTAATGAAACATCAGTAGGTACATTGATTCTCATGAGACAACACACACCAAAGCAGGCACAACAAAACACATGTTTTTGTTTCGATGCGCTTGATGACTGATTGCCGATAATATACATGGCTTGAATACGGCTAACACGCACCGAATGAAACAAAAACGTTTCAAACCAGCATCGTTGTCGATTTTTGCACATTTACTTATGGCGCAACTAATTCCGAATTAGTATAGGAATGCAAAGAAAAAGTCAACACCCCTGCAAGTTCCTGCATGGTAAATCTGCTCTGGGTACCTGGTCACAACAATTTACCGGGGAATGAAAAGGCGGACGAACTTGCAAGAGCATGGACGCCACGTACATATGTAGAATCAGATCCAAACATGCAAGGCTGCCAAAGAAATGATGGAAATTCCAAATCCACGAACGAAAGTATCAAACACTTCCTCTGCGATTGTCCTGCTTTATGTTCAATAAGGCAAAAACACCTGGGAAGACACATCCTACCCGGGCTGACATCGCTCAGATCTATCGATTCCTTGAAAACACTGGAGTTTTCACGCCACACAGAGCGATTTTCTTGAATTCACATATTCCTTCCAACCTTTCCATTCCACAACACTATCCCCTTTCACTTACACACACCACAACCCTTTCTTCTCAGCACAGGTCTAGAAGGGGACACAACGGGCCTGATCTGTGGCGTACGTGAGGAGGAGTGATCCTCACAAACCAACCAACCATGGCCCAACACACACCGCGTATGGCAAAACAAAAAAAACAAGGCGAAACAGAAAAACATGTTTCGTTGGTGTGTGTTGAAATAAAAAACGTTTTCTTGCCTTATGCATGAAAAACGTTTTAACTGTTCCGGTGTGCTTTCAGCCTTAATATGCAAATCTCACAAACTTGCAACGCAGATCTTGGAAGAATCTCTGGAAATCCAAATCGAAATCCACCATTTATTTCTCGGTTTCAAAGCCGTTTATGACTGCTGCAGGTGAGTTAATAGTTAACACAGTTCTAACCACACTGGTATAAATTAATAAATTGATTCAACCGTGTTTACGGCTCTTTGATTCCCAAATGTAATAGTCGATAGATTGTGCTGGAGCGTTCACTAAATGTCGTTAAAACTTTAATTCATCTGCAATGTGCTATGGGAATAAAGTGCAACAACAAAAGATCTGGTAAACCCGCACAATTTTTAATAAAACGGATTTAAATTGCTGCGCATTTTCACCCATAATATGCTATCCTATCTATTCGATTAAAATACGAAATCATTTTCCACTAGATCACCACACCAAGTATACAAAACCAACTTTCTTGTACATATGCAGGTATGAACATTGTACATAGGTATATATGTAGGTATGTATGTAAGTATGTCACTTCTATGTAAGAACACAAATTCGTAGATTACGTATCCTAAAATATTTGTTTATTGTCAGTATACCCACACAAACAATCATTCTATAAAATTTGATGAACCAGCCTTAATCAAATAGGCATCCAAATAAACATTTGTATGTATGTATGTATACATATGTACTTAATACTGATACATAATCTTGCTATGACCATAACCATAACTGATAATGCATAATTTTTTGTTTATTTTCTGAAATGTTTGTTATTTGCTTAGCGTTTCAGTTGTTTTTACTTTATTTTCCTTTACTTCCTCTTATCTAACAAAATAAACGAAAAAAAAATCAATTAATTAAAAATAACATCGCCGATTTTTTTTTAACTGTCACCATTTTTTTTTTAACATATGTATATAGGTACATGCACACATACGTACGTATGTACTTGCACTTGCATGTAAAGAGTTAGTCAGTAATCTTGGCTTTTGAAAAAAGCAAAAAGATAACAAATCTGCTGGCCGAATCAGATTTTTTATTGAGTCATCTTATATTTTGGTTATATTCTCGAGATAAAAAACTACACACCGGTCCTTCCACAATTTTATCATAACAAAATTAAAAAAAAAATAATGACATGTACATGTACAAACATACATAGATGCTTCATAGAGAAATGTATGACTTTAAAACATGCACATAGCGGGCAGTGTTCGAATCTACTGAATTACGAGCACTTAATGCATTTGTTTTTGTTCAAAAATGTTTTCTGCTTAGCTATAACTTTATAGTAAAGGAGAAGAAGTGACTTAGATGAACGAAAAATATCAGAGCAATCGGCATGATCCCGGTGACATTGTGCATTGAAGACACTATTACATCGTCTTGTACCATATGACACAATCTAAGAAGTTAAACCAATAGAACTGATAGCCGGGCTCGAAAAGAACGGAAATTAGTGAAGAAAAGAAAAACACAATGTATTCAAATGAAAGAAGAATTCTGCATTCCGGTGGCCTAATTCAATCCATCATTTCACAATTATAGAACACCTCTCATACGAGTAACTCCAATGTTTATTGAGTTAGACTATTGTTTTTTGGTATATTTTAACGTACCTACTTCCATATAAACATGTATATGTATACATATGTATATGTATAATTGTGACTTGAAAAAGTATCTCAGAAGTTGTTTTAATTATTATTATTTCACCCCTAAACAAAAACAGGATTCATCTTTATTATAAATGATTTCCTTCTTATCTGTTAGTAAACATCAATTTAGGTATTCCAATAATAATCTGTGTCAGTGGTCGGGTTCAACAGCTGGTTGTGTAGGTCTTCTTTATTAGTTTTTTTTTATCGTATAAATGATCTCATATGTATACATACATATATACATATGTAAGTCTATTCCTAATTGGATATGGAATTTGCCGAAATTGCCGACGCCCACCACTCATCGACCAGTGGATATTCTTTTTTTGTTTTGGTATGACATCAACAGTCTGATAAACAATAAAACAAGCTAATACAAACAAAAAATGAATCGTCTGCCAGACAGGTACCATAAGCGGCACTGACATGAATTTTACTCTCAGTTTGATGGTAAAAATAAGAACGCAAGTAGGTACGAGTACATACCCCCCACTCAGCACAATAGAAGTGACTGCATTTTTGTTTGTTTGTTAAATTTTAACTTGAATGACAGTTCGTGCATAATGATAAGTACAATCCACAAAACTGATATGTTATTTGTATATTCAAACTATACATTAAACCGCTGTGTGTAATCATATTCATAAGATATGAACGAGTGCGTACTTAGCAAGTACCCACGAGTACATACATATTTACATTAATATGTATTTCATGATTTCATCAGATATATCAGTTAGATATTCAATACTTATAATACTAACAATCACCTCTCAATTAATAGCGCAGATTAATTATCGTTTTCCTTTCCGTATTTTTAACAACTAAAGTTTGGTTAATGACGAATGAATGCACCGGTATTTTTTTGTATTTAAGTTAGAATACTAAATGCAGTAACTCACCTGAAGCTAAGCCGCAACGAATCAAGAAAACTGATTTCGAAGTTCATTGTATCCGCAAAAAAAAAAAACAGAATTGCTTGTACAATGAGGTTAATTTACAAAGAACTATGGAAACAAACAATCAACTTTCAAAGAATGCAATATTTTATTCATTAGATACACCACTACCGCACAGTTGGGTGGACAAAAACGTACTGATTCCCAACTGACTCTGAGATTGCAAAGCTAATCATCTACATACATACATTGTATTGTATGCACAAGTATAACTCTACTACGGACTGTATGCCTCACCCCAAACACTAACAGATGGATAGACAGCCAAAATAAAACTTTTTTTTTTCAACTTTATCACAACAAAAGAAGAAAAAATAAAGTTTTATATAAACAAAAAAAAAAACAAATCAAGAAAATTCTTTTATAATTCTAAAAGTGTGTAGATCAGTGCGCCAAAAAGAAATATTAGGACAAAAAAACACTAATGCGCAGTATACAAAAGCTACGGTTCCTATCAAATTTAAACGTTTTTGTTTTTTTACCTGTTTATTAATTTTTTTCGAAGTGTATGTTAAAGATAGTCCAAATTTAAAACGCATTTTAAAGCGTGCTGTCAAGTCATATTAGTGAGATATGAATCTTCATGCGATAATGTAAATATTACAAAATGCAATGACAGCCTCATTTTTTTTTTCATTTTTAATGCATTTTTTATTTTTAAATTCAAGTATTTCTTACATGCTAGACAAAATGTGCTTAAAACTAGCTTAACTAACTTAACTATCTTACTCTAACTAACTGGCCCCACACGGGCACTCTAAGCTAAACTTAATGCTTATACTATGTCTTTCGACTTAACCTAACTTATAATATATAATTTTAATTAAAGTTACAATTTTAGATCTAAGAAAAGTTTGAAAAAAAAAACTTAGAAAAAGGACAGGTTTTTTTGCTTAAAACTACCTTAAATAAAACTTACAACTACTTAACCTATCTTAACTCTAGCTACGTAATTAAATACGTAATTTTTTTTTTGTTCAGGCCTCTGTCATATAAATTGTCTTTTTAGACATATATGATTTACTTGAAAACCACTAAACGAATTTTAATAAAATTTAATTTGTGCATTTTATGAGTTCGGTTTACGTGTAGATGATGGAGATGGACATTATAAACAAAAAAAAAAACAAAAATAATTCGAGATAGGTTTTTGTTAAAATTAAAAAAAATTACTGCCTTCAAAACAAAACAAAAGCAAAGCAAATCGTGTGTCATACGAAAGAGCACTCAATACAAATAAATATGAAGTCACTTAGTTTTTTTTTCATACATACATATCTTCATATCCAGAAATGTGGATTTTTTTATAATTATTTAATCATCCTTTAAATATTTTTCATTTTCACCTCATTAATACTCCTCAAGAGCCTATTATATTATATACTAATGTGTTTCATATTATTAAGATGATTACTGATCAGATTCTAACGGTCCTATACTTCTTATAGTCTTCAAGAAATGTTGCGGTCTCCTTGTTCTGCTTCTGAACATAATGCTGGACATAATTAGTTTTTTGATATCTTTCAGCGTTCTCAGATATGTAAAATGTAATATGTTGTAATAAGTGCAGCTACTACTGTGGTTAATTAACAAAAAATTAAGTTAATAAATTAACAAAAAAGGTAAATTATCAAATAATTAATAAATTATTAAAAATAAATAAATTAAAAAGAAAAAAAAATATTTAAAATAAATAAAATAGCGAAGAAAAATGTAAATAAAAAGCAATCCAATCTTTTACAAAATAATAAGTAAAACAAAAATGAAATAAACAAACAAAAAAATAAGAGTAAGAATAAATATTTACATAGAATAACAAAAAACAAGTAGATTATTTATTAAAATGATATTATAAAAAATAATGTAACTGATTTACTAGACGATTATCCGAGTAATCATATCGCATTTTAAATGTTTCAGTAAGTTTTGGTATTATCAGAGATCAATTCAATATACAGAGCATAAATTGTGTGAAAACATCTGCTAAAATATAAGTATTCTGTATAAGTAAGTTTAAACAACTTTAACATATTATTTACATTCACAGATTGCACAACAAAACAAATTTCAAATTACATGTATATATCACAGATCGTAATCAATAACAACTAAAGCAAGCAAGGCATTAAATAGTGTCATCTATGAAAGCAGCTTACAAATTTCTTGCGATGGCACCCAAAGGTTTTTTGTAAACTACCAACAAATACAATCCACAAAATAAGTGTGGATTGTTTGTATGTATTTGTATTTTGAATGGGTGACATTTTCGTAATCTACTCGAGATATTAGTAGTAATAGTAACTAGTAAGTGTCAATATGGCAGTTGTCGTAGGAGGTTGTATGTGTATGATCTTCGCCAATTTTCACCAGAGTAACAAAACGGTAAATTTAAAAACTCATTATGAGACAAAAATAAGTTTCATTAAATTATGCTAAATATATAAAGAAATATACGGACATATGTATTTAGAATTTAGTCCAATTTGAAAAAATTTTTTTTTATTCATTTTTCAGTCCTTAGTACGTGACTCTCTTAATACTACAGAATGTGTTATTTAACGACGTAAGAACTATTTTTTCTCGCTCTCCGCTCTAAGCAGAGGCAATTCCCATATGTAGATGGAGAACACTATCTTTCAAGCCATTGCTGCAGTGCTGGGGGGCATTTTTCAGAGAAGTCCCATCATCCGAGCCGAAAATTCCCTTTTTTTCCCACACACCATCTCGTTTTTCCCTTTTTATTTCCCACAGAAAAAAAATTAAACAAAATTCCGTTAAGTTTGTACTTGGTATTTTTAATTTGTGCATACATATTTCCAAAGCCAAATAACGTAGATAAATAGGTTTTATAATTAAAGAAAAAAAATGGCGCAGTATTGTAGTCGGATAGAGTACAATTTAAAATTATATTAGCACGTAACAAAAAGTTTTGGTAATTATAGTCGACTTTAGGTCCACAATATCGTTATTAAAGTCATATTAAGTATTTAAAGTGAGTTAGGATTATTTCATCTATTTCAGTGAGAAAAAATTAAAATAAAATGCATATATCGAAAACATCTTTACGAATTTCTTTCACTTAAATGACAGATGACATATCCATAAACCTTACTTCACGTTAAATATTTAAAATGAGGTTTCGGCTTTACGTGGACTATAATTATAATTATCTTGGTGTCCAATTTTTGTGGCGAAGTTGAAACATTGCGCATTTCGCACTACTGGCATTATGGAACACTTTTCACTTTAAATCACTAACAAAAGTTGTCTGGTGTTTGACACATTTTCGGGACTTTTTTGAATATTGTCTCCAAATAACTCAGTTAACTGGAGAATTACGAAAAATATGTGTATGAAGTACGCCTTTATTATTTGAGTAGCATCAAGGTTGAGTTCATAATTGTAAAAAAAAACCGCAGCAATGCAGTTACTGCGGTCACAAATGTAGAAAAACTGCCTTACCATTGCAAACGTTCCGGCAGCACTTGTGTCTCGACTCTCGACTTGTTTTCATAAATGTCAAATTACCCCTTTTGTTGTGCAAATTAGCAGCTTATTTTATATTGCTTAATATATACAGATTTTGCTGCGGTAAATTAACAACAAAATTTTTACAATTATGAACTCACACTAACATAACGATGATGCCAACGATCAAATCGATATCTTTTGATTGGAATGGCGGAAACCTAACCTAATAAATACCTATTATAAATGAATTTGCATTTAACATGATCAAACAGGTAAAAATTGGTTGAAATTACATAAATATAATATAAATAATATTTTAATTTTGTGTAGTGTTATTAAAACATTGTGTTGGGGAAAGCAAAAAGAAGAAGAGAAATTAAGGCCTCAAACGCGTTACTTTAAAGCGAGTTTCGTTGTTTTTATCTTCGCGAATTGGAATAAGTGAATAAAAACTATTAATAGTTTGGAATTTTCTTGCTTATACCCTTTCTTGGTTTAAATTTTATAAATAAAAAAAATTCCCACACAATCAAAAAATGCCCGCAAAATCATAGGGTTTCCCCTCGATCCCTTTTAAGGTCCAAATTCCCACAAAAAGGGATTTTTCCCACGATCCCCCAGCACTGCATTGCTGAAATACAGGTTTCCGCCATACTCGTACCTCACTAACAGAACAGCTCTTTTTTTTTTATAAAATTTGAGAGCGATCGGCGGTTTTAAAAACTGTAATTCGCACAGGTATGGTGTAATAAGAGTGATTTTAAATTTTGATTTGTATTTGACGTTTTATTACACACCAAGTCAGCCTAATGTTTCATACCCTGTTATACATATCGTTGACCTACAAAAAAAACATAGAACTTATCAAGGGGATCCCATTTCCCATATTCCCATCTGTTGTAGTCGGCTACTGCTTGGACACACCCATTTACTTATAAAAAATATGTACATATGTATACATATGTACGCATATGCAGTCGATGATTTCACACTGGATCAATTAGTTTTATTTTCCAAAGGCTAAGTATGTTTCCAGTGTGTTATGTTTATATGAGTAAACCGTTTTTTTTTGTATGTATACCTATATACATACATTGCCACTCATATGCACGAACATTCTTACATTACATAAATATGTACGTAATCGTATGTTAGAAGATACTGACTTGAAGAGTGAAAATGCTTCTTTTTCCATTCGTGCCTGCGCTTGCCTTCGGATGGTTTCGTTGATTCAGTATAATATTGTGTATGGGCGGTACTGTTGGCGATATACGCAGTAAAAGTCAAATCAGCAGTCGTTCACAACGGCGTGCATACGTGTTTCGGCTTCTAACAATGTTACGATAAGGAGTGAATTTTAAGTAGAGTATTTTCGTTCACAATTTTATTTAGCTCTGCATCCTAGTGATGGATCGACATCCGGTGAAGTAAGGTTCGAGTGGTCGGCAATAGCCGATAATATGGATAGTAGCCAGCGGTCCGCGCTCTAAAAAACGGGGGAAGTGGACAAAGGTTAGGTAAGGTTAGCGGGCTTGTGAGAATGGTTACATCTTCATCACACTTAGGGCCATGTGGACCCATTGTGTGACCCACCCGTGGTGTCAGTGTCTATGCTTCAACCAATCCAACGCCCTAGCAAACTCAAGCAGGTCAGATAATGATCCATCTAATAGCTCGTCGACGTGATCAAAGAAGAATTTGCCCCGGGTTCTATTAATCAGTTGACAGACGTAAGGGTGACAAACTAAATTGGCTGTGTCCCCATGTGCTTCTTCGTCACCGCATCCCCTGCAAAGGTCATCATAATTCAGTCGTAATTTTTTTCATGCGGTATCTTATAGTAGTGTGCCCATTTCCTATTAGTATTGACAATGACTTCCTGTCTTTTTGTAGGAGTTTCCTTGTTCTTGTTTTGTCGTATTCTGGTCAAAATCTTCTTGATACCTCGCAGGTGGTTAGTGATTTCCACCTGTTATTTGCTTGAATTACAGATCTTTGTTCAATTTTGGCCCGAAGGTTACAGAGTGGTGGCTTAACCATCCCATATGTTTTTTTTAGGGCTGAGCCCTTTCTGGCCAGTTCATCCACTGCTTCATTGCCTGGTATCCCGCTATGACCAGGGACCTGTCAGAGTTTTACATTGTGTTGCGTGCCGAAAACCTTTAGCTCTTTGCGGAAGCACTTTACAAGCTTGGATGTTATTTGCGTAGCAGCTATTGCTTTTATGGCTGCCTGGCTGTCAATGTAAATTGTGAATTCTACTCGCGATCGTGATATTGGTATCATTGACACCAATTGGGCGGCCCTAGTCACTGCAAGAACCTTAGCTTGAAAAACTTTGCTGTGATCTGGGAGTCGTATGGAGCTGCTGAGATACCTCGTTTTCTCCCACTGCTCTCTGCTTGGAAAGGCCCAGGACAAAGGTTTTTCGAAATCCAAGTATGGGACAGTGTAGTCTGAATTGATATCACCGTTAAGGTAATTGCCAGGTATCTATGTGTGTCCATATGCATTAGATCTCCGAAGTGGATAAAACAAAAATAAGTGATATGGAGGTACAATAAGATCACCAAGCAATAGTGGCGATAAAGGGATGGGGAAATGCTTGATAAAACACCCACTGTATGAGCTTCAGCGTACCGGTGCCATCCAAAAGGAATCTGTCAAACGAGGACATTGACAGACCTTAAAGAAATGGAGGAGACAAACGATGGTCAGGACAATACCTCGAAATCAATCAACTGACAACGTAGGCATATTCCGCTATACAACAATTAACGCACTGCACCAGCGGAAAAGAAGACTCCTTCCAAGAAAACACGGAGATCACTACACTACTAATTGACGGAGAATTCAAGCTGGCACTGATGCTGTAAAAGCCGACATTTCGAAATAAAAATCTCAACAATCTTCCATTTCTCAAATTCGACCGAAACGAGAATAACGAACAGTAGGCATAGATCTAGGGGACGCATTGAATGACGACAGATTATTTTTGATCAAATATCCGCACGAGAAGGTAGAGGATATCGGGAAATTGCGAGGAAGAGGGCAAAGCTTGTAGATACACATTGTTCAAAATGTCCTCAGAATCCATTTCTTTCTCATTTTCAAGACAGCCATTAAGGCCAGATTTTTTTAATTATCTTCTTTATTTTTTTGTTATTTTTATTCTAATAGTTGGAGTGTTTCTTTTTTCATGTAATAAAATATGTTTAGTTTTGGAATAAGTTTATAAATTTATTTAATTTCTTTCCTTTTTTTTTGTAGAACTAAAAATCTAGAGGTCTATGAGTGTATCACCGTGATATATATTGGCACCTGGGGAAACATTTTCGTTGTGATACACTGGCCACTGGGGAATGATTTTTGCTGTGATCACCAGTGATACACTGGCAGTAAACGTCTTAATTTGCTGGTTGCTCATATTATCTGTTTATAAAACTAACGCAACTTCTTCTAATGCACTAAACTTAAAGCAATTGTCATTTTACAGTCATTCTATGTTTTCTTATTTTCGTTTGCTTCTAATTTCTTCTCTACCATACTCATGTAAACTATATTACTCCTCGTCCACTTGGATTTGGAATAGCACAGCAATCGGTAACAAAATAATTATAAACTCTGAAATCGATATCGCCTCGATTTTTTCTTTCGTCATTATTTGGAGTTTATTTCGCTTTGTCTTTTAATCACCAAATATTTAGTCCAGATCGAGCCGGATTATTGCATGAAAGTTTTGGTTTTTTTTTGTTTGATTACACTACATGGCAATTTTTTTTTTGCAACAGGAAATGTTTGTAAATTATTTAACGCTGAATCTAAATCTGGCAACAGAATTGCTCTAGGCAGTGGTTCCTAACCTTTTCAATCTTGTTACCCCTATGACCTATTAGCGAAACTCATTTTAGCCCCCGTTTGAAATGTCATCAAAGAAAACAATACATGCAAATATAAATTGTCTTTATTTACAGGTCCGGTCGCGTACTTTTTGCACCAAATATGAGTTTTTTTGTCAATTTTGAAGAATGGGGTGAAATTCTCTCAAAGACAAATTCCGAAAAAGTAACCGAACGCGTTAAACAACAAAAAATCAAAAATGTATGTGATATGACAGATTTGACAGTTTTCATTCATACATATATTAGCAAAAAGAAATTTTTTGTGCTAAAATTCGTACCATGGGGAAATTTCTTACTCTCTCGTAAGCACTCTCCTTTGCGAAAAATTACGAAATTTTTGCGTTTTCATAATTTTTCGTAGATTTTCGAAGTTTTGGGAGCGGATGCGAACGGACCTTTTATAATAAACGTTACTTTATTAATCAAACGTGATTTTGTCAGGTTCGTTATTTACCAATTGCCCACACAATTGTGTAAACATCGACAAACTTGAACTCTGCGTTCCGATTGCAATTGTATCCTGCGCTGTCGAGATATTTGTTATATTTCCTTGTAATGAGATATTCAAACTGTCAATTTCACTGAAAAAATTAGCAAGATACGCCAGCATTTCGACAAATATTTTATCTTTTATTTTTTAGTAACTCTTTTCCTTTTTGTGTTCCTTGGTTTTCAAAAAATAATCCTATTGACTACATACATACATATGTATATATACAACTTAGAATAACCTGGAACTCGTACCGCTGCGCTGGAACGATTATGATTTACAATTTTTGCTACGTGCTTAGTAGATCTGGAGGAAATGTCTTCACTGCCAAAGCGTACCGGTGTATCCGGCAATGATTATGTTGGTTTTCATATACATTTTTGGGGAAATTTTTCATTTTTGTGGTGGGGCCATTTTTCATTTAGGCCAAATTTTATGTAGCCGCCAACTAGCTTTGACCAGTGCGATCCGTTTTCCTCAATTAGCTGTTTTAGCTTTTTAAATATGTGCGTCTTCGTCGCGAGTAGTGGTAGGCAAAGATTTGCAGAGCAAGTAGTCCTCTTTTATATGGTCATCTTTAATGAACCGAGTAAATACCAGGGGCCTGTAACACAACGCGATAAGTGGGCAAGTCTTAATTTACTTATCGAACTATGCTTGTCCGACAAGTACAAATTAATTCTGTAACAGAACTCAACCCGTTGGACTTGTCAAAAGAATCAATTTCTTCTGACTTGTCGGCATTCGTCGACAAGTGTTTTACAAGTGAAAATGGCGAAAACCACAGCGGACAAAATAGTAGTGAACTATATTTTAGTGTTTAGTGTTACACAATTTTTTACAAGTTGTCGAAATATTAATTTGTCCTACAAGTACTTATCGCGTTCTGTTACAGGCCCCAGTAATTACTCAACTCTTGAATACGAATTTGAATTGTTGTATTGGGGAGTGATATTTGCTTAATCTTAGTTACATGTTGCTCACCAATAACGGCGAAATTGCATCACATAAGCAAGGTTTGATGAAATCCTCTCCAATTGTGTATGGTTTTTTGTTCATAGCGATACTATAAGAAATTTGATATGATGCTTGAAAACACGATTCATTTGCCCTTTGTACATTTCCGTGCTGCTCGTTGCAACCCGCAACTCGACCGCTCGCCTCTTCCCCCACTTCTCCAATGGGTCGTTTCCCAAGCAAACTTGCGAATTGCGACGCTTTGCCAGCGTGAGAGAAAGAGAGACGACGGTAAAAAATAATCCCAGAGCCCGGCGTCTATGCAAAAGGAAAATTGTGCGAACTTTTGAATCCCCAAATCTCGAATGTAAACGTAAAGAAAAACGACTTGCTTTGTTTGATGAGTGGAAAAAGGTTATCCTGGTCTAGGCGCGCTGATCTGTCATTTTATGAAATTTTGGTTAATTATTTATTGTAAGACTTATTATTTATTAGCAGCGTTATTACCCCTGCAGAATAGCTATTTTACCCCCGTGGGGGTAATTACCCACAGGTTCGGAAC
The DNA here is from genome assembly GCA_949775065.1 of Brachyopa scutellaris. NCBI lineage: Eukaryota > Metazoa > Arthropoda > Insecta > Diptera > Syrphidae > Brachyopa > Brachyopa scutellaris. The sequence continues at coordinate 40,906,949 of OX459113.1, read as the reverse complement.
CTATGCTCTAGGAGTTCAGAATTTTGAGATATACCAATCTCAAAATGCTAAGAACACGGTTTTTGGCGATATTTGAAGTAATTTTTTGAGAACAGAAAATTTTTATAGTCATTTCTAACTTAAGCATCCTTTAGTACTACTCTTTCCCTTTCAATCCTATTTTAGTTGGTTTCGCTACGAGGTTTTTTTCTCAAGCACGCTTCTTTTACGGATAAAATTGCAGACAACATCACGTTAGAAGCGTTAGAGGTTTGATTGGAAAGGTTAACGAATTATGGCGTGAATTTAAAAGTTCCCAAGATAACATGTATGAGTTTTTTGACCAGGAGGGTTATATAAATCTTGATTCTGAATTTGATGAGTATTGATGAAAGCAAGTATCTAGAGGTCAAACACAGAGTTGTTGATGGTGCCGTACCTTTTAGTGAAGCCTTGCTCGAGTGCTTGGATTTTATGTTTAAGATCGTTTTCGTTTTTTTAATTGTGAAATAATTAAATCGGTTATGTCAGTCTTAAACGAATCCAATCGAGTCTCTATTGTCTACCACAACTTCTCTTGAGATCGAATTGCCGACGGCGACTTGCAAGATGGTAAGTAAGGTGTACTTTTCTTCGTGCGGACCTCAGAGTCCTATCTTGCTCGTTTTTATGAGACATTTTCACTCAAAATTGAAGTAACATTTCTTTATTTAGCAAATTGTTCAAGATTTCAAACACTATTTTATATTAAGCACGTGTTGAGATCATAAATACACAAATATGGTATTTGGGGTGATAGCAATGTTGAGCGAATATCGATTTTTCAAATGACTGGGGTTTTAACAAAAAATGATGACTTCTAACGGAGCTCAAGTTCTCACTACAGTAGAACCTCGATTATCCGTGTTCCGATACCAGGCATTTCGCTAATCCGTCTAAAATCTTCTGATTGTAACTCGATTATCCGGGCCGAGTATGTATTTTGCATGCAAAAGTCGGGGAATCCGAATTTGTAACAAACAGTATTTCCTAGTAACTTGCACTTTCGTACTTGCTTTTGAACGTTGTTTTACCAGTTATGTTTCTGTATATTTGAGAAGCAGGTAATATTGCAGTGCAACAGTTGTATCTCTGAATATTTTAGAGGTGGGTGATATCTGTTTCAATATTACGTTGTAGAGAAATATTAAAGGCCGCTGCACATACATTACTCTTCATGGATACGAAACGTAAAAGAATTGTTTTGACCATTGAAAATAAATTTAAATTAACTTAAAGATATATTTTTATTAATTATTCGATTTTCCGACTTATTGTCACTACACATATGCGCATATATTTATCAAAGTTAGAAACAATTGTACAGCAGCTCAGAGAAGCAGGAGAGAGTGTCTCCAAGTATGGTGATTGATGACCAAGATATTGATGACGCTACCGCCACGATTCAATCATTTTTTTAGCGATCGGGAGTCGACAGCTTCACAGGAAAAAACAGTGAATAATCTTTCCTCGAGACTAATAAATGGAAGAAACTCGTTTGCAGTAATTGAATTTCAATTATACTTCGTCAGCTTCGACTTTGCAATTTGATCAAGAGCATAATGCATTATCAATGCATCGATCTAAGGAGATGCGATAAATGATGAAAGTTGTAAAGAAACTGGACATTGGAAACGGGATTGCCCAATGACAAAAAATCGGCTGTCAACCTTGCTCAAACGAGAGACTTCGATGCCTCTGCGTGGTAAACACTTTTGCTTCCGACAGCAATGCTGTAACAATCGAAGTTGGATACTTGATTCAGGTGCACGTGCAAGTCATCATATGAGTTTTCGCATTCTTCTTTTATACTATTTAATTCAATGCAATTAGTTATGAAGTCATATGCATTCTTTTGCATTGTTGGTGTGATCTTGAACTTGAGGCAGGACAACATACACCATCAAACTAGTGTTCCCTACAATCCCGAACAAAATAGGCGTGCTGAATGTGACATTATGTTCGTTGTACGAATCGCTCGAACTAAATACATGTGTTGCACGCAATAAACCTTCCAATTAAGTTGTTGGCGTAGACAGTGAACACCACGGTTTTCCTTATCCACAGGTATGGAATTATATCAAGGGTAAAAATATTACATATGTAAAAACGATTTCACTTCGCTACAATTACATGAATATTTGATATCTAAAAAATGCTACTATCGTGTCGGTACAGTCAATAAAGCTCGCAGTGAAATACGAGTATGCGTGACGACTGCACAAGAAAAATTGTACAAATATACTTGTATATATCTAAAAAGCCAATTCTTTGAATAGTTATCAATCTAAGGCTTATAAAAAAGTACTAATGTTAAGCACTATAATAAAGTAATAGAAACTGGTTCTTTGAAAAAACCACTGGGAGAGGAATCGGGCAAAAAGTATTTAGAAATAGAAAGACGAGTTTGTAGGTATTCCTATTGCAGTTCCGGAACACCCCTAGAAACGAGACAAAAACAAATCAGAGTTCATAAATAATAATAAATCTTCTATAAATATATTATTAAAAAGTAATTACAACTTACTTGCATTTCAAATAAAAAAAAAAAAAAATACATAATAATAATACTTGCAGAAAAAATATTAATTAATATTGTGACGTTTTTTTGTTAATCAAACAATACAGAATATGATTTAAAATCATTACAAAAACAATAAAAAGCATTTTACTATGTATTTTTATGATGACTTCGTACATTAAACGGATGATCTTCGCAATAATTCAAGTGGGTCAAATTTGTCCCGCCGGGGTATAGAACTTCGGCGGTTCTAGTGTTAACGGGCTCCCGACCTGTGAAGAGTCTCTGCCTGAGACACGGCAGCCTTCCACTCTCTTCGATCCCGGGCACGCTGCTTCCGGTCGTCTAGACCAAGCGCACTGGCGCGATAGCTTGATCATTGAAACGGAGGTTCGGTCTTCCTTGTGATTCGTAGATCCTCTTTGCTGAAGCATTGTTGTCCATTCACTCAATGTGGCCGAGCCAGTGTAGTCGACGTGTTTTGGCTTTTTGGACTTCATCCACATCTTGGTGCGACTCATAGAGTTCGCGGTTATATCTTCTCCTCCATTCGCTCTCCTCGCATATGGGACCGAATATCCAACGAAGAATTTTTTTTCTCTCAAAAGTATTCAAAATCTGCTCTGCTTTCCTGCTTATCGTCCAACACTCGGCTCCATACAGCAGAACTGGCAGGATCAATGTTTTTCGTCTTCCGAGTGAGGAGTTTTGAACCCATTTGTTTTGCGAAACCGAAGTAGCAGCGGTTTCCTAGGGTAAGTTTTCGTCGAATCCCATCTAAGGAAATGAAAAGCCAAGTTATATTTTCGGTTGGGGTCAACTCTTATGTAGCGGTATTTCGGCTGGATCTCCTCATGCTATTGTTAATGAACTCCCACTGTTTTGTTACCTCACCTAATTCCCAGTATGCAATGAAAATCTTTGTTCGTTGTTCATCGGTAAAATTTGATGTGCATTGGTATGAGCATTTATCTGAACATCCTGATTGGACTAATGTAGCCTGGAAAATACGTCCTGATTTCTGATTTGTGTAACACTCCGCTGACCCTGAGTTTCGTTTTTGTTTAACAATATTTCGTGCCCAGTTTTGGGTGTTGCGGTGACGTTTTCTTGTTGCGAATTTTTCAATATCCTAACTGATATTTGTATTTTAGGTAAAATTATTTTTCTAACAAATTATAACTCACTTCTTCTATTTCTTCTTCAATTAATTCCCGAATAGCTTCTTTAACAACAACTTCCTTTCTCGCGGGGATATCGCGTGTGCCACACTCACATTCACTTCCTAGGTATTGGATTTAAGATTAATGAAAGAACGAAAATCGCTTTTTACCACAAAGAACCTCAAAGAATTCTCCGCTAAAAGAACAGTTTGCTAAGTCGAAAATATTCCCTATTTCACCCACAAAATTTAATTCTTCTTGCATCTGAGTTTTTGATGATGTTTCTTGATTTAATTCCTGTTCTTCCTATTATAAACACTATAAATAACTGCTTATTTAAATTAAATTAAAACGGAAGCATATACATACATATATACCTCGCTTGCATTTTTATCAATGTTTTGCAAAAAATTCTGCACTGACGATGAATTTGCACACTAAAACTTAACAATAGGTGTCTATCACAATTTCTCTAACAATATAAATAAAGTTGAACCTATTTAAGAATAGCTAAGTCACGAGAATGTTCAATTTTTAAAAAAAAAATATTCAATTTATTTTGTTCTAACTGAACTAACTGTTTGCACAAAAATCTTCTCGTACTAATCAAAAGTCCCGCCAAATTTTGAAATGTTTTTTTCTCTTTAATTGGAAAAACTAGAAACTTTGGCGCCTTATTCCCTTTTTGCATAGAAAAAAGTAGAAAGACAAATGGTGGTATTTCGATTTATCCCTTTTTGCACTAGAAAAATTAATTTATTTTGGATTGTATCAGTATTGCAATCGAAAAAATATATTGTATGTACATGGGAAGTGACATATTTCGCAATGTTACTTTCTTCTTGCATGGACTTTTTTGTGATGCATTTAAAAAAATCTACATTTCATAGAAACATTTTTCATTAGCTCTTTGTTGCATTGAAAATATTGAAATTTTAAACATTTCGTTTTGAACAGATTTTGACGTTTCGTTTTGTTTCTTTTTTTGCATTGAAAGTATGACTAGCTATTTAATCATTCTTTACTAAAATTGTCTATAATTAAGTTCATTTTTTGTCCTTGAAAATGGTAGACCCCTTAAAAAATTGTGTTTTCGAAAATAATTATTTCTCACTCTTAACTCAAAAATTGACTTCTTTGACTTATCGCTCTATTGCACTGGAGTGCGATAAACATATATATAATTGTGCAAAGATGCATTAATCAATAATCTGAAATCCGATATAGGCGCGAATAAAATATAAAACATAAAAACATTAAATAAAAAGAATCAGAGCTAAGAACCAGATAGCGATCCTAAGGAAAGCAATAGGAGAAAGTAAAATCAACATAGACCGAGGAAGTCTAATAGAAATTCTTGATTTAGGTCTTGGGTCCAGAGTTGAATAATCTTGCTCCAGGCCTATGCCCATCTTGCGGATCGGGGGTAAAGCCCACACCAGAAGATATCCCCAAGCGATATGGGCACATAGACCCTAAGTGCAACAGGAGGTGCTCCGCCACCCTTAACAACTTCAACGACTGGATGCTCCGAGGGGTAAAACGCTCCCTGATTCGAATTATTAAAGTGTCCCCTAGTTAAAATTTTCCTTTAAGGTCTATTAAATTTGTGAACTACGCTTATATAATTATTATAGTTTTTAGATTTTCTTGTTATGCTAGTTTTTAAGATTTTTTAAATTTTTGAATTTTGAATATCTGAATTTTGTGATCATTTAAATATCTCTGCCCTTAATTTAATTTTATGTGTGCGCATTAAAAAGTGCACCGTCGCTTCTTGTACTGCCGGCAGAACAACGGGAGACCAACAACTGCGAGTAATCATTTTAAGGATTAAAGGGGCTAGCTCTATTACATCGGCCAAAGAGGTAGCCATGGTTATCTTTCGACATTAAGGGTGGGTTGGCCAGACCCTCGCCGACGATATCAGGCCTGTCTCCGGTTCTTGATGAACCTTTCCCTTAGAGAGACAAACGAAAGGAGGAAATTCGGCCTAGGGATCGTCATAGGTAGAATTAAGTTAGTATAGGTTCAGCATAGGGTTTGTAGGAACTTCATTTATTTTGTAAAACATATTATACCTTATTTTCTTATATTATTCATAACATTACATTTCACATACATATTTCATAGTGCACCAATTTTAAATTAATACTGTACATAGTTATATAAGTTTCTTAGTGTACATACAATTGTGAGAAGAATTGAAGAGAGACCAATATATTAATTATCTTGTAGATGTTAATAAGAAAAGCCGGATTTTATTTCCGCTCCTGAAACCAGCAAGGTTATTGACGACACTTATAGGTTTATTCATAAGCAGAGATATGATTTTGCTAACTTTGCCTCTTTTTTTTTGCTTAATCGGAAGATAGTATCGACTTTACACAAACACGTTTCATGTCCTCCTGATTCCAAATATATATATTTTATTTTGCCTTTTTATACCATTATTGCCTTTTTTTCGTTCATTGCCGTTGTTGCCTTTTTTACATATTTTGCTTTTTTGTCAAAGTTTATTCGCTAAAAAAATAATGCTCGTATGTATGCATGTACATATATCTGTGCAAACATTATATGCTTCTTCCTCACATCACGTAATACGTATATTGACATTACTAGACGCATTAAGATTTAAAATGTCTAGTCTGTGGGGCGAGTCAACATAGAAATATCGTATATCATGACCACAGACGGTTTACACTTGTACTTGCACTCAAAATCAATTTTGGGTTTTTAGTCAAACCAAAAAAAACAATTTTCGAAGACCTAAAAAAAAAGTATTTTTGAGAGTCTGTACTTGTAATTTTAACTTACATTAATCGCATCAATGAACATCAATTGGCGAATTGTTGCCGGTTTTAAAGAACATTCCGGAAAACTTGAAAAAAGTAAAAGGGCCGATTGCAAAGGAAATCCTGAAAAAGTTTGCTACTGTTTTCAATGCAAATACGGCACTGAAAACTACTGAGCAGATAAATTCTATAATTAACGGCTATGTTAATTCGAAACTTCCAGAAAATATTAATGTAAATAATGTTGAAAGCTTTTAAATGGGCTCCACTCATTTTAGCTGAAGTAGAAAGGTCATTTAGCTCCTTCAAGGCCTAAGAGACAACCGGAGAAGATTATTACCAGAAAATTTCAAATAGCTTTTGGTAGTTCAATCTCTATATATAAAACAGTTCACTGACTGACTGACAGACAACGCCAGACCAAATCGCTAGACTTAAAGGGCTGAAATTTGGATAGGACATTTCTATAGTGACATAGACATCCGCTAAGAGAGGATTTTTTGAAATTCCATCTCTTAGTAGGTGAATTCGGAAAAAATCCTTAATCCTTACATTCCCTACAAATAAAACAATGTGACTAACGGAGAACGCACAGACCAAACCACTGGACCTAAAGGGCTGAAATTCGGACAGTATATTCCTATAATGACATTGACGTCCGAAAAGAGAGGATTTTTTGAAATTCCATCTCTAAGTGGGTGAATTCGGAAAAATCCTTAATTATATAAATCTCTATATACATATTAAACACTGACTGACTGATAGACAACGCCCAGACCAAACCGCTGGACCTAAAGGGCTGAAATTTGGACAGGACATTCCTATAGTGACACAGACATTTGCTAAGAGGATTTTTTTGAAAGTGGGTGAATTCGGAAAGATAATATTCCATAATATATATATTCAAATTTCTGTCATCAAACACCCCTAACTGATCAATGGCTTAGGAAAATAGTTTTTAGTAAATTCTTTTGAGATTCATTTAAGGTATAAATCATCCTTCTGCGTTATCCTGGAGCTGAGATATGCTCAAAACAGTCCTAAACAATTCAAAAACAATTGAACACAATTCATGAAATCATCGCCAACAATTTCCCATCAGTGAAACCGATGCCAACAGCCATGCAGCAGTGGGTGACGTCATAGACATGGTGTGTGTATGTGGCGCATTTGAAATTTGTATTGTGTGAAATGTTTTGTGCCCGGCCTACTTACTTAAGTACTTACTTAGTTGGCGCTACAGCTCTAGGTGAACCTGGGCCTGCTTCTCGCAACCATTTGTGTGTGCGTGTTATATTTTTGCACGAATGGAAGGGACCTACAGTTTTTTTGCCGACTCCGAACGGCGAGTTGAGAAGCTCAATCGTGACAAATGATACTCTTTGATGCTTGTCAGACATTCGAAAGAGTTAGTCCGACGCACTAACCAGATAGCGATCCAAAGGAAAGCAATAGGAGAAAGTAAAATCAACATAGACCGAGGAAGTCTAATAGAAATTCTTGATTTAGGTCTTGGGTCCAGAGTTGAATAATCTTGCTCCAGGCCTATGCCCATCTTGCGGATCGGGGGTAAAGCCCACACCAGAAGATATCCCCAAGCGATACGGGCACATAGACCCTAAGTGCAACAGGAGGTGCTCCGCCACCCTTAACAACTTCAACGACTGGATGCTCCGAGGGGTAAAACGCTCCCTGATTCGAATTATTAAAGTGTCCCCTAGTTAAAATTTTCCTTTAAGGTCTATTAAATTTGTGAACTACGCTTATATAATTATTATAGTTTTTAGATTTTCTTGTTATGCTAGTTTTTAAGATTTTTTAAATTTTTGAATTTTGAATATCTGAATTTTGTGATCATTTAAATATCTCTGCCCTTAATTTAATTTTATGTGTGCGCATTAAAAAGTGCACCGTCGCTTCTTGTACTGCCGGCAGAACAACGGGAGACCAACAACTGCGAGTAATCATTTTAAGGATTAAAGGGGCTAGCTCTATTACATCGGCCAAAGAGGTAGCCATGGTTATCTTTCGACATTAAGGGTGGGTTGGCCAGACCCTCGCCGACGATATCAGGCCTGTCTCCGGTTCTTGATGAACCTTTCCCTTAGAGAGACAAACGAAAGGAGGAAATTCGGCCTAGGGATCGTCATAGGTAGAATTAAGTTAGTATAGGTTCAGCATAGGGTTTGTAGGAACTTCATTTATTTTGTAAAACATATTATACCTTATTTTCTTATATTATTCATAACATTACATTTCACATACATATTTCATAGTGCACCAATTTTGAATTAATACTGTACATAGTTATATAAGTTTCTTAGTGTACATACAATTGTGAGAAGAATTGAAGAGAGACCAATATATTAATTATCTTGTAGATGTTAATAAGAAAAGCCGGATTTTATTTCCGCTCCTGAAACCAGCAAGGTTATTGACGACACTTATAGGTTTATTCATAAGCAGAGATATGATTTTGCTAACTTTGCCTCTTTTTTTTTGCTTAATCGGAAGATAGTATCGACTTTACACAAACACGTTTCATGTCCTCCTGATTCCAAATATATATATTTTATTTTGCCTTTTTATACCATTATTGCCTTTTTTTCGTTTATTGCCGTTGTTGCCTTTTTTACATATTTTGCTTTTTTGTCAAAGTTTATTCGCTAAAAAAATAATGCTCGTATGTATGCATGTACATATATCTGTGCAAACATTATATGCTTCTTCCTCACATCACGTAATACGTATATTGACATTACTAGACGCATTAAGATTTAAAATGTCTAGTCTGTGGGGCGAGTCAACATAGAAATATCGTATATCATGACCACAGACGGTTTACACTTGTACTTGCACTCAAAATCAATTTTGGGTTTTTAGTCAAACCAAAAAAAACAATTTTCGAAGACCTAAAAAAAAAGTATTTTTGAGAGTCTGTACTTGTAATTTTAACTTACATTAATCGCATCAATGAACATCAATTGGCGAATTGTTGCCGGTTTTAAAGAACATTCCGGAAAACTTGAAAAAAGTAAAAGGGCCGATTGCAAAGGAAATCCTGAAAAAGTTTGCTACTGTTTTCAATGCAAATACAGCACTGAAAACTATTGAGCAGATAAATTCTATAATTAACGGCTATGTTAATTCGAAACTTCCAGAAAATATTAATGTAAATAATGTTGAAAGCTTTTAAATGGGCTCCACTCATTTTAGCTGAAGTAGAAAGGTCATTTAGCTCCTTCAAGGCCTAAGAGACAACCGGAGAAGATTATTACCAGAAAATTTCAAATAGCTTTTGGTAGTTCAATCTCTATATATAAAACAGTTCACTGACTGACTGACAGACAACGCCAGACCAAATCGCTAGACTTAAAGGGCTGAAATTTGGATAGGACATTTCTATAGTGACATAGACATCCGCTAAGAGAGGATTTTTTGAAATTCCATCTCTTAGTAGGTGAATTCGGAAAAAATCCTTAATCCTTACATTCCCTACAAATAAAACAATGTGACTAACGGAGAACGCACAGACCAAACCACTGGACCTAAAGGGCTGAAATTCGGACAGTATATTCCTATAATGACATTGACGTCCGAAAAGAGAGGATTTTTTGAAATTCCATCTCTAAGTGGTTGAATTCGGAAAAATCCTTAATTATATAAATCTCTATATACATATTAAACACTGACTGACTGATAGACAACGCCCAGACCAAACCGCTGGACCTAAAGGGCTGAAATTTGGACAGGACATTCCTATAGTGACACAGACATTTGCTAAGAGGATTTTTTTGAAAGTGGGTGAATTCGGAAAGATAATATTCCATAATATATATATTCAAATTTCTGTCATCAAACACCCGTAACTGATCAATGGCTTAGGAAAATAGTTTTTAGTAAATTCTTTTGAGATTCATTTAAGGTATAAATCATCCTTCTGCGTTATCCTGGAGCTGAGATATGCTCAAAACAGCCCTAAACAATTCAAAAACAATTGAACACAATTCATGAAATCATCGCCAACAATTTCCCATCAGTGAAACCGATGCCAACAGCCATGCAGCAGTGGGTGACGTCATAGACATGGTGTGTGTATGTGGCGCATTTGAAATTTGTATTGTGTGAAATGTTTTGTGCCCGGCCTACTTACTTAAGTACTTACTTAGTTGGCGCTACAGCTCTAGGTGAACCTGGGCCTGCTTCTCGCAACCATTTGTGTGTGCGTGTTATATTTTTGCACGAATGGAAGGGACCTACAGTTTTTTTGCCGACTCCGAACGGCGAGTTGAGAAGCTCAATCGTGACAAATGATACTCTTTGATGCTTGTCAGACATTCGAAAGAGTTAGTCCGACGCACTAACCACTTGCGCTACGGTGCCCGGCCTACTACGATGAATATGATTGTAAAAGTCAAATTTAAAAAATTCACGGGCAATGCCGGGCGGGTAACAGCTATCTATCTATCTTTCTATGCACAGACAGCCAACGAATGAGACTTATAACAAGTGTAAAGGGGCATGTGGGAAGGGGAAAAGGGAATATACCGTGGGCCGTGGCTGTGTGATTTTCATAGTAGGTACCTACTGCGGCAGGTGTTGAAACCTTCATGAATGCGAATTTTGCTACCGCGTATTCATATACCACGTTTTATATATGTATAATGCGAAGGTACAACGAAGGGGCGGGAAAAGTAGATAAATTGGTTGGATTTTCTGTATTTGCAAACAAATAATTTCTTCGACAGCATTTAATAAAAGTGTGTGATTTTTTTGATACTATTTGTTAACAGTGGAAGGGGGGCGAAGCAAGGCGAGCACGGGTCAGCTAGTGCTACTACATATAACTAAATGTGCATTTACGTTCCTTTTTCTTGTTTTTTAATAAAATGCCTTTTTTGCCTTTTTAAGTCTTTTGTTTTGCCTTCTTTTTACTTTTTTAGGTCCACAAAATCCTAACCCTGTTCATAAGATTAGGTTTAGATTAGATTAACTCAGACTACCTAGGTTTAGTTTCGCGATTCCTTTCCTCTCTTTCTCTGGGGTATGGGCATAGGTTCTTCGACTTTTCTCTTCTTACCTATCTTTTGTAGACTGATTAACGTATCTTTCTCTATCTCCCCTTGATTTTGATAATGGCACGATATATTTTGTATGACAGGTAGTGATGGTAGGGTTGGCAAGAACTACCCCCGTCCGACGAGCTTTAGCCAAGCAACCACAAGCGTGCTGCGACCTGTGGCCCATCCTGACCCATAACAATGGCGCCCAATGGTACTTTTACTATTTAACCGGCAGCTAGATGCCAAATTGTGACTCTGAGAGGATGGTTTTCAATTTTCGAAAGTTGTTGCCTTGGACTTGTAATAGCGTCATATCGCGGGTTTTAGTTTTTTCATTTCTTAAAATTTTACTTTTCTTTTTCTCAAATCCAAGAACTGTTTTGGCTCTGTGTCTTGATTTAGATTGGAGACGGCTGTCCAATCCGAAGGGCAAGCGCCAAAGGATCTCGTGAGGTAGTCAAAGGGCTTTATTCATGCACAGAGCGGGACGGAGTGGAAAAATTAATCTGCTGACCGCTGCCTAAGAATCTAGGTAATTTTGCCCGATTCTTCGTGAGGCGTGAGCGTAAGTTTTGAAGCCTTGTCCGTGTTGGAAAATATTCTGGAAGTTCTGCCCAGCCCTACATGAGGTGTTACCTGATGTAAAGTAGTGGTAAAGATGGAAGGGATAGGCTACAGCACTCGTCAAGAACCAGAGACACCAGCCACAATCGGACAAAGACTGATGACTAACTCTACACTTGACAAGTACTAAACAAGACAGACAGAAATCTACTGAATGGTTGCTGGTTAACCTGCCTCAGCATCCACAAACCAAAACATAATTAATCGATACATTTCAGTATAAACTTTTGCTTTTTTTTAAATTTTTTTAACTTTAATTTATATATTTTTTTATCAACAATTTTTTTTCTTTTACTTTTACCTTTACATATCTCATCCTAGACAAAAAAAACTTAGCTGGAAGCTCAATATCAAAGAAAGAGTATGGGGACTTCAACCCCACATCTTCCATTGGCTCTATGTATGTATCTGTTATCAGACCGATTCCGATGTATGGCGTTGTTGTCTGATGGACCACCCTGGAAAAGCTATACATCGCGACAGCATTGGGAAAGTTCAAAGATTAGCGTGTCTGTGCATTAGTGGAGCACTAAGATCAACACAATCCAGAGCATTAGACATCCTACTATATATAATTGGTAAGCAGCCAGTGCTGCCATAAGACTCAAACCCATCTCACAGTGGTTAAGTAACTTCACTGGTCACTCCACAATACAAGATAACGTAACTCTTCCCGAAAACATAGACTAGACTAGACTGTACCTTAGCCCAATTTCGACAAAAACTTTAAGGTCAATATTCCAGATAGGAATGTATTGCAAGAGAATAACGATAAACAACTTTATTGAACACATGCTCTAAAATCGAACCATTTATGCAGATCTCGGCACCGAAAGCAGGAAAGGGAACGTCCGGAACGGGAGCCCCCAGGGGGGGGATTTTATCCCCCCTCCTATGGGTACTGGTCGTAGACGAACTCTTAAAAATCCTTGCAACAAATGGATTCAAATGTATAGCATACGCAGATGACCTCGATTTGCAGAGCTATCTGGAAAGATGTTTCAGAATCCTCTGGACTTGTCAGCAATCCTAGTGATCTCATAGAGAAATAATACATCTTTAAGACCGACTATTCAGTCGAATTTCCGAGTCGTGAAAAATGGTTACAAGGCACAGCGATTGCCGAAGTAGAAGGCATTGTATTATACACGAACGGATCACACATTAACGGAGAACCGGGAGCTGGTGTACACTGTCCGGGTCCTCCGATAAATATATCCATTCACCTAGAACCCTCGGTGACTGTTTTCTAGGCGGAAGTTTTTGCAATTCTCAGGGGCGTAGACGAACTCGTCAACAACAATACCAGAGACACTTGCGTATACATCTGCTCGGACAGTCAGGTTACACTCAAAGCACTTGCGAACCCTCTTACTAATTCCAAATTAGTGAAGGAATGCAAAGAAAAACTCAACACCCTTGCGAGATCATGCACGGTAAATCTGCTCTGGGTACCTGGCCACAACAATATACCGGGTAACGAAAGGGCGGACGAACTGGCAAGAGCAGGGGCCGAAGACGTAGAAAACTTCACAGTAAATACTATTGGTACGGCGGTACAAGCAGTGAAAACTGCCTACAGCCTGTCTTTTGCAAAACGCCACACACTAACATGGAGTCAAATCCAAACATGTAAGGCTGCCAAAGAAATGATGGAATTTCCAAATCCACTGCGGGCTAGGAAGGTACTGAATTTAGGCAGAGTTCAAATAAAAATGTTGCTTGGCTTATATACGGGACATATCAACCTAAATAAACATGCCAACCGACTGGGACTAGTGCAGCACAGCACCAGCCCGGGTTGCGAAGAAGAAGAAGAAAGTATCAAACACTTCCTCTGCGATTGTCCCGCTCTATGTTCATTAAGGCAAAAAACACTGCGGTTTACACGACACACAGAGCGTTTTTCTTGAAATTACTTATTTCTTCCAACCTTTTTATTCCACTGCACTACCCCCTTTCACTATCACACACCTCAACCCGTCTTTCTCAGCACAGTTACAGAGGGGATCACAATGGGCCCGACTTGTGGCCTACGTGAAGAGGAGCAATCCTCACCCTCATAAACCAACCAACCATTCCCGATAGGTCTTTCTGGGATGACCTAGGTGCTATAACAGACAAGTCGATACACTTCTACACGGATGCGTTCAAAACCAATGATGGTGTAGGAGGAGGTGTTTTCTTAGACAGATTAACCCTCACACGGGCGACAATTTTTGCCCCTTAATCAGTACCTTATTAACCCAGGTTAATATTTTTATTCCCTTCAAAATTCTTACTTCCTGCCTTCCTTTTAATTGTTCTTTGTTGTTTTTTGAATAAATTTTGCAAATTATATTTTTTGGGCACCTGGAAAATAACAAGGGAAATCCCCCATTAGTACGATTTACATTGGAAAATTAGATTTTATGTGAATTGAGCGAATTTCCTTATCAAATTTGTTTGACAATCATATTCAATCAGTACTCTTGTGAATTTCATTTGTGTGAAAATGGATCAAAATAAAATTTAAATTTCTTTCAAGTGTGGGCATTATCCATGTAAAATATTAACACATCACATACAATTAGATAGGTAGATTTAGGGTGTGCAATTTGATACATGATATGATTTTTCTTCAAGATTGGCACACGAAGTACAACAACAATACTTGGAATTGATTCTTGATACACTTCATTCTGATGATGAAGAAGATAGCATACAGTCTTTAACAAAAGGAGGTGTGGATGTGATTAATCAAATGCCAAATCAAATGGTCAAAACACAACTAAGATGAAAACAAACCGCTGGCTCTATTTTACAACATCATGGACATGCACACATATTCATATGTAGCTGACTTAATCTTCGGGTCCAATAATACGATTGTCTAAGACAGTCGAGCCAACGCAGAGAGTTTCTTGAAGAGTTGAGGAAGCATTTTTGTACGCCTACAATAGCTAGAAGAGCTCGAATTCCTCGAAATGTGGGCACAGTAACTCTAAAAATCGCATTTTAGGTATTCCAATTGATCAAATTGAACACAATACCTAGACCTTCTAGCCATTTTTGCCTGATGATACTTCTCAGGAAAAATCTTCAGGTGGCCAAAAAATTAGAGGTTCTTGCTTCATATTATGTTATCAGCAAAAAAAAAAAATAATTGAAAAGAGCAACACGAAAGAGTTGCATACAGTGAAGAAAGCCTAAGTGCGTTTGACAATGACGAAGTTCGAAACTACTAATCTATAAATGTAATATGTACAATGTACTGTACATAGTACCTTACCTATGCATGTTCATAGAGCTTTTGTTAGCGTATGACGGCTGACCTGCGAATTGTGTTCTGTATATTTGTTTTCTTTTTCTTTTCAAAATTTCTAAACGTGCAAGATCGCCGAATACCGAGGACAATCTCACGTCCTCGGGAAAGAAATTAAAAAGTGTTAAAAACATGAAAAACAAAAGCAACTATTATAGTCCCTTGCAATGCTTGCCAGACAGTGACAATGACATTGACAATGAAGATATGGACGAAATTATATCGCCGAATAATTCTCCTAGAAAAATATCCGTCCCCCCGATTAAATTATTTTAGAAAACGTGTGACTTTGTACATAACCTTATGAAACAAAGAAATATTAATGATTACTCAATTAAGAAAATTTCTATCGGTATCAAAATAATGTGTGAATCATTAAACTCATATAATTCTGTTCTCGATAAATTAAAAGAAGAGAACTGTCAATACTTCACTCATGACCTATAAGGTGAAAAAGCTTTCAAAGTTGTTCTATATGGTTTAGATGAGGTAAATAGTGATATGCTAAAAACTGAGCTTATTACGCGTGGACTCAAGTGCAATGATATCAAAATGATCACAAAAAAATACGAACACTATACATATATATACATATTGCGCGATCTGTGCTGGCTCTCACAAGACTGAAGAGTGCAACAACGTCAACAATGAAAAATGCGCGAATTGCAGTGGAAAGCATAAATCAATCGATAGTGTGTGTGTGAGCAGAAACAATTACTTAGAAATGAGAGAGAAATTAGCACAGAAGACAATTTCAAATCGCACTCAACCAAACTCTAATTATGTGCGCCCACGCCCACGTCCAGCTCCGGCTTCCTATCTGTCAATGCATGATTTTCCCTCTCTTCCTTAATCTCACCACGCTGCAACAAAACGCATGTCGACTGAGAGCAGAAATATAGTTCCTACCTCGAGTGCATGGAAAAACAACAATCAAGCCGATGTTCAACCTGATGTTCAACCAGCTGGCTGTGCTCTTATCAACAACGCCCAACTATTTTCAATGGAAGAGCTCAACTCTCTCGTGATGGAAATGGTAAATAAACTAGGTTCATGTAAGACTAAAATGGATCAATTTAATGTTGTCGCACAATTAGCTACTAAGTTTTTATATTCAAATGTCAAGTAATATGATAGATAATTATTTAAATATTGTAACATGGAATGCCAGGGGCATTCGAAATAAACATGTTGAATTTGTTAACTTTTTAAATAGTAAGAAAATTGATGTAGCGCTAATAACAGAAACATGGTTAAACTCCAATATAAATCTTTCCACCTCAGATTTCAAATGCTATCGTGTAGATAGAAATGATAGAAGAGGTGGGGGTGTTGCAATAATGATTAGGAGATCAATACAACATTCGCTTCTACCTATCGTCCGTACCCGTTTCGTTGAAAATGTGGGTGTGGAGATTAGGTTAAGCAATCAAAGAACAATTAAAGTGTTTTGTGTTTACTTTCCGGGTGGATCTCCATCCGATGAAAAGAGAGAAGGTCTAAAATGTGTCTTGAGGAAATTATTAACCAGAAATGACGATTATATTATTGGAGGTGACTTTAACTGTCGACACAGAGACTGGGGGTGCAATAGAGCAAATGCATGGGGAAATATACTTTCAGGACTCTCAAGTCTGTTTCCGTTTTCTGTAATGTTTCCGTTAAGTCCTTCATACATTCCGTCTAGTTCACGTGGTTCTCCGTCCGTCCTAGATATTTTTGTTACAAATACGCCTTTCTCAGTATCACAACCAGTTGCTCTCAATGAGCTTAGCTCTGATCATAATCCTGTTATTTGTAAGCTTTTTAGGTCTTGTGAAAAAAGAGAGCAATATTTAAATGACTATAAAAACGCAAATTGGATATCTTATCGGTCAGATATGAAACAAAAGTTAAGAAGCATATCATCTGACGTCGAAAGTGTGTCATCTAAAGACGAAATCGATCATTACGTTCAAAGCTTCTCAGAGAGCATTCTAAGTTCAGTAGAGTCATGCGTACCAAAGGTATTAAAAATAAATTTCTGTATGAAAATTCCGGATCAGATTCTTGAATACATACGCATTAGAAATGCATTAAAAAGACAATGGCAGCGGTATCGTCAGCCAATTCATCGCATTCTAATGCAAAACTATAATATTATGATCTCAATGGGTATCCAGGAAATCCGGAATAAGGAATGGAATAATAAATTAAGTGATTTAGACAAAAATGGAAAACCGTTTTGGTACATAGTTCGAATTGTGAAAAACAAACATAAACATATTCCTGCTCTTCGTAATGCTAGCCATGTAATCAATATGGATAGTGAAAAAGCCAACTTATTTGCTTCAACATTCGTTAGTAATCATACCGTATCACAACAGCTCGGTAATGTGCGTACAAATGTATTGGTAAACAGTGTCATCAATAGATTAAATAGCCAGATTGTTGAAACCTCACGAGATGACTACATATCTCCATCAGATATCGAAGAAATTGTAAAAAGTCTGCGAGTTAGAAAAACAGGAGCATAATGATGGCATAAAAAATTTGTATATTAAGCAACTACCAAAGGCCGGTATACGATTTTTAACTTTTCTTATAAATGCCTGCTTAAAGATGCAGTATTTTCCAGATATCTAAAAAATTGCCAAAGTTATTCCTATTCAGAAATCAGGCAAACCTCCTGAAAATGCAAATAGCTATAGGCCAATAAGCCTGCTAAGCAGTCTTAGTAAAATATTTGAAAAGGTGCTGAAAAGTAAACTTCTGCAGGTAATTGATGAAAATCACCTACTACCAGATGAGCAATTTGGATTTAGGAGTTTTCATAGTACGTCTCACCAAGTTTTCAGAATAGTGAAACACATCAGAAGTAACCGCTCTATAGGCAAATCTACTGGTCTGGTACTGTTAGACATAGAAAAGGCTTTTGACTCTGTTTGGCATCAAGGACTCAGTTACAAAGTGATAAACTTTGGGTTTCTCCTTTATTTAATTAAAATAATTCAGAATTTTCTGACAAACAGGTGTTTCAGGGTGCATATAAACAGCAGCGCTTCTACATCGCACCATTCGTATGCAGGTGTACCTCAAGGCTCCGTACTCGGTCCTGTGCTGTATAATTTATATACATCGGATTTTCCACGATTACCGTCATGTGATTTAGCCATTTTTGCTGATGACACAGCTATTTTTTCATCGCATGAATTTAGTCTCAACATTGAGACAAATCTACAAAATGCGGTTGAAATATTAGCTGAATACTACAACAAGTGGAAGATAAAGATAAATGCTGATAAGGTGCAATCAATCTTTTTTACAATAAAAAGAAAAAGTTGCTACCTTCCCAGCAATGCAATAAGTATTAACGGTGTAAGTGTTAACTGGAGAAGAACTGTTAAATACCTGGGCATGCATTTGGATCAAAAACTTACATTTAAAGAAAATATTATAAATACAAAACATAAAACGAGTATAGCCATAAAAATACTTTACCCATTTATAAACAGAAAGTCCCTGTTAAGTATTGAAAATAAAATCATTATTTTTAAAGTCATATTCCAATCTATCTTGTTATATGGATGTCAAGTATGGGGTGATTAATATATATGTCACATTAAAAAACTACAAGTATCACAAAGGTTAGGTTAGGTAGCAGTGGCTGCCAGTAACAAGTACCAGCACACTTAGGCCTATAGAGGCCCATTGTGATACCAAGGATCTTGGGGATAATCACCCCGCTACTCAAGTGAACCATTTGGAACTTTGTACAAAACGAAGAAGGCTTCCTAGGTCTTTTTGTGTAAGATCACTTAGATCATCGAAGAAGTATTCTCCAAGGTGAAGTTTCCTACTACGGGAAAGAGCTGGACACGAGCAGAGGAGATGTGTTGGACTTTCCTCCTCCTCTTCGTCTCTACAGCTTCTGCAGAAGTCATTCGAAATGACGCCAAGTCTAGTAGCGTGTCTGCATATAAGGCAGTGTCCTGTGATGACACCGATAATCGTACTAATATGCAGTCTTTTTAGTGACAAAAGGTATCTAGAGCGGTTAAGATCTAATCTAGGCCAGATTTGCTTTGTAGCAAGGCAGGTGGTTCCACCTTCCCATCTGGCGTTGGTTTTATGATTTGAGTGCTAGCTTGTAAGTAGCGAGTGGCATACCTATATATTTCTTATCGGGTAGAATAGGTATTGTTGTTCCTATTTTAGCGAGCTCGTCAGCTTTGCAATTCCCTGGAATGTCTCTGTGCCCCGGCACCCAGCAAAGGTGAATGTTAAACTGCTTAGCCATCTCTATGAGAGATGAACGGCAGTTGGAGGTGGTCTTAGAAGTGGATGAGACTGATTCCAGAGATTTCAACGCCGCCTGACTATCCGAGAAAATGCTAATATCGTTAGTGGATATTACATTCCTCTTGATTCAGGACAGTGCTTCCGAAATCGCCATGATCTCCGCTTGAAACACGCTACAGTGATCAGGGAGGCGAAAGGAGAGATTTAGTTTTAATCTGTCTGAGAAAACACCTCCTCCAACACCATCATTGGTTTTAGAGCCATCAGTATAGAAGTGTATCGACTTGTCTGTTACAGCACCTAGGTCATCCCAGAAGGACCTATCTGGAATAGTAACTTTAAAGTTTTTGTCAAAATTGGGCTTGGGTACAGTGTAGTCTATGTTTTCGGGAAGGGTAAGATTGTCTAGTATTATGGAGTGGCCAGTGTAGTTACTTGACCACTGTGAGATTGTTTTGAGTCCTATGGCAGAACTGGTTGCCATTTGCTTACCAATTAAGTCTAGGGGTGGGAGATATAGTAGGATGTCTAATGCTGCGGAGGGTGTTGATCTTAATGCTCCACTAATGCACAGACACGCTAATCTTTGTACTTTCCCCAAGCTGTCGCGATGTATAGCTTTATCTAGGGCGGTCCACCAGACCACTACGCCATACATCAGAATCGGTCTGATGATAGATACATAGAGCCAGTGGGCGATGCGGGGTTGAAGACCCCATTTGCTGCCGATGGCTTTCTTGCAGGAGTAGAGTGCTATGGTAGCTTTCTTTACTCTTTCTTGGATATTGAGTTTCCAACTAAGCTTACTATCCAAGATGAGACCTAGGTACTTTGCTTTGTCGGTGAAAACTAACTTGGTACCATATAAAGAAGGGGGGTCTATCTGAGGGATTTTGTATTTCCTAGTTAAAAGAACCAACTCCGTTTTCTGAGGGTTAACCCGCAGTCCACATTTGTCGGTCCATTTCGAGAGCTTATTTAGTGCATTTTGCATGAGTTCATTGATCGTGTGAAGATGCTTGCCGGAAATAGCTATAGCGACGTCATCAGCATATGCGATTACTTTGCATCCCACGCCTTCTAGGAGTAGCAAAAGTTCATTTACTACCAGGTTCCAAAGAAGGGGGGATAGGACACCACCTTGGGGGGTGCCTCTGCTGACAAATCTCCTGGAAGAGGACTCGCCCAGCTTGGTGTTGATAATTCGACTAGAGAGTAGTAAATTGATCAATTTGCGAAGCGAGCTCTCGACCTTGAGACTTGAAAGGGCATCTATTATAGCCTCCGATTTAACATTATTGAAGGCACCTTCTATATCCAGGAAGACAACCATTGTGTATTCTTTGCAGTAAATCGTCTTCTCAATGGTGCGTACTAGGGAGTGCAGTGCAGTTTCTACTGATTTACCCTTACAGTAGGCATGCTGGGATTCTGATAGCAGTCTTGATTCAATGCTGCTGCGAAGGTGGGTATCGATCAGTCTTTCTAAAGTTTTTAAGAAGAATGATGATAGGCTAATAGGTCTGAGATCTTTTGGACTAGCGTGAGAGCTCTTTCCCGCTTTGGGAATAAAAACTTTGACTTCCAACCATAATTTGGGAATGTAGGTATTATTTATACATAAAGTGAGTATAGTTTCCAGCCAGGGCAGAATTATGTCAGTTGCCGACTGGAATTCAGCAGGTATTATGCCGTCAGGTCCCGCAGACTTGTATGGTTGGAAGCTGCGTAGTGCCCAAAGCAGTTTGTCCTTTGTGACCAGACTATTAATGTTATTTTGTATAAGTTGAGTAGGTTGTGTGCTATTAGACGAACTACTAAGTGGAGAAGAGAAGCTACCAGGAAAATGTGTATCCAGGAGTAGGTCTATTGTTTCTTCGCTTGAAGAGGTCCAAGAGCCATCTGGTTTCATAAGATAGCCAGGAGTACTTGGATTGGTCGAGAGTATTTTTCGTAGCCTTGAGGCTTCCGAGAAGTTCTCAATGTTGTCGCAGAAAAGTCTCCAGGATTTCCGTTTAGCTTTCCTAAGAGTACTTTTGAATACTGCGAGGGACTCCTTATAAGAGTTCCAATCTAGGGTACTTTTTGTTAATTTGGCACTGTTGAATAGCAGTCTACAGCGTTTTCTTGTACTGCTAATTTCGGAGTTCCACCATGGTGGTTTTGGTTTCCCCTTTGGTTTTATTGTAGGACATGCTACATCTAGTGCCCTATTGCAGGCGGAAGTAAGTTCTCCTACCATGCAGTCAAGCTCTTGTGTGCTGCCCGTGACAGGGGGTATTGAAGAAGGGATTAGCCTCTGTAGGGTTTCCCTGTATTTAGCCCAGTCGGTCTTCCGGTAGTTACGAAACTCTGGTTTGGCTGGGGGATGATCGTCTAACGAGAATTGGATGTATCGGTGATCTGAGAACGAATGTTCAGCCGAAACTTTCCAGTTGTTGATCGATTGGGAGATATTATCAGATATAAGTGTAATATCTAGAACTTCCTGTCTATTGCAGGTTATAAAAGTTGGTGTGCAACCTTTGTTGCAGTAGGTGAGGTTTGTATTAATAAATTAGTCAAAAAGTAACTCACCTCTGTTGTTGGTGTCGGAGCTGCCCCAAATAGAGTGATGCGCGTTAGCGTCACTACCCAGGATTAGTCCATCCTTGCGCCTCTCTGCATCCGCGATCGCCTCAGATTGTTCGGAGGTAGAGGGCCTATTTCGTCATGGGCGAGATAGGCCGAGACCAGCCAGATTTTGCCCTTGCCAGTCTCCAGTTTTACCACTACTGTATTTCGATCGCTGTAATTAGAGAGTAGGAATATA
This sequence comes from Brachyopa scutellaris, assembly GCA_949775065.1. Lineage (NCBI taxonomy): Eukaryota > Metazoa > Arthropoda > Insecta > Diptera > Syrphidae > Brachyopa > Brachyopa scutellaris. Next base: position 40,884,368 of record OX459113.1, on the reverse strand, counting down.
TTAAGATTACTCTTTGCGAGAATGCAGGCTCTTGGCTTACCTTCATTCCTCTTGTGGTAAAGAGTATAATTAGGAGTCCTGAGTCCAAGTATCGAGTTACCATTAACCCAAGGTTCCTGGATCAGGACGACGTCTTCTCCTAGTTGTTGGAGTCGGAGAAGAAGTGAAGCGGATGCCGCTTTGGAGTGGTGGAGGTTAATCTGAACTAATCGCAGCATTGGAGCTACAATCAGGCGGATTTACCTCCACTACTGTAGAGTTTGCCTCTGGGTCTGAGTCCGAAGCTAGAAGCTCGTCCTCACTCAAGCATATGATAGGCTCAATCTCCATATCCGAGAGCGGTTCTTCCAGGGATGGGGGGTGGGATTGGGATGGTGGTGGTGGTAGTGGTGAGGGTACCGTCTTCGAGTCATTTGTCATTGCACCGGATGACATCTGCGAGCATGACGGTAGCTCCGAAGTGGTTGCGAGGTCCTTGCGTGAGGGGTTTGACTCCGCTATTGCCTCGTCTTTTTTGTACACCTTAAGGGTGATAGAGTCAAACCCGTAGCTTATTACGCCGTTGGTTTTGGCGAGAGGAGCCAGGGATTCCTGATTGATAACAATACAGGCACTCCTAAAGAGACCTCTGGCTTCGTCTAGCCTGCCGATCTTCCAATTGTGCGTTGGAAGTTGTGGGTTGCAGAGTTTAATGACGCTAAGCACATCTGCGGCAAGAGGGGGTTCGGTTGGGATCCAGGCCCGGGTTCTTGGTCTGCTCGGGATATCCTCCTTTGCTACGACCTCCAACCTAGCACCTGGCCATATCTCACCCAATTGGCTTATTGCCAGCTTATAAAGCTGCGCCGATCTATCGTCAGCGCAGGCGACCAACTTCACATGGCCTTGATGCCATCCGTTGTCGCGACATATGGGGGGAGGACCTGGGTGATCCTTGAAGATTCTAAGGAATCCACTGTGCAGCCGGCTGTTGACCAGCAGCCACCTATCAGGGGAGATCCTGCCGTCTGGATCGCTGCGGTCGATGACTGCAACCACCAAGTGATCCTTAAGAACCTCGCTGAAAGGCCTTGATGTGATGCTGGACGGCTTAGGTGTGGTGTTGTTCACCTTAGTTCTTTTTGAGTCCGGATGGGACTCGTCCAGCGACCTTTGTCTTTTTGACGCGGAGTCTGAAGACGCAGCGGGTGACCTCTTGGTGATTTTCATCGCCGAATCAAGAGAGGCCCTTTGCTGTGCTGATCTGGCCTCTTCTGGAATTTTGCCAATTCTTTCCAGTACATTGGCAGCAGTCTTACGGTCCCTATAAGCCTGCTTGGAGGGGGCGATATACCGTTTCCGGCGTACCGTCCCCGAAGCGTCGGAAGCGGACGACCGTGGGTGATTGGAGGATGCGTTGGGAGACGGGCCAGAAGCTTTCGGTCTTCCCAGCGCATCCAAATGGGTATTTAGAAGTGGATGCGCGCCTTTGCCAGCAATGCTAGAATCCAGCTTGGGTAGCAGATTCTTTGCTGCTGCTTGGCATCGAGCAACCTCAGCAGAAGACCCTGAGGTCTTGCTGCCGGCCGGGATTGAAGAGGACCCGGTCTTGGAATTGTTGTTTTTGTTGTTATTGTTGTTTTTGTTGTTTGTGTTCATTATAGTTCCCACGAGTAGCGGAGAAAGAAGGTCCACCTGCACAGAGATCCGCAGTATGCAGATAAGGCTGGCTAATCCGGATGTCGCCAGGTTTCCGGATACTCCGTGCAAGACTGAGCTATTTAAAGGGCCCTCAGCCTGGTCGATTCTCGGCACGGGTCGTATGACACCTTAATCCGGCCCGGGATTGGGAGCGAAGGGATAGAGGATGGGAATGGTGTGAGGGGGTCGACTATCCTTTGGTTGAGATCTCCTCTAGGGTTGGTGACCCGAGAGTCTTTGACCTTTTAGGCCCCTACACCACGACGAGGTAGATAGTCAGGTAGGGGAAGTATCACAAAACAAAATACTAAAAATGATGCTTAACCTACCTCCCTACCACTCCACTCTCGATCTGCATTGGCAGGCTAATGTTGAATTGATCTCCGACAGAATTACGAGATTGACTGATCGATTTTTAAGAAACTGTGAAACATCAGATAATCATCTTATAAACCAACTTAATGTTTAAAAATGTTTCTCTATTTTTCTATTTATTTTTCATATTTATTATTATATAATCTATTTATTGTTTTTTTTTTTTTTTTTTATATTATTTATTCATTTATTTATGTATATTTATATATTTATATACTTATTTATTTATTTATTTATTTATTTATTTATTTTTTCTTATTTATTATTAAATGATTTATTTATTGTTTTGCATATTATATATTTATTTGTTAATATATTTATTTATTTTATTACCAGTATATAATTTATTTTTATACATATGTACATGTACGTATGTATTAAGATTTATTCAAATTTTTAAACTGTTTTTTTTTTTTTTTTGTATTTCCTCAAATGGAAGGTTTTTTCGTAGTTTCCTTCTAAAAATTAAATTAAATTCAATTATATAAGTCTTGTTATGTTAATATATAATACTTCAGTAGTAAGATAAAACAATATCGAATCTCTGTGTAAATTGTGCGGACAACTCCAATGTATATTTATAATGAAAATAAAATCTATCTATCATAGAGGTACTGAAATGTAATAAACAACAAATTGGTTTTTTCGTTCACAAATTTGAAGATGTAGCTTGCAGATACCACCCAACTGAAACTGTATGTGCAACATACTCATAGGTAAAAACATCGGTATATACATATGTGCATATATATCTATATGTTTATATATATACATACAAACTTGTAGGCATGTATGTATGTACAGTGTATGAATCTCATATTCGTACACCAGCTATTAAGATAAACATTGAATTCCTGATCAAAAACGACTGGAGATATTAAGTTAAATATAGTATAGCATTTTTACTGGATATTGAACAATTGCATTCCATTTAGTTTTGACATTAGTTAACATTCCTTTTGGTTTTGAAATAGATAAACGTAAAAAAATAGACAAAAAGAGCTCAATTTCGTATTCGTACACCGCTCGTTTATTCACAAAAAAATAAAAATTACTAATCTGTTCCTTGTCAAAGCTGTTTTTTGCATTGAATTATTATTTTTCAAAGTGAGATAATGAAAAAAAGTTACTTTGTAAGGTTATTCGAAATTTCTTGGAAAAATGGGTAGAATGTAAGGTGAGATATCAAATTAACTGCAGGAACAGATAATCAGATATAACGGAGCAGGAAAATCTTATAGTGTGATATCAAGTTTAGTAGGTCGGCCAAGATCAACCATCCAAACAATCATTATTCGGTTGAAGTATGAAAACCACATCGAAAATAAACCAAAAAATACATCTAAAAATGTATTAAGTGCACATGACATGAGAATATTTATACGGTAAATTCGAAAAAAACCTACTATAGTGCATCAAAACTGGCAGAAGACTTTGTCGAACTTTTAATAAAGGTTTCTGAACAGAAATGCCAAGAAATTGCATCCGAAAACAAGGGTACAATGGAAGAGTTATTCGTAAGACACCTGTCAATAGTTTAATAAACAGAAGTAAGAGATTAGAATTCACTTAACAGCACCAATTTAAAGATTTTGACTTTTGAAACACAGTAGTATTTACAGACGAGTCTAAATTTAATGATTATGGGTCGGATGGCGAACAAATGGTTTGCCGAAAAACAACTACCGGATATCTTCCACACACCAAGGCGGACAGTCAAACATGATGATGGTTCGGTAATGGTGTGGGAGTGTTTTTCCGCGGCTAGAGTGGGATGACCGCATATAATTTAACGAACAAATGGACTATAAGCAATATATTGAGATATCTAAGCCAAATCTGACGAAAAGTGCTGTTCAAAAGGGGCTCTGGAACAATTTTACCCTTTACCAGCATAATGACCCCAAACATAAAGCTTATCTATTTTGAATGTGGCTTCTTTATCACTCTCGAAAAGTGTTGCAAACACTTCCACAGTCATCGGATATTAATGCCGTAAGGAATTTGTGGGACGAGTTAGGCCACAGAGTAAGAAAATTTGGTATAAGGTACAAAAATGATCTCAAAGAAAGGCTTATTGAAGAGTGGGTAAAAATTACCCTTGAAATTACAGAAATATTAGCCGAATGCATGCCCAACCATCTTTAATAGGTCTTAGCTAACAAAGACTTTGATTCAAAGTATTAGTTTTTAGATAAAATGTGAAAAAGTTGACTTAATATCAAAGTGTACGAATACGAAATTGACCATATTTTTCTTAATATTATGTTTTTTATGAAAAAATTTCAATACTTTATTTGAAATATTTGAATTAATTGAAGTTAATTTTTTCATTTTAATGTGTTCTTACTGAAATCAATAAAATTTTGCAGTATCTGTTCAAATTGTTTGGATTTTTCCTTAAATAAATATTACCACATCAGGTGTACGAATATGAGATTGATACACTGTATGTATGTAGCTATGTTTTCATAAAGAAAGTAGAACTATAGGACAAATTCAGAATTTTTTCATACAAAAGTTAAAATATTAACCTGGGTTAATAAGGTACGTTTGCTACAATTTGACGAAAAATCAGTCGAAAAACTGTCAACATTTATTTTTTTCTATATTTTTCGAAAAATATCAAATATTTAGTCACTGAGTCTGAATGAAAAGACATTTAGTTCAAAAGTATCCAAGATATGATATAATGAAAGTGCCCATATTAACCCCGGTTAATAAAGAACGTGTGAGGGTTAAAACTAAATCTCTTCATTCGCCTCCCTGTTCATTATAGCATGTTTTAAGTGGAGATTATGGCGATTTCAGAAGCACTGCCCTGGATCAAGAGTAATGTAATATCCACTAACGATATTAGCATTTTCTGGGATATTCAGGCGGCCTTGAAATCTCTGATCAGTCTTATCCACTTCTAAGATCACCTCCGACTGCCGTTTATCTCTTATAAAGATGGCTAAGCAGTTTAACATTCACCTTTGTTTGGTGCCGGGGCACAGAGACATTCCAAAAATTGCAAAGGTGACGAGCTCGCTAAAATAGAAACAACAATACCTATTCTACCCGATAAGTCGCTTCTTCGCTAGCACTCAAACTTGGCACAGTCAACAAAACCAACGCTAGATGGGAAGATGGAACTACCTGCCATGCCACTAAACAGATGTGGCCTAGCTTGGATCTAAACCGCTCTAGATACCTTTTGTCCCTAAAAAGAATACATATAAGTTCAACCATCGGCGTCATTATAGGATACTTATAGGCAAATATGCAACTGTGCTTGGCATCCTTTCGAATGACTTCTGCAGAAGTTGCAGAGGCGAAGAAGAGGAGGAAAGTCTAACCCATCTCCTCTGCTCATGCCCAGCTCTTTCTCGCAATAGTAAACTATGTCTAGGAGAATACTTTTTTTTTTTATAATCTACACACGCTAAAGAGGATATGAATACCCTTATAATGTTAACACACAGCGCGAGCACATGAAGGACGAGAACGAGAGACAGGCAGATCTTCGATGATCTTAGTCATCTAGCATAAAAAGCCGTTGGAAGCCCTTTTCGCTCCAAATGGTTCTCATGGGTAGCGTGGTAAGTATATCCCCAAGATTCTTGGTATCACAATGGTTCTCTATAGGCCTATGTGTGCTGGTTCTTGCTATTGGCAGCCACTGCTACCTAGCCTAGCCTCAGGTATGCACTTCAAACAGCACTGGGAGAAACACCAACTCCGGAGGATCTAGTACATCACATGCTAGAATCGGAAAACAGATGGAACGCAGTGAGTTTTTATGCCAAAGATGTATGCCTAGAGTTGAGGAGACTAGAGCGAGAAAGAAGAGAGACTGAAGAAAATGCAAGAAGCTACGGAAACGAGCGGCAGCATAACTGTGTACCAAAATGCAGCTACGCAAATGCATACAGGCGGACATACGAACATATGTACATGCGTTCACAGAAGGGCGCAAACGCTTAACAAAATAGCTGAGGCTACAGTGCCGTCAAGCAAAAGCTCACACAATAGGAGCTTCAAACACGAACTCCAAAGACATGAACGTATACTAAGAACGGAATGACACACAAACTAACCTAAATACACGGAACTAATGAACTAGACTAGACCCATTCGTACTGACACAGACATAAACGAACACAACCTTTCAGGACATTTTCAGACACATTGACAAAGACATGTGAGGATGAGGAAAAGCTACGGCTGAAGTCCCCCCCATGACGAAATACTTACTGTGGTACCGTTGGTTGGGACCAGGGAACAGTGGATTAAAGTCCACACACAGGCTTTTTATGCTTTCCACCTTTCTTTTGATGACTGAATAGAATTGATTAAAACTGACGTACAGAGGCTAAGCATGAGAACCGAAATTGTAAGCTTCTGCAATCTATATACTTTACTAGCTGACCCGTGCTCGCCTTGCTCCGCCTTCCAGCAACTTTTAATAGAAAACAAATTATTTTCTTCTAATATATTGCTATATGTATACAGTGTACTTTCTCCTTACGGGCACCTCTTATAACCGGACAGATTTCAAAGAATGGTAATAAATCCACGATTTTCCATATAACAAATTCTCCCATAACCGGACTCTCTCATAACCGTACACGGACACCAATTTTCGTAACCGCAATAGAATGTCGCTCTCTCTTAAATGGACAAATTGACAAATACTTTATTTTGTTTTTGTTTTGTTCTCATCTTCTTAACACTTTGCAAAGAAACGAAACAAAAATGTAAGCTGTGGAGTATGCCTTTGCTTTACTATCACGTTCGCGTACACTTGATTTTCTGTGGGGAACGCTAGAATTACACACGCATATTTCCGGCATTTTGAGAGATATTTTATATTATATTGTGCGAATTTTGTATAAAGATTAAAATGATTCCGTTAGATACTGCAACTAAGTTATACTACTTATCAAGCAATTTTTCTATCGCGAAATATAAACGTTTGGCAGGTTACTTTCCAATGAAAGATCCTGCATGTTCCGCAATTTAGACGCGGTTAATCCTTATCTCGCCAAGTCGAAAGGTTTTGTTCTTTGTAGTCGGCGCAATAAATTGCTCTCATCCAACATAAGTAGGACTGTATTATTAACATGTTCGATTAGTCGGTTTCTATGTTTTCGCGCGAAGCTTCTAGTTTCAGCTTCGATTGTCGGAATTCCGAGATCCCTGTGGATATCGTCGTTTCTAGCATACCACGGTGCTTGGACAATTTCTCTTAGCACTTTATTTTGAAAGGTCTGTAAAATATTGGCATTTGTTTTCTTGGTACAACCCCAAAGTTGTATATCGTAGGTCCACACCGGCTTTAGCACTTGCTTGTATAAAAGCAGTTTGTTCTCGGTACTGATGTGGGAATGTTTCCCGATCAACCAGTACATTTCTCTATATTTGATATCTAGTTCTTTACGTTTCATTTTCACGTGCGAATTCCACTTCAACCTTGCGTCGAGTGTCATTCCCAGGTATTTGGCTTCATTTGCAAAGGGTATTCGGGCCAAATTTATAAAAATTGGCAAGTCATTAATTTTCCTATAAGTGAAATTCACGTGAACAGATTTAGTTCCGTTAAGGGCGATCCGCCAGTCCTTCGTCCATTCATTTACTTTATTTAATGCGTTTTGCAGTTTGGCAGTCGTTTCCTCGATTGTTTTACCTACCGCTAGGATGGCGGTGTCGTCGGCAAACGTAGCAAGGATAGTGCCATCTTCTTTCGGTATATCACGAGTATATAACAGATAGAGAAGCGGCCCCAGAATGCTTCCTTGCGGTACGCCGGCCAAAATTTCTTTGAGCTCTGAGTATTCATTTCCATTTCTAACACGGAAGAGTCTATTCCCGAGATATGAATTCAAAATCTCGTATAGGTTTGCGGGAAGTACTTGTCGTAGTTTGCATTTCAAGCCATCGTGCCACACCTTATCAAAGGCTTGCGAGACGTCAAGAAATACGGTTGAGCATATCTTTTTTTCTTCTAGTGCTTTTTCGATTACGTTAGTAATTCTATGCACCTGGTCAATCGTCGAATGCTTACTTCTGAACCCAAACTGGTGGTCTGGTATTAGATTATTTTCTTCTATAACCGGTTGGAGACGAATTAGCAATATCCTCTCGAAGATTTTGGATATGACTGGAAGAAGCGATATTGGTCTGTATGATTTTACTTCATATGACGGTTTTCCTGGTTTTAAAACCATAAAGACTTCCGCAACTTTCCATTGGCTCGGCACGTGCTTTAATCTGAGAGCAGCATTAATAATATGGAGAAGCTTAATTAATGCTTTTCTAGGTAAGGCTTTGAGAGTTTCTCCGGTAATCAAATCATAACCAGGAGCTTTCTTAGGTTTTAGTTTCGCGATCTCACGTTCGAGTTCTCTAAGCATTGCAGATATGAGCGTTAAATCGGCAGATGGTGGAATTACCATCCTCTAGATTTTGACGTTGTCGTGAACCACTTGACCATCGTTCGGTTTAAACGTTTCTTCCAAATGGGCGGCAAAAATATCCGCTTTTTCTTTATCTTCCCTTGCCCATTCATTTTGATTTATTTTAAGTGGCGGCGCAGGGATTTTGGGCCTTTTGGTGCCTTTTACGGCTTACCAAAGGGAATAATTGGAATCTTTTTTCGCTGTTAAACTTTCAAGGTAAGAGCCTATCGCACGATTTTTAAAATCCTTAATGCTATTCTTTAACAAATTGCAAAGACGATTCAGATATGTTTTATGCTGTGGAGCACGACTCTGTTGCCATCTTTTACGCGCTTTTCTTTTTTCCCTGATTAATTCTTTTATTTTAGAAGGATATCGTAGACCGTATTTGTCCGGCGTTTTTCTTTGATTGGTGGTATTATTCCAAGAGGCGAGCTGTACTATCTCAACGAAGCGATCGACTTCAACCTCAAGTTCATAGGGTGTCGTAAGCGGTACGCTCAGTTCAACATTTACTTCGATTTCGTTCCTAAAGCCTTCCCAGTTAGTTGTTCTACCGGTTAATTTCGCCGGCTCTCGGTTATATAATAGTTTTCGCTCAATGTCAAAATAATTGGGGAATGATCAGACGACAGATCAAAGCTTTCTTCAACTTTTATATGGTTGTTAGATATTCCTTTCACCACGAAGAAATCGATCAGGTCAGGTATTTTCAAAGTATCAGCTGGCCAGTAAGTCGGTTTGCCCGTCGAATGGAAATCACAAGTGTACTCCATACCTGCCCCATAGAGCATTCTACCTTTTTGCGAGATGTTTCTAGAGCCCCAGAACGTATGTTTCGCGTTAAAATCGCCGCCAATAATGAAATTAGGTTTCAGCGATTTAAATAAGTTAGTAAAATCACTTTTTTCAAGCGCGGAACGCGGTGGACAGTAGATAGATGAGATTTTAATAGTACGCTGACTATTTTTAACTCGAATTGTGCACATTTGCAGAGTTTCAAGCTCTATCTTTAGGTCTTCGCATTGTTCAATGCAGTCTTTAATAAACAAGGAAGATCCGCCTCTCGCTTTGCCCGAAGGGTGACAAGCGTGGTAATCAGTATAGCCTTTTATTTTTAAAAGCGATTCCTTTTTCACGTGAGTTTCAGAAATCAAGCAAATGTCAATATCTTTTTCTCGAATGAATATTTCCAATTCGTCAAGTTTTTGCAAAAGTCCGTTTGCATTCCAAGTATATATTTTTAAAATTCTTTTTTCATTCATATTCCAGGTGAAGTACGCGTTTTCCGTGAATAACTCTCGAGCTTAACCAACCTATCGAGAATAATTTTATTTATTTTGCTTTGCTCTTCAAGTTTTGCGAGAATAATTGAGAAAACTTGAGAAGCAGGGTCCGTCGGGATTTCGAGGTTTTTTGATTTTTTGGATGCTGCAGCCTGGGCGTAGGTCTGCACTCCTGCTGTCCGAGGACTATTACCCGATGTGTTTTCTAATGGCTTTTCATTACCCTTTATTTTAAGACCAGAAGTCGAGGGCTTTTCTGCTATCACCACCTTCTTCCGCTCTGTACCCGGTGGTTTTTGTTTGTTTACGTTCTCCTGACCGATCTTACCATTTGCCTTAGTTAGCGGTTTTATTATTTTATTTTGAGGCTTATGGAGTGTATCTCTTCGTTTTTGCAACTCCTTGGCTACTTCACAGCCTCTATAATTTGCCGGGTGCTTTCCCTTACAATTAGTACAGATTGCAGAGGCTTGCTTGTTTACTCGACAGTCTTGGGAGAGGTGATTTCCGGCGCATTTCACACACTGGGTTCTTTTTTGCAATACGTTTGCGTATGATTGAATCCTTGGCAACGTTTGCACTGCGGAATTATTTTTAAATTTCTACGCATGGGCTCGATTTTGACCACGATATTCAATATGGTTTTAATTCGATAAATATCGTCGATACTATCAGCTTTATCGAATGTTAGCATAAAAAGCGGAAGTCCACGCCTTACCAAGATGTCCTTATCTATTTCGGATTGTTGCTTCTCCTTCTTGATGATATTAACGGCATCAAGAATTTTAAAGCCCTTGTCTTGAAGGTCGCTCATAATCTCTTCTTTTGTGCACGAGGGGTGAAGTCCCCTTGCTACAACACGATGTGGCCTTTCTGACTTGATTTCGAAAGTATACCACTGAATCTTATCGATATTAAGTTTCTGGGACAGTGCGCGATAGTCGTCATGGTCATCGACGTTAATCTTCCACGCATTATTCCTCAAAGATGTTACCTTAAATTTCGATGTTATCGTTCCTTTAAGGAGGCTATGCAACTTATTATATTCCGTTATCCCGACGATGTTTATTGGTGGCGGTAAACGAAATTGCGTTTTACGTTGATTTTCTTGCAGTTCTTTACGCTTTTGCATCGGTCTGGTACTCTCGACTATCTAATAGTGCTGGGGCACATTCGCGCTCTTTCTGCGAGTGTGTGTTCTTTAGAACCTTATTCTCTTCTTTTAATAGATCTATCTCTTTCTTAAGATCTTGATAGAGTAGATCCATTTCGTTAAGCTTTATTCGGAGTACTTTATTTTCTTCCTCAAAGCTTTTATATTTCGCTAAGTCCTGATTTTCGCGCTGCGGCGCTCCCGGCGGACTTTTTTTCCCGGAGTTACTCGATCTTGATGGAGGAGATCGAGATACCCTTGCACTTCTTGTGAAAGGGTCATTGGATTGCAATAAATGGCTCTCCCCAGAATCCGTAGAGCCGACCTCCGATGAGGGTGGATTTTCCAGTAAAGCTGGACTGCCACCTGGGGTAATTAATCTTTTTGTTTTGTACATTGCATTTTTGTATACACTATACACTCGGTATACGGAGATTGGATTTTAGTCGCCTCTTACGACAGGCATGCCTACCTCGGGTATATTCTAACCCCTACCCGAAGGGGAAGAATATATCATATCACATAAAAATGAATACGTTTATAAAATAAAATTAATGCAACATGTCTATTGTGTTTCTTTTTTAAAGAATGTCAATTTATTTTTTTCTCCCATAACCGGATACCTCTTCTAACCGGACAAATTTCTCGGTACCGTCAGTGTCCGGTTATGAGACAGTTCACTGTATATGTATAAAGGGTGTCCCAAAGTTCACGCAGGAAGAAAACACCGGTTCTTATTTTTTTTTTATCGATTCATAAAGTAAGTAAAGGAACCCTCTTGTTGAAACCACATGTCATTCATATCCATATCTTGCAATTTAAGCACAAAAAACTGGATTGTCATGTCGCGATAGCCAGCACTATTTACTGTTACTGCCTGACCAGCCGCATTTTCAAAGAAGAATGTTCCGATAATGCGTCCAGCCCAAAATGTGCACCATGCAGTGACATTTTGTGGATGCATTTGTTTCTCAACAATCACTCGTGGATTTTCTGAAACCCAAATACGACAATTTCAATGGTTAACAAAGCCATCAAGATAAAAATTCGTCTCATCGCTGAAGATGATTTTGTTTGAAAAATCTGTCAAACGTTCATTATTTTAAATATGTTGCGTAGACCTAAACCCCCGCCCACTCTCCGCCATATCCACGCACGGCACGCGTTTGGTAGTGTGATGAATGACCTTTCTGTGAATTATGTATTTTCATTTGTCATTATCTTTTTAAAAAAGTACATAAACAGAAGTCTGGACTGGTCACAGGGATTACAATCAATATCACATTGGCTTCCAAATGCAGGTCAATAGCGGAGTGGTACTGAGGTAGGTTAAGCATCATTTTCAATATTTTGATTTGTGATACTCGTAGTAGAGTCATACTGTACAATTGCCTCATACTTGATATCCATATACAATAAACATATCCATATATCCTTAAAAAAGGAGTTGTTGTACGCACGCCGGGGTAGGTTTCTGAAATAAGAGGTGAAATTTGTATGTTAGGGGTAATCTCTGAAACTATATACTGAACCGATTCCAGGAACTTTCCGAACGCGGTTCATATAATAACTTGCCAAAGTTTCATCGCAATCAGATGAACGATGCGCGAACGGAGAAAAGACGAACAAACAAACTTTAATTTGTACATATTAGATTGGCTCCCTTATAACTCAGTTGTGCAAAAAGTTTTTTTTTTTGTCCTTAATATGAATTTGTTCACCTACCGTAAAGTAATTGTATTATGTGCTTAGTCTTTCTCTCTTCAAAACATACTTTATGTCCAAGTCTGAGCTCAATCGGCGAAGTAGTTCGGAAATCGGAATTTATCGAAAAAACACAAACAAACAGAAATTCATTTTTATATGCACATGTATGAATAAAGATTATATATAACCTTCACCAGTATGCACACCCACACAGCAACTCCCCAAAGTTTCATCAGCCATCATCATCACCATCGGATGAGCGATAAAAATGATTGCCAGACCGACCACACAAAAACAAAACACGATTCACTGCCCGAACACAATGGCGAAGCTGTAGTGGAATTGGGCAGCGCTGTCAAAGTTAAAATACACGTAAACCCTATAGCGCGAACACAATGCGAAGCTGATGCTGTAGTATGAATTGTATGGTGAAGCGCAAAGTTCAGCCAACTTCAACTTTCTACTTCCACTACAGCTTCACCATTGTGTTCGGCCAGTTACTCAGCATACTGCAAGAGCAAGAGCGAAGAGAAAAGCTTACATACTCGTAATGCAACAACGTGATCCTCTCCCAGCAGGTTGACGGACCATTTCAATGGTTTTCTGTGCTTTTTAATTAAAACCATTATTTATGTCTATTTCTCAGCTTCTAGATAACGTAGGAAAATGATTTATATTTATTTACAAATCTTTGGCAAGAAATGCTGAAATCAACCAAATTAATTTCATTGAAATAGATGCACGCGCTATCACGTAAAGTGCATGGAAGTGCTTAAATTGTAAGCATACAAACAAAAAAATAAATTTTTGTGTATAATTAAAAGTATAAAGCACGATAATATATATGCAATCCATTACAGAGGAACTCAACAAATATTTTAGCGAAGGTTTTATCAAAATCCGTTCGGTAGTTCCCGAGATTAGCCGGAACATACATAAAAGTAGTTACGTCTTTATAAATAGTATAGATAAAGACTTTTGCAATTTGGTAAAGAGATAAAAGAGTTATAGGTAACTTGAACTCCATAGTATTTACATATAAATATATGTTGATATGTTTTCGAGTATATATAAGCATTAGTCGTCGCATCGTCTTGAAGTAATACATGGCTCTGGAACTTGTACGGGAATTTTACATTGTGCATTTGTATTTCTATTTTATATTTTAGAATGTACGTTGGGCGGTTGTTTTTTTTTTGCGTTAATTAGAATGCCACAGTCATGCGAATGAATAAAGATGAATTTCGTTTGCATGAGCTTTCCAGGAATAATCGCCGTGTAGTCTGCGGGCTAAAAACGCTCATATCAATTATGAATAGTAATAGACCCAACTTGGATCCTTGCGGAACGCCAACATTTTTCTTCGCTCACACTATATCTGATTCCGACTTTAAATGTTCGGGTTTTTAAATCGCTTTCAATCCGGTTGATGATCGAAGAGAGCGCCGCGCCGGCCGTATTGCTAAAACTGGCACTGTATTGTGTACTTCATATATAAACTACAGTTAGCAGAGTTTAACCGCAGTATTTTTCTTGTAAAAAGAGACTAGTTCATAGACATAGTTAGGATTTGAACAAGCAACATTGCAATTTACAAGGCAATAAATATTACCACAATATTTGTATCTATAGGTCTCAGTATAGACTCTTGCTGAAGATAAAAAGAACGCTTAGTGGCTGCTGTTAACAGAAGAAGATAATGATAGCCGTTGAATAGCTTACCACTGGTTCGAGTTTATTTGAATGTCAATAGAATAATGCTCGTATACAATATGTACGTACACAGTACAAACAAAACCTACATTTACATTTATTTCAACTTATTTCAGCTAAATATTGCACAGAAAATACTCCCACCTCCACCAGTGACCACTACACCACGCCTAATATAAATCATTTCTGCTGTACAGACTGTCCCACACCTCCAATTTAATCGTTTCGGGTAAATCAATAAATGTAACATCGTCACTGATGTTCAAACACTTTCGAGGATTATCACTCTTATCTGCTGGCTTCCATATGGTTGGCCTTATGCGATCCGTGTTAGGATCTCCTGTAGCTGCAAAGTGAGTCCAAATAGCAATCATTCGCTGGATAGTTTTATACTCTGGGCTATCACTTGGTAGTTTCATAGCGAAAATATTGTAAAACATATACGACAAGTCGTCTGCATGTCCAACTCCTCGCATATCCTTTCCACATTTCATCACTCGCAAATGATTAAAGAACGGCGAATCGAAGTCAAAGCGATAAAGGTAGGTTGGTGCACTCGCGTACGCCACACGAGAAAGAACGGTTCGATGAATCGCATGCCAAAATAGCCTATAAGACATGAGCTGAAAAGAAAAGAAATCAACTTGAAGGTTTCTAGGGAAATTATATGTTTCATGGATATTTGTTTACATCCAGGTAAGAATAGACGTGCTCCATTGATGGTTCATGCTGTCCAAAATGAGCTTGTTTCAGCCTAAGTCCAAGTTCTCGGCATAAATCACTGTCACGGTCTTCACAAAGGTCCTGCGGAACTATATGCCGACAGTCGCCCAAAGTGTTGAGTCGCACTGGTTCCTTCTTTATACCTACATGGGTATTTGTTTTTTTAAAAACATTAATTTTCCAAAGTACTCATGAGTGTAGACATACCTGCATAATTGAAGAGTCCCTCAAAAGAGCATCCTCCAATAATCAGTGGAATTTTATTACTCCAAGCGGTCTTCATCATTTCCCTCGGATGCTTTGGCACCACACAATGTTCGGTGATATAAGGCTCGATCACGGGTCCAAACACAATGAAAACACGATTGCGATGCTCTTCTTCGCTGAGAAGGCCCTTTTGGGCATAAATTAATTTCTTGCCACCACATTTCATTAGAAAATGATAGATTTTTTTTTCGTTTTCTTCGCCTTTATATCCTGCCGCTTTTGCAAGCCGAAACGGATAGCTACTATAGGGAGTGATTGCCCATGTGGCTAGCGCACTACCCGATTGAATAATGGCCTTCTCGAAAAGTCCCTTAGTTTGGTCTGTTATCATCATAAAGTGCGTTGAAGCTCCACCGGCACTTTCACCGAACACAGTGATGTTATTTGGATCACCGTTGAAGTACTTAATGTTCTTTTTGACCCATTTTAAGGCGAGCACTTGATCTTTTAGGCCGGCATTACCGGGAATATCCAGAGTGGAATCATGAAGGCTTAGGAAACCTATAAAATTAAAAACAAAAACCTTAATCAAGCTGAACAGATGATTCCGTCGATTCCGTGACAAACCAAAAGGTCCTAGCCGATATGAGACTGTAACAAGAACCACATCCTCTTTCATAAAATAGTCGGGGCTGTAAATATCCCTGGTAGCTTCGCCAACTTGAAATCCTCCACCATATATGAAAACTAGTACGGAGAGTGGTTTGTCAGAGAGAAGCTAAAATAATAAATTTTTATATTGTGCTTCAAAAACTTTACGGCTTGGCTTACTTTCTTTGTGAATACGTTCAGATAAAGACAATCTTCTGAGCCTTCCATTCGGCCAAGTACAAAATGTTCCTGAAGTGGTTTGTGTGCCGCAGAGGTACAGTCTCGTATTCCACCCCAAGGCACGCACGGTTTCGGAGCTTTGAATCTCAGCTCACCGATTGGCGGTTTTCCAAAAGGTATATTTTCAAAACTAAAATACGCATCACCATAGACGGTCAGTCTTTTCACGCCTTTAACTTTTCCATCAGACGTTTCGATAATAGCCGTTTCGTTTGTTGTCAAGCGATGCTGTTTAAATTTGTGGCCTGCCAATCTGAAATGAGAATGAAAACGTTTTGAAATTTACGGCAATTGAAGCTTTTTAAATCTGCCTAAGCTTTCAGTAGTACCGATTCAATAAACCCAGTAAATCCCAAAATGTCCTTATATTAAAATCGAAGTTTTTTTCTTGATGTTTTGTGTCAATAATGTATTTGTTATGTCTTTACACCAAACTTTACAAAAAGAGAATATGTGTGACCGTAGGGACGTGGCAACTTTAGTTGTCCACGGGAGCTTTGCGCATAATATGCACATGTGTATATACCTATGTACACTTGTGCTCATACAATTAAGTCACACGAATGCGAACACACTATTTTCGTATATATAAGTATTTGTAAAATTTAATTCTTCTTGGTTTTTTTTTTTTGTTTAACAAATCATTAAAATTTAAATTTTGCAAATTATTTGTGTTGCGTCTCTGGCAACACCGCCAGTCAATCAGTCAGTGTTGACAACCTCACGTGCATTTGAAGACATCCGCCAAATTCACGTCACTCTTTTCTACGACCTCGTGGCATTGACATCAGCACCTACTTTGTTCTCTAGTAGTTTAAGTTTAGATGTTAATAAATGAATTTTGTATGAGTTGCAATAGCACTCCGGTTTCATTGGTATTAAATCTAACAATTTGTTTATATCGCTTTGAGCTCGGTGACACATAATTAAGTCATTTACTAAAAAAAAAACTTTAAAATTAAATATACACTATATTAAAATATATTATATCTATTTTAGAGTCAGCACTTTGTTGGCAAACCTTTTTGTCTCATAACTTTGTCGCACCTATCGTCCATAGTCTTGACCAGGGCTGCACATTGAGTGGGTCTGATCCTGTCCCATTTCGGTTGAATAATTTGCCGTAGAGGCCTTGTTTGCGGGTTTTCTTGCAGCAACTGCACTTCAAAAAAATTGGACCACAAGTTCACCAGGAAAATGTTCATGTTTAATTAAATAAAAACACGTCAAACTTAAAATTCAAGTGGACCTATAAATATGATATCGTATAATTGTAGATAAGTAGCGGTAAAATCGAGAACGGCCGGAAGCTGGCCCAGTCTGATGAATTGTAACTGACTTTTTCTGTTCCCCCTTGCACGTTTTTCCCGTACTAGTATTAATTTCTTAAGTAAGAATAGATTACGTTAAAACTCGGTTAGTACGCTCGGTTAATCCATACTCTTAAATAAATCGATCTGAGCCTCTTCAAAACTAGGGACTTTCCTTTATGTATCCATGTGTCTCCAAATTCTATCCAACGTACTGTGTGAACGTCTGAAACATTTCTGCAGCACCCGAATCGGCACGCACCAGTGTGGCTACCGGCCCTGTAGATCGACGATCGACCAAATTGTCACACAAAGGTAGATCCTGGAAAAGACCAACGAATTTCAAGTCGAGACTCACCATCTCTTCATCGACTTCAAAGCCGCATATGATAGCATTCATCGCCTTGAGCTCTGCAAGGCGATTGCCGAATTCGGGATCCCAGCTAAACTGATCCAGCTATGCAGCGTGACGCTGAAAAACACGCGATGCAACGTGCAATACGGAAACAGTTCCTCCGAACTATTCCAAATATGCACCGATTGTCGGCAAGGAGATTTACTATCATGTGATTTCTAATCTTGTACTGGAACAGATAGTGCGCAGGGCAGGTGTAAACACGGAAGGCACTATCTTTCACAAATGTGTCCAGCCACTGGGATACACGGACGATATTGACATCATCGGCGCGCGCCGCGTTAGAGGCTATTACGGCAATTAAAGAACAGGCGAAATGAGTTGGCCTTGAAGTGAATGAGGAAAAAAAACCAAGTATACATGTTGTCAACAAACAAAACGTCACTATTGGCAACAGTAACTTCGAAGTGGTTAAGGAGTTTATCTACCTCGGAGTAAATATCAACTCCACGAATGACGCCTTAGTAGAGATTCGACGAAGACTTACTCTAGGAAGATGGTTCAAAACTCCTAACTCGGAAGACGAAATGCATGCTCTACAAAATATTGATCCTACCAGTCCTACTGTATGGAGCCGAGTGTTGGATGATAAACAGGAAAGCAGAGCAGATTTTGAATACTTTCGAGAGAAAAATTCTTCGTCGGATATTCGGTCCCGTATGCGAGGATGGCGAATGGAGGAGAAGATATAGCCGCGAACTCTATGAGCTGTACCAAGATGTGGATGTAGTTCGAAAAGCCAAAACACGTCGACTACACTGGCTCGGCCACATCAAGCGAATGGACAACAATGCTCCAGCAAAGAGGATCTTCGAATCACAGCCCCCAGGTTCAAGACGACAGGGAAGACCGAACCTCCGTTTCAATGATCAAGCTATCGCGGATGCCAGTGCGCTTGATCTAGACAACTGGAAGCAGCGTGCCCGGGTTCGAAGAGAGTGGAAGGCTGCCGTGTTTCAGGGAGAGACTCTTCAAGGGTCGGGACTCGGGTGCCCTAGATAGATAACCCACGACGAATCGACGTAGTCAATTTTCAAAATTAAATGTAATTCGCGCATATAAGGCGTCACTGCGCTGGCCGTTCCAGTGAACTCAATCGATTAAAAGAGCTTAATTTTTATTATTCGATAGCACAATGATATGTAAAGTAATACATTATCATTTTAAACAACATATTATATGTATACACAATCCAAAATATGTGCTTTCAAACATAATACTTGTCGAATTGACATATGGTTATCTTTAGTTTGATTTGAAAAATGGTTATCTTTCTAGGGTTACGTAAGTAAGTAAGTTTCTCCAAATTTCAATTTAACGATTTTACTTAGTATACTTCAAGAATTGCTTAAAGGTGTCAATTTTTTCAGAACACATATAAACAATGAAGATAATGATCACTTTACACATGAAATGCTTTGCAAGAGAACCAGATGAAAAAATAACGGTGCTTTTGGACTGCTTTGATTATCATTTCTCCTCCGAACATCATAGACAAGCAGTTGACAGTATGAAGTAATAAAGTAAAACACACTATTTGGACATAAGGAAACATAAACTTTGGAAAAATGTTGTACCTATTCAGTTGAAGTGGAGTATATCTTCATAAGTTTCCAGGTAGACTTACCTTTCTCAAAACACCAGCTGTTAACAAAAAACAAAAACCACATACTTTTTTACACTTCAACGATCGCGCACGCACTATACTATTTATAATCTATCGGCCACTGTGTACACACATTCGCAACGAAATTTTATGTGTATCTTTCCAAAGTGTTTGTCTTTGAATGTGCATTCCTAAAACAAGGAAATACCTAGCAGTTACTTGTTTTCAATTTAGAAATCAAAAGTGGTCAGTTTCTGGAGCATCTACCCTATATTTTTGAAATGGAAATAAATAGATAAAACAAAAAAAAAAAAAAATCAGACTGCCAACAGATCTTCGGCAGAACATGTGAGATCATCTTTTTTCATTAGAAAAGTTTTTTTGCCTGATGAATTCATACATTCTGTTTATTCTATTTTCGTGCAATATTCTGGTATCTGTATCTCCCATGACACGTTTACACAATTGTAAATAAATTGTCGAAAAAATGTTGAGCGCCTATTGTAAATTGTTTTGCCCCTTGATGCCCATAGTGAGTCATACTTTCATCTGTTGATATATAAGCGTCCGCTGGATTCTATTATTTTGAAAGATATGCCTAACCAGCAGGAGGAGCAGGTTGTTAACATCGGCCCAGGTAGGCCGAAGTTGGATCGAACCATCAAGCCAGGGCGTCCGAAAAAGGTGTACAATGTCCTAAACGGGAGGCATGCAGATGAGATTCCGTTCCCGCAGACTTTCCAGGAGGCAAAATGATGTAAACACGCTTCATATTGGCAAGCGGCCATGGACAAAGAATATGAGGCGCTGATGGCAAATGGCACATGGACATTGGCAGATCTACCAAAGGGCCAACAGGCGATTGGTTGCAAATAGGTGTACACCATCAGGGACAGCAGTGGCAGTGTTGAGCGTTACAAGCTGCGTTTGATTGCGAAGGGCTGTTCGCAGAAATTCGGTGTTAATTATACCGAAACCTTCTCGCCTGCGTGTCGGTATGAATCGATACGCTTAATTTTAGCTCTATCTGTTGAGTTGAAACTCCACCTACACCAAATGGACGTCTGCAGGGCGTATCTCAACAGCGAGTTAAACGACGTAGTTTACATGAAGCAGCCAGAAGGATATGTAGACAACACATGTGCACAAAAGGTGTTAAAACTCAACAAGGCGATATAAGGCTTGAAGCAAGCTGGAAGGGAGTGGAATTCCAAATTGAGCGCATCGCTATGCGATATTGGGTTTACTCCGTGCCAAAATGAGCCATGCCTGTATAAGCAAGATATTAAAGGTAATCTTTTTCTGGTACTAATTTATGTGAATGATTTGGCGTTAGGCAATAACGCCCAAATCGATTTGGAAATAGAGACCAAAAAAATTCCTAATGGCAAAAAATAAACAACAAGATGGAAATAAAGCCCAAAAACACTTTGCCTAACGCCCAAAACTCAATATCACCCAACTTTTAAAAGGGAAATATCGCCCAAAAAATTGCAATGGGATTTTTCAAATATTTCCACTTGTTATTTTTGGCTTTATTGGCTATTTTAAAATGAACCCCGACCAGGGTTACCTTTGGGACCCTTTGGGGTCAAATGGACCCTTTTTTGATGGCACGGACCCCAGGACTCGCCTTTTTGAAAATCTTCGAAATTGGACCCTTTTTTTAAAAAAGGGACCCTTTTCGGACCCTTTCTGTAAATTGAGAAACAATTGACACATTCAACCGGATTTCTATCTATGTATTTTTTTGTCAACACCAAAATGTAAATTTTCATGGTAAACAGACTCATTCAAATAGTTGGTGCGTTTCCTTTGTCATACTTCATCGCATTTACATTTCAAATGCTATCCGCATTATATGTTTTGGAAGATGAAGAGTTAGAAGAGTGGTTCCCTAACTCGAATTTAATTCAGAAGTTTAGGGCTTTCATTTCTAACAATTAGGTTTTCCAAATCACAACTTCTTGTTCAAATACTTTTCTTGTTTCTTTATTTTTAAATTAATTGCTTTTTTTTAAATGATTATTTTTAAACTGATTTTTTTTGTTTTGTTTAAGAGTTTTTATGCATAAGCTTTATATATTTTTAAGCAACTGGACAAAAATACAAAAAAAAAATTAATAAAATAATACTTATTCTTTAATTTTATATGGGACCCCTTTTTTCGCCAGGGACCCCTTTTTGGACCCTTTCCGGAAATTTTCAGAGGTAACCCTGACCCCGACTAGGAAATAACACCCAAAATGACAAAAAAAAAATACAACAACAAATTGTTCGGGATTTTTTTGGGAATTATTTTCAAACCGATTTGGGCGTTATTTTCTAACGCCGGATGATTTGCCTATAGCGTGCCAGAATGAGAGAGACCTTGCAAATCAAGTCAATGATTGCAATGAAGTTCGAATGTGTCGACAAAGGTCCATTGGAAATGTTTTTGGGCATGCAGATTAAGCGTGACATATAGGCGATATTTTGATGAACCAGCCACTGTTTATAAAAGAAATTTCACAGCCTCGCAACATGCAAGAGTGCAGATCTGCAGCATCGCCATTGGATGCAGGCTTCCAAGTGGCATGCGATAATGAAAATTGCGTGTCAGAAGCATCTAACAGCATATCAATCGGTAGTTGGCGAGTTGATGTGGCTAGCATTGACGTCAAGGCCAGATATATACCATTCAGTTGTGAAGCTGGCACAAAGAAATAACAACCCACATAGTGAACATATCACAAGTGTGAAGCGTAGCTACGATAGACATGAAGTTAAACTATCGTGCATGTGGTCAGGTGCTTGAAGGATACGTGTATGCAGACTGGGGTGGCGATGTAAGCAATCGCAGATCATACACCGGGTACGTGTTTTTCCTAGCAGGCGGGCCCATTTCGTGGAAGTCACAAAAAAAGGATTGTGTGGCTTTGAGCAGCACAGAAACTGAATAAATGGCCTTGGAAGCGCGGCACCTTAGGCTACGCGCACAGTGCTGCGACAAAGCGATGCGATGCGAGAAGCGTTTGCTTGTGATGCGAGAAGCGGTGCGACATGCGAGATGAGAGTTGCGATATGGGGCGCACAGTGAAGCGGTTCTGTGCTGTTCTCTTATTTGTCGTTTATATTTTAGATTGTTACGACACAAAAAAAAATAAAAATTCACGAAATTTATTTGAAAATAAAATAGAAAGGGGAGTTTCATGACTTATATCTAATATGTATGTATACAAGAATTTTAAATGTTTAATGTTTATTAATAATCAAATACACCATTTGTATAACAAAAATATTTTTTTCTTTCGTTTCAAAGAGGCTTCTTCTCACTCCTCCTCTCCTTTGCTTCCTAAGTGGACCCATTACCAAAATTGCTGACATCAGATGTTCTGCACCCATTTCACTTAAAACGTTAAATAAAAAAATTACCACGGAAATACATTCCTCTGCAACACAATTCAAATGACAGAAATTTATTTTCTTATCTTATTTGTTTTGATTTTCCTTTAAAACAAATGAAATTGCATCGAGAACAAACAATAACAACGATCAGGGTTCGGACCCTACTCCAATCGGAGTAAATCTACTCCGCTTTTTAAGAAAAAGAAAAATCTACTTCGACATTCCGCTTCGCTCAAGATCTACTCCAGTTTTTTCACACAGAAAAATGTTACCACATATTTGAATGCCAGAACTGATCATTTGGAAAATGCCAAATTAAAATCTGTGATGTCTAAATTTGAAAAGAAGGTTTTTTTTGTTCTTTCTCGACATTTTCATTTGTATTTGTGTATAACTATTTTCAATTACTGGCTAGTGTGTACAATTCTGTTTTGTTGTGTTGTCTTATTAATTTCAATGTAAAAAACAATAGCTACTTAACCTATATAGTAGAATCTCGATTATCCGGTACAATGACCGGGAAGGGCTTGCCGGAAAATTGAAAAACACGGAAAATCGAATAATTAATAAAAATATATCTTTAAGTTAATTTAAGTCTATTTTCAATGGTCAAAACAATTTTTTTACGTTTCGCATCCAGGAGGAGTAATGTATGTGCACCATCCTTAAATTTTTTCTACAACGTAATATTAAAGACTGTTTGACATCGAAAGTTGTAAGCGCACAAATTTTACAATGGGCAGAAAAGCAAGTGAACTTTCAAACGACGTGAGAAAAATAATAATTGATTTACATAAAGACGGTAAATCTCTACGAAATATTGCAGCAATCATTAAAAAAAGTCCATCCACAGTGCAATATGTGGTAAACACATATAAAAAAAGCGGTCGGATTGATAAAAAACTACGAAACCACAATAGACTTCTTTTAAATAGGAGACATCTTTCATTTTTATTGCGCCAAATTCGAAGGAATCCTGGGTTAAGTGGAGTTAAACTTGCTGCAAGACTTCATAAATATCTCGGAGTTCAAGTTACAGCTCAAACTGTTCGGAACTATGTTCGAAAACTTGGATCTAGGAGCAGAGTCGCTGTCAGAAAATCATTTATAAGCAATGTTAACAGAAAAAAACGTATTGCGCTCGCAAAACAATATTTAAAACAAGATATGCAGTTTTGGAAGAGGGTGATTTTTTCAGACGAATGCAAATTTAATATTAAAACTTCCAATGGCCGTGTTAAAATTTGGCGTGAGTTGAATAGAAGCTTAAGTAAGCAAAACCTGATCCCAACATTCAAACATGGTTGCGGATCATTGATCGTTTGGGGATGTTTTGGTGCAACGGGTGTCGGAAAACTGCATTTTATTGAAGGAATCATGGATTCAAAACAATATATCAACATCCTGAAAACAAATTTAATTGAAAGTTCAAGAATGTTAGACTGTGAAAGGGACTTTGTCTTTCAACAAGACAATGACCCTAAATATACAGCACTGAATACACGACTGTGGATACTTTATAACTGTCCAAAATATTTGAAAACCCCTCCTCAAAGCCCAGACACAAATCCAATTGAAAATTTATGGTCCATTTTAAAAAAAAAATTCAAATATTACCATATTAGACATGTTGAGGACCTTAAGAAAGCTTTGACAACAGAATGGGTTAAGATCCCACAAACATTAACACAAAAGTTAGTGGAATCCATGCCATCGAGGCTAAATGCCGTATTAAAGCAAAAAGGACTCCCCACAAAATATTGAAGACATTGAATTATGAATTAGTGTACGATTTTCTGTTCGAACTGGGGGTGTACGAATATGAATTTTGCATACTGTATATATTTTACAACCTCCCGTTCTGCACATCGTTAAACGTATTGCGCCCAACAGTGGACATTGAACATAAAATTATGTAATATAGATGATTTTTAATTTTATGTATTTCCAAATCATCTTTATGTTTATTAATTTTAAGTAATTTGTTTAGCAAAATTAACACTAAACCATATGCGAGCAATGGGCGAACATAGCACTGAAAACCGTTTTTTTCCGAAACTTCAACCAATTTGATTGAGGGAGCCAAAAGTGGATTAAACTTGAAACTTTTTTCACATATTCTGACACCTAGGATCCCAATGCAACTTTTGAGTGGTATAAGATTAAAAAAAACATTGTTTTTTGCCATACTAAATGACACACCCTAGCGCACATATACGCACACACACACTATGGCAACGATACCCACTGCTGCTCGACTGCTGGCAGTGGTCTCCACTGAAGGAAAATTGCGGCGATGATTTGAATAATTGGTTTGAACATTGCACTGCTTCAGGACACCGCAGGAGAATGTTTTATATCTCAAATGAATCAGCGAGAAATCTACTAATTTCACCTGTTTTTTTGGTTTTCCATCCGATAAACCATTATTGAGTTAGGGCTGTATAACTATAATTTTCGTTCAAAATATGCATAATTTCACTATTTTCTGAAAACCCTGCCATTTTCCGGGATGAAAAGTATAAACGATGTTGACCAGGGACTTAAACAATCAATATGTCAATGTTTCATCAAAATCCGTCCAGTTATTCCCTCGTGATGCGCGTTCCAACCGTTTTTAATCTACAGTACTAAGAGAATCATATACAGACAACGCACTAATTAAGGCTACCTATCGAAACAAGGCGAAGAAATGTGCAGAGGTTTTAAATTTATTTGTGTGCTTTATCAATAAATACACAATTTAATTTCCAGGAACAAAATGCGGACTATGAGGCGTTGTCTGAGACAACGAAAGTTCTTTTGAAGTGATAACAGAGGAACACTTCATACAATTGTATAGCTTTCCTAAACATCTATGCAAAAACCTAATTGAAGAACTAATTCCACTCCTTAAAACATCACCAAAAATACAAGCTCTTCCATTGCATATCAAAGTGCTATTATATTGATAAGAGCTAGAATTCCTTTGCTCGAAGATGTATTAACTGAAACCGCTATTGGACCTCGTGAGACGGGTGTTACTAACTATAATGAGCCCAGTGTTTAAGCTGAAGGGCGAAATGTTCGACAACAAATTGTAAGAAATCATTTCTAAAAAATAAATTAAATGCATTTTAGTTACTGATCAATTTGTTTCTCTTTTATCAAGCTAATTAGCTCGTACCAAGATTTTCCAATGCCTTCTAAACTACCACCACATCCATGCAGAGCCCTGATTGAAGAACTAGTTCCGCTCTTTTAAACATCATCAAAAATACATGCTCACTGTATCATCAATGTATTCACTTACATATGAGGCAGTGAAAACAAATTACTCCTATAAAGGTTTTCGACGTTTGGTTTCCCGCTTTCATAGAACGAGAATCGAAATTGCGGTGAAAGAGTGAAAATATTTTCATTTCATTTTTTCACAGAACTAGAATAGGCCCCCAGAAAGGTAATTTTATCAAGGTGCTTACATTTGTGTCCATGCATCCATCAACATACTCGTAAATCTGTCACATACCTACTTATGTATGTATGTATGTAAAAATAACTGATAGTACGGAACACTTATAGCGCAAGTGCGACTTGCACTTGACCGGTTTTTTTTTTATATTACCCTGTTATTTTAGTTACTCCTTATTAAGTATCACTTATAATAATAATAATAATTATAATAGATAATAATAGTTATAATATTTTTCTAAGAGAAAATGCTTTAGTACCATCAGGAGGTTGAGGCCGAACAGTCGCCTGGTGTGTCGAACTCTAATCGACGAAAAACTCGCCATCGTCAGACTAGATCCCACCGCTGAACCGCTGCATTACTTCAGGCACTTTGTTTGCCTCTGTGGGCTGAAGTTATTCTTAAATGGAGTAACCAGCAAAAACAATTGCCATTAAAAGCTGAATAATACAAGGCGATGCTTAAAGCCCTTTATGGGTTGGCTTAGGACTAAACCCCATCAGCAGGCTCCTGGCAAGAATGAAATCCAGATTCCTAATAAGGACCGAAACTTTTGATCATACAGTAAATCATCTATTATATGTGGATGACTTAACATTATACACAAATAAAAGGGAAAAGGTTCACACAAGTGGTTAAAAGTTCAAGGCTCATCACACAAAAATTGCAATTAAAAGGCTTATGCTTTGTCGCAAATTAGGAGGCATAGGTCTATTGCATCACCAACAGCAAACATAATTTATCTCCGAACCTGTTTCCAAAACACACCAACAAACCTATTGAAGGTCATTGGATTGAGCGACAATGAATGCTGACCACTGCAGCTCACCTCACAAGACTTTCATTACCCCAATAATGTAGGCACCACTAGTGAGATTATCACCACACTTCGAGAGCCTCGCGCAATGCGAAACCGCGCAAAGCGAAGTATGAGTTTCATGTAATTTAGGGTGTTGCGTTCCTGAAAAATTATATGTAATCATTTATTTAAGCCGCGCAAATCGAATTTTGGTAGGCAAATGCATTTCGCGCAAATGTGAAACCGCGCAATAAGAAGTCGCACAAAGCGAGCGACCAGCGTGTTGCTTATATTGACTTACTTCAAATCGTCATCAAAAGGATAAATAAAAGATGGAAGAATTGTTTTGGATGGTTTTTTTTTGCGCTTGGGGCTCTCCGGTTGTGAAATAAATGTACTTTTTCATAGAAATTCATTGAAAACGTAGAAATTTAGATTTGGTATCACTGTTTTTATATCCGCTTAATTATCACCGCTTATTCTATTATTGTTGTATTTCACATGTACCTAAATTTGCAAAATAAGCGTACATATAAACGCGTGCAAAAAAACGTGGCTATTGTTGTTGTGCCAAGGTCGGGTAATGTTCCTATCCTACTAAATTGGGGGGAGGTTTCTACTGCACTGCATTTTTGAAAAAAATCGAGTAATTCTTTTTTTTTCATAGTGGAAGTTAACAAAAAAAAAAAAAACAGAAAGAAGAAAGACTTTCGAGGAACAGTAGTTAATAAAATCGTTTGTTATTGTGGATATTTTAGGATAGGCCCGCAGAATAATTTGTGATAGTTTATGGGAGTTTCCGATCATGGTATGTTCGAAAGTTGAAGAACATGTTTTTCTAACACTTCAGCCTCGAAAAATCATTTCGACTTTTCAAAAAAGCATATTGATACGTTCTTGATGAAATTGGTCAAGTTTTGCTAGTTAGAACTAAAATGAAAGGCGAGCGAAGCAAGGCGAGCATGGGTAAGCTTGTATCTAATATATGTAAATAATGTATTTTATATTAGGCTAAGGACCCCAAAATACATATGTTAAAGTAATTACCCAATAAGGGGAAATAAAGAATTATAATAATAACAAGATTGATTCTCAATTGTGTAAAGTTCAGGCGACTAGACTAAGTAGAATGTTTTCTGTATTCTGTGTTTGGTCGGCATCAGGATGATTCCGCTCTCAGTGCCCATAAAATATACATATCTTCACATTTGTAGAGAATTAAGTATACATAGATTTTAAGTATTTCTTGAATAATATGTTTCGCAAGAAGGCGAAAAATGAGTTGTTACTACTAAGGACGTTAATGTTTGCCACTTAACTTATACTAAGTGGACCGTTATGTGATCGAATATTTTTTGCTTGGCAATTCCAAACACATTATTCTACTCCTAGAAAATTAGCGGAAGAAGAAAATAATTCTCCTATAAACTCCAACTTTTACCAATAATTGTCATACATGAGGTTGCACTACTATTATACACACTTTATACATTTTAAATACAGGTGTATTTATTTGCAAAATGTGTGAAGAATCTTTTTTATATTAGGCGCGTTTTTTTTTCAAATCTATATAGATTTCGAAAAAGCTTTCCATACAAAAATAAGACTGGATAATTATCCAGGCTAAGGTTTTGTTGTATTTTACATTGAAAGCATGCTGCGGAAACATGTTTAGCCTATATAGGTTTAAAAAAAAACACGCCTATTTATGAAACACATATGTACAGTGATGTGCGAAAAATGTTGCTGAAACGTTTTCTTCCTCTTTCGGATTGCAGCTCTTGAAATTTATAAGAGCTAAGATGTTTTTTGCACTAGGTAGCAAAATGTCGTTCAACTAGTGCAAAAAGTTGATGTAATTATGAAAGAGAGGCTCATGATAACCGCCCAAGACGAACCGAAGTAATTAAAAAAAAATAAAAAATCAGGGTTATCGAATGATCGAGTGAATCATGAAAGTTTAGATTGCAAAGGAGCGCCCAGAGTCAATTGAAATTCTAAAACATTAACTAATCCGGCTCTTGAACACCATCCATGTACTCACATGGAAAAACCTATCTAAGTCTATTAATCGCAGATGTGCAGCAATTATTAAAAACAAGAGGAGGTCTAACAAATTACTATTATTAAAAGGTATTAAATGATTATGGACAACGTTTCTAATAAATAAATAGTAAATAAGCATTTTCTATTTATTACTAAAATTGCAAGTATCCAAAAAACCCCATTTTTCGGTCAAACAGCTCTTTGCTCCCTTGACCACAGGTAAAAAATTCTTACACTCTAAAAGCGTCATGAAAATGCCTAACAAGACAAGACCTCATTACAGAATTATCTAGTTATCGCAAGAAATTCGCAAAATTGTTCGAGTAAGTTTTTTTGAACGGCTGCTCGGGTTCAATCCCAGCCCGGGCCCAATACCTAAAAAAGTTTTTCACTGTTGCCCCTTCTTTTGAATGTCTGACAAGCAATCAAAGAGTAGCATTTGTCAATGCACTTCTCAATTCGCCGTTCGGAGTCGGCAAAAAACTGTAGGTCCCTTCCTTTAATGCAGAAATATAACACGCACAGACAAATGGTTGCGAGAAGCAGGCCCAGGTTCGTCCCGAGCTATAGCGCCACCATTAGTAAGTTTTTGCGTGCTAAAAAAAAAATTGTTAAAAGAAGTTAAAAAATTAATACTGGAAAATAGTTTTGGTAATACATAGTACATATAAGCGATATTTAATAGAGTAACACAATATTATAAACTATGATAATAACTGTATTGTATTGTCAGAAGAGCAGGTACAATCGTGTTTAGCTACCGCACAAGATCTAGTTCAAACCGAAAGTTCGGGAAATGAATTAAAAAAGTTGTGTAAGTATCAGTAAGGCAGTAAGACTCATTCTATTAACACGTTCGCTTCCATTATTTAGCGCTTTTA
Organism: Brachyopa scutellaris; assembly: GCA_949775065.1. Classification (NCBI taxonomy): domain Eukaryota; kingdom Metazoa; phylum Arthropoda; class Insecta; order Diptera; family Syrphidae; genus Brachyopa; species Brachyopa scutellaris. The sequence continues at coordinate 40,854,295 of OX459113.1, read as the reverse complement.
GCTTTCGCTCACAAGAAATCAGAATCAACTACACAGCGAGCTTTTAACTTTCGCTGTAGATAGTTACAGAACAAAGTTGATAGGCAAAAATTACAAAAACATTGTTAAGAAAAGTGTTTTTTTAATGCCTGGGGAAGTAGGCATATATATAAAAAGTGGGACTTGCAATTACTTACAATTGTCCCTCTATCTGTCTGTACATCGGACTGGAGCCTAAACTAAACGGCTGGGCGGATTTGCTTGAAACTTCATATTTGAATTTGGGGCTTGTGGGCTTACAACACTCTGAGGCGTAGTTGGAATTTTCATTCTAGCCCCACTTAAGGCCGATTTTGCAAAACGTCTATTTTCTCGAAAACGACTCTAACCATTTTGTTCAAATACCATATTTGAGTTAGCCTAAATAACATAAGTGTCTAAAAAGTCTCACAACGGTACATTACTTCTAAAAGATTTTCTAAAAAAGGCTATTTTTTTTTCTAAGTTTGCCAGATATCCGATCTCTTTCCAGATAAACATAAAGACGAATTCACGGAAGAATGTTAAATTCGCACTGTTCTTATATTGAAAGAGGAAAATATTAAAGAAAATTTGGAAATGATAGTGTTATTGTCTCTTTGTTTCTTTTGGTTCTCCTAATGGAACTCTACGATATAGATATATGTATGTACATATGTATAGGGAATAGCGAATTATTTTTTTACATCGGTAGGCTTTTAGTCTTCTAACTACACTGAGATTTTATTGGTAAATATAATTCACAAAGTTACTTTCTTATCTTACATTTCTGTCCATTAAACTCTGTAAAAATGTAGTCGTTTTCGACGATGGCCAGCTGCATGTTTGCATAATCCTTTACAGCTTGTGGATATTTGAAAGATTGCAATATTTGGGAAAAGGAGATATTTAAATTTGAGGTTAAGGTGGAGTTTAATATATAAAGACGAACTCTTTTACTGGAGGATGAAGTGAACCTACGGATGCCCCAGAACTGAAGGTGTGATGGTCAGGGGACGCTTCTTTGGAGGTGGAGAAGGTGAAGAAGAATGGCCTCTTTAGAATCGAAAGTCACTGCGGCACCAGCAGTTTATTAAGGGGCCCTAGATTATGAATTAGAGCCATCCGGGCTAGAGCTTTTAGGCGGCACTTGCTGATTCATTTTTCAAATGGACAATGCTCCTTGTCAAACACCCAAAAATTGTAAATCTGAACTTGTTTTTTTTTCCCCTAAGAATTAAAAGATTAATTTGTAGCTTTAAAATAAGCTACAACTTTTATGACTGAAAACTACATTTAAGTATTTTTTTTAATCTTAAGTAAAAGCGCTTCGAAGAAAACAATGTTGATGTGCTAAGCCCTCCCTATAGCCCAGATCGCAACCCAATTGAGAATTTTTGGTTAATCATGAAATTTAAGATTCAATTGAAATCTTAAAACATTTACTAATCCGGTGCTTGAATACCATTTATCTGTATCCACATGGAAAAATCTATCTGAGTCAATATATCGCAGAGGTAAGGGTAATAACTACTAACCACTAACACCAGCCCTAAATGATGCGCCTCTTGATGCATATTTTGCCCCGGCAAATCTCTGCTTGTGGTTGTTGCTTGTATTAAGCACACCACGACCTGATAGTGTAAAAAAAGAAAAGAAAAAAGAGGTCCAACTAGGTACATACTGATTGAATGGACAATGCTTCTGCGAAGCAATAAAAATAAAAAAATAAACCGCACTAATCAAACACTTTTCAGTTATTCCTAAATATGAGAAAAATGACCCAAAAACCCCATTTCTCGATCTGAGGACATTTTGCTCCTTTGAACACAGGTAAAAGAATTTAACTATTGAAAACTTTCATGAAACGTTTGAAAATGCTTGAGAAAACAAAACCTCATTATAAAATAACATATGTATTTGCATAGTTATTGCAACCAATTTGCCAAACTTCGAAAAAATAGTTTGAGCTAAATTTTTCGAACGGCGCGAGTATGTAGATGCAGTTCACAGTTCTTAGCTTTTTATAAGAATAATTAAAGTTAATCTAAATATTATAACAATGAAGTAAAACTAGTTTACAAGTGATAAGTAGATAGCTTTTTATAAAGTCCAACAATATTTTTTTCCTCACCTTGAAAATGATTTACAAATTTAACAGTACATCTATAAAATAAAGCCTCAGTATGCGTTTTGTTTTTTTTTTCAATTTTCAAGAGCCTGCGATTAAATTTTATTGTAGTTTTGAGTAGAATAGAAATCTCACTGTTACTTTCTTCAGTCATTGACCTTTACATTTGTTTTTTTTTTTTAAATAAAGTTACCTTGCCATCAGATTTGATAAGGTAATTAATACTTGAGACTAAAAAAGATAATAATCATTCTCAAAAAAATAGAACATTATTCATCAAATCATTAATGATAACAATTGCACTATGAAGTATGGACCTGTATAGTTATTGTAAACAATTCTAAATAAACACAACAAAACATTCTTTTGTCTAATTAATAATAAAATATGCAAAATATTTTAATTGCCAAATAGGTCAAAGTAACGATTACTTTCGTCATGAACACAGAACAGAGTCTAATCACGATTTACTTACTTAAAGCCCATTTTGACTAATTCAAAATAGCTAACGTCGATCTCCATTATAACAAATCACAAAAAAAAAATGAAAAATGCAATAAATAATTAAACTAGATGCAACTAAGATCTTTCCTAGAACCCGGTGAAATAGCAACTGAACGCGATGAAATCTAAATCAAATCCTTTTAGCAATTTCCCCAAGCGAACAAGATTATTATTGAAATTGAACGCGCGATAAGAACGAACAAATATTGAACAGCTTAGTTAGTTGGAGCTGTTCCACAGCATGCACCCTATAATATGTTGTTTTTGATTCTAAGGGGGAGATATGTACATAAATGTGGTCTAGCAAATAAAAAAAAAAAACTGACGTAGGTGACGGGGAAAAAAGCACCAACCGCTACTGCTAGATAAGATAAAACAAAACATGAAGATAATGATTATGTGCCTTCTGCATTATTCGAGGTCATCCTCAGATTGTAAGAGATTCAAAGAGCATACAAATCTGAAGTCTTTTTAAAACATTCTCAAATACCGTGGATCTTTCTTTGCATAATTTACATCTTATTAGACTCACATTAGTTTTGTTTTGGGTACAAAGGATTCGCATTCTCAACTATACTATTGCATCAAACCAGTAAAAATGGCACAAGTGGAAAGTGCGTACGACTGCCAAGCAAACTGATCAAAATTATTAGAATCAACTCTCTCGATTTGCAGTACAAAAGATCTTTTAAGTCGCAGTGCTCTCTGCAATAAGCGGGTCAGATCCGTTAAATTATAAAAATCTGATCTATATGGTCATTTTTGTTCAGGAAAAGGTAAATTGTGTTCGTTGGAGATTAGGTCAAAAAATTCTTAAAATATTATACATTTAGTTTTTTCAATTATTTGAATTATGTTCCTTTAAAGTCCGTTTTCATCCAACGATGCATTCCTACCTCATTAGAAATGATTTTGAAATATGTATGTAAAGTTTTCCTTGGCCATGGGGTGGATTTGAAGGTTTTCCGACTTATTTCTAAAAAAAGTTTTTCTTTTGAAATAACCAAACATATTTACCAATGGACACATTTTGGCACATTTGTCAAATGGAAAAATGTATGTACTTTCTATTCTTAAATTAGTGTAAATAAACCCCGACAGAAGGCAAGCTTTCATTTAAGGGTAACCTTTTAGAAAATCACTGCTAGATTGATATTATAATAACTCTAGACAAGAAGAACAAATATCACTATACAATGGATGCCTTAGCTAAGAGAGTGGCAGGTAATAAATGTTTTTTTTTTGTATTGAAGGGTTTATTTTATGGTATTTAAAGACAATGTCGTTCATATCGACAATGCGACTACTTCTCTCAAAGTCCATTCGTGACGCTCTATTTATTACTACTTTTCGAGTATTTGGGGCCATGTTTTGCGAATAATGCGGACAATGTTGGCTTCCAAATCGCCAACTAGCGTTGGTTTGTCTGAATAGATCAACGACTTTACATCCTGTGGCGGTATATCGCATGATCGTCGTGGTCACAACAACATAAATACCTATTCTCCCGGACAAGAAGAATAAAGGCATGTTCCTTGCTACCTACAAGCTATCACCTAAACTTGACACAGTCAATAAAGCCGATGCTAGATGGGAGGGTGGAACTGCTTGGCTTGCCAACAGACAGGTCGAGCCTAGAGTAGATCCAAATCGCTCTAACTACCTTCTGTCCCTAAAAAGACTACATATAAGTTTAAAGTTTCAAACAACTGCTGCAGACGTTGCAGATGCAAGGAAGAGAAAGATAGTGCATGCCCAGCTTTTTCCCGTAGAAGAAAACTACACCTAGACGAATACTTCTTCAACGATCTCAGCGACATGGAACAAAAAGACATTGGTGCCTTTTTCGCTTTATACAAAGCTCCAAGTGGTTCTCATGAGTAGCAGGGATAAATATCCCCAAGATCCTTGGTATCACAATGGGCCTCTATGGGCCTAAGTGTGCTGGTAACGTACTAGGTTAAGATTTTTTTTTATTGTTTAACGCTCACATAAACACATATTTTTTCATGAACACATCTTTTTATTTTGAATTTCAGTTATAGTGTGCCAGTACATTTTTCGTAAAAAACATCTAATCTAATAATAGATATCCGTGTACCAAAGCAATAAAAAATAAACTCTATTTTTATCCAAACAAAAACAAGCGTGCCTCGGAATTGTTTCAATTTGTTGAAAAACATGGAATTTTTGAGTTTGTAATTTTACTTTCAGTTAGAAAAAATATTTCCATTTTATTTTTTTTAGGTTTTTCTATACAAATATAATGTTACCTGTTGTAATGTGTGCAAAGTACATTCCACAATTTCCCCTAAGTGCTGAATATTAAAAAATACTTTATTTATTGTTACAAAGTACTGTATTATTATTACCTATATATTCCAAGTACATACACATACATACATACAAATGTTCATGCGAAAAAAAAATTATCATAAATGTGATAGTTGCGTTAGATACCCTTTTTACCATTTGATAACCAGTTTCACTGCCCTAAATGTGTGTCTATGTTTTAATTACAGAATTACATATATGTATACAGTATTTATGGTATATGAGTAGAGTGGTATGATGGTATTAGTAACTTTGGAATAAATTACGTGGTGTTAAGGGTGTTTAACTTGAATGAAATTGCATCAAACTAATGGGAATATTTTTTTCATTGATATCGATTACGGACAATAAAATATGTAATTATGATACTCGTAATTATTATTATGAATGTACATTTGCATTTTTAATAAAGCATCTGAATCACAGAAGTGAGGTTGGAATTTGATTTGATTTGATTAAAAAACGAAGGTAAAATAATAAACATAGGCTTATCTATGTATATGTCATTATATAAATAGGCACTTTTGAGCTGCCTTAAACACAACACAGCATAGTCGGTTGATTTTTGTTTTGTTGCAGTGTGTATTTTTTTTTTTTAATTTTTCCAATTTTTCTCGAACTTCGACCACAGCGATACTAGTTAGCCCAGAAAAAAAAAAAAAAAAACTCATAGTATCATTTGTCATTAAGAGATTCTCAACTACAATTATTGCACATTGCATTGGTTTGTGATCTATATTAAAGAAAAGTACATATCCATTTTGGTCTCAGAGACCGATGTTTGCACTGGTGTCAACATATTATACTTATACTAGCCGTAACCGGGTGCGCTTCGCTCCACCTTTCTTTTCAAGATTTGCCCGCGCACAAAGTTATTCGGGTATGATAGAAAGGAAGTACATAGTAGGAAGCAATCACTGGTGTTCTATTTTTCAACTTCAATTTCCATTTTTGTGCTATCTGTCTGTGTGTCCGTCTACCAGCCTGTCTGTCTTTCTGTCTGTATGTCTGTCTTTCTGTATGTCTATCTGTCTGTCTGTCTGTCTATCTGTCTGTCTGTCTGTCTGTCTGTCTGTCTGTCTGTCTGTATGTCTGTATATCTGTATGTCTGTCTGTCTGTCTGTCTGTCTGTCTGTCTGTCTATATGTCTGCTGTCTGATGTCTGTCTATCTATCTGTCTGTCTGTCTGTCTTTCTATATTCACTTGATATTACGAAATATTGATCGGCATGTACCAAAACCACCGGTTGTTGAGTAACCGCACTGATCCTCCTCTTCGATTACTTACCTTGACGTTGGTGGGGAGGCTCAGTAGGTCCTGCTTCCTTCAGGCGCCATGGCAAGGGCCTGTCGTATTCGTCGTCCCACCACAGTAAAACCGGCTATGCTGTGGTGGCACTTCTTCTACCGGCTCACTCGTGGGAATCAAATTAAAATTAAATTAAAAACATGGAAAAAATAGACAAACAAGATAACAATCAAGACGCACAATCATCGAGGGTAACACCAGATTATGTGCGGGTAACTGAGGAATAAGAAAGAATCCTACTTCAGGAACCCATTGTTGTAGCTTCTTCGGATGGAGAAAGCGGTGGGGCGATTGATCTCGACATGGAGAAACTTCTTCTAGTCGATGATGAAGACAATCGCTCGATCGCTAGTTCATCCAACCTCTCCATGCTATCCACTGCATCAAACCGCAGTAGGATGGCCAATAGCAGATTAACGGTCAAAAGGCTAGGGAGAAAATAATGGGAGGAACTGACAGAGATGGATAGGAAGAGGCTGCATAACGCCCGGGCCTACTTGCAGGGGCTGTCCTCGAGAGATAGTGAGCCTATTGCTAGCTGCTCGAGAGGCTCAGTGCCGGCGGAGGGTTCGGGTGTTCTGGGGCTGATGGGACCACCCATGTCTGTGACTTGCCGTAGCCAGTCGGGACAGGGGGTGATCCTATCGGCAACTGCAAAGAGCCTAGAATGTAGGGGTAAGGTAGAGGACCTAACTGTGGAGTCTCCGAACCCACCGACCAGGAACAGCAGCAAGTCTCCTACTCGCACAATCCTGGCTGGTGGTGAAGGGATCTCGCGGTTGGTGGAGGTAGGGGCGAGCACAGCAACGTCGAGACAAGCCGACTCTCGTCAGACGAGGCAGGTGCTTCAGCTCTGTCACTACCAGTGGTACGTATAGGGAACGATGAGCAGGATAACGCCAACTCCACTTTGGGTAGCTGCTGCACTGTCGTTTCCGCTCAGTGCGATCCGAAGCATTGCCATGGCTTGGGCTTATCCGATGTTCCAACGGCCGCTGAGGAAAGCAAAGTGAAGACCACAGGGCAGCAGGCCCCCTCCGGAACACAGCAGCTGGTATCCAGCAAAGTGAGGTATAGGCAACGAGTCAATGCCAAAAGGCTTTTGAGGCAACTCAACAAGAGGGATCCCTCATCCTTTACGGAAAATGACACTAAGGCGTAAGACAGAGCTAGGCAGTTAGTAGGGCCAATAGGGCTAGAAGCAGCTAGTTCGACAGTAGGGCAGCAGGTTAAGCCTAGAGCGCATGCCTCTGGATGGGCTAGCAGTGGACCGGCTGCGGCGAGGAAGGGAGACCGCCCGCCCCCCACCTCAGTTGCGGCTAGAATCATGCGACCCTCAGCTGGTGCGGGCAAAGAAATTAAGTCCAAACCTGCAGCGGCTGCGAGTAGCTCAAAAAGAGGCAGGCACGATGAAACAATTTCGCCACCTCTGCCTGGGAGCAAAAGGGCTAGGACCCACTCCGACATTGCCAAAAGTAATCTTCGGGTAGCCATAGTAGACTATGGCAACCCAGAACGGAAGCTGACAGACGATCAGTGGAAGTTATTAGAAATTAGGATCCTTGACGGTGTTAATGAGGCTCTCCTTAAAGGAACGGAACCTTTTCCACTTTTTGGTCAGCTGACCACTTTCAAAGGGTTTAAAGTCATGGAATGTGACGATGATAACACACTGAAATGGCTGAAAAAGTTTGTGTCCGACACCAAAGCTCCGTGGGATAATGCCGACATGATGGTGATCGAGAAACAGGAGCTCATCAGCCTTACTAGATCCAAAGGCCGCCTATTACTCACGGGTCCCTATCTCCCGAAGGATAGGATTGAGCGAAACCTTCGGCTACTCAACGTAAGACAAGAACTTGCATTGTTGCTAAGAAACAAATTAAGCTTTTTCTCTTACCCAGGTATTGTAATAGTGACCAGACAGTCGTGAAATTCGAAAGGCAGGGTAAGTCTTCACTTGTGATGGCATCCGTATACATGCCACACGACTCTACAGATGGACCGCCATCTGAGGACACATGCAGATTGGTGAGGAAGGCAGAGAAAGAAAAATGGAACCTGCTAATGGGATGCGACGCAAACTCCCATCATACGCAATGGGGTAGCTCTGACATAAATCCAAGAGGTGAGTCCCTTTTTGAATTCATAATTGAACGTAACTTGTTGATAGCTAATATTGGGGACGAACCTACCTTCATAACCAAAAATAGGCGGGAAGTCTTACACGTTACACTTACGAACAACTCGGGTTCTTTTCATGTGAGTCAGTGGAAAGTTTTCGCTGACGTATCCTTTTCAGATCACAGAATAATAGAATTCGTGATAGACGAATCCAAACCCCCACAGGTAAAATATCGAAACCCCAGGAAAACTAATTGGGAAATGTTTGCCAGCAAGGTGGAGAAAAGTGAACGCAAACTACTAGAACTAAATACTCGAACACCACAAGAAATTGATGCCGCAACTGAGATGTTAAGTACTACCCTCAATAAGGCATTTTTAAAGTCATGTCCTATAAGGAGTATGCGTGATAAAAAGTCACTGCTGTGGTGGAGTAAAGAGCTTTCAGACATAAGGAAAGAAACTCGAAAACTCTTTAACGCAGCAAAAAGACTTAATACTGAAGGAGACTGGGAGAGATATAAATCCAGTCAAAGAAAATTTAAAAGCGCAGTCAGCAGTTCAAAACGCACCTCATGGCGTTCTTTCTGCAGCAACGTTGGGAACACCACAGAAGCAGCGCGACTAAGAAAGATCCTGGCAAAGGAACCGTCAGTACCAGGTTATCTATCTACCATCTATCTACCAATGGTAACTGGACGCAATCCTGTTCTGAGTCTCTGGAGCTCCTGCTTCGAACACATTTTCCAGGATGCGCGGCCCCGGCCAGCAATTTGGGAACTGATAACCGACTAGAAGAAGAGATGATGGTACCAATAGGAATGGTGACTGAGGAAAGGATTATTTGGGCAATCGAATCTTTCAGCCCTTCAAGTCACCAGGCACTGATGGGATTTTTCCGATCATGCTGCAGAAAACTAAGCACCTAATGGCACTAACTTTGCATAACATTTTTCAGAACAGTCTTAGGTGTGGGCACATACCCAGAGCGTGGCGAGAAGTGAAAGTTGTTTTCATTCCCAAAGCAGGGAAAGCCAGCCACACTACCGCAGAAGACTATAGACCTATTATCCTTACTTCGTTTTTGCTAAAGACATTTGAGAAGCTGTTAGACGTGCATATACGTGGTAAACTCAACCACATGAATATGTCCGCGGCACAGCATGCCTACACTAAAGGTAAGGGTGTGGAAATAGCGTTACATGATGTAGTCACCACTATTGAGAGATCCCTACACTTTAAGGAATACAAGCTGGCAGCATTTATCGACATTGAAGGTGCTTTTAATAATGTCGAGACACATGCAATTAAAAAAGCGCTTGAAGATAACCACGTTGAACGCACAGTGACCAAACTTATAGTTAGCCTTCTTAGCAGTAGGCACATTATCGCTGAACTCGGGGGAACCCGTCGAAATGTGATCGCATCCAGAGGCACACCGCAAGAAGGGGTCATATCCCCCCTTCTTTGGATCATGGTCATTAATGAACTACTGATGAAATTTAGATACAGTGGAATAAAAGCAATTGCATACGCAGACGATGTGGTGCTACTTGCCACGGGAAAATTCCTTACCACTGTTAGTGAGCTAGTTCAGAGAGCCTTAAATACACTAAACGTTTGGACGAAGCAATGCGGACTGGGGGTCAACCCTCAGAAAACCGAACTAGTGCTATTTACTAACAAAAGAGTTATACCACCCTTCACGCTACCAAATATTGACAACCCTTAAGTTGTCAGAGAGCGCGAAATACTTAGGCCTCATATTAGACAGAAAGCTAAACTGGAAGCTGAATATTAAAGAAAGGGTAAAAAAGGAATCAGTTGCTTTTTACACCTGCAGTAGGTTCTTCGGGAAAAACTGGGATTGTAGACCGCAAATAACGCTATGGATGTACCGAGCGATAGTCAGACCCATACTTATATACGGAGGATTGGTCTGGTGGCAAGCTGTCACCAAAATAAGCAACCTCAAAGATATGACCAAAGTACAGAGAATAGCTTGCACTGGAACAACCAGCGCGATGAGAACAACACCAACAGCGGGACTGGAAGCAATTCTTAACCTGCTGCCTCTGGATCTCTATATGCAAGAGACCGCAGCAAAAAGCGCTCTCAGGTTAAGTCAGTCAAATTACTGGAGACCTTATGCAAACGGACATACCCAGATACTTGGCAATCACCTTAATGGTGACATCAACTCAGACTACATTGTCCCATACTTGGACTTCGAAAAACCCTTCTCCTGGACTTTTCCAAGCAAAGAGAAATGGGAGAAAAACGAGGTACCTCTAGGTGGTAAGTCTATCTACACAGATGGGTCAAAGATGGACATAGGTATTGGAGCGGGTTGCTTTTCGGAGGAACTAGGAATAAATAGCTCCATACGACTCCCAGACCATAGCAGCGTTTTCCAGGCTGAGGTCCTAGCAGTGACAAAGGCAGCCCAGCTGGTGTCAATTATGACAATATCGCGAGACGATATCACTATTTGCATTGATAGCCAGGCGGCCATAAAAGCAATAGCTGCTACACAAATAACATCGAAGCTTGTAAAGTGTTGCCGCGAAGAGCTGAAGATTATCGGCACGCAGCACAATGTAAAACTCTGCTGGGTCCCTAGGCACAGAGGGATACCAGGCAACGAGGCTGCAGATGAATTGGCCAGAAAGGGCTCAGCCCTAGATAGAGAACAGGCAGATGAGACGGTCAAACCTCCACGTTGCAACCTTCGTGTCAAAATTGTACAAACTTCTGAAACTAAAGCAAACAACAGGTGGAAATCACTAACCACCTGTGAGGTATCAAGAACATTGTGGCCAACATACGACAAAGCAAGAACAAAAAAACTCCTGCAAGTAGACAGGAAGTCTGTGTCCTTGCTTATAGGACTGATAACTGGGCACAATGCTCTAAGATACCACATGAAGAAATTAAGACTGAATGATGATGACATCTGCAGAGGATGCGGTGATGAAGAGGCACATGAGGACACAACCCATTTCCTCTGTCACTGTCCTAACCGCTGTCAATTTAGAAACAGAACCCTGGGCAAATTCTTCTTCGAAGATATCGACGAGCTATCAGATGGATTACCATCTAACCTGCTGAAATTTGCCAGGGCTTCGGGATGGCTGTAACCAAGACGATTATACCACGGGTGGGAACATATTATGGGTATCACAATGGGTCCACAAGGACCTAAGTGTGATGGGAATATAACCATTCTCATCCGCCCACTAACCCAACCTAACCTAACCGCACTGATGCTCTGTTGTATCCTATATTAAAAAAAAACGTACTCTGAAAATTCTACCAAAATCTGTTGAGTAGTTTCCGAGTCTATAAAAGGCAAACATAAATATGTACATTGTACATACATACATTCATTTTTAGTGTTCCGTCCGTACCAAAACGGAACACTAATGGAATCAGTTCGGTGTCTGTCTGTCTGTCTGTCTGTCTGTCTGTCTGTCTGTCACAGGCCTTTTTCTCAGAGACTACTTAACCTAGACTATTGAAATTTGGAACAGTTGTAGCAATTAGTGGCCTAAACCAGACCAGAACTTAAAAAGCTGAATTTCGACTTTGGGGGGGTAGTTTCTTAAAAAATTTTCACAAAACGTTACAACTCGCTGTCCCGAGCTTTTTCTCCGAAAATATCGCTCAGAAAAATCTGAATAAAATCACAAACATTGAGAATAAAGTGTAGATGGAACTATAATTATTACGACTGCCCTACTTTAACCGTTTTTTTTAAATTAATTTTTTAATTTCAACTACCCTACTGTTTACATATCCAGAAAAATATCACAACGCCTAAAAGTAGATACGAGAGTAAAAATTGAATAATTGATGGCAAAAGTGTTATACCCGCACCGAATTTTCGTGGCATGTTTCTACCGGATAACTATTGACCTAAGACTTAAACCAATGATACATAATATAACACATAAAGGAAGCTTGATGGTTTCCTATTATAATGTAGGTGTCTCTTCTTTTACTATACTGGGAAAAATTGAATTTGTGTATGTACAGACACAGAGAGGGAGACAAATAGCAAAATTCTACGCAGTTAATGCAATTGAACGAATAACGAGAGGAAAAAATAAATCTGATGCACAAGCGTACATTTCTTGTAAATACATATGCATATGTACATATGTAGGTATATATGTATGTATGTATATACATGCTTTGTTTGTTTTTTTTTCTTTTACTTTGTGTGTGTGTATAACTATTTTTCTGAGCAGATGAGAAAGGACATCCGAGACATATGTACATACATACATGCATATGCAGGTAATTTGTTCAACTTTTGTGTTGGTATACATTTATGTAGGTACAAATTTGAATTTATTTTTCGCAAATTGTGCTCAATATGTTTGTATTGAAATGTGCTGTGCACCATTAAACTATGTATGTAGGTACATATGTACTTACTTGTGTCTGCAGATATACAAGTGCATATGTACATATATGTACCTATATATATATATATATATATATGTTTTTATGTATGTACATATATGTGAGTATCGAACAAAGTATCATTGTATCTTTAGTAGAAATCGTATCGTAAAGAAAGGGTTCATATAGATCTATCAACATAAATCTATGACATACATATGTACATATGTATGTAGTTAAAATAACTTATACATAGTACGGAACACTTATTGCGCAAGTATAACTTGCACTTGACCGGATTTTTATATATGTATATGTATAGATCTAATAACTTAACTCCAGCGCCACCTATTGGGTCCAAATTTTATTACAATTTTTACTTTTGGCACTGAATCAACCTATATTGTAAATATGAGCATTTTTGGTCTATAAATAAAGAAGTTGTTAATAACTTGACTCCAGCGCCACCTAGCGGAATGAAATATACTTTGCGACCTATTCTCATACCTACCAAATATACACAAAATAATTCATACAAATCGGTCGAGGAGGAGTGTGACCACAAACACCGTGAGACGAGATTTTTATATATTAGATAGGCATACAATAAAACCTCCTAATTGGAGGTGCCCCGATTTAAGAGGACCTCTAAATTGGGCCGAAATTAAATTTGAACACAGTAAAGAATTAAGTGAACAAAATGCTAGAAGTATAGTACAACATAGGGGAGGTTCGGTGATGGTGCGGGGGTGTATGGCAGCATCTGGGGTCGGGAATTTTGTCTTCATTGAAAGTACAATGATTAAGTAAGACTCTCTGAACATCCTTAAGGATAACATGCAACCGAGCGTGGACAAATTAGACACGACTAGAAATTGAATCTTTCAGCAAGACAATGTCCCTAAGCATACCTCGTGGCTCGTTAACAAATGGTTGCCTTATAGGACTCCAAAACAGCTCGATCACCCTCTGCAATCACCGGACCTAAGCCCAGTAGAACATTTATGGGATCATTTGGACCTGAACATTCGTAAAAGGACTATTAAAAGCAAAAAGGACCTAAAATAGGTTTTAATTGAAAAAATTGTTCCGATTAACCTCCAATTTTACAAATAAACTTGGTATATCCATGTCACATGGACTAAAAGAAGTTATAAAACAAAATATTGAGGTTTGTTTTTAAGATATTAAATCTATAAATTCCTTAAAGAAACTGGTAATGTTTATTTTCTTTTGACGCGTAAAATATGGAGTATCATTGGAGCTTTTATTTTGTATCATTGGAATCTAATTGTTGCTAATTTTTGGTTTAAAATACATGTAAGTCGAGAAATCATATGGGTGTTTTCTTACTTTTGACGCTTACTGTATGTACAAACATTTGTTGTTGTTTTTTTAAAACGCATTTGTAATTTCTTCTTCTCTTTGTTTTTGTCCCAATATGGAGGTTGTTTTTCAAGCAATTCTAATTTTAGAGGTGTCTCGTTTTCAGAGTTTCGCTTATGTGTATGAAAAAGCCGAGTGTATCCGAAATTAAGAGGTTTTACTGTATTTTTTTAGTTACATAAGTGATAATTTTTGCATTTTTGTTTTATATTTTTATATTATAAGGAATCAATTTTGAACAATAAAAAAAGTGCACTGTCATACTTTTGGAAGAAAGTGATTTGGATTCCGAATTTACTGAAGAACGTCAGGGGTATTCCAACTCAAAACAATGCCAGTAGGAAGAATTATTACCTACTTACTCTTCAGCCGGAATAACAAGCGAGACAAAGCAAAGAAAAGTCTACGTGTTCTTAATCGGAAAAGATAAAAATTCTAATTGGAAGAAGGAAATGCCGTCTCAAAATGTATCAACTCATATACTATGTATATGTTACTCCATTTTGCAAAAACTGTGCAGGAATTGGCCTTTTTTGTTTGTGTTTAAATAAACTCATTACATATGTATGTATAAAAAAAAATGCATTGCAGTATTATAATTTTATTCAGTTTAAAGGAATGTAGAAGACTATTTGCAAGTTCGGTCTCATACACCGATGATAGCACTTATGTATGCACATACTACATACATGGGAACAAGTATTTTAATGTCAGTACTGGAGGCACGAATTGGAAAATGTATAATACGTTACTTTGTGTTAATTGCTGTCCCACTTCCACTTCATTACTACAAGTATCGCTCAGAAAGTTTTGAAAAAATTACGAACAAAGAGAATAGTCATGTTTTGTTTGCTGTCCTTAGCTAGGCTAAACATGTTTCAGCAACATGTTTTCCATCCAGGCTAAAGTTTTTTTTTTGTATTGAACAGCTCCTATAAAGGCTAGCGAACTAAATACGCCTAATTATTATAATTGTTATAGGTTAGATAGTTTTTCACATATTTTTAGGGTTCCGTACCCATATGGTAATACGGTTCATTATTAGTTATAAGTTCAATCTAACTCAAAAATGTCTGTGACGATAAAAACATCAAGAACCGTTCTTCCTAGAAACTTGAAATTTGGCACACTTATACATTACGGTGGTCCACATACATGGACAATATATTACCCAAAAATATTGTGAAATAACTATACAGGGTGGGTAAAATGTAATCTAAAAAAAAATAATTTCTGAAAAATATATCATGTAGGATATCATTCGAAATGTTTTTCTTAATTTTTTCTGTTAAAAACTTTGGGAGTTATTTCCAAAACTGTGTGAAAAATATCATAAAAAAGCCCCCTACGGTTTTCTCGGAAACTACTGAACTCATAAATATGAAAAAATCACAGTTGGTAGATAATGAACTATATTTTTAAAGATAACTTAGCGAATCTCGTAAGTTGTATAGTTTTTGAGAAATTCACGTCGAAAAATTCAATTTTATGTCAAAAAATTCAATTTCTCAACCGATTAACTCGTAAACTACTGGACCAATTCTGAAGAAAGTACCACTATTATTCACAAATTTTTTTACAAAATTAAACGCTATCCGAAACTGTGCTGCTATACAAAAAAATAAATAAAAATACGAATTTTGCCAGGAAACGAACCTGGGACCCCTGAACTCAGTAGTACAGCGCAAAAAGAGTTAATGGATGCGCTACACACTCAGCCGCGTTCTTTATGTTTATCGAATTTCTCATAGTGAGTAATATTACTTATTATAAATTGGTAAAGTGAATATAGAGGTGGGTCGTTTAAGTTTATTGTGTTAACGAAACGAAACAGTTATTTAATTTAATCAAAATATAACTATGTAGTTTTAAAACTATGGAACCCTTTGAGCGAGAGTCTGACTCGCACTTGGCCGGTTTTTTTTAAAGATTTATTCTATAATATCGAGAAGGCCAGTAAAAGAATTTTTATAAATTACTCTTTTATAAAAATTGCAGATGTCTACTAAACACGGTTCCGTTGACCCTTAAATGCATCCGTGCCGTTTTTTGCCGATATATAAGCATGTAAGCACAAAATTGATGTTAATGTATCGAGTCCCACATTTGGGACATTCGAATACAAGGATACAATTTTTATTTGGGTCCCGCTAGAATTTTCCAAGAAAAACACGTACGCCGGCTATCATTTTTATCGAAAAACCAGTTATTTTTATCAAAATTACTTTTTGCTAAATTACTATTAACCTACATAATATAATATTATATTAAAAATAAAATGTACATAACTAACATAATTAACACTTTTGTAAATCAATCACGTTTAAGTTTTAATTTAATGATGCCTAAATGCATGATGTGCCATGAAACACGCTATATTTTAGCAAATTATAATTATACAATTTGACAAAATTTTGATGAGAATGTGTTTTTAGAGTCAATAAACCATCAGGATAATTTTTTTTTCAAGTTTTGAAAAATCATGCATTTAAGCGTTAAATTAATTTTTAAATCTAAAAATTCCCCTTGCGAAAAATAAGAATATCTAACCTATTTCATAAAGAAATTTTCAATTTCGTAAAATTATTTAATTTTACATAATATTAGCGATGGATAGCTGGATTTTGTGGATTTTGTGGACAAAATTCCGTTTTCTCAACTTTTTTGATGCGCGAAAAAATTAATGTAAACACTATAAGAACAAAATTAAGATTCAGATACAAAAATTATTTGTAAATTTTCGTATAAAATCTTGGTATAAAGTGTCGATTAGTGACAGTAATAAAATTCACTATTCTGACGTGACAACAGAATATATGCCCCAACTTTGGTTGAGTTGAGTTGTATACCGCATTTGAGTTACAAGCAAATTACAAGTCAATTCAACCAGAGTTGTCTTGCGTAATAGGGGTAATAGTATCTCAAACCTTGGTTAATAGAAATTGTTATTGCGCCTTTCGAGTTTGTCATCCTAATTCTTCTATTTAAACTGTAAATATAACACTTGCAAATTCCCAGCGAGGATTAGACTTGACAGTATATAACTTCTTTCCGATACCTTTTGAACTGGTGAAATTTGTTTTCCCGTTTGAGGAAGTTAACCATAAACAAAACTAGATTACAGCTTGCTGCGATAAGTTGCGACGTTCCAGTAAATTCGCTATTTTTTGTAGGTGTACATGTCTACTATTTCACTTTCGGCCGTTGGATTATTTCATCGTCCAAATGGTTCTTCATCGAATAATACTTTTTGTAAGGCTGTTTCTGTTTTGTTTTTCTTTTAAGAACCCTTATAAACCGTCATTTTAACTATACATATACAATACAGTCAACATTTTTTGTTTGTTTCACAATTATTATTTGTTCTTGGGGCGTACATACATAAGTACGAGTATGCAAATTCATTGCAAAATGGGGCCACTGATGCGTATACAGTATACTAGAACTTCTATGTGTCTTAAACCATATTAGCAAACCTTTTCAACCTCAATGTGCAATGGACTCTTTACTTTTTTTTACGGTATCTAAGTATTGTTCCTCAAATTGTTTTTTTTTTATTTTTGCCTTATCATTTAGAATTGTGGATATAGGTAGTGGAGTGTGAAACAGAATACTCTTTGGCAAGGTCTTTATTTTGCTCTCCAGCGTACAATCTAAAAATTATACCTGCTTTCTCTTCAATTGTAAAAATTGTTCGTTTCTGATTCATTTTCCAACTCAACGTTATGCGAACCCATTAAAATAAGACTTCTAGGACTACTCGTTACACTGAATCAAGCACTAAGTATTTTCCCTACCTGCTGTTGAACGAACTCAAAAACAATAATAAACGCAAAACAAAAAAAAAAATATAACATCAACGCACGGGTACCGAAATTCTATGTACACAGATACATCGCATCTACAGATAAGTAATTCACCGTTTTAAAAAAATGATGCGTCTGTATCCAACAGTCCCGAGCTATGTGTAAACATCACGCGGATGGGGTGTGTAGCTCAACTTTATTGGAAAGAAAGTAAGTTATAACTAGTCTATATTCGATAAAATTGAAACCAATCGCATAAATACAAATCGAATCCACTCCATTCGCAGCAGTGGACGCCAGGAAATGAACCTGGGACCCTTAAACTCAGTAGTACTGCGCTAAAAGTAGAAAAACCGACGAGCTAAACACTCAAACGCCGCGTTTATAAAAACTTTTCATCCAAGTTCTTACATAAATAATATCAGCTTGTAGGTACATATTATGTATGTACTCTGTTCTGTCATCTCATCACGAATAAGAAAAATAGAAAAGAAAAAAAAAACAACAAAACAAAAAAAAAACCGCCTCATCTATCTTCTATATATGTATGTACATAATTAAATCGCTAGCGCAAGAGCTTGTGATTCCTCCTGAGAGTTTATTTCTGCACCGAGTTATTATGGAAAAACATTATGTCAACGTAACTACTTTCACAAATGAGCTGTCTAAAGAAAATAATGTCTTGGAGCACTGACGAAATGCACTCTGATTTTATAAATATAAACAACTTGTTTACACTTAATCTTAATATTGATCAGGATCTCTATCACGAAAAGTAGCTCTTATTTTTTGGAACAATGTGCCACTAGGACACTAGAGGCCAGTAGGTAGCCACTTTATTCGTAAATAGGTTGTAGGTTTTCTACATGCGAGATTGTTAATAATATTTATAAACTAAAAATCCGAATCACTGCTCTAGAAAATCCTCTTTCTTTTGACACCTCATTTGTTAAGATTGGTTGAGTGGGAGAGCCGCAAATGGTGATAATGATTACAGAACATTGATATTGACAAGCAAAGTATTATGATCATGTTAGAGCGCGCACATAATTATACTCACACACACATTATTGCAACGATACCCACTGCTGCCCGACTGCTGACAGTAGTCACCACTGAAAGAAAATTGTGGGCGATGTTTTGAACAATTCTTTTGAACATTGCTCATCTTCAGGACAACGCAAATTTACTAATTCCACCTATTTTTTTGTTTTTCAATCCGATAAGCCATTATTGAGTTACGGCTGTGTAACTATAATTTGCCCTCCCAATATGCAGTATTTTCACTATTTTCTGAAAGCCATGCCATTTTCCGGGATAAAAAGTGTGTATATAAAAGTTGCCCAGGAACATAAGCAATCACTATGTCAATATTTCATCGCGCTGCTATGAAATTTAGTTACAAATTTCGCAACCGTTCGGTTTTCCGTCCCCGAAATCGCGGAATTACTCCACTAGAAATTTTGTTAACGCGCGCGATGTTTACACATCAAAAAAAGCACTCGCACCAATATTTGCGTCGATTTTATTCGTTATAATAACCAATATTTTATTTCAAAAAAGGAGAAAAATCGGTCGTTATGAGCGATATGTCGTTGTAAGTGATGCCGCTGTAAACGATTTGTTTTTCAATGGGATTATAATGGAGATCAACCGGGACCTAAGAATATGGTCGTTATAACCGATATGTCGTTTTCCGAAAGACCTGAGGAAGATGTAATTTCCTTCATAGAATATGTACTATATCTACTCGCACATTATGGAGGGAAATCAGACGATAGCGACTCTCATAATTCTGAACCGAATCCAATGAAATGCAATAAATACCCTAGAAAGGATATTGCAGCCCACCTGGCCATTAATAAAAGAAGCTCTTATTCAAGATTTGGGTGAACATGAGGCGCACGAAGAGACTTTGCAAGATTTGTATGCCATCCAAACCATTTGTATAGACGTACATACACCATTTCATTGACCATAGCTGTATGTAGCATACGACTAGATTTATATAATTCAGTATACAATATCTCATTGTTGTATATCTCTTGTCAAGTCGCCGGCCGTTTGGAGACGGCAAACAACTGCAGATCCCCTCTACTCCTGCAACAATATAATACGCGTACACAAATTGTTGCGAGAATTAAGGCTCGGTTATCGATCGAACTGCTGACACCTAATATTTATTTATTTATTTTTGTATTAGCGCCGAACAATTTCATAAGGTAAATATTCTAATAAATTTGCATTGAAGCAATTTTTTACATTCCGCCAAGAAGTATACTTTATATATTTAATATTTACCCATGGCCAAAATAACGGCTGCATACTACCGGGATTTATTAATTTACATGTATAGTCGTTGGGGGCAAGAGTGCGCATTTTGGACTTCGGGCTTAAATTCTGGCAAATCTACAACAGGTAACAAACAAACGAGCCCATTATTTGGTAGCTCTATATTTTAGGAACAAACTTAAGCAAAAATATTTTACGTTTTTTTTTAATGTTTCATATGTTTTGATCAAAAAACAAAAGGAAGTCAAGTTGCGCACTCTTGCCCCGAAGTCAGGGTAAGAGTGCGCAGAGGTATGGGTAAGAGTACGCAGCCATTTTAAGTCACAGTTTTCGTACTTTAAAAGGTCTGAAACTGTGCCTTCACTCAAACTAAATTCTTCGGCTGCTTCCATTTTAAATCAGCTTCCTAGCCTCGCAGATTTGCGTTTAAGTTATCAATTTCCTTTTCGTTTGTCTTAAGTAGATACGAGGCATTTTTCAGGACAAACAAAAACAGAAAGATAGAGCTACAACTTACCACCTACGACTATGATGTGCTCGTTGCATCTTACGACAGAACTTAATAGCCCAAAAATCGTTATTATTACAAAAAGTTAAATATTGGGTAAGAAAGCACTGCGCAATCTTACCCACAGAATGACTGCGCACTCTTTCCTTAGACGCTACTTTTTTTTCATTGTGTTGAAAATCTAAGAAGGAATAATATTATCCACTAAAATTGTATCCTTAATCAAACACACATATACATTGTTTATGCCTACATACTACTTATGGGGTATCGAGTTGCCAAGCTTTTCTGACACACTTTTAAAAATTGCATTTTTTTTAACAAAATCCTGCTTTTCTTTTTTTGTTGTTTTTCTTTGTACTGCCAATTGGAAACCTTGCGTAGAAGGTGTTCTTCATTGGCGGTTAGTGAAGCACACATTTTCTCATTTAGCGATTTTTGCTAATTCTTTCACAGATGGAGAGAATGGCTCTGCGTAATCTTACGAGCTGTGCACTCTTACCCCAAGCGACTCTATGTATGTATATCTCGCTTTTTCCTTTCATTTCGTGATGAACTGTAAAATAGCTTGTTTTTGTTTTGCACGCGTATATACCTACATATGTACAAATGTTTATACCTACAGCGGCGAGCAAAGTAAGTAGCACTGCACTTTGAAAGCAACATTTTCTTTTTTTTATTTTGTTATAATATTTTTTATTTTTTTTTATTTTGAAATAATATTTTTTGCAGTTTGGCAACTCTTAAAAGTGCCTAATCAAGTGTCAACAGTTGCTCCTATTAAAAATTCAAAATCATCAAGTAATAAAAGTCTAAAAATCTTACAACCTGCACCAACTGTAAGTGCTTCTCATTCTGCACCACAGGAAATCAAGGCCTTCGCTGAAAAATTGAGGTAAATTGTTTATTTTCATCGTTTTCTATCGGCGATTACCAGTTGGTCGCCAATTGGCGCGCTTAATTCTGTGGAGCTTTTGGAATCACCATCAGTGCAGAGAAAAATTAAGCTCGCACGCTTACTCAGGACAACAACCATCTATTTGTCTAGCAAAACAAAAAAAACACCTATAAGTATACTTTATATTTTGTTAATATGAGTGTATCAAGATCGCTCCCACCGGGGGGCGATCGCACTATAGGAGCAAACTATTGTCATTACGTTCCCTCAACAACAGTAACAACAACAACGACAACCACGGCC
The DNA here is from genome assembly GCA_949775065.1 of Brachyopa scutellaris. NCBI lineage: Eukaryota > Metazoa > Arthropoda > Insecta > Diptera > Syrphidae > Brachyopa > Brachyopa scutellaris. The sequence goes on along the minus strand of OX459113.1, from coordinate 40,832,293 downwards.
TCAATAACAACAAGTAATAACTACACCTATTCAGTCACAATGACACCAACAACGTCAATTATATCTGCAAAAACAAGTACAAACATCATTAACACCCAAGAAAAAATAAAAAAAGATACACATATTCATATTCATAACAACAAAACTGGATCATCAAAAAGAAACAGATCATCTCCAGAAGAAAAAAATGCAACCCAAAACATCAATAAAAAAAACAAACCCCAAGTCCAAACAACCCTAAATACATACTGGCTAAATGAACACATTAACAAAGACACAAGTAACCGTTTTGCCATACTTTCTGCAGACGATGAAATCGAAGAAGACACAAACAAAAAAAACGACGAGAAGAGAGAAAAGAATGACGAAAACTCAAATTCTAACACTGAAAAAGTACAAAAACCTCCTCCAATATTATGTATGTACAAAACGTTTTTTTATATAGGAGTACTAACGAAAGCGCTAAATGAAGTAGCAACCAACAATTACAACCTCAAAGTACTCCCTAATAATGAAGTAAAAATACAATCAACAGACTCACTAGCATACAGAACCATTGTTAATCTGTGACGACAGAAAAACACTCAATACTACACCTATAAAACTAAAAAACAACGCGGATTTCGAGTAATCCTCCGGAATATGCATATCACTCAACAGACGCGAATGAAATTAAAAGGGAGCTATCAGAGTTGGGCCATAATGTGACAAATATCCATTACATTCTGAAACGCGGAACCAAAAGACCTCTACCGATATTTACACTAGAGATTGAAAATCAGGAAAACAATAAAGACATATATAACATAAGACAACTACTCCAATACAGTATAAGCTTTGAACCACCTCGACCAAGAAAGGACATTGCCCAGTGCCTAAATTGCCAAAAATATGGGCACACAAAAAATTATTGCACTAACAATCCCATGTGTGTCAAATGTGCCGGTACCCACAAGACCATAGATTGCAACATTACAAATTCAAGTGATAAAATGCGCACTCTGCGGCAGAGGACATACAGCCAATTACAGAGGACGCGAAATCTATAAGGCTCTTATGATACAGCATTTTCCTAGCCTTAGAAAAAAGGAAATAATAAGAGACGATGGTGAGACAACAAACCATGTTCAAGACAAACTAACAACGACAACTCAAGAACAGACGTACACTGAAGTTCTACGTAACAATTCTTCACAGGATAAACCAACAGAAAATCGACCAAAACAGCAAGAGATAAGACTTGTAAACCCAGCTACACGATCAGAAAATACAGAACCAAAACTAAAACAACAACATCAGCCACTTTCGCAAGCCAAGAATGACAAAGCTGAACTTAAGGACATGATAAAACAACTTGTGGCGCAAATTAGTAATATGATGAACATACTTACGATATTATTAACTAAATTCAATGGACAGTGTTAACAAGATGACGATAGTAGTATGCAACTCAAACGGACTAATACAGCACCTATTAGAACTAAAACAATTTATAAAAACCTACAAGGTAGACATACTGCTTATTTCTGAAACACATCTTACAAATAAAAGTTATGTCAAAATCCCAGGATTCAACATATATCATACCAATCACCCGGACGGAAAAGCACATGGCGGTTCAGCGATCATTATTAACCAAAACATCAAATGTACTGAACTTGACAAACATGAAAAAGACTACATTCAAGCGACCACAGTGCAAATAGAAGACACTAATGGAGCTCTAGTGATCTCGGCAGTCTACTGCCCACCAAAACATGTAATAAGTATGGTTCAATTCCAACAATACTTCAAGGCACTAGGACAAAGATTTTTAGCAGGAGGTGACTTCAATTCCAAAAACACAGACTGGGGATCACGCCTAACAAACAAGAAAGGAACAATACTACTAGACACTCTAAAAACTTGTAAAATCAACTTCCTAAGTACTGGAGAACCAACATATTGGCCTTTGACTTTTGTATCTTCAAAACCATTAGACCGGAGGACCTGACAATAGAATCCCGCCTAGATTTATCATCTGACCACTCCCCAGTCTTAGTCTATTACAAAACCAACGCTAAATCAACAAAGAAGCCGATAAAATTGTTCAACAAATACACAGACTGGGACACTTATAGAGAAACTATAAATCTCCACCTGCGAACCCGATATCGATTAAAAAAAGCCAAACGACCTTGACGAGGTTATAATCCACTTCAATGGCGTGATTCTCGAAGCTGCCGAAGTATCTACACCTATGACTATTGCAAATAAAAAATACAATTTCCCGCCCGCGCAAATTAAAAGTAAAATCCAGGAAAAAAGAAAAGTTAGAGAAAGGTGGCAAATAACAAGAACATGCGAGGACATAACTAGACTTAACAAATCCATAAAATAATTAAAGAATCTACCCAAAGCTAACCAGGACAACAAAATTAACAACTTCTTAAGGAACCTATCATCAACTAAAGCGACAAACTACTCACTTTGGAAGGCAACAAAAGATATTAAACACTCCACAACTCACTTTCCCCCATTAAGAATCACCAACGACAACTGGGCTAGGGTGGATAAAGAAAAAGCTACAATCTTAGCTGAACATTTTAGAGTGACTTTTACTTATGACAAAAATAATTCAGACGTAAGCTTACCTACAACTTCTGGTTTCCAAAGCACTAATAGCACTAATATAAAGAAGGTAACAGTAAAAGAAATAAAATACTATATTCAACACAAGATTAATCCTAAAAAAAGCTCTGGGTATGATCTTATTACCGGACAAATATTAATAGAACTACCCCAAAACGTACTTTTATACCTCCGAAATCTATTTAACGCAATTTTTACTCTAAAATACTTCCCAAAGGTTTGGAAAGTAGCCAAAGTGATAGCAGTTGCAAAACCTGGAAAAGACGCTACTCAAACCGCTAACTACAGGCCAATAAGTTTACTGCCAATAGTATAAAAGTTGTTCGAAAAAATTCTAATAGACAGACTACAACCAATAATGGACGCAAATAATATAGTTCCCAGCCACCAGTTTGGATTTAGACGCAAGCACTCAACTGTACAACAGGTTCACCGAATAATCAACAAGATATCGAGATATTTAGACGAGCTGAGCTATAACACGGCAATCTATCTTGACATTTCAAACGCCTTTGACAAAGTGTGGCATAAGGGACTTTTATAAAGGGTGATTTTTTAGCTGGTTTGGTTTTGGCAACACTGGTTTTGACAGCTGACGTGTGTTTAGTACCTTGTGTCACTGTCAAACAGCTTCAGTTTGGTTTGCAATTTAACCATGGATCGTCTTACAAATGAACAACGCTTGCAAATTATTGAATTTTACTATCAAAATTCGTGCTCGGTTCGAAATGTTCATCGCGCGCTGCTTCCATTTTATGATCGGCATTCTCGACCTTCTGAGCAGTCTATTCGGAAGATTGTGACCAAATTTCGCACCAAATTTACTTTGTTGGATATTAAACCACCAACACGTTTACGTACTGTGCGTAGTGAAGAAAATATTGCGGCCGTATCAGCTAGTGTGACAGAAGACCGCGAAATGTCGATTCGGCGCCGTTCCCAGCAGTTAGGCCTTTGTTACAGCACTTTTTTTTGCCCGAAATGGAAGTTCTTGACTTGCATGATATGTGGTTTCAACAAGACGGTGCCACATGCCACACAGCACGCGAAACAATGGCGCAATTGCGAGGCGAGTTTGGTGAACAGTTAATTTCACGTTTCGGGCCGGTCAATTGGCCGCCTAGATCGTGCGATTTGACACCATTAGATTATTTTTTGTGGGGGTATGTCAAGGCTAATGTCTATAGGGATAAGCCCGCTTCGATTGACGCACTGGAAGCCAACATCCATGCATTCATTCGTGAGATACCGGCCGATATGTGTGAAAGAGTATGCCAAAATTGGACTCAGCGGATGGGCTACCTGAGACGCAGCCGCGGTCAACATTTGCATGAAATTATCTTTAAACATTAAATTGCAAGGTTCAAACTATCGATTCAAATAAATATTTCATTAATTTTTTCGAATTTTTTGTGTTTTTTTTTTTAAAAAAGTTCTCAACCTCTTAAAAAATCACCCTTTACAAACTACAACTCCTACTTCCTACTGACTTCTTCCTACTCATTAAAAGCTACATTGACGATCGCTGCTTATACGTACAACACAGAGACGAGCACTTAAACCTTCTTAAAGCTGAAGCTGGAGTTCCCCAAGGAAGCATCCTAGGACCATTATTATATCTAATATATACATCTGACATTCAGACACCTCAGACCAGAAACGCAATGATTGCGACTTTCGCAGATTTTTTTTTTTCCCGAGGGTAGGTGAAAATCTTCCATAGACACTATGAGAATAGCAAGCGCGTGCTCATAGTAGTGTCAGATTCTTACTGACCAAAAACACCTCCCTTCGATATAAATTTGTTAGATACTGCAACTAAGTTATACTACTTATCAAGCAATTTTTCTATCACGAAATATAAACGTTTGGCAGGTTACTTTCCAATGAAAGATCCTGCATATTCCGCAATTTAGATGCGGTTAATCCTTATCTCGCCAAGTCGAAAGGTTTTGTCCTTTGTAGTCGGTGCAATAAATTGCTCTCATCCAAAATAAGTAGGACTGTATTATTAACATGTCCGATTAGTCGGTTTCTATGTTTTCGCGCGAAGCTTCTAGTTTCAGCTTCGATTGTCGGAATTCCGAGATCCCTGTGGATATCGTCGTTTCTAGCATACCACGGTGCTTGGACAATTTCTCTAAGCACTTTATTTTGAAAGGTCTGTAAAATATTGGCATTTGTTTTCTTGGTACAACCCCAAAGTTGTATACCGTAGGACCACACCGGCTTGTATAAAAGCAGTTTGTTCTCGGTACTGAGGTGGGAATGTTTCCCGATTAACCAGTACATTTCTCTATATTTGATTTCTAATTCTTTACGTTTCATTTTCACGTGCGAATTCCACTTCAGCTTTGCGTCAAGTGTCATTCCCAGGTATTTGGCTTCATTTGCAATAGGAATTCGGGCCAAATTTATAAAAATTGGCAAGTCATTAATTTTTCTATAAGTGAAATTCACGTGAACAGATTTAGTTCCGTTAAGGGCGATCCGCCAGTCCCTCGTCCATTCATTTACTTTATTCAATGCGTTTTGCAGTTTGGCAGTCGTTTCCTCGATTGTTTTACCTACTGCTAGGATAGCGGTGTCGTCGGCAAACGTAGCAAGCATAGTGCCATCTTCTTTCGGTATATCACGAGTATATAACAGATAAAGAAGCGGCCCCAGAACGCTTCCTTGCGGTACGCCGGCCGAAATTTTTTTGAGCTCTGAGTATTCGTTTCCATTTCTAACACGGAAGAGTCTATTTCCGAGATATGAATCCAAAATCTCGTATAGGTACACGGGGAGTACTTGTCGTAATTTGCATTTCAAGCCATCGTGCCACACCTTATCAAAGGCTTGCGAGACGTCAAGAAATACGGCTGAGCATATCTTTTTTTCTTCTAGTGCTTTTTCGATTACGTTAGTAATTCTATGCACCTGGTCAATTGTCGAATGCTTACTTCTGAACCCAAACTGGTGGTCAGGGATTAGATTATTTTCTTCTATAACCGGTTGGAGACGCCTTAGTAATATCCTCTCGAAAATTTTTGATACGACTGGAAGAAGCGAGATTGGTCTGTATGATTTTACTTCATATGACGATTTTCCTGGTTTTAAAACCATAATGACTTCCGCAACTTTCCATTGGCTCGGCACGTGTTTTAATCTGAGTGCAGCATTTATAATATGGAGAAGCTTAATAAATGCTCTTCTAGGTAAGGCTTTGAGAATTTCTCCGGTAATCAAATCATAACCAGGAGCTTTCTTAGGTTTTAGTTTCGCGATCTCACGTTCGAGTTCTCTAAGCGTCGCAGATCTGCGCGTTAAATCGTCAGATGGTGGAACTACCATCCTTGTGAGGTTGATGTTGTCATGAACCACTTGACCATCGTTCGGTTTAAAGGTTTCTTCCAAATGGGCGGCAAAAATATCCGCTTTTTCTTTATCTTCCCTTGCCCATTCATTTTGATTTATTTTAAGTGGCGGCGCGGGGATTTTGGGCCTTTTGGTACCTTTTACGGCTTTCCAAAGGGAATAATTGGAATCTTTTTTCGCTGTTACTTTCAAGGTAAGAGCCTATCGCACGATTTTTAAAATCCTTAATGCTATTCTTTAACAAATTGCAGAGACGATTCAGATGGGTTTTATGCTGTGGAGCACGACTTTGTTGCCATCTTTTACGCGCTTTTCTTTTTTCCCTAATTAATTCCTTTATTTCAGCAGGATATCGTAGACCGTATTTGTCTGGCGTTTTTCTTGGATTATGCGTATTATTCCAAGAGGCGAGCTGTACTATCTCAACGAAGCGATCGACTTCAACCTCAAGTTCATAGGGTGTCGTAAGCGGTACGCTCAGTTCAACATTTACTTCGATTTCGTTCCTAAAGCCTTCCCAGTTAGTTGTTCTGCCGGTTAATTTCGCTGGCTCTCGGTTAAATAATAGTTTTTCGCTCAATGTCAAAATAACTGGGGAATGATCAGACGACAGATCAAAGCTTTCTTCAACTTTTATGTGATTGTTAGATATTCCTTTCACCACGAAGAAATCGATCAGGTCAGGTATTTTCAAAGTATCAGCTGGCCAGTAAATCGGTTTGCCCGTCCAATGGAAATCACAACTGTACTCCATACCTGCCCCATAGAGCATTCTACCTTTTTGCGAGATGTATCTAGAGCCCCAGAACGTATGTTTCGCGTTAAAATCGCCGCCAATAATGAAATTAGGTTTCAGCGATTTAAATAAGTTAGTAAAATCACTTTTTACAAGCGCGGAACGCGGTGGACAGTAGATAGATGAGATTTTAATAGTACGCTGACTATTTTTAACTCGAATTGTGCACAGTTGCAGAGTTTCAAGCTCTATCTTTAGGTCTTCGCATTGTTCAATGCAGTCTTTAATAAACAAGGAAGATCCGCCTCTCGCTTTGCCCGAAGGGTGACAAGCGTGGTAATCAGTATAGCCTTTTATTTTTAAAAGCGATTCCTTTTTCACGTGAGTTTCAGAAATCAAGCAAATGTCAATATCTTTTTCTCGAATGAATATTTCCAATTCGTCAAGTTTTTGCAAAAGTCCGTTTGCATTCCAAGTACATATTTTTAACATTCTTTTTTCATTCATATTCTAGGTGAAGTACGCGTTTTCCGTGAATAACTCTCGAGCTTAACCAACCTATCGAGAATAATTTTATTTATTTTGCTTTGCTCTTCAAGTTTCGCGAGAATAATTGAGAAAACTTGAGAAGCAGGGTCCGTCGGGATTTCGATGTTTTTTGATTTTTCGGATGCTGCAGCCTGGGCGTAGGTCTGCACTCCTGCTGTCCGAGGGCTATTACTTGATGTCTTTTCTAATGGCTTTTCATTACCATTTCTCTTAAGGCCAGAAGTCGAGGGCTTTTCTCCTGTCACCAACTTTTTCCGCTCTGAACCCGGTGGTTTTTGTTTGCCTACGTTCGCCTGACCGATCTTACTATTTGCATTAGTTAGCGGTCTTGTTATTTTATTTTGAGGCTTATGGAGTGCATCTCTCCGTTTTTGCAACTCCTTAGCTACTTCACAGCCTCTATAATTTGCCGGGTGCTTTCCCTTACAATTAGCACAGATTGCGGAGGCTTGTTTGTTCACTCCACAGTCTTGGGAGAGGTGATTTCCGGCGCATTTCACACAACGCGGTTCTTTTTTGCAGTACGTTTGCGTATGATTAAATCCTTGGCAACGTTTGCACTGCGGAATTATTTTTAAATTTCTACGCATGGGCTCGATTTTGACCACGATATTCAATATGGTTTTAATTCGGTAGATATCGTCGATGCTGTCAGATTTATCGAATGTTAGCATAAAAAGTGGAAGTCCACGCCTAACCAATATGTCTGTATCTATTTCAGATTGTTGCTTTTCCTTCTTGATGATATTAACGGCATCAAGAATTTTAAAGCCTTTGGCTTGAAGGTCGCTCATAACCTCTTCTTTGGTGCATGAGGGGTGAAGACCCCTTGCTACAAGACGATGTGGCCTTTCTGACTTGATTTCGAAAGTATACCACTGAATCTTATCCACATTAAGTTTTTGGGACACTGCTCGGTAGTCATCGTGGTCGTCGACGTTAATCCTCCACGCATTATTCCTCAAAGATGTGACCTTAAATTTCGATGTAATCGTTCCTTTAAGGAGGCTATGCAACTTATTATATTCCGTTATCCCGACGATGTTTATTGGTGGCGGTAAACGAAATTGCGTTTTACGTTGATTTTCTTGCAGTTCTTTACGCTTTTCTTCATTTAAGGGCACGACTTCGGGCGAAGAACCGGCTCTCCGTTTTTTAGTAGGTCTTTTCTTAGGGACCCGATTCGTTTCGCGTGCTAGCTCTTCTTCATCGGTGTGGTACTCCCGACTATCTAATAGTGCTGGAGCACATTCGCGCTCTTTCTGCGAGTGTGTGTTCTTTAGAACCTTATTCTCTTCTTTTAATAGATCTATCTCTTTCTTTAGATCTTGATAGAGTAGATCCATTTCGTTAAGCTTTATTCGGAGTACTTTATTTTCTTCCTCAAAGCTTTTATATTTCGCTAAGTCCTGGTTTTCGCGCTGCGGCGCTCCCGGCGGACTTTTTTTCCCGGAGTTATTCGATCTTGATGGAGGAGATCGAGATACCCTTGCACTTCTTGTGAAAGGGTCATTGGATTGCAATAAATGGCTCTCCCCAGAATCCGTAGAGCCGACCTCCGATGAGGGTGGATTTTCCAGTAAAGCTGGACTGCCACCTGGGGTAATCAATCTTTTTGTTTTGTCCATTGCATTTTTGTATACACTATGCACTCGGTATACGGAGATTGGATTTTAGTCGCCTCTTACGACAGGCATGCCTACCTCGGGTATATTCTAACCCCTACCCGAAGGGGACTTTCGCAGATGACACAGTAATACTTACTTCGCACAAAATTCTCGAACAGGCGACCTCCGAACTCGAAAATCATCTAGACGTTTTATCTGGTTTAAAAAATGAAGCATACAAATAAACGAAGACAAAACAGAACTAGTTATATACACCACAAGAAAAATAACAAAAACTATTAAACTTAACGACAAGACAGTAACTTTAGCGAAGAAATCTAAGTATCTGGGAATGCACATAGACAAAAAGTTAACTTGGAAACAACATATACTCATAAAACGCAATCAAATCAAGGACAAATTTAGACAACTATTTTGGCTGCTGGGAAGAAACTCGGCCCTTTTTATAAACAACAAACTGCTCATTTACAAGACCAATATGGACATACGGACTTCAGCTGTGGGGAACAGCGAGTAAATCAAATATTGACATCATCCAAAGACAGCCATCAAAAATATTAAAAACGATAATAGACGCTCCATGGTATATTTCCAATGATGACATCCATAAAGACCTCAAAATAGCGACAGTAATGGAAGAAATACAAAAGACAAGCACAAAACACAAAATCCGGTTACTAATCTACGATAACAACGAAGTCAACTCTATCCCGCTACAAGAAATAACCAGAAAAAGAAGACTGAAGCGCCTTAGACCTTCTGACCTAACTCAGGGACTTTAATAAAAATTATAAAAATTATAAAAATTATAACAATTGTAATGTTCACTTTTTGAAATTCGTAAGTTAAAAAATAAAAAAATCCCTTATTGTAAAACAAAAGTATGAAAAGGCACTGGCCTTATAAGTTATAAGCTATCATATCCTCTTCTGTAACTACAATTACAAGATGTCCAATTTGGACAGATGTAAATAAATAAAGGAAATAAAAAAAATAAATTTTTTTTTCTATATAAACGATAAGGAAATGAATAAGCGACATGCTTTGAACGCAATGCTAAACAGGACGGTAATCTAAAGTCATTGCCGTTTCTTAGATTATATGGTTGTAGGTCTCATATATATACTATATATTTTTAAATATTTAGGTAACATTCAGTATTTGATTTTAACACTAGAAGGACCAGAGTTTTTGTCCAACTATAAAGACCCGTTCCGTCAATTTGACGGTTATATTGAAAACGCATTTTTACGTATTATTATTAATATCAAAAGAGGTGTTAAAAGGTCTTCGAAGTATTAATTTTTATTGTTAAAAGATTTTACACTAGCTGTCCCGTCCGGCTTCGCCCGCGCCCAAAAACACTGTGAATAAGCAGCAGCATGATTTTTCTACAGTTATTTGGCTGTACCTCATGAAATGTTTGATTTATGCCAGAACTACATCGGAACAAAAGTGATAAAAAGTAGAAGTGTGCACATACTGAAAGCTCACTCAATTCCAACTGACCAACAGCGCCATTAACGGATGAAATTGTTATTTGTTTGACATTTGAAAGCTCCAGGAAATGTATTTCTCCGCAATCATGCACATTTATTCGTTAATAGTGGATGAATAATAAAAAGGAAAATTGGTGTCAAGCCTAAAATTCTAAAAAAATGTACGGGAATAATAAAATCGGTATTTGCTTTCGTGAATATACGTCTAAAATCATCTTTTAAATTCATCGGAAATCAGCTGGTATGCAAAAAAGTGAAGAAGCGCCTTCTATTGTCGAGCATTTTATACGAAATCCAATTATAACTACTGGAATTGGTTTATGTATTTGGTTGGAAGAACTACTGGAAAGCTTTTGTGCAACATCACCGCGGCGAAAGCTAGGGTATGCTCTAGCTTTAGCCGCGGTGAGTTTTATTTATTTGAGAGGAAATGATACAGATGTGCCTGCGATGGAAGAGTACAACCTATTGTTTTGACTTCGTTGTACTTTTTATCACTTTTGTTCCGATGTAGTTCTGGCTTTAATAGCAAGTATTTAAAAGCTAATAATACTTTTTATACATTTATCTTTAATCAAATAATGAGGCGTGAGCATCTACAATGCTCTTCCGACGTCCATTCTCAAGTATTAGTTTTTAAGAATTTCTGAATTTTCAACGCAATGATATCTTTAAATGTTTTCATGGCCTTTTGCTTGGTATCGGAAGACTGGTGGCTAAATGACTTCAGACTGACTGAAATATCAGGACAGTACCGTTGGTGGGAAATAATTTCCAATTCCAAAAACAAAGAGCTTTTGTACTGTTACTCGTGAGATATGGGATTTAGCATTGCCATGTAATAGTATCGTTCCATGCCATTGCATGCACTGTTTATGTCGATTTCATTATGATTGGTTCAGCGGTTAAGGCACGAAAAGGTTTTGCTAATAACTTGACTTCAGCGCCCCCTAGCGAGCGGTATTTCCACCTATGTCCTTTTCCAGGTCCCAGATTATCTCTGTCCCAAATTTCATTATGATTGATTCAGCGGTTCAGACGTGAAAAGGTTTTCTTAATAACTTGACTCCAGCGCCCCCTAGCGAGCGGTATTTCTGCCTATGTCCTTTTCCAGGTCCCAGACTATCTCTGTACCAAATTTCATTATGATTGGTTCAGCGGCTTAAGCATGAGAAGATTTTGTTAATAACTTGACTTCAGCGCCCCCTAGCGAGCGATATTTCCACCTATGTCCTTTTCCAGGTCCCAGACTATCTCTGTACCAAATTTCATTATGATTGGTTCAGCGGTTTAAGCATGAGAAGATTTTGTTAATAACTTGACTCCAGCGCCACCGAGCGGGCGGCTTTTTCACCTATGTTCTTCCTCAGGTCCCAGACTATCTCTCTGCCAAATTACATTAGAATTATTTCAGCGGTTCAGGCGTGAAAAGGTTTTGTTAATAACTTGACGCCAGCGCCCCCTAGTAGGCGGATTTCCCACCTATGTCCTTCCTTAGGTCCCAGACTATCTCTATACCAAATTACATTACAATTGGTTCAGCGGTTAAGGCATTAGAAGATTTTGTTAATAACTTGACTCCAGCGCCACCTAGCGGGCGGCTTTCGTGCCTATATTCTTCCCCAGGTCCCAGACTATCTCTCTGCCAAATTACATTATAATTGGTTCAGCGGTTTAGGCGTGAAAAGGTAATAGACAGACAGACAGAGTTACTTTCGCATTTATAATATTAGTGTGATACATAGGTTGACATTTGACACATATTTTTCTTACACTTTTGATACATTTTCCACACATAACTTTGTTTCGTTCTCCACAACTTTCTGATGATTGATTTTTCTTACAGTTTGCATTTAAATTCAGGGACCGAATTACGTAATCAGAGATCGAGCGATCAGTGACTGAATCGCCACACAAAGTATCGAATGTTATCGATATTTCATCATTGATGTCGTAATTCAGCCTCATGTAAACCCTTCAAATATCATACGATTGTATACAATCACCCCATGTTTACGTTTACCCCAACTTAACCGTAATGAAATACAGTAGACTCTCGATAACGTGAACAATTAAAAACCAAGGGAGTTCACGTTTGCGGGAGAGTTCACGCTTGCGAGGGTCAAATTTTAATAAAAGAATATGGCAATCCCATTGTAGATTTTCATTTTAAAACGTATTATCTTTAACAAATTAAAAACAAAGCGTTTTTACTATTACATAACAGTGTATTTAATCCATTTATTTAATTTTAAACAAAAAGTTATTGCATTGGAACATATGAAATAAAAGGTAATGGCGTAAAAAGGAATATTAAATATTGACTGACCACGAGCATTACCGATACGAAATTTAATGAAAAAATCAGTCTTTTTTTTGCATCTTCTTTTTTTCCAAAACCATTCTCCCTAAGGCGCCTTGAGACACTAATGTCATTTTGGCTAACCAGCTCACCTTCAGCCCACTCCAAAGCCTTGTTTAAAATGGAAATGGCTTCATTAGGTTTAATTTTTTCTTTTGGCAACTCTAGCACACCGTCATCATCACTTTCCTCATCACTTATGATGTTGGTACTCTGAGCGACATTATGATCTTCTTCGTCTTCGTTCCATTTATGGATGTCTTCAGCTGTGCAGTTCACCTACCCAAATCATTTGATTAAAAACAGGAATCCTAAAAAAATAGAAATCAAACCTCAGGATTTATAGCATCGAGCATTGCATTCTCTTTCAAAACACTCAGTGGAATATCATCTTCCGGATCATTTTCATTACCCACGAAACTTAAAATATTTTTCCAGCACTTTGCGATTGTGTCCGCTTCCAATCGATTGATTTTAAAAATTAAAAGGAATCTCTTAAAGTTAACTTTTTTAGTTGTTGTGAACGAGCCACATCTGCGCACATGTAAACGCAGAATAAATTAGTAGCCAACGCCCTTATGGCTAAAGGCTAAAAACTGCAGCCATCTTTGATGTAAATTGCTTTCTCTTACGCCATTTTTTTTCCTCATTGAGCTAACACGTAGTCAACCTTTCACGTGCTTGGCACACAATTTAACAAAATCTAAAAATTTAATAAGTAATTGTTCATTTTGCATTTTAAACAATTTAATTCATTTGATCGCATAACCACATACCACTAGAGATAATGTTAGTAAATAGTTATATTGAATAGTGTAAAAAAAAAATATTGCGAATTAATAAAATTAAAACTCATAGGTTTTAAAACCAATCGATAGCCGATTTGCCGTTCTTTTATTTAATCGATGGTTCTCAAAAATATTTCGTAGTTGTAACTAAATCGTTACAGCAAATTTCAAAACAATTGGTTGTGTTTTTTTTCAACGAAGATACCAACTATTGGTTTTATTTTTCAACGAGGATGTCGCCTAAAAAGGGAACAACATCGACGCCCCCGCCATTTGCTGCAACGAAGAAGCTGATTAGGTCACCAGTCGAAGAAGAGTCGACGAAGTCACCCGACGGATATGACTGCTGCGCCTGCGATAAGCCCAATAGCGCCGACGATATGGTGCGGTGCGACCAATGTCCTTCGTGGTACCACTACGGTTGCGTCAACGTAGACAGCTACATCAGAGACGAAAACCGGGAATGTCCCAAGTGTGAAGGTAAGAGTTTTTCCTTACGTAGTTGTTGTTCAAATACCATTCCCGTATCTGTAGCGAGTAAGCCAAAAAATATTGCTCTGTGTACTGGAGCTAGATCCAAAGCCCGTACCACACATGCTGCAGCAATTTCTGTTGCATGTGCTGCTCCTAAAAATATAAGCACGAATACTGTCACGACGTCGTCTAAAAATTCTAAGCACCCCGCACCCAAAGCTGCAAATTTAGCCACGAGAATGACCACAGGTCATGATAGTATGAAACCAAATACAGCAACGTACCTCGCCGAAGCGCCGGACGAACATTTAGCGTTAACGGGAGCTGCTGCTAGCGATTTAATGACAAATCTGCATACGCATAGTGCTGTGGCATGGCATCCCTGACACGAATACACAACAGCAACACTGGCTTACAAACCATCTGTCAAATGTGAAATGTCTTCTGGTGAATAAAAAGCCGGACACGAGGATAGGGCAATTAGAAGTATTACGGCATCGAGCATTTCCACACCACAGATAAAACCATTTAATTAATTTAAATTTAAAGTTAGAATAAAAGTTAGTTTGCTAAAATAAAAGATCTTTTTATTCTACATTGGTGACCCCGAACGCTTGTCAATCGAAAACAAGCAAATTTTTCTACAATATCGAACGACACATTAGTAGCGGTACATCTGTGGTACGCTTGCGCAAAATTTACAGCTACCTGCAGTGGAAAATTTAGAAACGTGCTTAATTTTTCGCAATGAATAAAGAATAACCTGCTGCCGCTGAACAACCAGCACCAGTATCCAACATTCCAAGAGACATTCCAACAGTCAACCGTGTTGCCGTTAAGGTACCACCATTCTGGGAAGAAAATCCACAAATTTGGTTCGCACAGGTGGAGGCACAGTTTTCCAACGCAGGAGTGAACTCAGTCCTCTCAAAGCTCAACACTGTCGTCGCCGCCATCGAAACTAGGATTTTAACCCAAGTCACAGATGTTGTACTCAACCCACCAGACTCGGGTAAGTTTGAATACTTTAAAAAAGTCTTGCTGGAGAGATTTGGTGCATCCGAACAACAGAAAATTAGACGCTTGCTATCGGACATCGAGTCGGGAGACAAAAAGCCAACGCAACTGCTAAACGAAATGCGACTGCTAGCTGGAGCACACTTAACGGACGAATTTTTGCATAATTTGTGGCTCAACCAATTGCCATCACATGTGCGAGCGATTCTGCAAGCCTCCACTGCCGATCTTAAGGGTAAAGCCATTCTCGCTGATAAAATTCTCGAGGTAAGTGATAATCACCAAGTTAACATGGCCATGACATCTGCCCCATGTACATCGAAATTATCCATGGAGCATCGAATTGAGCAGATCGATCATCAACTGCAGAGACTTCTTCATGAAAATCATCGTTTTACTCCACGTGGCCGCAGTAGAAGCCGCAATCGTGAACAAACACCCGTTCGCCGAAACAACAGCAGAAACGGTACCATGTACTGTTGGTTTCACAGGCGATTTGCTGAAGCTGCTCGTAATTGTCGACCACCGTGTACTTTTTCTTTGCAGTCATCATCAAAAAACCAATAAGCCAAACGACAGACGAAACAAACGATAGTGGCTTACAAATTGCTCGTCTGTTTATTAAAGGTAATAAATCCAACAAAAACTTTTTAATTGATTCTGGCGCTGATGTTTCCGTTATCCCACCACAACGAAGCGATATTCACAAATCTACACATTCATCGAAATTATATGCTGCAAATGGAAGTGAAATAAAAACGTATGGCACGCAACATCTCACATTGGACGTCGGCCTTCGCAGAAAATTCTCTTGGGATTTTATTGTGGCTCAAGTGCAATCTCCTATTATAGGCGTAGACTTTCTCACGCACTACGGTCTGCTTATAGATGTTCGAAAACGAAAACTTATAGATGGGAATACGAAACTGGAGGCATCTCGTGCAAATCAGGTAGAGTAAAAATACATACATTTAAAGTCAATGGTACGTTCGCATTTCTTTTAGACGAGTTCAAAGACATCACAAAATTCGACGCAATGAGGAAGCCCATGGCAATAGAAATCTCTCATCACATTGTGACTTCCGGCCCCCCCGTCTATGCCCGTCCACGAAGACTGCCGCCCTACAAGCTTGAGGCAGCCCGTTCAGAATTTTCCAAATTGGTGGAAAATGGAATATGCCGACCATCTAAGAGCGCCTGGGCCTCCCCATTGCACATGGTGATGAAGTCTAATGGAGAATGGCGATGTTGCGGAGATTACCGGGCACTAAATGCTAATACTCTACCTGATCGATACCCCTTGACTTTTTTGCACGATTTTGTCTACATGCTGCATGGAAAGGAAATTTTTTCTACAATCGACCTTCGAAGTTCCTTCTACCAGATTCCCGTTCGTGAAAGTTACATCCCCAAGACCGCCATCACAACGCCGTTTTTGGAGTTTCTCTTCATGCCAAATGGGCTCAGGAATGCGGCCAAACGTTTCAACGCCACATCAATTCGGTCCTAAAGGACTTGTTTAGTTGCTGTTTCCCATATGTGGACGACCTTCTAGTGGCCTCTGCGAACATCGAAGAGATGCCTTTGATGAGATGCAGCTGAGGAATGTAATGAGTTTTCAGCCAAACCGATGCGAGGTCGGACCGTCGGAGGGTGCGATACCAGACACGGCAAATACTTCGCTCCCTCAACGTAATCAGATACAAAGTTCACAACTCACCACTCATTCTCAACTAAGCCTAAATGACTCAGCCAATGCATTGAACAGAAGCCAAATAGCTGCGCGCCATCTCATGTCACGTGATCTACAGCCGTTCGGAGGCAACTCTGATGATTGGCCGCTGTTTATCGCCGACTTTAATCGAAGCACCGAACTTTGTGCCTGCAACGATGCAGAGAATGTGGTTCCTCTGAACAGGGATTTGAGAGGTGAGGCGTTAACAGCTGTCCGGAGTTTGCTGATACAGCCGAACTGTGTCCAACAAGTAATCTCGACGCTCAAGATGTTATACGGAAGGCCGGAAATAATTATACACGCACAGCTTCGAAAAATTCGCTCCACACCACCACCTAAAGCGGGGAAACTGGAAACCATCGTAGCATTTGCCCTAGCAGTAAGGAACCTTTGCGCTACTATCGAAGCCTCAGGGTTGCTTGAACATCTGAATAATCCCACCCTGGTGCAGAAGCTTGTCGATAAACTCCCACCTGACATACGCCTCAACTGGGCAATCTACAAGCAAACTCTTTTAACTTCTACCTGTAGCCTTTTACATTTTACCAAGTGGATCTACCAAATGGCAGAGGCTGCAAGTGGGGTCCTCATTCCGTGTGCTGTGCATCGTTAGCTGTGATTGAAAGTCGAAACAGTGGCCGGAGCGTGAAGGAAAGAGGTTCTTCGAATGCTCGCTATGAAGAGCCCAAAGCAAGGGGATTTATCAATGTCCACCAGGAGGAGATGGTCGCAACAGTGAATGAACTCCCGACATCCAGAAACGCATGCTGTATATGGGGCGACAAATGTACCTCTGTTGCGGTGTGTATGCAGTTCCAGAAGTTAAGCCGTACTGAAAAGTGGTCAGAAGTGCGGAAGCACCATCTGTGCCGACGATGTTTAATAAAACACGGCACTAATAAATGTAATTCAACATCGCTCTGTGGTATAAGTAACTGCACCTTCAAACACCATCGGCTGCTCCACAACTATCGTACGCAAACTCGAAGTCCTGTACAACAGCCCAACAATGATGATGCACTAGCAACAAGTCGAGGCAACCTTGAAGATTCCTCCAAACACCATCAGAACACTGGAACCGTCGGCATGCACTCGCAAAATAATATAAATTCCAGAGCGCAGAGTATTAATTTCATTTTATTTCGGATAGTTCCAGTGGTGCTGTACGGCAAAGGAACTCAACTGCATACACTCGCCCTTTTGGATGATGGATCATCCATAACGCTGATGGATGAAGAAATTGCCAAACAGCTTCAAGTAGACGGCACGCCGCAACCGTTATCTATACGGTGGACGGGGAACACTTCCAGGAATGAAGAAAACTCCAAGGTTTTCAGCATCGAAATCTCCAGCACAGCGCCGAACGCACAGAAGTACACTCTGACG
Source organism: Brachyopa scutellaris (assembly GCA_949775065.1). NCBI lineage: Eukaryota > Metazoa > Arthropoda > Insecta > Diptera > Syrphidae > Brachyopa > Brachyopa scutellaris. The sequence goes on along the minus strand of OX459113.1, from coordinate 40,814,128 downwards.
GACGTGCATACAGTCGAAAACCTGCAGTTGCCATCTCAATGCCTAAATCCAGGCGAACTGCACGAAAGACACGATCACCTAAAGGGGCTCTCATTCGAGGCATATAGCAATGGGACGCCGCGACTCCTAATAGGACTTAACAATACCAGGCTCGGACTTCCGTTGAGATCAAGAGAAGGAGGTCCTAAAGATCCTGTGGCAACAAAAACCCATCTTGGATGGATTGTGCATGGAACGGATTCTGCTGAACACCAAAGAGACACAACAAAGAACTACATCTTCCACGCTTGCGACTGTAACGACGCGGACTTGCAGCGGCTTGTAAAGGAGTTTATAAGTACTGATAACTTCGGAAGATGCGCGCGCGCTAGATATGCTCAAAACCTATACAGTCCGAAAAAATGGTAGATTCGAGACAGCACTGCTCTGGAGATTCGACCAAATTCAGCTGCCGAGTAGCTTGCCTATGGCTAAACGGCGATTAGCATGTCTCCAAAAACGCATGCGTCACGATCCAGAACTAGCCGAGGTCCTTAATAAAAAGATAGATGAATACGTGTCCAAGGGTTACGCAAGGAAGCTCTCAGCAGCAGAAATCAGTGCAGGTGATCCTAACTCTTGGTAACTTCCAATATTTCCCGTACAAAACCCTAATAAGCCGAGGAAGCTGAGGTTAGTTTGGGATGCAGCAGCTACAGTCCAAGGTATTCCCTCAACTCGGTATTGCTCAAAGGTCCTGATCAACTTGCGTCGCTTACTTCTGTCATCCTAAAGTTTTGAGAGAACCGGATAGCCATTTGCGGGGACATAATGGAAATGTTCCATCAAGTCCGCATCAGACCAGAGGACCAGCATTTCCAACGGTTCCTATGGCAACGTAGTGACGACGCTAGCTTGGATACTTACGTTATGATGGTGATGACCTTCGGCGCGACGTGCTCACCGTGCTCAGCTCAGTTCATAAAAAATCTGAATGCAGAAGACTTCGCAGAACAATTTCCGAGAGTGGATCAGGCTGGCCCGAGAAGTTCGACACATCCATAAGCAAGCGGGATTTCATATACGAAACTGGATCACCAGCAGTTCTTAAGCACTTAATTCTGAACCCATGGGGAAGGTAAACTTGAATGCAGACATTGAGCTTGGGACAGAAAAGGTACTGGGTATGTGGTGGTGTACATCGTCGGACTGTTTTACGTATAAGTACACTGCCCACGCCAACCGTGCCGCCTATCTCTTTGGTTCCCAGCGCCCAACAAAGCGTCAGGTTCTTAGAACACTTATGACCATTTTCGATCCTTTAGGCCTACTGGCATACTTCCTGATGCACGTGAAAATACTCCTACAGGAAATCTGGCGGTGTAAAATTGACTGGGATGCAGAGATCAAAGACGCCGAATACGAAAAATGGTTAAGGTGAGTCCGCTACGGAACTTGAAAAGCTGAAAATCTCAAGGTGTTACATATCACAGACGACATGGGGTGACGACACACAGCTACATGTTTTTGTTGACGCTAGTGAGAACGGGTTCGCTGCCGTAGCATACCTAAGAAACGGAGATAACCATCGCACAGAATCGGGGCAAAGACCAGGGTAGCTCCTCTGAAATCTCTGTCTATACCCCGTCTCGAACTACAAGCCGCTGTACTCGGAGCACGACTGGCAAAAGCTATCACAGAAGCACATACCATTAAGTTCTCCTACAAATTCTTCTGGTCACATTCGAAGAACGCTCTATGCTGGCTCCGTTCGGATCACCGCAGGTACCGGCTATTTGTTGCCTTTCGCGTCAGTGAGATACTAGACTCCACCGAAGTATCGGCATGGCGTTGGATACCCACCAAATTGAATGTGGCGGACGAGGCCACCAAATGGTAGAAAATTCCCGAATTCAAGAGTTCGAGTCGTTGGTTCGCCGTTCCTGAATTTCTAAGGTCTCCACCAGAAAGTTGGCCGCAAGAAACGCCTTCACTGGTAGGCCCTGATTTTTCATAAATGATGTTACCTAAAAAAGCTTAGTATTGAAGTCTATGTGCATTTGGCTAATTTTCGTCATAAATACTTGTGGCACAAATGAATCATGACACCAATCTTTGAATATAGCCGCGGTCATAGAGGATGATTTCGAATTCTTGTAGTCTACTGGGCAGTTAAAATTTTTGAATGAACGAGGATTTTTCCCCAATGGCTTCAGCTTATGCAATCCAGTTGCATTTGTACACGCGAGAAAAGTTATGCGCTGTTTGTCGGTTTTTCTGCCAGGAGCGTTTTTTTCTAACGACGAAACGTATGTTTTGTCCGGCAAAAGCTTCCAAAATAGTCCGGTTTCGTCTGTGTTATAAAGGTGGTCGGTGGTCACCCCCATCGTATCAATCGTTTCCTGCAGCTTACATTTGAATGGGTCTTCCAGCTCGGGTTGGGAAGACATTTTTTCACCAGTGATTTTAATAAATCTCACACCGTATCGAGTTCTAAATCTCTGCATCCATCCTTCGCTAGCATTGAAGCTGCTTTGGCTCTCCTTAATTTGAGAATGCAGTGACAAAGCCTTTGCTTTTATCATCAGGCCATTAATCGGATAATTTTTTTCACGTTGTTCGAGAAACCACCGGTATAGCGCATTTTCCAATTTGGGAAGCTCCGATGATCGAAGTGTTTTTCTTTTCCCTGCCCCCGAAAATGTATTGTTTACACACTTTAAAATTGTTTCACTCTTTTTGTTAACGGCACATATAGTACTTTACAACGTCGTATTTTTTTGCCAAACTTGTTACACTGGAACCACTACGGAATTGCTCAATTATCGCGCATTTGTCCTTAAGTGACAAAAACTTTGGTTTCTTTGAGGACATGTTGACCCAAAGAACTAAAAAACAAAAACCGTAACGCGTATAAAACTTATGATGACAAAAAACAAAGACAACCGCAAAAATCGAGCAGACAAGACAATCAAAAACAATTATTGTAAGGAACAACGAGGAACAAACTGACGTGGCACAAGCCGGAAACTGTACAAGACGAAGTATTTTAAGGAATTTGAAGCTAAAATACAGCTTGCTTAAACAGTTTACTGCTAACCTGTTGTTCACGTTTTAGAGTGTTCATGATTTGTTCACGTTTTAGAGATGTCAAGCAAAAAAAAATCTGTTCACGTTATCCGGTGTTCACGGTAACGGGAGTCTACTGTATGTGATAAGAAAAACAATATACCCCTCCCTGTTCTGCATTTCGAGTGAAAGTGGATTGAAACCGAAATTGAAATTCACTCGGAATGGAATTCAGTGTTCTGCATTCCGTGTGATTTCGAATTTTTGGAAACCACTTCGAATTCATTGGTTTGAAATGTCAAACACAGCTGTCAAATCATTTCAAAATCATTGGAGATTTTCAGTTCTTGGTTTTTGTTCTGTGCAAGTGAATTAAACATTTAAGAAAAAATATATTTTATTAAAAAAATGGAAAACAAAATTTTCAAATGATTGGTGAAAACCGCGAAGAAAACCGAATAGAGAGAGTTCGCAGGAAGATTTTCCGAGATAAATCTAACATTCTGTATCTTCCCGAAGCATTGTATGTAAGCAGAAGCTAGACAACTGAAGAAAAATAATTTATTTAATGATTTTTGCATTTTTAAAAACAGTTTTAGGGTGAGTAAGAAAATATTTGTTGATATCCTGCGAGAAGTGGAGTCAGAGAAATCTTGATCTTGGAAAATCTTGATTTTCTTTCATGTAATTCAAGGAAATACTCTCTTCCCTCTAATTTTTGTGTTGTACTATATTAAACAAAGGAATTATTTTAATACACTAATGGAAAGTCTTATTATCCTACTCATATATTTCAAAATGATTCGGATCAACAAATTAATTAATTATTTCACTTTACAACGGCATGTGAATTCAATTCACGTCAAGAATCTCAAGTGAATTCAATTCACTAAAATCACAGGATTTTCGGAATGCAGAACACGAATTTACAGCTGTCATCTTGAGTGGAATGCAGAACACCAAAATATTCACTTTCGAACATACAGTCCACAATTCATAGTTTCGTTCGGAATGCAGAACACCCAATTCCACTTTTGGTGGTTGAATTCACTAAAAGTGGAATGCAGAACAGGGGGGACCAGATAGGATACGCTTAGTACAACTTTTAACACGAGTGAATCAATTAGTAGCTCAAAGATCGATCAAAATTATAAAAATTATAAAAATTAAAGGTAATTTGAAAAGATGAAATAAAGGAAAAAAAAAGATCGATCATTCAATTTAATTTTAAAATGATAAACTTACGCTCATACAAATGGTTGCGAGAAGAAGGCGCCTTTCTTTGTGATAGGGCTATAAGAACTACATTGAGGAGAACACAGATGGTCGTCATATTGCTGGCTTCCACTCCGAGGTCAGTTTGAAGCTTCCTAGAGGACATAAAAGGGTTCGTTTTATACCTTCGGACGAGCCTTTTTTTGCCCCTCGGTGTAAGATTCGGCTTCAGTTTTCCGGTCCACGTTTTTCTTTTAAGGCGTTGAGCACAATTTTTGGGGAGTATTCAACTATTTCTGCAATGACCCTGATGGCTCCATACGAAAGGCTTAAATTTGTGCCCTTTCGGCAGTTGTGCAGTGGATTGATCCGTCCATATTATTTTTGACACTTTTGAATCAAATGATTTAAAAAAAGAACATTGGTGTTTCCTAACGAACAGAAGTATGTAATTGTTTTTTTATTTTCTTTGTAATTTCCTCGCGCACTTTGTTTCTATAATTTTTTTTTATCAGCTCCGTACGATCAGTTTATTCTCTACTAATCGTGTCTGATTTGGTTTGCGCTTTCTCGTTCGCTTTCTTTTAACTCTGGTCACATAATATAGCGTTTGTGTATTTGTGTGCTACGAGAAGTTAGATAAAAATTTGACGCTGTTTCTATTTTTTTGATCATAGCTGACTAATATATAGAAATATATTTTCATAATAACCGCACATGTAAACAGTATCTTTTGCGTCAGCTGTCAAAAAAGGGCCCTTTCAAATCATTTAGAGAGGATCACAAATACCCATCGCAATTCACAACCTAAAAAAGGAAAATTCCTTCAAATAGATACATTTGCATATCCAACATTTCGGATAAGTCATTTAAATTTCATACACCAGTATCACTACGATAACTACGTGATTAAACAATAATTACGAAATCCCAACGTAAAAAGAGAAATCCCAGCTTTACTCTCGCATAACAATGTGTCACATTATCCAGAACCACCTCCCCCTGTCGGAAAAGTCCACCATGGTACCGAACTGGGAAATATAAAATTAGCTCCGCACAGTTGTACCCTAATTCTTCAGCTTTTTATTATAGAGTCCCAATATTTTTTCGAATACACAAAAGGATTTTTATGTACAACACACCCCCACAGTCACTTGAGAACCAATAACAATTACAGCATAGCGTTTCCTATATGAGTTTCTCATACACGAGATCCGAGATGCCAATGACAAAACCCTTTCTATTAACATACAGCTGACACACAAGCACACGCTTTGTACATACATATGTCATGTATTTTAGTGGGTTTGTGTTTGTGTTTGTTCTCCCAAAAGGGATAACTGGTATTATTTAAAAATGACTTGCCATTTTCAGCAAAGCCCTTAGTTATCTCTGCTTTCCCTGTCATTTTTAGGTCACTGTCATTCCTACGCATTGTAATATCCCCCCAAAAAAAGAACAAAACTGTATAAAAAAAATAAAGAAAAAAATGTCAACATAATCATTATGTCATCGTATAACCGTAGGCCATAGAAATTTTCTTTCCTTTTGGGACTGGTCTGTCGCCTGAATATGGGTGGTGACCGGTATTCACCGACGAGTATTCAGAAAAAAAATTCCTAGTAAACATTGCCCATGCACACGCGTAGCTATGTATGTATACGTACATATGTAGGGAAATGTACAGATACTACTTCGCTTACAGTAGGATAACCACAGGCTTAAAGGGATATTTACACACCGTGGAACTAGGTCGTGGCAGTCTTGCATCACATTGTCTTCTTTCAAAACGAATGTCCTTGTTGTGTATCCTGTTTCGTAGCGAACGACATTGAAATTGAAAACCCTTTTTAGTTTCTTCTATTTGAAAAGGATGTTTGCTGCTACGGCTACTGCTGCTGTTGCAAAATAAAAAAAAACACTTTCACATACCCCGTGTGTATAGTACGTATACAACACAAAGGATGGTATAGGCATAGTCGTCTGTTTTTGTTTTGTCTCTAGTGAAAGGTCCTCTATAAAAATAGGAAAATATACTATATATGGATGAAGATTTTTCTGCTTTTGACGGAATCTCACGGAGTGAAAGGATGCGAATTATAGGATACAATTCAAGCATCCTTCATCCTCCTAGATAGAGAGATAGTGTATAGGTAGAATTTCCAAGCTAACCTACCCGTGAAGGGGTGCGGAAGGACGGAAAGGATTGAAAAGGAAGAAAGAATGATACTCTTTCGTTGGTCACTTCTCCCACATTTTTTGTGTTAGGTATGCGAAGAGCTGTATGAGTGTACCAGTATGTTGGTACACGCAATAGAAATAGTCTCATTCATATGACTGGTGGCTTTGATAGCCAACGTGCTTCCGTTTTTACTCCATATGATAGCCTATTAAGGTTGCTGCCAGGGGTAGTAAAACTTGTTACGCTTGGGACTCAAAAAAAAAGTAACGCGATTACGGAAAGATGGAAGAGTGTGTCAGTTATCGGTTTACCTATTTTTTACATGGTAAACCTGGATGTTTTCCTCTTTTCTGTCAATGGAAAGTATCTACAAGCATGGCAGTTACGTATGTTTTAACATGACAGGTAATGTTAAGTGGGAGACAGACTGCTGGTATTGATACCATGGTTGAGCAATACTATGTTTATGTTCTATACCACATGTCTGTCACTACAATACCACGTTTAAAGTTAGTATACCATGAAACATACCTGGCATTGAAATTCAAAATTTTTTGGTGGCATACCACCTTCTAATTGACTGCAGCGCCGCGTTCTCTCTGTTGGTGATTCTTGGTAACTTCTTTTACAATTCAAGAAAAAAGAATTTGCATAGAAAATTGTAGCATTCAATTCTCAGATACAAACAATGGATTCAAAAATAATTATTTTATCCGATAACGATACTTGCACATTTTTATTTTGTTGTGATTATTGTCTTGAAAATGCAAACGCCAAAGTATACTACCTAATGCGAAAATCAGGGTATACTACGAAACACAGTCTGTCAGGGTTTGTGGTATTCACTATACCATGGTATTAATACCAGGGTTCGTGGTATTCACTATACCATGGTATTAATACCATGGTATTAATACCATGGTATCAATACCAGCAGTCTGTCCCCCACTTTACTGTTGGTTACTTGCTCTTATAGATACAACGCTTTCTATGTACATATCGTCGTTCTAAACATGAAGTAGAGTATCTGCAAAAATTGACATTTTGAGATATTTAGCGTATATTATCTACCGATCGTTATTTATCATCACACGAAAGGACGTATCTGCATCTATCTCAAACCGTTTTAATTTTATTTATATTTTCAGTATTGACGTAAATGATTTTATATGATTTACGCAAAATACGAACAGATGTAACAGACGTACTGTAAAGTGCAGATTCTGCACAAATGTCACTTCGTGTTTGGAACGACAATATATACGATACTTCGAGCTTTTGTGGAAAAAAAAGTATCAGCAATCGAAAGCTGTTCTAGTAACGTGAAGGAGTATTTACATAGACTAAGGAACTTTATGGTATTGGTGGCTTTGATTAGTTCAGATGAAGGAGCTCCCCACGATATTTAGATATCGTTGAAATTTCTTCCACAGTTTTCGTCTTGAAAATAGATTTTCAGCTGGAGGCTGTGACATAAAAGGTAAGGTACCAGATCGAGACGAATCAAAGCAAAAAGAAGCAATACGCAATAAGCAATAAGACTTTACGAACATTTTTTGACAACATACGATTGCTGTGTAATGGATGACGAAACTTACTGCGTTGCCGACTTTGCTCAGATTCTAGGCAATGAATATTATGTCGCAAATTGTGTTGATGGTTGATGTAAAATTTAGGACCCGTCGAGCTTCGAAATTCCCGAAAAAAATTCTCATTTGGTAGGCTATATGCTCTTGTGGCAAAAAAAGTGAGGAGTTCATCACCGATGGCACAATCAATGCATATCTACATCAGGGATTGTTTGCAAAAGCGTCTGCTAACGTTTATTAGAAAACATCAGAAATCAGTTGTTTTGGAAGGATTTGGCGACATCACATTATGCGAAAAGGACGCTTGAGTTTTTCATTCAAAATCATATTAATATTGTACCAAAAGATGCCCCGTGGCCGTGGTGGTTAGTGCGTCGGACTACCACGCAATGCTGCCCGGGTTCAACTCCTGGTCGGGTCTAACACCTAAAAGAGTTTTTTCACGGTACCACCTCTTTCGAATGTCTGACAAGCATCAAAGAGTATCATTTGTCACGATTAAGCTTCTCAACTCGCCGTTCGGAGGCGGCAAAAAACTGTAGGTCCCTTCCATTCATGCAAAAATATAACACGCACACACAAATGGTTGCGAGAAGCAGGCCCGGTTCACCTCGAGCTGTAGCGCCAACTAACCAAAAGATGCCAATCCCCCTAATTGCCCAGAACTTCGCTCCATTCAAAGATTTTGGGCTCTAATGAAAGCTAAGTTGAAGACAAAGGGTGGAGTATGTCAGACAGAACAAATTTTTCGAAAAAATAAATGGAGACAAGTGGCCAAAACTTTTACAGAGAATGATGTTCAAACCTTAATGAGAGTTAATGGCAAAGTTCGTGTGCTTTAGCACGATCCAAAAAAATTCTTATTTTGTAGTTTTATATTATAAATTCAACCGTGTATCTAATAAATGAGTAAAAAAAATTAAAATTATTATGCGTTTTCACTTAAAAAAAAAACATAGTTTCTTTTCCAGATTTCAAGCGTCACACACTAATGTATAGATTTTACTGCCTGTTGAAGTTGAAGAAGGGGAAGCATTTCACTTTTCGTCTGATTCGGGCAAATTTGCCCTACCGCGGCTAAAGAAGTTTCACTTCACTTCGGCCACCATTGATCCTAATATTTTCGTATTAGTATCAGTGATGGCTGAAGCTAATATTTCTGTATCCGAATATTTTGGATATTAGTATCAGTGGTGCCTGGAGCTAATATTTGTGTATTCTGATATTTTCGGGATGTGTCAGTGGTTGTGACCGTAGATAATATTTTTTGGTAAATATCGTTGAATCATAATATCCTTGATATCAGGTTTTGTGGTGGGCAGAGTAAATATTTTTTATGAATATCGAAATATTATAATATCTACGTTATTTGTATTAGTGATATTGAATACTTGCAAATATTAGTAATATCTTAATGAATACTAATATATCAGTCACATCCCTACCCGCATTTGGTGCCGGACATAGAGACATTCTAGTGGACTGTAGAACTATTCTACCGGAAAGGGAAAATCTAGGTATGTTCCTTGTGTAGCCATCTGGCTAAATCTGAATCAGTTAACTATCTTCTGTCCCTAAACATACATACATTTATATATTATCTTGTCATTCTCTTAAGCCACTAGAAATAGGATGAATTCGTTCATTATTACTGTATTGGTGTTTCTATGTATAAATGTGTGTACTGGCTTAAGTTCTTTTAATTGGGTATTTTATTTCAGTGCAATGAAAAAAATATAGGTATGCTTCATCTATAAATATTATAAAACTGTAGAGGTTTTTTTTTGTTATTACCTAATGGGGTGAAAACAGCTGAACAGATTTCGATGAAACTTTTTTTGAAATGTTTATTAAGTATCCGGGAAGGACAAACGCTATGTCGTTTTTTACTCAGCCCATTGGTTCTAACAAAATAGTCCAATAACTGCAATTAAAATTATAATTATACAGCCCTAACTCAATAATGGCTTATCGAATTGAAAAACAGAAAAATAGATGACATTAGTAAATCTGTTAGCGAGAGAGAGAGAAAGAGAGTGCAGAATAAATTCCAATCAACTATGTTATGGACCAAGAAGTACCAACCAGCTATCTGATCGAATTTTTAAGTTCTCTATCTGCTCCAGGGCTTCCATCACATAAATTATAACTAAAAGTGGGTGTACCTTTTACTCTTCTGAGAAACTTAAGCCCGAAGAGTTGTGTACTGAAATTACATTGATAAATTGCAATTAATCAACAAAATATAATACACAATTTTGTGGACTTACAAATACTTTGAGGTTTCTTCGCTCCCACTGATATAATTATTAGTTATTACATATGTATTTGTATGCATGAGAAAGCCTTTAGAGCGCGAAGCAAGGCGAGCACGGGTTCAGCTAGTATATAATATGTATAGGGTTTTCAATAAAAGTATTATTTTTTTAACCCTAGATTACTAACCTTCGTCGAATCGACTACGCTTGTTCCAATTTCTCTTGTTTTCTTTCCGCCCAGTACTCTTATCTCGCCCATTTCCCATATATGCTTGTTTAGTGTTTATATCTCAAAGGTGACACATTCATTGTGAGTATTTACGCCGCCGTTATAAAGATATAACCACTTTCCGTAGTCGAATCGACGAAGGTTAGTAATAGTGTAACTTTTTGAAAACTAGAGATAGTCAGTTTTTCGTTGGTTTTCATATAAATTGCATAGATTTCACTGAATTTCTTTTACAATTTAACGATTCGGAAAGCGTTTTAGAATGCCGGAATGAAATATTGTCCATATATTGCCCGGACCTTCACGCTCTTGCCAAAAGTTGATTTATCCTTTGACATGTTTAGATCTCTTTATTACAAATTACATCATCGCTCAAGTCCTAAACAAAACTAATACAGTAATACAAACTCAATTCGGATGGTATACCAGAATGTGGTTCACGCAGTCACTTGAAGAAAAGCTGAAATTAAAGCAGCCATAAAAGACAATCATTTAGCATGCCAAGTAGTTATATCACAATTGATAACAATTACGCTGCAAGCTTAGAATGTATGTATATCCGCAATAAACCCGCTTAATATAGCGTTAACCCATTTTGGCCCGGTACCAGTTCCTATTGTTTTTTTTTTACGATATTTTCAAAAATAGCTCATATTGACCCCATCAAGCAAAAAATATTAACAAAAATTTTTTCCCTCTTACCGTTTACCTGTTATGGCCTGGGTAGTTTACTACCCAATGGGCCAATAAGTATAATATATATTTAAAACAAAAAAAAATTGTACATAAGAAATGTGAAATTTATTTCAAGAAAATACAAATTTAATAGTTATGTTATACGTAGTACGTAGGGGTAATTAATTGTGGGCTGTATATTTCCCGAAACATTTAGGATGCAAACTAATATTACACTTTATACATATAAAAGGAGTCTTGCTGTGACAAACTTTACAGCGCTTGGGTTTGTTGTCCCTAGTTCTACCAACGAAATGTTGTTTTACACTTGTAGATGGGAGATTTTGGTCTGCCTCTTGAAGGTTCTCTGAATCGACGCAGCTACCAGCTACATCCGCCAGCAAGAGCTCCTTAGTCACCTGATCCCTAAACTCCAACTGTGATAGAGGCTTGACATTTTCCGACTTCATTACCAAAACATGCAATTTCCATGCATTGACCATCATGTTCGAAAGTGTATTGACAAAAAGTGGCCACCACCACTTTTTGCTGCGAATACCTATACGATAATTGCCTAGGGCGTTATCGTGTAAGTCTACGCCGCCCATGCTGGTATTATAATTTTTTATAATTAACGGAACGTTGATGTTTATATATTTCTTTTGTGTACGATCGTATCGTCGGGCTGATGCTAAGGGTTCTACGGAAGAATGATTGGCAAGCACGGTAACGTTTGCATTATCCCTCCACCTGATGAGTACAATTTCCTTTTCTTTGTTGTACAAAGTCACGTATTTTCCTTTGTCCAGTTTATCGGGAAGCTTAGCACCTCCAACACGATTTGCGCGAGCAGTTCCTAAAACCAAAAAAAGAACGTATGATTTCATCCGATTTTCTCCCTAATTTTATCTTACCTGTAGCGAAGTAGCCTTGCTCAGACAAGATGCACATCAGATGATATGAGGTGAAAAAATTATCAAAGTATACGCAGTGATTTGATGGGGATGATATATTTTTCAGCAAAGTGAGGATAACATCGGCACCTAGCCCAACGGTTTTGTCGTGCGGTGTTGAGGCGCCACCATACAATATGGTCTCAAATAAGTACCCATTCGAAGAACACAGACACCATGCCTTAAATCCGAATCGGATGGGCTTACCACGAATGAACATTTTGCAAGAATGTCGCCCGAAGTAGGGAATCATTTGCTCATCAATCGACAAATTGTGAACAAATACTCCAAACTGCATAAATTGTTGATTCGCAGCATTGATGAGTGGTCTTATTTTGGCAAATTTATCAGATTTATCCAACTTAGTGTTGTCTGATAAGTGAATAAACCGTTTGATTGCTTCAAATCTAGACCTTGAAAGAGCTTTCTTCACAATTGACACTCCAAATGTAGGTTGATTTGACCAATACAATTTCCATTGAGGAAGTGTATGATATCCACTGAGGAACAGGATACCCAAGAACCTCTTCAATTCATGCAGCTTGCATTGAAGCTGTACATTATTTTGTGCCGCATATTTGTTACTATAGGCTAGTATCATCTCCGTAACTTTGTCCGTAAGGAAAAGAGAAAACAACTGAAAAGGCGATTTACCACCTACAACAATTACAATGATAAAGCATTTAAGCATATTTTATACTTGCATTAGCGTAATACTCGGATAACGTACCCAATAGCTGTGACAATGCTTCAATGCTGGTTGCTTCAATATCCACTGGTTGATTAGAAAACTCGAAGATACGTTTTCCCCATATAGGACTTCCATATTCTGCCAAAGATTTAAATTTTTTTGCAGGTGGTTCGAACTTGGCCTCCAACACTGGTTCATCATCTTCGACAGCATATTCGAGCTCCAAAGTCCCAGCAATATCAATTGAGAGGGGCGCATTACTTTCAATAACGTCATCATCCATATTCTCTAAATCACTGGCATTATCGACTTCTGGAGGTATATATACAACATCCACCTGTTCCGATCTGTGGACCTGTTTGATCACATCATCTTCTTCATCGGAAGAATATAGCAAGGCCATAATCTCCTCCATTTTCATTGCTTTTTGTCGTAACATATCTACAGCGCAAACGAAGTTCATGTTTGGTACTATACCCTAATAAATTTGCATGCACTAGATACTTACTTGTTTTGTACGTATTTTCACTAATTATTCACTTTGTTTTAATATTATAACTTATTTGTTTGACTGAATCGGCATGAATCACCACAAAAATGCGGAAAACAAATAATAAACAATAACGGGATACTTCAAATTGTATCGAAGTTATTCATGGCATACTTGTTCTGAAATATAAATTTTTTTTACATATTGGCCCGTTGGGTAGAAAACTACCCATCAATTTTTGAACGTTTATTTTTCAGGCCTGAGACATGGTACGAATAAAGTTAATATACAAGTGTTTAGTACAACGTATCGACATCATGGAATAAGCAGTATTTAAATGTTTATCTTTTTTAAAATATTTTTATTTTTTTTTTTATAAATTGCTTTTTCAAAGCCTAAAATGTAGGCCCCAATCTTAGTGTTAAAAGAGAAGGGTGTGGGGAGGGGAGAGTGAAAAAAAGGTAGTTAACACTACTAATATTATATACAAAAAGAAACATTTCGAAAGCCGTTGTAAATCCTCTGTGAAAAAAATCATAAAGTTCTGGGTAGAAAACTACCCACTCGGGCCAAAATGGGTTAAGCTTGTAATGATATGTGACAGTGTTACAAAATATATGATCGATTTGAGTTCCGGATCAAATTCAGGCGGCTTACCATTACGAGAACTCTATGTGACAAAGCGAACCAAATCTTTGTATATGTATATGGATCAAACTTGAACATTACCACCGACAACTGGTTGACATCAGTGCCGCTAGCAAGCGTAACTTCAAAATTTCTGACCAGAACCATCTGAAATAGGTAAAAGATGCACCAAGTTCAAACACAATATTGATGGGTGTCACTCTTGCATTTAAAATTAAAATAAAATATCGATTTTCTTTTTAACAGTTAATATGTTATATTAACTATTCATATTAATAACAAATGTTCATGAAGTTCACTGTTCTTTTATTTTTTAATCAACTTTTTTTAAACATTAATTTATTTTGAGGTACCCATAGAAAAGTCTGAATTATACCCGATTTTATTTTTGTTTTTTTATATTTTTCATAGCGGTAAATAAATAAGTTCTTATAAAACTAAAAAAAATACTTGTATCTTGAAATAATTTCAAAAGAAATAAAAATTAATATTCCATCGTCTAATCAACGGTTAGTAATTATGTACTATGAAATAAGATTAGTAATCTAGGGTTAAAACAATTCTGAGAAAAAAAGCCGTACCCACACATTTTTTTAATATTTATTGGTGCAGTTCAATGACAGATACTGGGATGTGTGCATCCGACAATTCCTGTTTTGAACTTATTTCATTCTGAGTGCGGTAAATGCGGATAGTCCCACCAACTTTCCTGTTCACCCTCACAGTTCACTCACCAATCCCACCCACACGCTCATAAGACGATGAATATTTGCATTCGGTTTGTTTATTTTATAAAATTGGAAAGTTGGTCTCCGAGCTCCGACTCCTACAGGGAGTTTAACCAAATGTGAGATGTGGGCTCAAGTCACATATTTTCACAAAGTGAAAGCAAAGACAAACAGTATGTACGAGTATAGCTGGGGCTGTATTGTACTTCCTTGTCGGGACGAAAACTCGTACGTTTCTGTCGTCCCGGAGGAAAGGTTCAGTGTGAGAATATTAAGTTTTCCTTCTATTTGGGGGGGAAGTCAACTTTGTTTATTTGTAAATCGAAAAAAAAAGAACGTAATAATTTATAATAGTGTCTTGGATGTCTGTACACATACTTCCAACAAGACTGTAGCTACATATGTATGTAGGTAGGTATATGTAGGTGGTTATTAATTAATTTTGAGTTGGCAACTTTTTTACCTACACTCTGATGTTTAGAAATAGTATACGGAACCATGTACTCGTCCATAAGAAATGACAGCTAGGGAGTCATTTTCAAAATAGCAATTCTTAGTGAAATTGGTTGGGAGCTCTGTTGTGATTCATTGTTGGCCGAAGAATGAATTATGTGTAGGTTACGCTTTATTTTCGTACCAACAATTATTCAATTATAATTTCTAGTGTATTAAACTTAGAGCAACCAAAGTAGACTCATTTCATAGATAATTGAATAATAGTTTAAAACAGTTAAAAACGATTACCATTTGTATTTTCGTTTTCGAGATATTGGTATTCAAACGAAGATTTTTTTTGATTTTTTTAACCAATTTTTATGAAAATTGCATTTATCTCGGGAAAGTGTGCTTATATTTTTTTTTTACTATTATTATTTTGATGCGCCATAATGTCACCTACAAATTCACCGTAGAAAGTTTTTAACTATTGCTTACAGCAGGGGTGGCCAAACTTTTCAGCAGGTGGGCCAAATTTCAGGAAAAATATTTTCTGCCGGGCCACGTACCAAGTTTATTTTTTGTAAATTAAAGTAACCAAGCAAGCGTGCTACATGTTCGAGCAAATCGTCGTTTCCCAGTAGATGAGATAGTGGTCGAACGTTTGCCTGGTTTAATGTACTAATAGCCCAGTCGAATTAGATCAAAAGAGGGGCTGACGCGGAAAATTTTTTTCAATTTTTCCCTAGGAGCGATATTTTTCGATATAGACCCGAAAAGAGATGGGGGTGAATTTTTGTTTATTGAAGAACTCGTTTATTTTCAGTGAGCCAGTGAGCCCCCCCAACGAGTTCCGAAGTTCCGAATTGCTGCGCGGAATTTTTTCCGTGTTCAAAAACATAGCGTGTCAAATTCTAATTCGACTGGGCTATAAATTGCATAATGTATTTATTATAAAAAAAAAATAAAACAACTGAGAATCAAATAATTTAAAAATATTTAAAATTGAGACAGAGCAGAACTAAATGCATCAAAATTGATCTCGACTGATGTTGTCGCTATACGCAAACACTTTTCCAAATGAACATCAGTAATTCGCGTTCTCACTTGTGATTTGATGTACTTCATGCATTTAAAAATCTGTTCACACGCATAAGTGTTTCCAAATAGCGAAAAAGAGCATGTTTGTAAAACGCAGGAATTTTTTTTTGTAGAACTCTTCCAAGCGATGAATTTTTCCAAAAATGCGGGATATTTTAAAATATTTATTTTATTTTTTTTTTGAATACAAGATTTTTTCCAAGAATACGAGATATTTCAAAATTTCTCTTAGCTATAATTTAAAAATATATGATACAAATGACTCATGATGTAATGTTCTTTTGGTGAAATGTACAATGAAGTTAACATTTAGATTCATTTAACTTAGCTCCGCGGACCAGAACATAACTCCCGGCGGACCGCAGCTTTGTAATTAAATTAACCTTATACCGGCCAAACTGAAATATGTAGGTAAAAACTTTTTACGGTGAATTTATTGAATTTTTTACGGTCTACTTTGGTTGCTCTATGTTTAATACACTAGAAATTATAATTGAATAATTGGTAATAATAATTTTCCATGAAAGAACGTTTTTAAACACCTTTTAGCTCAGCGGGAGATAGACCGGGATGTCTACGATTTTTTTCATAGTATGAACTAATGAATCAGATCCGAAAATGTCTGTAACTCAAACCGGAACACCCTGTATAATACAATATTTTGTTTTCTCTTACCTGCACGATGTTATTTTTACATGCATATGTATTTCATTGCTAGTTTTTTTAGGTCAGTTTGTTTCACACTTTTTTTCTCCTAATCAATATTCAATACCTATAACTTTGCTGAAGACAGGTTCCGTACGGTTAATAAATAAAAGTAAATTGTTAACTGCCAGTGGCGATTTCTCTCAGTTGGCTAGGTTGGCGGCGCCAATGAAACGAATAACGAACTTGAGTAATTATGAAGAGTAGGGAGTAGCTCATGAGTAGAGTACTAGAATTACATATTTTCAAATAAATTTTTCTTGCATGCAATACAAAACTCCCATGCAAAACATATCCCTTGAAATATGGTATGGCTCAAAAATTTGCGCCAACCAATCCTATCTATATATATACCATAGAAGCCGTGTTTTATTGAGAACTTATAAATAGTGAAGTGAAAAATTCCCAATAAAACGATCCGCAGTTGCCTGGTTTTTATATTTAAAATGTGGTACTATGTTTTTGCTCACGGTGACATTAGATGTCAAAACAATTCAATTTAATTTTCAATTTCTTTCGCCGACTGTGTTAAATTCCTCGATTCTTGCTGCATAAAAATCCACAAGACTCCGTTTCTTCCTTAGTCCAATGCCAACATCTATTAGATACAATTGCTAAAATCGAAATTCAATATTTTTTTACTTATGCCTATATTTACCTTTTTTCTTGATTTGACATTTTGCGATAAGCACATTAAAATATTTACATGTCTCGAAATGAAGTGAGTTTGTTCGTAAAGTATGACCGATGATGGTTTGAAAATTTATTAAAAATCTTTAAATGTCGTTTGATTTAATTTATATTGAAAACCTTTAAAAACATAAGGTCCGTTTCCGTACGCTCCCAAAACTACAAAAATCTACGAAAAATAACGAAAAACAATGAGAAACCGTTCGCGTACGCAAAAATTTCATAGGTTTTCGAAGAAGAGAGAAGGTACTAAAATCTGTCAAATCACATATATTTTTAATTTTTTCGCTTTTAATGCCCAAAACACACGTGCAGAAATTCTGTATGCAGTACTGCGCGCAGCACTGCAGGTTAAACAGACGTGCAGAAATTATTTGATGTGCAGAGAATCGGCTACTGTCACTTACTACTACTGATTTAAAATCACAAATTGTTTTTGCAAAAATTATTTTAATGTGATTTAAGAAAAATGGATAGTTCTACAATATAAAAAAAAAAACAGAAACTGGCATTGCTTTTATGTGTGTATCAGTCCTATTTGAAATACATTTTATTTTACAAATTCCATTCATCTTCCATTTTGAAATATAAATAAACAATGAAGCTTCAAACATCGGTCAAACTAAATACCTCAAACTATTTTTTTTTTCTTTTGTGTTGTGTCAACATTTTTTTTTTCGTAATTTTTGTGTCTGAGAGAATTTCACCCACACTCTTCGTAAATTGACAGATAACACATATTAAGTGCAAAAAGTATGCGAACGGACCTATAAACTTACAGGAAAATTGATAAAGTTATAATAGCAAGAGGATTTTTTTAGGTCAGGAATATAGTGATTATAATTTACGATTGCATTAAGTTATTTGGTGGTCTGTTGCACTGAGCTTATTGAAATTAGCTTCACTCTACGAACAAAGCCTAAATATGACTGAAAGCGTACCAACTTACATGAATAAAACAGTCGAACGTGCAATCGAACCCGAAATCAAACTTAAAGGGACCTTCTGGTCTAGTGCCATTGAATTTGACGAATTTTTAGGATTTTTTTTTTTTAATGAAAATAATGGGCAATATTGTTTAAACTTTTAAGATACATTTTACTACATTAACAATATCCAAAAATATTAAAAAAAAAAAATAATAATAATTTTAATTGGTGTTACAGTTGCCATCTTTGAAAAATGGGTCTTGCTGGTGTGTCATTTTTTGCCTCTTCCGCTGATCGAAAACAAAAAAAAAAAAAGCATTTTAATTAGCATGAGTGTGGTTACGCAGGAACTAGAATGAATAAAATTAAATAAAAATTGTCAAAACGGCACGTTGTTGAAATTTACGTTTCGAAAAAAATACTGTTTTTCATTACTTTTTGTATGTAAAAAGTAGGAAGTACTCAACGTAATAGTAATAGTTCCGACGATAAGCACTGGTTTACTGAATAACATAGTAAAATTTGAGACAAATCGGTCAAGTAGTTTTTTATTGTTGTCTCACACCGTGCAGAAAAATATAGTTTCAAGACAAATGAGTTTAAATTTTACCTGCTGCTTTTACCCGCTTCTGCGCTGACTTGCTAAATAGGCTGTAGAAGTCAAAATACTGGAAGTATTAATACGAAAATTTAACAGTATACTTTTAAAAGCCTATACAGTGTATCAAAGTGAAAGTCATACAGTACTATTAGATCACTTTATTTTGTTTGTATACAAAGTTAAAGACAGATTTTGGATAACTTAGAAATCACAAATAATAAAATAAGACATTAGCTTATAAAAAATAAAAAAATAAACTTAATTCAATTACAAAATACAAAGAAATAGCAAAATATTCAATCCTAGTCCAGAAAACACATCAAAATGAAACTCATACACACTGATTTAAACATTAATAATATTTATAAATAATGAAAATACCTTGTATTAAAATTTTGTAGGATAGCCTTACGACTTGCTTAAGAGCTTTTAAACAATTTGGGATAGATCTTACCATTTTTTTTACAAAACGCCTGAGAGATATTTACCATTCCTATTGCAAGGTATTTTTTAAACCATTTCGGTTGAATATTCTATGATTTCATATTCCAACGTCTAGCTGGATCCATTAGTTTTCAATAACATTAAAGTCACGAGATCGTGGCGGTGTTTCGATCACTTTTGAAAGGTTAAATAGTAACCACATCCACACTTTATGAGCTTTATGTTATGGATCATTATCCTGGTAGTACTTAGATTTTGAAAGAATCCCAAGCTATTCGGCATTAGATCTTAAATTTTAAAATGTCTAGGTAAACGTTTTAGTCCATTCAATCAATTCAATCCATCCCATCAATAAATAGTAATTACCCTACTTCAGCTGCGGACATAGACATAGACGGTAACGCTTTCGCCACCTTGTTTGACTTTTAGGCATAGATTGATGGTTTAAGTTCCTCATTCGGTTTGCTCCATACCGTTACTTTCTTAGTTTATGATGGTGTATTATAAGTCATCTTTCTACCTCAAATGATTGCCCTCTTTGTCGACCCATAACCAAAAAAAATTGGCCTTGTACTTTAAAAACTAGTTCGTTACGATGACCAACCTCACCTCAATGTAAAAATGTTACTGTTAAATACGTTTTTCTCGAAAACAAACATGTTTAAATGTGTTACAACTGAGGTGTATGAGTTTTATTTTGATATAATTTAGGGAATACTTTTATAAAATATGATTTGATGCATATCGCAAGTGCTGATCTGAACTATTTTTTCTATAATAATATTCATAATTAAAAAATCCTTGGACTTGTGTAGTTAAAATTGTGAAAATTTGAATATTAGACTAAAATTTTACCGGAAACGTTTTTCGAAAGAGGGTGTATGAGTTTCACTTTGATATATCAAGAAAAGAAAAAATTAATTTTTTGAAAAATCTAGACCAGAAGGTCCCCTTAAACATTTATAGACACTTGACTTCGGCTGCGGATGTTATTGAAAGTGAAGCGCAGTGGGTTGTTTTGTTGTATGTGTATTATTTGATGACCTGACAATATTTCCAATACGGCTTCGCAACGTTTTTGCAATCTTCTCATTGATCTAACCAATTGAAACATTCGAGACATGCTGGGTGAAATTTCTGAATTCTTTTTGTACTAAATTTGTCACAATTTTCTCGTTACCGTCATCGTTATTATCGCCATCAAGACCTAGCACTTTACTAGTACTGCATGCTGGACTTTTAGTAAGTAAACCTGCCATTGATTCACTTTTAATTTCCTGAACATTCTTTGATGAGCTCGGAGATTCTGGTTTCTGTGATCTTATAACAAACTTGCATAGTATTAACATAAATTAAATCAATTTGATTCAATAAAGAGTCTGGTTAAGTAGGTAACGACAGCACTGATACAGAAGTCTGCAGATATTTATGATTGTAACGGTTTTACTGATCTTTATATCGTCGGCAAATATACCTATGGACACCGTAGCGCAAGTGGTTAGTGCGTCGGACTACTGAGCCAGCGGTTTGGGTTCGAATCCCGCCGCAAACACCTAAAAGTTTTTCACAGTGCCCACCGCTTTCGAATGTCTGACAAGCATCAAAGAGTATCATTTGTCACGATTGAGCTTCTCAACTCGCCGTTCGGAGTCGGCAAAAAAAACTGTAGGTCCCTTCCATTCGTGCAAAAATATAACACGGCACAAATGGTTGCGAGAAGCAGGCCCGGGTTCACCTCGAGCTGTAGCGCCAACTAAGTAAGTAAGTATCATTCAACATCTCAAAATTTACCAAAGCAATGTTGATAAAGTCTTCAGAAACATTTTGAATATGAAGTTATGTATTACATATGTTCATATATAGCTATTCAAACTTTGGTAATATTGGTGAGCCAAAATAAATAAGTAATTAAATTATATTTGTATATTAAATTCAGTTGTCTGTGTTTAATGATGTATGTGTAGTGTATGATATCTTTCTTCTGTCCGTCCTTTTCGCTCTTCGCTCTCTCGCAATCTGTATCTCACCGTATTTATCACATTTTTTCATTAAATTATATGACCAATAATATATACACCATTTTTAAAAAAAAAGTTTCACTTGTACAGCATGTGACTGACACACACACTTTTTTAAGTTCACATATTTTTAGTGATGAAAATAAGTTTAATCTTGATGGACCAGTGGGCTTTAATAGATAGTGGCACGATTAACTGATGGAACCAAGGTTTTTATCGAAGAGGAATGTCGGCGTCCTGCGCTCGCAGATTGATGAAGTGGTACGGTCTCCGAATTGTAATCTGAATCTGATAGAAAATCTTTGGGGAACTCCTAGAATGAGCTATGGATGTATGGAACCCCTTAGAAGATTCCATATTAAGAAAACTAGTTGAAAGTATGACCAAAAAGATGTCCAATATAATTGAAAACCGGGGTCATAAAATCCCAAACTTATTTCTATAAAAACAAATAGCAAAATAAAAAAAAATATTAGAAAAATTTAATGTGTATATACCTACTTCTGCAAACTAGACAAAGCTATTTTTTATTTCTGAAAATTCGAAAAGAAAATACCGGTGATTTTTTTATTTTCGTTACTTGTGTATTGATGCTATAAAATAAATCATATACAGAGAACGCACTAATACTAAGTTTGGTTACGCGCGACGGCGAAAAATTTGCCCATACTGAGAGCTAAGAGAGCTTACACATCAAAAAAAGGGGGGTCTGTATCCATTTAGACCTAGAGTTTCATGTAAAAGGCATTTTGCTAATTTGTAATGGTTCCGTACTTTCTTATCGGTACGGAACAGAAAAGAATGAAACAATCATTGGATTCCGTTTCAAAAGCACCGAAATAGATCCATATAGCAACCTTGGCTGGAACTTTCACTTTCACTCAGTGCAATGTCAGCAGTGTTAATTTATGAAGATATGATCTTTTTTGCAAAATAAATTCATGCATCCATTCGGCAAGCTTACAACACAGATAATGTTTGCTAGTTTTCAATTTTTGTTTTGTGCCTAGAAAACGCTGAAATTGTACGAAACTAGAAAACTGGTACCAATTGGGACTAACCATTGTTGTCGAAAACATCTATCATATTCATATACATACATATGTACTTTCGGATTGGGAATAACAATTTCACCAGAACAATCTTATTTATACGAACCAAATTAAATTATGCACCCATTGTGTTTTATTCTCTGTTTCTAAAGAGCACTTATTTACCACCAGCTCTATTTTTGGCAAAAGTCATTCAATAAATTATTTAGACAAAGATTGTAACCCCAACTGCATCGTTGCGCATACCCACAAGAAGACTTTAATATAATATTACGCTTCTTTCGACTTTCATTCTATCGCCAGCCTACAAGTAGACACTTGAGTTCCATTTACAATGTCCAACTATATATGTATTTGTGTGTCTGTGGTTCCATCACTCCGTCATGTCTCGTTTATCATTTATATTTTCATATTCAAAATGACTAGATACTTACCTTTGAAATTTTTTTCAACCTCCGTTTATTTTACGTTGGCGTAGCTCTGAAGCCTTGCAGTATAGCTGTTGTCTTCGCGCTGTGGGATTAATATTTGCTGAACATTAAAAGCAGCTCACAGTTAAGTCTGTCCAGAGAACAACAGACAATAGGTGAACTTCACTGCCAAACAACAACAACGAAAACGATGAACATAATGAAAAGAACTATACTCGCGTATACGAACAAAGTAGATTTTCCATTTTTAATCTCTGCACATTTATTATCCTTAGTACTTAATTAAGTTCCACTTCTCAGGCACCATCTATAGAGACCATTACATAGGCCGATAGACTGGAGTTTTACCTCTTTTCTTGCGGATAAGCATGCGATAAACAGCCTCATTTACTTATTAACATATAAAATGAAGCACATCCACCAGAGCTTAGATAATCCTTGATGTTTTGGAATTTGATACCGCGCTTCAATGGCTTTCGGAACCCTAGTCTTAATCTTACTATATATATAGTACATACATACCTCTGCTCATCATCATCATCAATGCAAAAGAAGAAGCTCCAATCAAAATTAAGTATCTAATTAGATGCCAAGAGGTTTGAAGCTCTGAGGCCATTTAAGAGAAAAGAATTAGCAAGAAAAAAAAATTATTTATATTTTAATTAAGAGTTAACACAAAAAGGAATCGCGTTGAACGAAAGGTATTGGTAAAGGTAACCTCTTGGGATATTTAACACTTTGTCATCGATATCAAAGGCATGGGAAAGTTGGTAGTGGGCATACGGCATACCTAACATGCCTTTGACTTGTAAGAAATAAATCGAAAAGTAACCAGAGACAGTGTAAGTATAGGTGTGAACTATTTATATAAATTTCATTGTAATGGAAAACAGGCTATTGTGATTCTTGATGTTTAAAGAGTATACTAAAAGTAGGTGAGACAAAAACATTTACAATATTTTGAAACTAATGGGAGCTAATCCCAAGCACTCAGAGAAGTAAGTTGGTCCATTTTAGAGAGTCTTGCAGTTAGGGCGATCGGTATTTAAAATTGGGAGATCCCCAATAAAATTGGGAGAGTGGGCACCGTAGCGCAAGTGGTTAGTGCGTCGGACTACTGAGCCAGCGGTCTTGGGTTCGAATCCCGCCGCAAACACCTAAAAGTTTTTCACAGTGCCCACCTCTTTCGAATGTCTGACAAGCATCAAAGAGTATCATTTGTCACGATTGAGCTTCTCAACTCGCCGTTCGGAGTCGGCAAAAAACTGTAGGTCCCTTTCATTCGTGCAAAAAATATAACACGCACACACAAATGGTTGCGAGGAGCAGGCCCAGGTTCACCTCGAGCTGTAGCGCCAACTAAGTAAGTAAGTAAGATCCCCAATATTATTCCCAATATTATTCATTAAGCCTTTTTTAGTTTCTAATACTGACTATGCGGCAAATTCAAAAAATCAAGCGCCAAAATCGTAAATTCAATGTCATCTTGTTTTAATAACCTCGTTGCAATGGTCTCTATTGCTCCCTGTGAAGGAGGTGATCCTGAAGACGTATTTACACCAAATAATGAGATTCTATTCGGGATTCAGAAGAAGCTCCTTGAAATACCTGGCTTTGCATATTCACAGAAAATGCTTAGTACCATTCAGCTAAAATGCACTTCCTCGCTTACTTACCAAAATTGTTACTAATTTCCAACTGCTTAAATTAACTCCATATAGCGAGCATCTTTGGTTTTTAGACAATGTTTGAGTGAACTAGTTCGATCTCATTCACATTCCATATTTTACAAAATCAGCGTGGCAAGACGTCCCGATTTTGGCGGGACGTCCCGATTTTTAGCCCAAAATTAAATGTCCCGTGCGGGATAGGCAAAGTCCCGGTTTAAATACATTTGTTCATTCCTCTCTTTCAACTTAATTCAGCATTCAATCCACTCAGAATAATCTTTACACAAATTGTCAAACATATACAGGCAAACGCTTTAATATTTCAGGTGAAAATATTTTCGCTAAACTCGAATTCATAAACCTGAAAAAAAAACGATAATTTTTGAAATGGTTGAGAATGCTGTATCTATATTAAACTTGTCAGGCGATGTTTTGGTAGATAATTTAATTTTATTTGTTGAAATCTAATTGGACTTAGTAGTGCAAACTTGTAAAGACACCACTGCACAGAAATGGCACCAGCTCTTTAAACATTTTCCCAAAAATGATTCCAAAAATGTTTAAAATATTATATTAAGTGTCTTAACTTTAAACTGCTTTCCCTAACGGGTCTTTTCCTAAATGAATTTCAAATGGTGGGATGCCAGATATAAATGTTTCATAAAGTTAATGAAAGATGAATTACTCATCCAATTCAATCTGGAGCTATTCTGTGTTTTCTATGATGTCTATCATTTTTGAATCTCAATCTCAAATCAAAGGACAAGTAAAAAAAAAAACTACTGCCTACTTATGTTTTTTTATGCCCCGCTTTCGACTTCCCGCTTTTTTGATCAAAAGGCCCGCTTTGCCCGAAAAACAATCTGGCAACGCTATTGCAATACTTCACACAACCAGAATTATAAATTAGTTCGTAGGGTAGGTTGGAGCAGATCCGACACAGTTTCTGTGGATTCCCTACAACTTTTTTAAAATGAATATTATATATACGTTTTTATTTATTGTTTATAAAAAGTACTTTTAAAAACTACTTCAAAAAGTCGACAGTGCCCCATGCGTAATGATGTACATTCGTCTTACTAGTGGGGCACTTTTGACACGAATTAATTGAACGTACGATTAAAAGAAATGATCAACGATTAATTCGACATTTGGCGTAAGTGACCCACATGGTTTCGTCGAAAGTGCCCCATGCTTTGTTCTTATAAAAAAAATGCGTGCTTCAAATGGCGGTCTAACTGAAACTTAACTTTTATTCTTTTCTTTTCTGTAAAATAGTTACATTAAAGGTTAACGAAAGTTTAATTCTAAACTTTAACAAGATTAACGAAAGTCATCGAATTATGGTAATTCAAAATAGTTAAATGGTTATTCAAGATAATTAACTGATAATTCTAAATAGGAAAAATATATTTGAATTATATTTGAGCCGGCGGCCTTGTTGTTCTTCAGTTTTTTAATAGCTGAGCCGACGTCTTCAAACTGGGAGGGTGGATGGGTTTTTCGTTGATTGAATGCGGATTCTCTTCCTGCCCTATCACTCTCACCACCTGATGCCCATTC
Source organism: Brachyopa scutellaris (assembly GCA_949775065.1). Lineage (NCBI taxonomy): Eukaryota > Metazoa > Arthropoda > Insecta > Diptera > Syrphidae > Brachyopa > Brachyopa scutellaris. The sequence goes on along the minus strand of OX459113.1, from coordinate 40,787,783 downwards.
AGTAGCTGCTGGAAGTGCTGCATAAACACATCTACTATTCCCTGCGCTTCGGTGACTAGGTGTCCTTCACTGCATCGAAAAGCCTGCGTTCCGGGCTTGAAGCCTGCTGCCAGTTGCTTGGCTTTACTAAAAAAACATCCGGATGTTGCTCCTATCGCCGTGGCCGTGGTGGTTAGTGCGTTGGACTACTACGCAATGCTGCCCGGTTTAATCCCAGCCTGGGTCTAATACCTAAAGAGTTTTTTCACGGTACCCTCTTTCAATGTCTGACAAGCATCAAAGAGTATCATTTGTCACGTATGAACTTCTAAACTCGCCGTTTGGAGTCGGCAGAAAACTGTAGGTCCCTTCCATTCGTGCAAAAATATAACTCGCAGACACAAATGGTTGCGAGAAGCAGGCCCAGGATCACCGCGAGCTGTAGCGCCAACTAAGTAAGTAAGCAAGTTGTTCCTATCGCGGGAATCTTCGATATCCTTGAGCTGGGAGACTGAGTGGGCCCTTTTCTTCTAACCCAGTATCTTCTTCTCCCTTCTTCTGGCTTGATACTCTTCTCTCGCTGTCCTTGTTTTACGTTGCAGCGCTTGCACGTGTGCATTTTCTGTCACGTTTTTCAGACGCACGCATTCATCATCATACCAAGGGCTCTTTTTGGGTGGTGGCTGGTAGCCTATTGTGGTCTCTGCTAACCCTTTGATGATGTCGCGATACTGGTTCCACAGATTGTTGGGGTTTGCGGATGGTGAATGCACAGCGGAGAGTCTCTCGCTCAGGCACTCTCTATAGGCTTTGTCTACTCCATTCGTGCTAAGGCTTCCAACGTTGAATTTCTTTTTCTGGGCATTTTGCGGCTTCTTCTCGTTGGATAGTCGAGCTCTGAATTTAGCTGCAACAAGATAATGGTCAGAGTCGACGTTTGCCCCTCTGAAGGTTTGCACATTCAGAGTGTTGGATGCGTGCCTCTCATCTGTTAGCACCATTTAGAGAGCGCCAGGTTTCTGTGTGGATTTGTTGACTTGGAAACCTACTGCTACTTATCACCGTATTACGAGCATTGAAGTCCATTGTATCTTCTGGATTGCGGTAATATCTGCCTTGTACTGCGTAAGGACAGATTCAAATTTTTGAATAGTACCTGGAGTGTGCAATGAACGCACGTTCCCCGACGGCACAACCCCCAACCTGGAGAGGTCCAGTACGATTTTTTGAAACCCCTAGGACGAGGGGCCGGCATTAAAAACCAATGTCAGTAACCCGCTTCGGGGGTGTGAGCGCTGCCGTTGGCCCAACGAGGGCTCATCCGCCACCAACTCTTTTCCAAGACCCTGACTAGTACATGGAAATCCTTATCGACCTGAGCTCCGAATATGTCGGAGTAGCTCAGATAAGGTTCTGTTTCTGTTCTGGAGTTCTAGCGCCACCGTTGGTTACGTCGAGGGAATTCATCCGCTGACGTGATTATAGTGCCGCTATTTTCTCTGAATCAGCACTCGCACTTATAAGTTTAGCAAGTCGTGCCCGGGTGGGCAGCGACCAGTATCCGATGGCTACCACTTGGAGCTAAAATAAGCACAATTGATGTGTAGTAACAGTTACAACACTGGGCTTTGCCAAGTTAAAGCCAGTCAGTGCCTACCCTATTGCTACAAAATCCAACCATTATGCAAATACGTATTCCAAATTTGAGTTTCAAAAAGCTCTGTGAGAAAGAGTACGATGAGCGAAAAGGCTATTTTATTTCTTTTACTGCCTACTGCCTTAGTGCCTAGCAGGGATGGTAAATGACATTTTTGAATTGTACTTAAAACAGTTTTAAGATTGTACTGAAATGGAGCCATTGAATTGAAAACTACACAAAAACAACGTTTTTTCTTACTTTTTTTTAAAAACCACTAATTGATAACTTCTGGAATTTTCTGACTTTGTTAACAACCTTATTTTACAATAAAAAAAACGTTTTCCCCCATGAAAAAAATGTTCATGACAGCTGTTATTGCTAAAATTACGTTGTCTACCTTCTTGTGTAGATTTCTACACATATGGAAACTTAGTGCATTTCATATAAAATTTCATTTGCATTGAATCTTTTTGCAAGTGAACAATGTTCGAATAGATATTGTGAATTCAATAGTAATAAAAAAGAACTATGTCGGGACCAAGATAGTTGGAAATGGAAGCATGTTTGAATGAAAGTGATGGTGATGATAGTGATATTTTTGGAGACAGAGGTGACGAATTTCTGCCAGAAGAAAATGTTTATGATAACGATGACTTACTATGTATATTGAGATGATAGAGATTCTGATGTTACAAAGGCAGCGAGTGAATCAAATGAAACATATGTATTATGTACATCAGTTGTTGAAGGTGAAAATATGGATGCATTGCTTGTTTCGAAAGATGGGATTGTGTGGCAACCACAACCAGTGGGGCATCAAACTAGAAGATTCGGAATGAAAATATGATTTCTCTTCGTCCTGAATATCAAAGATGCTTCTTTATTTTTCTTCCCACCACATATTGAAAGTATAACTTCGAAAGATTCTAATGTGTATTCCAAGCTAAATACGGTAAGGTTTTCAAACTAATCATTTCAAATATGTACATTGGAAGAAAAAACAAATGTACTGTATTGCAAAGTACAATGCATAACTCTGTTGAAATCGGATCTGGTGAGAAATTAATAAAAGAGTATTACAATAAAACAAAATGGTTGTTCAGATACACTGCCATTTCAGATTTCAAGTCAGTATTTTTTTTCATTCGATTTACAATTATATACATACATACCTAGGTGATGTAGCTACAGTTGCCAAAATGGTTCCTTGCTACAGCTGCAAAAGAAAAACAAATGGATGGCCAATGGCTGTATTTGCAAAATATGGTTCATATTTCTGATATGAATTCATTAATTATTTTCAAGGAAGTGAACTTGAATTGGCAATCAGCACGAAAAAAATAGCAATGCGAAGGAAAGTCAACTAAGAATTCACTTGCAAAACCACATATGGCAGGTAGAAGAAGAAGACAGGCATTATCAGCATCTTTGCTTGTAAAAGTTTCAGGAGAAAGTTTACCAGCACAATCTTTTTAGAGTATACTTCTGCATCATCTCCATTAAATCCATCAAAACGATCAAGACGCGTTCTACTATAAATAAAAGGCAGTACAAGATGTCACGTTTACAATAAAGAAAATTCCACCAAAAGTAATATATTATATAAGCCAATTAGTTGTTTTTGCACAAAAGCTGTTTGTAAAAACCAACATAACTGAAATGTTTCTAAAAAATGCATTCAAGAAAACTAATTTGAATCTATTTTCACTTGTTTCTTTAGAATAAAATTATAAAGACAATTTGTTTGGCTGATTTTAACAAAAAAAAAAATCAAATTCATGGAAAACACACTTAAATCCCATATGTGTAGAAAACTACACACAAGGGTAGACAACGTAATTTTTTTTGAGGATGAGATGAAGGTTAAGAATGAAATATGTACTTTCCTACTGGGACCTTATGGCAAAAAAATAAATCTTCTTTTCGTGATGGTAATCGTGACAAATATTAAGATTAAGTGCAAACAAATTGTAAGTATTTATATTTATGTAATTCGAATTGCTATACAGTATTTAGGAAAGATAGATGCTCTCAGAAAACCGGATTCGAACGAGGTGGAGGTGTTCTGATTGCGGTTCGATCTGGTCTATCTTGTAGGCTCATCGAACTGGCATCTGACTCTTTATCTTCTACTTCCAATGTGGACGTTGATCAATTAATTATTAATGTTACAATAGACAATAATTTAGAACTCTTTGTTATTTGTAGCTATATTCCACCTAGAAGCTCTCTAGACTTATACAACTTACATCTTAACAATTGTAATCTTATCATAGAAAATCGATCTAACTCACAGCATGTATTATATGCTGGAGATTTTAACTTAGGTGGCATCAAATGGACTTTTGATCCAGATGACAAATATTTAGTTCCTTTAAATATAACAAATGAGATTGAAGCATGTGTAGCCGATTTTTTCAGTCAGTTGGATTTTGTTCAAAGCAATAGCCATTCCAATGATCTCGATAGAATACTCGATCTTGTCTTTGTAGATAAAGAGCTAAACATAACGATTGAAAAGTCTGAGCTACCAATGCTTCAAAACTCCATTCACTATTGCGCTTTAGAGGCAAGTTTGAGCTTTTTGAGTTTTATAAAAAAAAGTAGTTTCATTAAGACAAAATACGTTTATTGCTATAAAAAAGCTGACTTTGATGCAATTAATGCCTATCTTTTTTCATTATCTTGGGTTGATATGTTGAATACATCTGATTTAAACGCTGCGTATAATTTATTCGAAACAAATCTTATTAGTACTATTGATCGCTTTGTACCAAAAAAGAAATCTATCTGCAATTCTAATCCAATTTGGTTCAATAAGAGGTTGTCTCATATTAAAAACAGTAAGAATAATGCCTATAAGATGTATAAATCTAATAAAACGGATCACAATTTGCGTAACACGTACTTAAACTTGCAACGTGAGTTCGATTTTCTTAACAAATTTTTATATCGTAACTACATTTTAATGACAGAGGCTAAAATCAAAAGTGATAGTAAACAATTTTGGAAATTTATTAATTCTAAGCGAAAAACTAGTGGGTTTCCAAGCTGTATGCACTACTTAAGTTCATCAACCAGCAACGTCTCAGAAATTTGCAATTTGTTTGCTAAATATTTTCAATCAGTATATGCTAATGATGATGCACCTTCTCAAGAATTACCCACTGTTCCTGAGATGTTTAGCATTGGCTCACTAAGGATCGATACAGTGGAAGTTGAGGAGGCCTTAAAAGAAATTGATTCATCCAAGTCGGAAGGGCCAGATGGGCTTTCCCCATTATTACTAAATAAATCAGCTATCTCCTTAGCTGAACCTTTAACGTATATTTTTAATTTATCTCTTGATTGTGGCCATTTCTTAAATCGATGGAAGGTCTCGTTCTTGTCTCCTATCTACAAGTCAGGTTTAAAACAGGAAATAACGAATTACAGACCAATTTGCAAAATCTCATGTATTCCCAAATTGTTTGAAAAAATCATTAGCAAAAAGATTTTCTTTATTGTTAGAGAACACATATCTATCTCTCAACACGGTTTCGTGTCTGGTAGGTCAACGACTACAAATCTCTCTGTTTTGATTAACTACGTAGTATCACAATTTGAAAGTAATTTACAAATTGACATTATTTTTACGGATTTTGCAAAAGCGTTCGATAGGGTAAACCACAAAATCCTGCTCCATAAGCTGGCATGCTTGGGCTTCCATTCCAATGTATGGAAATGGATACAGTCTTATTTGAGCGATCGAGTTCAAATTGTAAAAATAAATAATTACTTATCAGAACGTTTCCTTGTACCATCTGGTGTTCCGCAGGGTAGCCATATCGGACCACTATTATTTATACTATTTATAAATGATATCTCCTCAATTTTTAAATATTCTAACTGTCTGCTTTATGCCGACGACTTAAAAATTTATAGTAAAATTGCCTCTCACCAAGATTGCTTACATTTGCAAGAAGATTTATTAAAGCTGTCGCAATAGTGCGAATTCAATTCGCTGCATTTAAATTTATCCAAATGTAAAGTGATTACTTGCTGTAGGAAAACCGAATTCATTAGATATGAATACAACGTATCTGATGTAACTTTGCTTAGGGTCACCCAAATAAAAGATCTCGGTGTAATTCTAGATTCTAAATTAACATTTCACCTTCATCACGATTATGTAATTAGCAAAGCGAATTCGATGCTGGGATTTGTTAAAAGAAATACTCGCGAGTTTTCTGATATTTGTTCATTGAAATCCCTGTACTTCGCATTTGTTAGATCTGCCCTAGAGTACTGCTCAACAATTTGGAACCCGTTTTATAAAAACACTTCTGATAGAATTGAAAGAGTTCAACGTAAATTTACCAGATATGTGATCCTAAAACTCAACTGGAACTGTGAGACTCCCTCTTATAATACCAGATGTTTACTAATTGGCATTCATCATCTTTCACTACGCCGTAAATACTTCTCAATTATGTTTATTCGTGATATTTTAACTTTTCGTATAAAATGTCCACTTCTTTTAGAAAAATTATGTTTCCATATTCCCCCAAGAAATACTAGGTTACGGGTTCTATTTTATGAACATTTTCATCGCACCAATTATGGGTGCAATGAACCAATATCACGTTGCATCAAGGAGGCTAATTCCGTTTGCCAACTCTTGGATATGTTTAGTAATTGTTCTAGATTAGCATTTAAGCACATTATTCTATCTGTGTTAGAAAGTCATATTTAATTTAATTAATTTTTGTTAATTCTCACTGACATGTATAAACTTGTCTGTTTTATTATGTATGTATATGTATATCTAAAATGTATCTTAGTCTTAAGAGAAATTCTGATTGACAAATAAAGACAAATAAATAAATAAATAAATAAAATGAGAGTGCAATTCGTAACTGCTCTAGGGCATTCTATTTCTTTGAACACCTCATTTGTTAATATTCGTTAAAATAATGTTGTTTCGTTATCTCTTTACTCATTTGTACCATTTCAAAAGTCGTATTACGGATGAATTCAGTTGATAGCATTCGGTCAGTATTGGAATCATTGAAATAGGTGCAGAAGTAAACTCTCAGAAGGAATCACAAGTTTGTGCGCTAGCTATTAAAACCTTAAACCCTGATGTATATATACATATAGGTCAATGCTGAATACAATTAAGCAAACCATTACTTGCTGATCTCTCTCTCTCCTGGGGTTTAGGACGATGCTCATAGTAAACTTTCGTGAATATTTCTAAAACTACGAAACTTATGATGATGTCATTCAAGGCAATCTCAGTTATTCAAATGTGCATGTGCGGTACAGGCGTTCCAAGACTAAAATCAGGTGTGGCAGGTGTCTAAACTCCCTTTGCGGCGAACAAAGCCGGACTGTGCGCCAGGAGTGCCTCGATTTGGACTTTAGGTTATTTTAAACATTCAACAAAGCGTTTAATTTCAATAAAAAATTATTTTAATTAAAATGTTTTTTAATCTTTGAAATAAGAAGATAAATATGTTGGGGTCCTCTTGACCTCAGGGTAGTTACAGTGTTTCTCCACGGATGTGTAGGGTTTAAGATAAGGGTTGATCATATAGATAATATACAAAAGAAACCCACATTCAACATAAAGAAAAACTAGCACGTCGATAAATTAATTTTTTCCAGTAGATACTCTACTGAAACTCAAAACAGAAAGCTAGACAAAAACAAAACGGGCAACACAAAAGATTATTTTTATTCGGATGTTCGCCCTTTTGTTTTTGCAGAAACTTTGCTACATACCGTTTTCTAACTGTATTTTGGAAAAATCTTGAGCCGAAAATATTTCTTCCCAGAGTTCAAAAATCAGGCACTGAAGTGCTAACTTCAGTTATGACACAATTTTAAAATTGTTCGTATGTAAATTGTTTTGGAAGAACAACCTAACCAAAATATTATGGTTCGGAATAACGGCTTAACTTGAGATGGTATTCTAATAAATGGGTTATGTGATTTGGAATAACAGCTTAATTTGATTTAATATAATTTTTCAAATAGAGTACATTTTGGAATAACGACCTAACTCAAGTTAAGTCATCTTATTTTTCTTTGTTGTTGGCGGAATAAACGCTTATCTTAATGCAGGTCGTTGTTCCAAAATCAAAGTGAGTAATAAGGAAAGAGGCTAATGAGCGCATATACTATATATGGTAAAGTGAAACTTTAAACGCGATTATCTAGAATCCGTATTTTCAAAAACTGTTCGTGCTGTAACTTAAAAAGTTATTGATCGATTTGGCTGAAATTTTGTGATGCTTTTCTCTATGTCATTACCGAAAGGATAAATCTCAAGTTTTAAAGATTCCATTTAAATATTTTTGAGGATGAAAAATGTCGATAAAACAGTATACAATTTGGACATTTTATTAAAGCGCGTACCTAATTTTTGATTTTATACTTTTTAATGATTTCTTAGGTTTATCCTTCCCATGCATGTGTCAGAAATAGAAAATAATTTTTTTTTGGTAAAAAGATAAATAGAGAAAGACTGACAAATGCAGCACTTTTGGACCTCGCGTCACAGACACCTGAAGAGATATTGAACTGAGCCGCCATTTTGTGAAAAAAATAAAAAATTGTTTTTTATATTTTCATAGTTCGAATAAAATGATTTTACAACTTCAAAATGATTCAAATTTTTTATCACCTTTAAAAACACACTTAAAAAATGAGTTATTTTGAAACGTTCTAAAGGGATTGCCCCCCTTAAATGTGGCATACAATTCTAGTTTCAAACCGTATGGGAATGCCACGGCAGGTTACCTTTGGTAACAATTGTACCTCGCCTCACAAAAACACAGTAATTTTTATTTGGATTAACTGTCGCTTCGACTTTGACTTGTTCGGATGGTCTAAAGTGAAACCTGTTGCTGAATACACATATTATACATTACGTGTGACATGAGTACCTGCACACACTTATACAAACGAGTAGGTACGTAGTCAACTCTATATAATATGTATTTATATTCTTAAGAAGAACATTTCCCTTTACATAACTGTTATGATGGAAGAATCCTTTATCCCTAATTGAATGAGTTCTGTACGAGTAAATATGTGCTTTGGAAATTTTCGCTGAAACTAATTAACTTAATGCGAGATCAAAGCAAAGGTCTTCTCCACTGAATGAGTAAAATAAAAGTATTAATATTTTCTTAAGGAAACCCGTTTAATTGAATCGGTATAAAAGTCGTCTTAACGAAAATACTTCAAGTATCTTGCTATTATGGGTAAATGTGTTTCAATATTGTGTAAACGAACCTTGCTAGCTAATTAAATATAGTATCATTTCTATTGAATTTTTGTATATGTATGTATATTAAGCAAAAAGGAGCATGAAACAAAGAACGTATTTTAATGTTTTTGAATTTCAACATACATGTGTATATTCATATGTGCATGTTATTATTAAAGTCATAACCTAAATTTAGTAATGGCGGCTGACACATGTAGGTACATATGAACCAAGCAACCATAGGATTAATTATTATGCTCGTTATTATTTATGTTTCAACTGCATTTAAAATGTTTTATAGTCAACAGCTACCGCAATCGCTGCGAATGCATTTCAACTCCAATAAATATGTTGTAAAGTTTTTGTTCAAAAAGATGCAATAAATGTATAAAATATCAAACTTGAGTTGGAAAGTTATATCTTTGTTCCGAAAGTATTTTCTCTGTCTTTTTTTATCTTGTATCTGTCTCAAAACCTTCTTCGTGTTGGCTGGCAATCGTGCATTTATGTACTACAAACATCTGAATGTACATTTTTCATTGGTCAATTTAGCCATTCGCTATCTGGTCTGTTATTTATATTCCGCTATTATATTCTGCTAACTTTTTTGCGTTGATCATACGATCCACTGTTTTTTTGTCGTCGTTTTTCTGCAACAATTAATAACTAACAATGACCAATGAGAATGAAGAATTGCCTCAGGTTTCGAATCCTGAAGTTTTGATTGAATCACAGACAGTGAGTTCTTAAATGTTTTTTTTTTTACAGAAACTTGAAAAAAATGTTGTTACAAACACAGTATAGAGAAAATTAAGAAAAAAAAAAACAATATTACTTTTTTAACAAAGGGAATGGGGGGTCTTTGCTACAGATTATCGAACGGTTGTTATGCATTTCCAAGTTTTATATATAGAGAAAAAAAACGCACAGCACTTGCACAGAAAAAAAAAAATAAAAAGCCAAATAAAAAAATACAAAAAAATATAAAATAGTAGCTAGATTAAGATAGGTTAAGTAGTTGGAAGTTTTTATTATGAGGTACTTTTAAGCAAAAAATTCAAAAATGTTATTTTTGCTAATAGGCCAGTCAAATCTTACGTAAAGATTGTTTTTTTACGATTACAAGAGAACTATAAGGGTTACTGACCCCGGTTTGCACTTAAATGCAAGGTAATTATATGTGCTAAAACTTTATATCTCACAATTTTTCTCTAAGCATGAGCGGTTATGCCGATATTCGGCTGAAAGCATAAGCAAGACTCAATATTACAATATTTTTGAAAAATAAACCACTTTTTGAAAACTCATATCTCAAAAACTATTAAACATACGTAGCTGTGGGTAAATTGTCTTAAATTTAATCATCTCAAAATGATGGTGTCAACTATTGTCAAAAAAACCCATAGTTTTTGAATTAAACTGCAAAAAGTCAGAAAATATTGCAGTTTTTCACCTGTTGCGCAGGTAGCACAACTTTTGTTTGCTTTCAAAACGTAATTTAACACCCCCCTAAGGGGTCCAAATAACATACCAAAAATGCAGCTTTACATCACGTTTTGCGATTTTAATGTAGAATTTGACTGGCCTATAAGTTTTTTTCAAAATAAAATTTTCTTCGTAGCTTTCATATTGTTAGTTTAATTAAAATTCAATAGTATACCTTAGGTTACATCGAAAGACATACTACGTATAAGTATTAAGTTTAGCTTAGAGTGCCCGTGTGGGGCCAGTAAGTTTGAGTAAGAGAGTTAAGTGAGTTAAGCTAGTTTTATGCACTTTTGTCAAGCATGTAAGTTATAATTGAATTGAAAAATAAAAATGCATTAAAACATGAAAAAATGAGTGGTCATTTATTAGATCATCCGATCTTTGGTCATCGTAACTAGCATCTACTCACGCTGAACCGCGTTCAGAAAGTTTCTGGAATCGGTTCAGTAGAAGGATTTAGAAATTACCCCTTACATACATCTCTGCTGAAAAGGTAAACTATCTTAAGTCGACTTAAGTAAATTCTTAACAGTTTATTGCATTAAGTTCACCAATTAAATACGCGTAGTTGTATCTAATCCTCGTCCTTGTATCTATCTTGTAACCCGAGTTATAGAAAAACAATATCATCTTAAGTCGATAAAAATGCATATTAGCATTTGCTAAATTATCTTAAGTCCACATAAGATGATATACTACTTGTAAAAAAGCAATATATTTCAGTTAAGATGTTTTGGCCAAAATATAATTGGCATTTCGTGAAAAGCTAAAGCATCTTATGTCGATATAAGATTGTTTGCTCCGTGTAACTTACTAAAAATTGTGTACATAAGTCGACTTAAGATAAAATGCATGTGAAATGTGTATCAAATGTGTGAAAAAGTAAAATATCTTAAGTCTACTTAGGATAATATTCAAATTTTAAACAAAATATTTATCAGATTTATGTCGACATAAGATATTTTGCCAGGTGCATTTAGGCGAATCATTACTAAATTATAGCCAACTTAAGATGTTATTTCAGTGCAGTGCATATAGATTTTTAATACGTCTCAGGATTTATGTACAGCAAGGATTATTGTCGTGCATCTGCCATTCTTCGAATACTGAATGCTAAGAAAGACAGGAGGAAATAGGAAAAGATAACGGAAATTCCTGAAAGCATCTTATAGCGGGCCTATTAACATAACTTCAGCAAATAAGAAAGATCTGGTGGACATATTAAATTTAATAAATATTAATTTCCATAATTTTTATTTAAACTTGCCAACCGGAAATGGACTATGGGCCTGTAACACAACGTGACAAGGACTTGTAGGACAAGTGGATTTCGACAACCTGTACAAAATTGTGTAACTCAAAATGACAAGTCCGTGAACACTTCGACAATTGTCGAGAGGAAAGATGATAATTGTGAATTTATATTATTTCCCTATTTCTATAACAGAACACGACAAGTATCAAGAAACACTTGTAGAATTGTGATTCATTGAGGACAGGTGATTTGAATATTGTCAAAAGCTGACAAGTGCATTTTTTATGTAATATCTAAAAGCAGAATATAATAAGATAGAAATAAAATAATATTTAATTGAAAATGTACTTTTTTGATTCTGAGTTTGATAGTGATAAGAGGGAGCCTCGTCACAGGTTGAAAGTTTTTGAGCCAAGAATTAATTTTGATGTATGTTAGTGATCATCTGTTTATTGACACTTATTATTTATTGCTTGACACTTGTCGTAGAATGCCGGCAAGTCAAGGGAAATTAATTCTTTGGACAAGTGCAACGATCTGAGTTCTGTTACAGAATTAATTTATACTTGTCGGACAAGCATAGTTCGACAAGTGAATTTAGACTTGTGTTGCAGGCCCTGACTTAAAGGAAGAAACTGATGATGTAATTATTTTTATTTCTTCTTAAGTTAAAAGTGTAATTTTATTGAATATAATGCTATTTATTTTCTTTTGTAAGTTTTTATTAATGTTTCCTTAGAAGAAAAAAATTATTTTATGACCTAAAGTTTTGAATTTAAAAAGTACAAAACATCTTATGTTATTCTCATGTTACATTAAACAATGCACTGACATTTGCACTTCATCTTAAGTCGATTTAAGAACTGACATCGATTCTCTACAAAATTCGCTGAAGTATCTTATCTCAACTTAAGATTTCTTGAAGTGCGAAGACGCGAAAGGTAAATCATCTTTACTTGCATTTTGCTTAATATTTCGCTGATTTTTAAAATATAGTTTTGAAATGTGGCTACGAAAAAAGAAGATAAAATTTCGGTTCTAAAAAGCCCTTCCCTAAGAGTTAATAGTTAGAGGCTTTTTTCAAATTGCGTTTTTTGATGTTTTTTTACACTCCTGAAAAACTATGAAAATAGACTTAAGATAGTTTACCTTTTCAGCAGAGACATTATTACACAACAAATTAAAGTTTGTAAAATGCTCTTTCACATAACTGAAAGGTATGTTGTCACTGTCGATCCAAGACTCATTATTTTCAAGTCATAAGGAAGATAGTAGAATCACCTTTCATTTGATACTAAATTCATGTAGGGGAACCTGGGGACACTTGATCCCTTGGGAGACTTGATCACTGGCTATTATATCGATGTGGGAATGTTTTTGTTTTTACTGCTCACTGGCAACACACTATTTACCGTTGGTTAGAAGCGACAAATATTAATTTACAACTCGCGCGCAGATAGCAGTATTGTGGTGAAGTGTTTTTCTATTTTAGTTGTCCAATTGTTTTTTTATAAGTATTTTTACTGTTTTTTTTAACATAGGTGTTGATAATTAATACGAGTTATCTCTGAAAATAATCGAAAACGGGTTCATTTAGATAGGTCTTCGAAGGTTTGTTTTTAAAAATAATATCGAAACGTATTAGAAAAATGTTCAAAAGAAAATTATGACCCCAGGGTAGATTTGATCCCTATAATGTAGGGGAGACTTGTTCCCAAGATATTGTGCTTCAATAAGCACAATATTTCGCAGTTTTTCGAAAATATACGCTTATGATGAAAAGGTTTAAATTTGCGGGCAGAATCTATATGGAACATTGACGAGACTAGGCTAACTGCAGTCTATAAACCAAAGAGTGGTTGCTACCAAGGGGAAAAAACAAGTAAACAAAATGACGTCAGGTGAGCGCGGTGAACTGAAAACTGCATGCTGTGCTATACCTGAACGCGATGGCGAACTATCTTCCCCCTTTAAGATCTTCCTACATAAAAATTTGCAGGGCCGTATGCTGTATCCTCCCATAATTAAGTCTGCCCTAAGTCCGGATCAAGTCTCCCTGAATGGGGGATACTTGGTTATTTTGGATAGTTTTAGAAAAACGGCAAAAAATATATTTTATCTTACATACTTTCTTAATTAAACTGTACAATATGATAAACAATTAAATTGTTTATAATATCGTTAAAATAAAAAGGCAACTAATGTTTTACTTTTTAAGATATTTTACAAATTAAAAAGGGGGGATCAGGTGTCCCCAAGTTCCCCTACATATGTGTGTCTTACGGTTCTTCTGATATTATGATTTTATATGCATATAAACGGACAAAAATCATCAAAAGATCTATCCGCAATACAAAGTTCACACACAAAATCTCAAAATCCCCACATTCGATTTTCATAAAACTTTACACTTTTAATGGACTGAAGCTCAGCTCTATTTTGATACCAATTTCATTGATGTACGCTCTTGGCCCAAAAGTGCTACATCTCCTTTATTACGAAAAAACAACATTACCTATACCTACGTACTCTTTTTTTCATTCGTAAACCGTAAACGGTAATAGGATTTCTACATGCGAGATTTCTCGCACTAGTCCACTAGTTTAATTTAAATTCATTCAAATACATTAAGGTTGTCTACATCCGATTTCAAGCACATCTTTGACAACATTCGCCAATACAGTTCGTGTTTCCAGATGACATCGTTCGGTGAGCAAAAAGTCACTCGAAAAAATTTCATAACATAAACAATGTTCTCAATGGGTGTTGCGCCAAGCGCACCGGGTAACCACTAGTTTCAAATAAAATTCAAAATTATATTATTCAAAGTTTGGTCCATCGCTAGCCACTTCATTTTCCCATGTTTCGGGCAGGATATACGAAAATGTACCATGTCAAAAGAGCGGCTCATCTTTAAATGCAATCCACGAGTCGACCGATTTTTGCAATCTTAATCAGGGGCCTATAACACAGAACAACAAGTCAACAAGTCCACAAGTACTTGTTTAACTATACTTGTTCAACTTGTTCAATTGTTGGAAATAAAAATTTTCTTCGACTTGTTGAATTATTTCAACAAGTGAATCTTACGCGATGAGCTGGAGAATAAGCGAATATTGTTATCTTAAATAAGAGAAAACAATATTTTGCTTAGTGCTTTCTGTGGTTAACAAAAAATAATCAAAGCGATAAACGGCGAGAGCTATTTACATATATTAGCACAGTTTAAAAATGTAGTTTCTTAAGGAAAAGACTGAACGTACATTAGGGATGAGTTTTGGCAAAATTGTAGAAAATATGCCACAGTAAGTATTGATATTTGGAAAAATTTCTACATATAGTTTTGGACATGGAAATCCGGATAGTTGCGAAAAATGCTTTAATGAGTTGTATACTTGTATTATCTTGGGAAACCGCAGATAGTATTTTAGGACTTTAAATTAAAGGCCTTGATGACATGATTTTACTTCACTTTGATTCTAATAATCCGAAACCTTTACGGTAAGCAAAAAGAAGCTCTCGATAGTATAAAAAGCTCATGGCACGATAAACCAGGACAGTACTTTACACACATAGAACAGGACTAAACCACAGCTTTAAGTTCCTGCCGCACGGCACAATGTAAAACATTGCTGGGCTTCTGTATTTAAGTATTAACTACTATTGTATTAGGTATTTACTTGTGTTATCACATCGTTATAACATTTACATTCATACTTATGTCAGATTGCTGCTGTGTGCAAAGCAATGATTTCTGAGATTAACGTTAAACTTTGCCAGAACTTCCTCTTCCACTTCGCTCGTAACGAACATAATTTTAATTGTTAATATATTATGCATTTTCAAATATATTAGAGATAGAAAAAAGAACGTTCTTAGAAGGTAATAATAGACAGGAAAGCGTAAACTATTGCGTTACAACAAAAAAGCCAGAGCCATGCTAATATAAAACCAGAACTTCCGATACCCTGCTCAAGAATAGGGGCTCTTAATCAGTCTTAGTGGATATAATTACCGGGCAAATACCCCATTTCTTTTGTCACTTCCCAGCACTGTACATCACTCCTTCTAATATTCTGGGGAAGCATTTCCTTCAAGATTTAGAGAAAATCTTGTCCATATCCATATACTGCCTAGAATTTACAACAAAAACTGATTCATTATTTGAAGATGCATCAATGTTGATCAAAACGCCATCGTTCGCCCGCAAATTTCCGGCATTTTATCTTTCTCAGTCTTGTATAGTAAGGTGTACATTTTAAGGCCAACACTTGTTTTTGAAATTCGCCTTAATTTATTGCAGACTTTTTCTGACTTTATACTGACACCATGAACATCATTTATAACATGGTACTGAGATCCTGACCCAAAACATTGCAAGGCTATCAATATTTTCCCACTTTGCCTTCTGTTCGGCTAGCGAACGTTATTTGTAAACAAAGACTTTCAGTAAGATAAATCAACAACTTGTATTAGAAAACGATCAGACTCGATTTCGAAATTCTTCTTTCTTTAAAAATGTATTTATTTCTTTAATTCTCACTGTCCTTGTGCGATTCAGAATCAAGTAAAACATTTTGAAAATCAAAATATTATTAACTGAATAAATTTTAAAGGGCCCCCCGGTATTATCATTTGGTAATCGTTGGTCTATTACAAATGCTTAATTCTAATTTGTTAAATTCTAACAAGTCAGACACCGTTGGTTAGAATTTATCAACTATTCAACAAGTCACATTCTCTTTTTTTTCAAAACTTGTTGTTTCCAGTTACAGAAATAGTGGATTTATCAAATTTCCCACTTGTTAAAAGATTCCATAACAATTGTTCGAGTGCCCGCAGACTTGTGGTTACGTGTTACAGAAATTTTCAACAGTTGTTGAATTTCACTTGTTTAACAAGTACATGTTGTTCTATGTTATAGGCCCCTCAGGAGTTAACTTCTACTCAGACAGGTTTGCCTAAAGGCAATATCTCATTATGGTCAAACCAGGGGACTATAACACAGAACAACAAGTACTTGTTAAACAAGTGAAATTCAACAGCTGTTGAGAATTTCTTCAACACGTAACAACAAGTCTGCGGGTACTCCAACAATTGTTATGGAATCTTTTAACAAGTGGGAAATTTGATAAATCCACTATTTCTGTAACTGGAAACAACAAGTGTTGAAAAAAAGAGACTGTGACTTGTTGAAAAGTTGATAAATACTAACCGACGGTGTCTGACTTGTTAGAAGTTAACAGGTTAGAATTAAACATTTGTAATAGACCTTCGATTACCGAATGATAATACCGGGAGTCATTTAAAATTTATTCAGTTAATAGTAATTTGATTTTTAAAATGTTTTACTTGATTCTGAATCGCACAAGGACAGGAAAGAAGAATTTCGAAATCGAGTCTGATCGTTTTCCAATACAAGTTGTTGTTTTATCTTACTGAAAGTCTTTTTTACAAATAACGTTCGCTAGCCAATAAAAGCAAAACAGAAGGCAAAGTGAGAAAATATTGATAGCCTTGCATTGGTTTGGGTCAAGATCTAAGTACTGTGTTATTAATGACGTTCATGTTGTTAGAATAATGTCAGAAAAAATCTTGCAATAAATTAAGTCGAATTTCAGAAACAAGTGTGTTGGCCTTAAAATGTACACCTTAGTATACAAAACTGAGAAAGATAAAATGCCGGAAGTTTGCGGGGCGAACGATGGCGTTTTGATCAACATTGATGCATCTTCAAATAATGAATCAGTTTTCATTGTAAATTTTAGGCAGTATATGGACCAGTTTTTCTGTAAATCTTGAAGGAAATGCTTCCACAGATTATTAAAAGGAGTGTGGTACAGTGCTGGGAAGTGACAAAAGAAATGGGGTATGTGTCCGGTAATTATATTCACTAAGACTGATTAAGAGCCCCTATTCTTGAGCAGGATATCGGAAGTTCTGTTTTTATATTAGCAAGGCCCTGGCTTTTTCGTTGTAACGCAAGAGTTTATGCTTTCCTGTCTATTATTAGCTTCTAAGAGCGTTCTTTTTTCTATCTCTAATTTGAGAATGCATAATGGGATTCTGATTGTAGGATCAGCTTGATTCGAATCCAACGCTGAGACTTTTTAGGCGAGTTCGTGAGCCTTTTCGTTACCACACAGACCTGTGGAGATCGAGTGGAACAACGAATGAAATAAATATTTCCAATACAATTCACGTTCACTATTTTCTTCAAACTAAATCTTAACAATTAACCCATTTTAGCCTAACGTTACATAAATGTATTAAACCTGCAAACTTAAATAGAAAAGTCCGATCGAAATAAATACAAGTCCTTTTGTATAACGATAAAAAGATTATTTATTTGCTTCTTCCGAGCACAACCGTCTTCTTCCACTTCTACAAACTTAATGCCCGCCCAACCTTCGCGAGTTGCCATTGCTAAAATTATTTGCGGATTGACGTCGCATCGTTACCAGCGTAACATTCGGCCATCCTATTTTGGTGACGTCTCGGCACCTTACTGCATTGACTTGAGACAGCCGATTCGTCATCGACTGGTGATGTTATCTCTGCACTGCTAACCAATTCAGCGCCATCTTCTGGAAGACTCAACCATTTCCGCATCCGATCTGTAGAGAATACCGAGTGAAACTTCTTTTGAGACCGCTGCGCTCCCGGTATATCCTCAATAAGATATCGGTCATTCCCAAGAGAACGGACCACTAAGTACGGACCTCTCCAGCGAGCATCTAGCTTTCGGGATGTGCCAGTTGCCTGAAGATCACTTAAAACCAGCACCATATCACCACAAGAATATTGAGTAGGGCGCTTGCGTTTCCGATCAAAATGGAATTTCTGCCGCAACTGAGATTTATGGATATTATTCGCAGCCATCTCTCGTAGTGTCTTTAACGGCAAATCTTCTTCCTTAGAGCTCCAGTTGTGTAACGCCTGCATCACTTTGTTTTTAACTGATGATCGCGGATTGAATGCAAACAGAAGATCATGTGGTGTCATTTTTGTCGTCTCGTTCTTTGTTGCATTTAACGTCCATTGTATTGTCCCCAAGTACCAGTCCCAATCGACGTTATCAGCCCGTTGTGTCATTGCTCGAACTGCTTCAACAATCGTACGATTATAACGTTCGACTTGACCGTTAGCTCTTGGTGACGCGGTCGCATTTGTTATATGTACAACCAAATTATCTTTGCAGAATTCGTTGAATAATTTTGACGTAAACGCCGTACCTCTATCTGTTACGATTTTCGCCGGCAATCCAAAGTAACTGCTCATCTCCTCTAAGAATTTTACGACGTATCTCGACTCAGTTGATTTCACTGCTTTCATTCGCACGTACTTGGTAAATCCATCGACCATAACCAATATGTACAGGTTTCCAGATTTACTTTTTACGAATGGGCCAACGTGATCCATGTGAATGATTTGGAACGGAACTGGATCTCGTGGAATTGGATGTAGGGATCCCTCCTTTTTCCCGTAACTGCCTTTGGAATAAGCACATTCGATGCAAGAATCTATGTATTTCTTAGTAAAATCCCTCGTCCTCGGAAACCAAAAATGCTTCTGCAAAATCTCGAGTGTTTTCGCTAATCCAAAGTGTCCTAGATCGTCGTGACAACTTCTAACCAAGCGATATCTAAGTGACTCCGGTACGTACCATCGCAATCTATCACCCACCTTACGGAATAATCGTCCTTCTCGAACAACATAGTCGGTATGTAATTGCCTTTCATCCAAACCAACCGGAGACCGCTTAAGAATTTCGCAGATATTCCTAGTCTTTTCATCTAACCTTTGTAACGAAGTCAACCAGTCCTCTCTATCGATATTGATGCTTAAAATTTTTATTTCCGCACCCTCCTCACAGTCTGGAAGATTCCTACTGAGGCTATCTACATGAGACATTTGGGTTCCTGCTCGATGAATAAACTTTATGTTAAACTCCTGAAACTTTAACATCCAGCGAGCGATCCGACTAGTCATCGTTGTCTTGTTGTTTAACGTTACAATTGCCCTACAGTCCGTTACTACGGTGAAAGATTTTCCCAAAAGATAGATACGAAACCGGTTAGTGCTCTCCACAATTGCCAATAGTTCCAGTTCGTAGCTGTGCCATTTCCGTTCGCACTCAGTTGTCCGCCTACTAAAGTAGCTAACTACACGTAACTGTTGCCTAATTCCCGTTGACATAACATTCCCGCGATTCCGACTGCACTGGCATCGGTATGAAGTTCATGCTCACTCGATGGATCGTACATCGTCAATATAGGCTCAGTGCTTAGCCGGCGTTTCAACTCATTGAAAGCTTCTTCCTGTTCGACGTTCCACTGAAACTGTGCATCCTTTCTCAATAAACTATTTAAGGGACCAGCTATTTCCGCATAGTTTTTAACAAATTTTCTAAAATATCCGGAAAGACCAAGAAATTGCCTTACCTGACGAACTGTACTCGGCGTTGGAAAATTTATAATGGCAAGAGTTTTCTTAGTTCCAGGTTTAACCCCCTCTTCTGATAGCTGGTGACCTAAATACTCGACTTTCGTTTTGAGAAATTCACACTTCGAAAGCTTCAAAGTCAACCCGCTCCCTTGTAGATTTTCCAGGAAAATACGAAGCTTCATTAGACCTTCATCAATTGTTCTGCTAGGAATTATGACATCATCAAGGAAGACCAGTACATCGTGGATCTGAATGTCAGTGATCAGCTTGTCCATCATTGCCTGAAAAACCGATGGCGCATTCACCAAACCGAATGGCATTCTACAGAATTCCAACTGCATGTTATGGATCTGAAACGCTAGTAGATGCCTCGACTTCTCAGCAACCGGAATTTGGTAGTAGCCCGAATTCAAATCTACGATGGTGAAGAAAGTGTATCCCCCAGCCTATTCAGCTGCTCCTCAACAACTGGCATTGGATACTTTTCCTTGATGGTGACAGAGTTTAAATGCCGAAAATCTATACACATCCTCAATGTACCATCTTTTTTTGGAACAACTACTATAGGAGAGGTAAAATTAGAATTTGACTTACGTACAACGCCATTTTCCAGAAGTTCTTCCACCGTATTAGTGACAGCATCGCGTTGCGCGAATGGAATTCTGCTGCTTCTCTTACAAACCGGTTCTGGTCCATCTACGCGAATCTCCATTTCAAGGTCTTTGGCTTCACCCAGTTCCGATAAATCTTTAGCAAAACACGACCGAAACTCATTTACCAATGAATGCAAACATTTTACGCTCTTATCTGGTAGATTACCATCAACATTCAGTTCGTTTTCAAAAATGTCTTCGCACAACCGTTTGATTTTTAAAACATGATCAGAGTTATAAGAAATTTTTACCTTATTGTTTAAAAACTCTACTTTTACATGTGGTTGGCATAGCATCGACCTTCCGACAATAACGCTCACAAGCTGTGCATCATTTGGCACCACAAAAACTTCACCGATCATTTTTACATTTTCAATATCCAAAATTCCGTAAAATTTACCGACCGTTTCGCAACCACCGCCACCAAAGCCG
The DNA here is from genome assembly GCA_949775065.1 of Brachyopa scutellaris. Taxonomy (NCBI): domain Eukaryota; kingdom Metazoa; phylum Arthropoda; class Insecta; order Diptera; family Syrphidae; genus Brachyopa; species Brachyopa scutellaris. The sequence goes on along the minus strand of OX459113.1, from coordinate 40,766,628 downwards.
CTGAGTTTAATTTGACACGCACTGTACGGTATTGAATTCTTCTGAATGTCATCTTCCCGAATCGTGACACATTCACTGCCCATGTCTATATATCCGAGTAATAGGACATCATTTAGCGTAAGGCTTTTGTAGCAATCATTATCTGCCTTTTCTCTATGCACACACGCGACGTTTGGATTCTTTTTTTTCGGACAATCTCGCACGATGTCCTTTTTCTTTACACGAGAAACAAATCATACGCGAAAAATCACCACCAACGTTTGAATTAGTTTTGTTTACGCCCGTACTACCGCTCGGGTTTTCGTTCGGAATATTTTTACGCGTCCATTTGTCCGATTCCACCTTTTTATTTTCACGCATTTTCCGGTGGTCTTTCAAACTCTCGATCGATTTTATCCGTTCCAATAAATCAAAACACGATTCAAAATTTTGCCCGTTTAATTGATCGATTAATTTTCCATCGCCAAGTCCCGTAATAAGATACCGCACAATTGCATTCTCAGATAAATTTCCGCGCTTACCAATCATTCGCACTTCAAGGACATAATCCTCAATTTTTTCATTGAACTTTCGCGTACGAGTCATCATTTGCAAATGAACATCAGCCTCATTGATTACGACCGGAAATACTTTTAAGATCTCTGATTTTAAAGACACCCAATTTGATATGTTTTCAGCTTCAGAATCAATCCAGTGCTTTGCTGCACCTTCGAACTTAATAATGCAAGCACATACCACCATTGTATCACTCCACCCAAATATTTGAATGAGCTTTTCCACCTGCGAAACCCACTGTAGACTATTGAGTGACCTACTATCACCCGGGTGAAATTTCGGCAAAGCACTTACTACCTCTGATACTGATACTTTTATCTCCGAATTTCGAACCCTTCCGTCATTACCGTTATTTACTATGAGCGCATTTTGATTTTTCACTAATTCGCATTCTTTCCTTAGAAGATCTCTCTCTTTTTCCACCAACGCCATCTCACGACGCAACAGTTCTATTTCTTTCTGTTCAATTTTTTCCGACGACTCAAACTTAGACGGAGTTCCAATTTTCATTTCAGGGTTTTCGCGCACATATTCTTTCAAACGGAATACTAATTCTGATTTATTACCCGATGTACTCAATCCCAATTTTTCCAACTCGGACTTTAAGCTTGCAAGTTTCCATTTGTTAAAATTGTTCAACGCAGACATCGTTATATTTAGTTTCTTACAACGCAATCTCAAAATTAACAGCCGACCGTCACTCTGTTTATTCCTGTCTAGACACGTAACCACAGATTGCTTGTATTTTCACGATCATAAACGCATACTGCCGTGTCTCCGTTGGAAAAAACAAATACACCCGAACACGAACGATTTCAATTCAGGCACAGACATGCACCGCCGATAATGTCCCGATCGCACATCTGCCTGCACATATACGCAGACAAAGTCTCAGAAAACAAAATAACGCGACTAGTTGTTGTCACCGACGTATATTGGGTAAATATTCGATATTAATATTTGGATATTTTATTATCCCACTTCTGACTTATTAAACCTGCAAACTTAAATAGAAAAGTCCGATCGAAATAAATACAAGTCCTTTTGTATAACGATAAAAAGATTATTTATTTGCTTCTTCCGAGCACAACCGTCTTCTTCCACTTCTACAAACTTAATGCCCGCCCAACCTTCGCGAGTTGCCATTGCTAAAATTATTTGCGGATTGACGTCGCATCGTTACCAACGTAACAAATGTAACACTGGGTCACCTTATTTGTTTAAAACAATTACTTTTTGTTTTTCATCGACTTCTGAATTTAAAGTTGATGCAATGTAAAGTATGTATAAAGGATACTAAAGAGAATAACAAGAAAAAAATGCATTTTGGTTGTGATTTTTTTGACAATAGAAGATTTTTTTACATATTTGAATTTGAGTTGATAACAAAATGGGGATGAGCGGAAGGTAGGCATTTGTTTGTTCACTATTTTAGTGATACTTACTGTATATTGTAAGAAAAGATATGAATGTTGTGTTATTGTATCATACGTATAGAAGCAAATACCTGAAACAAAATATTTTTTGGAAATCCGTTTGCCTGATCGCACAGTTTTTTGGATGCTGTTACATATATGTAACGTTAGTCCGCATATAACATAACATAATTTGTGACGGAAAATACATTTATGTAACATTAGTCCGTATGCAGAAGGCTTTGTAACTGATTACTTTTTGTATTATTCGGCTTGATAGGATAAAACAAAGAGGTTACAACGGAACCGGAACCATCCGGGAAAATCGCATTCCGGCTTATTGTCATTTAAGAAATAAAAAGGAATTGAAGAATGCAAGGCGTGGTACAATTGAATTGTAATTCTGCTGAAATGGGTTGACAGTACCATTATGAGTGTTGCGTCTATACTTTTTGGGAAAAATCCAGTTACAAAAGTGTCTAAATATTTCCGGAAAGAGCATAAGCTTTGAATCTTCCACGAACCTATGAAATTGCATGGTATAATGCAAACATGGGTGGCACGGACCGTATGGACCAAAATGTAAACAACTACCAAATAGGTGTTAGAGGGAAGAATTGGTGGTCGTCCATTTGAACTTGGCTTTGACTGATAGATGTTTCAAATCAAAACGCTTGGTTACTCCACAAAAAAGCTGACTCCAATTTACCCGGACTTCAGTTCAAGCATTCGATAGCACGGTTTTACTGTCGGACTCTTGGTGACCCGAAACCTCCTGATGATTTTCGTAGACATAAAATGAAAACCGAAAATGCTAATGCTCGCTACGATCGAGTGGACCATTTGATTATAAAGATCCCCAATAAAAAAAGATGACGATGTGCAGGTTCGCTGTGCAGATCACACTGTACTACAATGTGTTCTAAGTGCGATGTTGGCATATGTGTAGCTTGCTTCCAGAAAAATCATTACATAATCTTTAAATTTATGAAATATATAAAAATAATACTAAAATAAAATGCACCGTTGTGTAGTGGTAAGTGCGCTGGACTACTACGCAATGCTGCCCGCGCCTAGCATCTAAAAGTTTTTTTTCACGGTGCCAACTCTTTCGAATGTCTGACAAGCATTCAAAGAATATCATTTGTCATGATGAGCTTCTCAACTCGCCGTTCGGAGTCGGCAAAAAACTGTAGGTCCTTTCCATTCGTGCAAAAATATAACACGCACACACAAATGGTTGCGAGAAGCAGGCCCAGGTTCACCCGAGCTGTAGCGCCAACTAAAGTAAAGTAATACTGAAATAAAATACATGATTTGCTTACAAGTATACAGTGTTATTATTTATACGATGTCTGTGGTATCAGGACTAACGTTACATATATGTAACGGCCTAGTGTGACCAAACCTTATTAAAATAAAAAATAAAAAAAATCTGATCTAGGTTTTTGTCATTAATGGGTTGAAATTATGTTCGTTTCGAGAGAAATGGAAGAAGAAGCGTCCGGTCCTGGAAAACGTCAACGTTAATCTCAAAAATCATTGCTTTGCGCGCAGTAGCAATCTGAAAGAGGTATGAATTTAAATATTACAACGATTTGATGTTACAAGTAAATACCTAATACAATAATAGTTCATACTTAAAAGTTAATGTGAATGAATGATAATTAGTCGCCACAAGGTCGGCCAGAAACCCAGCAGAGTTTTACATTGTGCTGTGCGGCAGGAACCTAGAGCTGTGGTTTAGTCCTGTTCTATGTGTGTAGGGTACTGTCCGGGTTGTTGTGCCATGTGCTTTTCCATACTTCTTTTGCTTACCGTTAAGGTTTCGGATTATTAGAATCAAAGTGAAGAAAAATCATGTCATCAAGACCTTATTCAAAATCATTAGATACTATTTGTGGTTTCCCAAGATAATAAAAGTACACAACTCATTAAAGCGTGTTTCCCAATTATCCGGATTTCTATGTAAAAAACTATAGATATTTTTCCAAGTATCAATACTTACCATGGCATATTTTCTACAATTTTGCCAAAATGTACGTCCAGTCTCTTCCTTAAGAAACTATATTTTTAAAATGTGCTAATTATGTGAATATCTCCCGCTATTTATCGCTTTGATTATTTTTTGTTAACCACAGGAAGCACTAAACAAAATATGTTTGGTTTCTCTTATTTACGTTAAGATTCTTCCTTTATTCTCCAGCCCATCGGGTTGAAGTAATTCAACAAGTCGAGGGAAATTTTAATTTTCAACAATTGTTACGATTTTTGATGTGTTACACTGTTACAGGAATGATGTTCACTTTTTGAACAAGTATAGTTAAACAATTACTTGTTGACTTGTTGACTTGTTGCTCTGTGTTATATTATATCGGTTTATATTTAAGGCTCAACTAACAACGAAAAATGTTCTCAAAAAAGTGCAAATAATAATAACTTTAGAAAAAAGAAAATTAAGTGTGAGTTAACCTTCTTTATTCTAACACGTAAGAGTGCCTCAAGACACTTACCATATTATTTGTATTAACTAAAAAAGTAATAACTTTTATATCATTTGAATATTTTTTGGCTGTTACTAACAAACACACACACATATATACAAAAGCTTTGAAAGCTATCCGAAGCTTTTAGCGGAGCTTTAATTTTGAATTTTAAAGCCATGTGTTTTTTCGCGCAAAAAAAATTTATTTGGTAAACGTTGTTATTTTGCAGCGTTAATAAAAGTGAAATTTAACAAATCAATCCAACTCGTAATTTTTTTCGTCAAAGATATGTTTATTTACTAATAAAATCAAGTTTCATATTTGTGAATATATGAAAATTGTGCGTTGTAGCAATGAAATAGTGATAAAGGGCCACGAGACATTTTCACATATTACAGGTAAACGAGAGCTTCTACACCCTTGCTGAGTTCATATTTGAATTCAGGAGCCCCAATTTACCTAATAAAAAAATCCGGTCAAGTGCAAGTTATACTTGCGCAATAAGTGTTCCATAATATGTATCAGTTATTTGAACTACATACATATGTACATATGTATGTCATAGATTTATGTTGATGGATCTATATGAACCCTTTCTTTACGATACGATTTCTACTAAAGATACAATAATACTTTGTTCGATACTAACATACATAGATGTACATACATAAAAACATATATATATGTATATCATATATATAGGTTCATATATGTACATATGCACTTGTATATCTGCAGACACAAGTAAGTACATATGTACCTACATACATGGTTTTATGGTGCACAGCACATTTCAATACAAACATATTGAGCACAATTTGCGAAAAATAAATTCAAATTTGTACCTACATAAATGTATACCAACACAAAAGTTGAACAAATTACCTACATATGCATGTATGTATGTACATATGTCTCGGATGTCCTTTCTCATCTGCTCAGCAGAATAGTTATACACACACACACAAAGTAAAAGAAAAAATAAAAACAAATAAAGCATGTATATACATACATACTTATATACCTACATATGTACATATGTATATGTATTTACAAGAAATGTACGCTTGTGCATCAGATTTAATTTTCCCTCTCGTTAGTCGTTCAATTGCATTAACTGCGTAGAATTTTGCTATTTGTCTCCCTCTCTGTGTCTGTATATACACAAATTCAATTTTTCCCAATATAGTAAAAGTAGAGACACCTACATTATAATAGGAAACCATCAAGCTTCCTTTATGTGTTATATTATGTATTATTGGTTTAAGTCTTAGGTCAATAGTTATCCGGTAGAAATATGCCACGAAAATTCGCTGCGGGTATAACACTTTTGCCATCAATTATTCAATTTTTACTCTCGTATCTACTTTTAGGCGTTGTGATATTTTTCTGGATATGTAAACAGTAGGGTAGTTGAAATTAAAAAATTAATTTAAAAAAAAGGTTAAAGTAGGGCAGTCGTAATAATTATGGTTCCATCTACACTTTATTCTCAATGTTTGTGATTTTATTCAGATTTTTCTGAGCGATATTTTCGGAGAAAAAGCTCGGGACAGAAAGTTGTAACGTTTTGTGAAAAATTGTTAAGAAACTACCCCCCCAAAGTCGAAATTCAGCTTTTTAAGTTCTGGTCTGTGTTAAGGCCACCAATTGCTACAACTGTTCCAAATTTCAATAGTCTAGCTTAAGTAGTCTCTGAGAAAAAGGCCTGTGACTGACAGGCAGGCAGACAGGCAGACAGACAGACAGACAGACAGACAGACAGACAGACAAGCAGACAGGCAGACAGGCAGACAGAGAGACAGACAGACAGACAGACAGACAGACAGACAGACAGACAGACAGACAGACAGACAGACAGACAGACAGACAGACAGACAGACAGACAGACAGACAGACAGACAGACAGACAGGCAGACAGACAGACAGACAGACAGACAGACAGACACACAGACAGACAGACAGACAGACAGACAGACAGACAGACAGACAGACAGGCAGACAGACAGACAGACAGACAGATTCCAGTCCGTACCAAAACGGAACACTAAAAATGATCCGACTTATTTTCTTCCATTATTTTCAAAAGTAGTCTTAAAGGGTTAAGTGTATATAATAGCTATAGCGCGAAAATTGAGATTTAGGAGTTCATCAGTGGCTGAATTCTTTAAAAAATTCTGTACAACGGGCTCATTTCTTAAAATGAATAAGTCTGCGTTGATCGATTTAAAACTGCTGGAGATTTAAGGAAAGACTGACGGATCAGAACAAACTCACGTAATGTAAGTCCTTCAAGAAGCTGGCTGGCTTGGTTGCGTCTTTTCGCCGAACAAATTTATAATGTTCAAACTTTGGAATGGGATTGATAGTCTACGAATAATAAACATCATAAAGTCAAGGGTCAATACAAACTACTATTACACTTACACATTTGTCTATTTGTATGTTTTTTTGTAGTCTACGCTTATAACCCGCAGTCTAATGTATTTTAATAAATAAACGTTTAGAAAAGATGAATCGTAGCCGTCATTTTAATTTAAACCTCCAAATTGTTCACCGTATCGGTATTTCTATGTTCGCCACTACATGCATATGTACTACATACGTATGTATGTATATGTACCTTATATAGCTACTGATATAATTGCAAAAAAAAATTAACATTGTAAACTGCACTGTCGATTACACTGCTCCTGTGATATGCACAGTTTCAATTTCATCACCAGTTTTTTTTTTCTTTTTCTTTTTTGTTAAACTAGCTGGCATAAAAGTTACATATGTATATGTACATATGTTTGTATCATTCACCGACCATATTAATATGAAAGCGATTCGCTTCAACTACACTCCACTTACTTTGCACACAGTCGACTGTCTAATGTCAACCCATTGCGGCTGTATAAAAATAATAATAAGGATAATATGTAAATCATGTCATAACCATACAATTTTCCGATCAATACCCATGCCTACTCGTATAGTCTTAGTAGCCTGCCACCCAATGCGACTACGAACCCAACACTAACTTCCTGTACAACTCCACTTTTCATGTGAAAGTTAGTAAAAAAAAAGTAGAACATTAAAATATTTTTTTTTTCTGGCAAAGTTGGAGAAGAAAAAAAATAAATAAAATACCTCGAATGTAGTGTTCACAGATCCTTTCAATTTCAGGATAGTGTTTTGCAGGATAATTTCATCCTTTTTGGTGATATTTTTTGGGACTTGTCCTTCCACACCGTATATAAATATGTACATAGGTATGTGTTTTTGTTCTTTCCTTGCTCGTTTTTGTTTTTTAGGTTGCGAATGTTAGTTTTTACTTTTGGCCGCAACTTTTGAGCCTTTTTTTTCTATTCGCCAACCCATCCTCTCCCCGCATCGGCCGCTTTAACTCTTTCATCGTAATGTTATCCTTCAACTACAGCCTTTCACTGAATTATACTACCAAAAGGATTTATACGGTTGCTGCTACTGATGCAGCCAAGGCTACTACTGGTTCTTCTTTCACGAAGCCAGTTGGTTCGGTAGTATAGAAGGACGGGATGGTAAATGGTGGATGAAGGAGAATCAGCAGCAGGAAAGAGAGTTAACGGATATGGAGCTGGTAACTTTAGCAAGTTTCACGCTTATCTAAGCAGAAATCGTAAATTCTCAATACACGATATGTTGTGTTGTACGAGTATGTCTATAGACTCATATTGGGTCCTTATTTATTCATGTGTGTGTGGGTTTTGTATTCGAGCGCTTGGTTATTTTTATTTTTTTATTTTTTGAAAGCTGTGTGGGGTCTGGCGGGTGTGTGTTTTGTTTTGAGTTTTATAGTTACATCGTCGACGACCATTCCAACAACTGATTTCGATATAATAAACGGAAGAGATTTACTTATACCGAGCTACACACACTGGTGAAGATTTTATAAACGTAGACAGAACGAGCACAATGGGTAGAGTAGTTATACATATCTATAGTGTGGGGGATTTCGAGTTGGTGGTGATTTTGTGGGGTTGGTATATTGTGTAGCGATTGTCATCTCCATGTGCATTTCTTTCTTTTTCTGAACCTACCCGGATGGACAAAAACTAAGAGAAACAAAATTCATGTGCGAGCATGCATGCGAGTTGCAATTGCAAACCAAATAGTGGGTAATAAAACAGAGAAAAACAAAGAAAACCAAGTGAAAACGATATTTATACGCGCTTTGTTATTGGGGCAGTTATTCTACTGTGATCGTGATACACAACTAAAGTTAAAAAAATGCTACTGATAGAGCATTATATATATACAGCCGTATTTATAAACGCTAGTTATATCTAACTAATGGTTTACGCAATGGATAAGTCCAAATCCTTAAATAAAACTTTTCGTGAGTTAACTGACGTTTGTAAGCTCATGAATAACTAACTCACCGATTTTGGCGAATTAACGAGATGATAAAAAAAATAAGGCATAAATTCATTATTTAAATCAACTATTAAGCAATTATTTGAATTTAAATTCAAAATAAATTAACTGCTGTCAATTTTAAAAATATTTAAATTATTTCAGAATTTTTTTTTCAATTCCCTTTATACAACTTGTACAAAACCGACATTTTTGCAGTCAGTTATTAGATAAGATTAGATTAGATTTGCCTTTGTTATGTCAGACTAGCTGATGTACCCGCTTCGCTGCGCATACAAAAATATTCTCTTAGTATGTAGATATGTGTATTTGTAATAAATTGTCTACTGGAAGGAGACTTCCAGCTAAATGCTACAGTTATCCTTGCGGCTAAAAGGTTGGCATCACAATTTGCTTAGCACCAAATGACTGAATGAATTGCTTGGATAAAGGATTTTCCATAGACTATTAAAGAAAAAAGTGACGCGGGTGGGTTAGCAATTTCTTCCAATCTAACTTTTCCGCTTTCTTAAATAAACTTGTCCGCTTTCTTAAATATAACAGCACGTTCTTACCAACAAAACGTCAAAACATAATACATACATACACATCTGTATCTGTTCCAAGCCGTCTACTTATCATAAAACAAATTGCAACCAAATTTATCCAGCTATTGGATTAGAGTTGATCGAACAATAACAATACATAATACGTTAGCACGAAGCAATCCCAATCCCAATCACTTTTACTACACGCATGTATCGCATACACGCATACCCGCTGCCACTGGTCCATTGACGGTGGCAATGGTCTTCACCGATCGTTGTCGCGAAAGCATACAAACAATATTTCTTTATGTTATTACTTTTCTCACAGAAAATGTACAAAGAAGATATATATATCAAAATCTTTGTTGTGAAATAATCTTAACAAATATGTAAATTTTATTTTAATACGTTATTTAAGAACTAAGATAGAGCGAGATAAATGCCCAAAAGTAAAATATAAACTTTTCTTTTTCTTATTCAGAAGTTTTTTATTGAAATATATTAATTTTTTTTGATCCATTTTATAGATCTAATCCAACCAGAATCGATTGCGAAAAACCGCATTCAAATCCGTTTAGTAGTTTTTTAGTTTTTGCGGCACATACATACATACTTTTTTTTAGACTTAATTTCATAAAAGTAGTAATAGTTATTGTATAGAGAAAATATTTTTATTAATAAGGAAATCTAACTAGTGGATAAGCTTACTAACTACGAGTTAGTTAACTCAATGGTTATCCGTGTGTTAGTGACTTTTTATTAATAAGGGGGATATAGTGATGGCATGAAATGTCGCCCCTCTAGTAGTTGGCCGCCGCGTCATATTCATCTAGTGAAGCGCAATAGCACAGATAATATTATAGTAACTGCATACGTGTGTTATCTGTGGTAATAGTAAATGCGTTGCACACACGCACATTTTTTTCCAATAGCCTAACCCTAACGCAGTGGTGCCCAACCCGTAGCTCGCGGGCGCCTGGTAGCCCGCGGCCTGTTTTCTAGGCGCCCGCGAGCTTTAGTCTAAAATCTTACTAAATTACGCCATATATATCTTGCGAAGTACAACAAGTAGAGCTATTTCACCAGCTACAATCTCAACTCGGAAGGCGTTTTGACAACATGTTCTATATGGAACCTCTCTTTATTTTTGTCAAAAATCCATTCATCAATATCGATATTTGACAAATAAAGCGGAAGCTGAATTAGGATTTATTACACTTCGCAGTGATATCATCCTTAAAAGCACAAACAATAAAAGCGAAAAGGTTTTCAGGTTCATGGACCCTGTTAACCTTTAAGTAGGTAGGTGAGTTATAGTAATGTTAGTATGTAGGTGGGGTGCTGACAACACGCCATAAAGATTTCACTTTATTGCGCTTAGCTTTCCTCTGGTTAGTTAAAAGTAAAATTGTCATTGCTAGTATCGCCTGTGGTCGAAATTCTACTAATTGTGCGAGATAAACGCACATTGCAATCCTTTTTAGTTTCGTCCTGATTTTTATTTTTTTTTTAATCTGACTACCCATTTTAATATATGTATAATCAATTAATTATTTAAATCTGAAGTTTCATCCATTTCTATTGAAACCTTATATTTTTAAAGTTTTTTTCCCCAAAAAGTGTATTATATAACCAAAAACTAATTATTTTTAGAATTAAAAAAAAATATTTTTAAATAATATTTTTTTTTATTTGACCCTTCAATTACATAGACAATTGATTAAACTTAACGTTTGAAATGCAGATCTTGTCTTTTAATTATTTTCTTAGTCACTAGAATTTTTCGTCCTCAGCTGTCCTATAAATAGGACGCTGAGCGTTAATGGGTTAATAAAACCTGAATTTACTCAAATATGTAGCAATTGCTAAAAATTTTGAGCATTTGCTCGGATTCGTATGCGAGAGAACTTTCTTGGGCATTTGCTTTGTTCGAGAATAAAAGGCATATCTTAGCATTTGCTAGGTCTGCTTTTTAGCTGAATCAGAGTGTTTGCTCCGTATTTTTTTTTAGTCATAAATCGACTGACTTTCTGTGCTTTTTTGTTAAAAAAATAATTAAAAGGCAGCAGAATTGATAAAATTTCCTTCTGATTCTGATGAAATGGAATACTATAGAAAACTGCAAAGGGTTACCGTCGATATATTCTACTTTTGCTTTATGCAAACTATAGTCCTCGTGAATTTTGTTCAATTCGTTGACAAAATAATTTTTGAAATACTATTGCATACTCATTTTTAAGATGAATTTATAAAAATGTCCCTAAACTAAATATTTTGTTAACTATTGAATCATGTTTCTGGTGTCTCCTGAATAATTTACAAAATGTCAGCTGTGCGATATGATGTCAAATGTCAAGCAAATGCTCACTTCAAAATTTCGAACATGCTCAAGTTAACTTACGTTTTATTTATACGAATTTCGAGCAAATTCTAGATGTCTTTACTTTGCTCCGAGATTTTACTCGAAGTAATATGTAGCTTGTTTTTATTAATACGACGGAATGTAGTTTCCTTTATACCAATTAGGTTTTTTTAAACTCGGCGGTGCCCGCGTAGCATGTTGGGATTTTCAAAATAGCCCTTGGAGCAAAACAAGTTGGGCACCACTGCCTAACGTTTCTGTGTGCAAAGGGTTGGTGCAATACAATGAAACCTAAGCGGTAGGTACACCCATCATTGTGGCATGATATGGATGGAGCCATATACACCGTGGCTATTCCGTTGCCGCACTGCTAAATGGAAAAGCCCCTGACGCTCTTCTTAATTATGCACCGATCACAACATCTCAACGATTAATGGAAAATTTAATTATCCATAACTTGGATATCACTCAATCTACGATATTTTACGATATTAAGAAATGCATGTTATCTAGGGTAATTCACAAAATATCAATATTTATTTAATTAGTTCATAAGTGTTATACTAAAAAGTTTTTTTTTTTTTTTTTTTTTTTTTTATGTACTTATTATTAAATTATGTAATGAATGCGTGAAGAGAATGACAAAGTGCCAATAATATATAGAACAGCTACTGTATTGTTTTTTTTATTTGAAAATGTATTTCATTATTTTTTTGTATTAGGTAGATATAATTTAGATGTAGGTATATATATAGTTTTATTTATAGTATATGTTGTTTCAGTTAAATAGGGAGTGCTTCAAAATGTGTGACTGTACCTAATGTTCGTGAATTTATGTACTGAATTTATGTTCAAAGTTAAGCTTCTAGTTGTTTTATATTTATACACTTTAATTAATTTATCTAATGCAGGTAATAAGGTATAATTAAGCCCAAGAAAACAGTTGGTAATACTCACGGTTTGATTGATGCGTCGCTCCGAATTTTGTGCACAAATTTCGTCGAATCTGCATGCTCTTTTCAAATTGTTAGATTAATTTTTCTTTTATAGGTATGTATAATATGATGATTATGAATAATATATGTATTTTCTATGGCTTTTCACAAATTTAGGTATTAAGGTAAGTAGCAAAATGTATGTGTTTTAGGTAGGAAATACTATTTCAAATAATTTTAATAACGTTAAGGTAATTAGGTAAACTTGAATTAGGTAGGAAAATATTGAAATTAGTTGAATCACGCAGTCATGAAAAAAAAAAACTCCGTTTGAAATCAGATAACTGTATAATGTTCACGAATCACCTTTTCTGTCTTTATATGTTTTGCTGTTTTTTTGTTAATAACGTAGGGACACTGAATGTTTATTGTTGCTGTATGTAAAGTTGGTATGTATGTTTGATGAATTTTGATTGTCTTGATGCTTTTTCTTCTATCGAATTTTCTTGAGGTTAGGTTTCGGGTGAATGGTTGAATGTCTGCTTGTGGATTTTTGATGGGAATATGTGGTGCAACTTGATTAGGGGTTTTTGGTGGATTTGCGTGTAGCTCTGCTCGATTCTGGCGGTGGCTCAAGTTTCGGTGGCTAGAGTTAGAGGAGCGTTGTGGAGCATACAAAAAAAAATTCCCTACGAAGCACGCGGTGCTCTTGAAGCTGAAACGCGCGGATGTTTGGCGGCCTATGCTCGTAGTGCGGACAATGTTTTTAACATTACCACGTTAGGCATACGAGAGTCCTTTTCTGGGACATCCGGGTTAGCTATATTAGAAAAAGGATGTTGGAACGGGCATGGTGAATTACTATACGAATTTTACCTTCTGACAATGTCGTTCAATACGTGGATTGATCGAGTAATCCGCGTTTACTTCGTATGAGAGGCTGCATTCACAGTTTGCTTGGGCATAATTCGATGCGTTAGCCCATTTGCTAATTCCAACAATTAATATTTCGCACACTAATTAGGGACACAGGCAAATTACCGTTTTAATAATCGAGAAGTTCAAAATGAATGAAAGTTGTGGTACTTACAGGAGACAGTTCACCACGACCAGTTCGTTTGGGACTTGGGAGTCAGCAAGCAAAAGAGAGATTAGAACTCCCGCTTGCAAGGTGGAAGAGTGTAAGTACTAGTAAGGTGTGACAGATCTCACTGGAAGTAAGGTTGAAACACACTACTTGCTTCCGGTTTGTGTCGTAGATAACTGAAGTGGCGGTTAATTTTGAAACTAATCGAAACTTAGAGGAATTAAATATGTCTGTAGGAGATACGCTACAACAACAAATAGTTTCGGCACAATAATTGTCATTTGTTTTGTGTGATTTTTACTTAGAAAAAAGTAGTGAAAGTGAACTGCGAAAAGTGTTACAAGGTGCAGGGAAATAACTTCACGGGCAATAACTTCAAATGGGAAATAACTTCACCTCGAGTGGGAAATAAATGCACATTTTTGATGTGAAGTTATTTCTCACAGAAGGTGGGAGATAATTTAAACAGAAATTTTGTAAAAATTTTCGCACCAACTACATTTTTTTCGAAAAATACAGGCGAAATAAAGTCGAGCGAAATATATCCGAATTTCAAAATTTCAACCGAACATTGAAGATAGCACTTATTTCGCCTTCACAATGTAACATAAAACATAACATAATTATGGGTGAGTTCATAATGGAACAAAATTGCTGTAAATTTACCGCAGCAAAATTTGTATAAATTTATGAACGCAACTCCAGCAGGAGTGGTCACAGTGGCCGTCGTGATTAGTACGTTGGACTACTACGCATGTTGCCCGGGTTCAATCCCAGCAAAAACACCTAAAAGTTTTTTCACGGTGCCACCTCTTTCGAATGTCCAACAAGCAATCAAAGAGTATCATTGGTCATGAGAAGCTTCTCAACTCGATATTCGGAGTCGGCAAAAAACGATAAGTCCCTTCCATTTCGTGGAAAAAAAAAAACCCACACACAAATGGTTGCGATAAGCTTGGCTTGGTTCTATATAGGACTGCTGAGAGTGCTGACGCCTTATATTTTTTTATTTTGACTTCAGCAGCAGCCGTAGTTGGCGTTATTTTGACCTCTCTATTTTTAAGCGGAAGTAATGTCCTAAGGCTAAATTTCTGAAGGATTTAAATTTCTGAAGATTTAAATTAATTTCAATTTCAAAGCACTATCTCGGCAATGGCAATCCATTTAGAAATCTAAAATTTTTTTTTTCATATTTCGAAAATATGATATATTGAGTATTGAGAGTACCTATATTGAGGAAATATTACAGTATTAAATATTCACAGAGTTATCGCACATATAATGTAAACTGAAACTTTAAACGCGATTATCTCAGACCCAAAGAAAATTGAGATCCATTCATGGGAAATCTCCGCTTAACCTTGGCAGCGTCTGCATATTGAATTTGCAGGACCTTTTATGGACCTATATTTTTTGGTGTATGTTGATGCGAGGACAAAGTGGTAAGAGGAATTTTCTATAAAGCGAATTACAAGCTTTTTTACAATACTTGCACTGAGGGAAGTTTTTGCCAGATTTGGTATTCCAAAAACACTGGTATCAGATAACGGCACGAACCTTACATCGAAAGAATTTCTCGATTTTTTAAAATCAAATAATATTAATCACAAACTTTCTTCACCCGAAGGGTGCCTTCTACAAACGGACAGGCGGAACGTTGTGTTCGAATTCTTAAAGATGGACTACGATCTTCGATAAAAGACTCGGGAGATTTGCACACAAAATAACATCGTCTACTCATCCAGTATAAGCAGGGGCGTACCAATCGGAAATGGCGCCTAGGGCACGCATCAAATCTGCGCCACTTCTAAAATGTTCTTAATATAAAAAACAGATACTTAGTCAAAATAAAACAGTCATAAATCTTAGGTATTTACAAAACATATTTATTTTCTAAGGAAGAAAGTAAGTGTGTAAAACCGTTACACTACAATTGCACCTTTCTGGCCTTCTGTGACGCAAACATATCGATGATGTTTTCGAAATCAGGTCTGTGGCGACCTGCAGATTAATGAACATACTGCTCTTCTACGTAAAAGCTCTCCTAATATCAGCAGACTGGCTGGGGCAGTCGTTGGCCCACCGCGCAGTTGTAATCATCTTAGGAATCCGTTATAATTAGAATAGTTTTGATTGCTTATAATAATTACAGTAAATAAAGTTAATTGTTATTTTGTTGTATCACCGGTACCTAAATGATATCAGTGTTTTATTTACAACATTAAAACTAATTGGCGACGAGGTAAAAAATAAGTGATTTTATATGTGTTATTCTTATTATTATTAGCTATTTTTGTGGAAAAGAGAAGAGAATGTTATCAAATCTCGAAACGCGTAAAACAGAATAAGCGCGGGAATATTTTTCTGCAGATGTTTCGATTCAGTTTTTTTTTGTAGTATTGATAAAATCGAGGCTTGATAACAATAACAGATTCCATTAAATTGGGGACCCAATGAAATCTTTTAATTGGGAGATGGTGAATTACATTTAATTGTAGTTGGGTAACCAAATATGTTACATACATATTAATAAAGCTATTAACAGTCGATTTGAAATATTGATTGATTTGCATTGAATTGCTGAAGGAGAAGGAGAAACATTAAATTTTTGAGCATTTAATTGCAAAAAAAAAGAAGATGCATTACATTCAATTGTAGTTGGATAAAGATATGAACATTAAAGTGTTGAGCATTCAATTGCAGAAAATATAATAGCACTACACGAGACCCATTAAATTCTGCAAGCTTTGACATAGTTTAAATTACGCAAAATATTAGGGAAATGAGTGGAACAGGGGTAACACCATTTCTGTGCAAAGCGCAGCGACTTTGATCCGGTCAGAACGGGAAAAATGGCCTTGAGCCGCAAACCTATATCAGCAGGCAGAAGAAATCAAAGATCCTTTGAAGAAAGAAAATAAACTATTGCATTTGCGACGGATCCAACTTCAAGAGCTTGTGTATAGAGTATACCGTTTACATTAGTAGACCCCGGAGAAGAGGATGCATCGAAATAAATATTTTTAATATTCTAATTGACGGATTAATTTTTCTCTAAAGAGAAACTCGATTTTCGAAAGGCACACGTTTCAGAAAGAGAAGATTTAAATAAATGTTTACTTTGACTGCGGAAACAGGCGGCTAAATTTCACTTTGGGGAAACGAGGGCAGAGATAGTGAATATCAAATAATGAATGATAAACATTTGGGCCCTTAAAGAGCTCAAGAAACGGATATTGGAAAAAGAGCATGACCTGAAAGACGATAATTGATATCTGTCATGTATATTAACAAATCAACAATCAATCTGAAGAAATGATGGTACCAAATACAGATGCGAACATCAATAAAATAACATTTAGGGGGGACAGTACGATCATATACATTACATGTGGTAGATGTGGCAAGCGGGGACATCTAGGGAGTAGTCCGCATATCCCCGCCTAGGATGCTAAATGCAACAAATTCAGTTTTGTTGGCTATTTTTCTCGGGAATGCAAGACTTAGTATGGAAAGTACAAACCCAGGGATTTTGTTAGATCAGATTTTAAAAAGCGAAATTCTGGACCATCAAAGAATCGTTTTGTAGAGAGGGAAAACGAAACTGAAACTGATTCTGAGAAAGGAATGTATAAATTACAAGAAAATGACTGCTTTAAAATAACCGATGCGGAATTGGGAGTTATTAAAGGAGAATTATAGGAGCGGTATAAACTGCTTTAGAGGATGCAAAATGGCAATGGTTATTGATTGATCTGGAAATAATTTCATCAGTGAAAAGAATTGGGCGTATCTTTGCAAGGAAAATGCTACGGAGCATTCGAGCCAAGTCAGAGAACCAATTCGGGGGTCATAAATAAAAGTAGTTTTCGAGATCGTCATAAGTGTAGATAGAACTTCTGATTTGATTTATTAATTTTATGTTGTATAGAATGTTAGACAATCACTGTTAGGGAATGGTACTGCGATTAATCTGAATGTTTTAAATATTTAACCTCGAAATCAAATACAAAACTTTCAGCCATTTCCAAAAATTATGGGTATCAAAATCTCGTCTATTGACAGATCTGTATAGCCAGTACAACAGCCCTTGCGTCGGGTACTAACTGCTCTCGGAGACAAGATCAAGGCTAAATTAAATGAAGCAGTAGCGCGAACAATCATAGAGCCTATAGTTGGACCGAGTCTTTGGATATTTCCAGTCGTTATAGTGTTCAATGGAAATGGAGACAACCGCCGAGGTTGAACGTAGAAAGTTTCAAACTGAAAAAGATTGTCTTGCATATTGGTATGGCCTGTAGAAAGACTGTACTATTATTTGGCTGGAGTTCATTTCAAACGGGTAACAGATCATAAGCCTTTGGAAGCTATTTTCGAGCCAACATTGAAGCCACCAACTAAAATTAAAAGATGGGTTTACGATTGCAATTTGTTAAAGTTAAAGTCATTTTCCAAGCCGGAATTGCAGAATCGTTTTCCGGACTGTGCAAAATGGAGCAATCTGACACTTTCGACAGACCGTCTGCGTTATAATTCAAAACTCAATACTGCGAACGTAATCCACTCTTGAAATTGTCGTAAATAATAAATCAGATACAGAACTTATGAAAGCGGTTAGTACACCCAGAGAAAAGTACTGTGTAAAATTGCCTTAACCGCCTAAGGTAAACATTTTTGTATGGATGTTATTAGACCAGCATAACTCTCCTTAGAACTAAGACAATTTATGCACGGCATAGGTAACGAAAAATAGGCTAAATTGCCTTAAACTGCTTAGGTATTTTAACCAAGAAATAACATATTTTTTAACCTAGGAGCATTGCAACTTTGCCTTAGGCCTAATGTAATTTACCTTAAATCTAAGGTGATATTCCCTCCAATTGTCTTAAACTGTGTTAAATTGCCTTAGGCCTAAGGCAACTTTGCCTTAAGTCTTGGGTGATATTCCCTCCAAATGTCTCAAGGAGAGTAAAATTGCCTTAGGCCTAGGGTAATTTTGCTTCCAACCTAAGGTGATTTTTCATCCAAAACCGTTTTCATTTTGTGCAATGCAAACTGTATAATTTGCCTTGGGGCTTATGTGATATGCCTTAAATCTAAGATGATATTCCCTCCAATTATCTTAAACTGTGTTAAATTGCCTTAGGCCTAAGGCAACTTTGCCTTAAGTCTAAGGTGATATTCCCTCCAATTGTCTTAAACGGTGTAAAATTGACTTAGGCGTAGGGCAACTTTGCCTTAAGTCTAAGGTGATATTCCCCCCAATTGTCTTAAACTGTGTAAAATTGCCTTACGACTAAGGCAATTTCGCCTAAGCATTGGGTAACTTTCCTGAGTGTATAGTTGAATTCGCGTTGAAATTAGTCAGTTTAATATCTGTGAAGTGAAGTACGTCAGAAAGCTAAGTGTTGTGTTTTAAATTAATAGTGAATCGTTTTAAATAAAAAGTATTATATATACCAAACTACCAAACCAAACTATACCAAACTACTTGTTTCCAGATTTTAATATTAAGGTGAGTAAAAAAAAGGTAAGAAAAACAATATTTTCTGAAAATTAAAAAAAAATTAAATAAAATATATAAAAATATACCTATTAATTGAAAAAAAGCGAACAACAATAAAAAAAAAATGTGAAAAGTTAATTAAAAAAACAAAAATATGTAAATATCTTTTTATTTAAAACAAAATATATTTTTAAAATTCAAAAAAAGATAAATGACAAAACGTATTTTTTAAGAAAAACAAACAAAAATAAAATTTTAAGGAAGACAAAAATATGTGATCTATTTATTTTTAAAAAAAGAAAAACAATATTTTCTGAAAATTAAAAAAAAGTAAAATATGTAAAAATATACCTATTAATTTAAAAAAAGCGAACAAAAATTAAAAAAATGTGAAAAGTGAATTAAAAAAAAAAAATAATGTAAATTAATATTCAAAAATAAAAATGTTTTTAAAATTCAAAAAAAGATAAAAAAAACCTATTTTTTAAGAAAAACAAAGAAAACTAAAATTTTAAAGAAGACAAAAATATGTATTATGTATCTATTTATTTAAAGAAAAGAAAAAAAATTCTGAAAATTAAAAAAAAAATAAAATAAAATACATGTATAAAAATATACCTACGAGTATTAGTTTAAAAAAAGCGAAACAGAATAAATAATTTGTTAATTAAAAAAAAAAAACAAAAATATGTAAATATCCATTTATTTTAAAAAATATTTATTTTATATATACCTATTTTTTGAGAAAAACAAACAAAAATAGAATGCTTGTGCAATTTTGTACACAAAAATATGTATTAGCTATATCTATTTATTTAAAAAAGAAAATATATATATGTGTATATATTTTTGCAAATTCAAAGATTTAATAAAAAATTTGTACCTTTCTATTTAAAAAAAAGATTTGTTTTTTCATTAATAAAATTGGCAGGAAATACCTTATTTCTTGCAAGAATTGCCTAAGGTAATCCTGCACAAATTAGCCTACACCTAAGGCAAAAATGTGTTCTCATCACCTTATTTACTAAGGCAATTCAACACAGTTATTAGCTTAAAAAATTGGCAGGAAACACCTTAGTTCTAGCAAAAATTGCCTTAGGTAATCCTGCACAAATTAGCCTACACCTAAGGCAAAAACATGTTCTCATCACCTTATTTACTAAGGCAATTCAACACAGTTATTAACTTAAAAAATTGGCAGAAAATACCTTAGTTTTAGCACAAATCAGGCTATTTCTAAGGCAATTCTACACAGACGAAGTGACACTGGATTTACCTTAGCAATTTAAGGCAAATTGTCTTAGAACTAGGTAGGGTCAAAATAGCCTTAGGACTAAGGCAAATTAGCACATGATTTAAGTAAATTTTACACATGTTTTTCTCTGGGTGTAGTATTCACAATAATATGTGGAGTTCCAAAAGCTGGATTCGATTTTTGCATTTTGCTTAGAACTTTGTACCTTGGAAAACATTCTGCTTCGAGGCGCTTATATTGTCATACCCACGGCCCTAAGGTCACGGATTCTTAAAATGGCACTTAGGGTCACCCAGGAGAAACCGCGATGAGACGCAGAGTGTGCTTTAAAGTATGGTGGGCATTGATTCATGGAGACGTAGAAAAGTTCGTGAAAAGCTGTCGCGACGCAAATCCAACGGGCAGGCATGCTTTCCCAGATGGTCCGTGGGTATGCCACTTCCTAATCATGGCTTTGTTTTTATAATTATCGATTACTATTCAAGTTACCATGAAATTAATTTCGTGAAGAGAATATCATCAAATATAATTATTGCTATATTAAAGTAATTACTCGGACTCGGTTATCCCATAACCATAATAACATAACCACCATACTGGCCGCAAGGCGAATGGAAAGAGGATATGAATCGATTTTTTTAAAAAGATTCCAGATAGCGAATTCTAAAGGCGTTTAATGTCACTCATGGTTAAGCGCCATGCGGCTAATTCTTGCTTACATTCAAGATATCCCAGAAAGCATTTAAGATTCAGAAGCTATGGATTCAGATATAAGAAACTGTAAGATTCTATGTAATTGGCAACCCTAATTCTAATTCTAGTACATAATCTTAATAGCTCTTTCCTACTTAGAAACACTATTACCTTATCTTATATTACTCTGTCTAAATCACTTGAATAAACATTGTCATAGCGTGAAGTCGAGTTCTGGTCTTTTACTTTCTTTTGCATCCGCTAACAAAGGTTATGGGCCCAGGTCCACGCGGTTAATATTTAATTTGCTTCTTAGTTTGGTCTGCACGCAATTAATATTAAAATTATTTCGTTCAAAATATTAAAGAGTACGTCAGGGCGGAAATTTAATTTATTTGAAAATAAAAGACGATGGCTGGTTCGGCGATGCAAATAGATAAGCTCGATGGTGAAAATTTCCCGTCTTGGTCGGTCCAGATGAGGAGTTTGCTGATCACCTTGGATTACTGGTCCGTGGTAGAAACGTCATTACCAGAAGATCTGACAGCTACACAAAAGGCTTCATGGAACAAGACGGACAGTAAGGCGCTAGCGATGATTACTTTATGTGTGAAGCCGTCAGAGCTTATTCACATTAAGGACTGCAGAACCTCAAAGGCAGCGTGGGAAAAATTATGTGATACACACAATGCAAATGGACCTGCCCGGAAAGTAAGTTTATTTAAACAGTTGGTAAAATTTCAGTTCGAATTGGGGCAAAAGTTCACTGGCCAAATAAATGAATTTTGCTCTATAGTCAATACCCTAAAAGAAATCGATATTGCGATTCCGGACGATCTGGTAAGCATATTGTTGTTGTGTAGTCTACCAGATGACATGGAAAATTTTGTGGTGGCGATTGAAAGTCGCGATAATTTACCAACGCTTAGTCAATTGAAGGTCAACATTTTAGAGGAAGAACATCGTCGTGGAGACAAGGGATTGAGTGAACGGGTATTTGCAATGAAAAAATATGAGCCGAGAAACAAAAAACAGCAAACTGGTCACCGTGAGTGGGAGAGAAGTGAAACACAAGGCAACAGAAATGTCAAATGCTATGGTTGTGGAAGGAGAGGGAACATAAGGTCTCAGTGCAAAAACAATAAACGTGAAAAGGGGCATTCAGTGATTCTCAGTGCACGTGCCCAAGTAAATGCCGGAAAAAATAATTGAATACTTGATAGTGGTGCTTCTTCACATATGTGTTGTGAAAAGAATTTGTTTTCGTCCATACAAAAGTATTCTCAAAAGGTTTTTCTGGCATCAGGTGATAGCGTAGAAGCACAAGGAATAGGTAATTTGACGTTAAAATCAGATCATGCTGACATTACCTTATCCAGCGTACTATATGTACCTGAACTAAATTCTAATTTTTTATCTGTGAGCAAGATAATGACAAATGGGCATAGCGTGCAGTTCACCGGTGGTAAAGCTTTTGTAAATACCAAGGAAAAGAAATTAGTCTTCGTTGCTGACTTGCGTGATGGAATATACTTCACAAAGATTGAAGCATGTAAGGAGTTGGTTTTTAGTGCTACTGAGCTGCACCCATGATGTGGCATAAGCGTTTTGGACATCTCAACATGGGAGATTTATGCAAATTGTCGCAGAAAGCAATGGTTCGCGGTATGACGGTCAATAAGACAATGGATTTCGCATGTATCACGTGTGCATTATGTAAGATATGTACAAAATCATTTAATAACTACGATGCTTTGTTTACTTCCAGTGTGCTTGATGTAGTTCACACCGACATTTGTGGCCCAATGCGAGTTTCATCTCAAAGTGGATCGTTTTATTTTATCACCTTTATAGATGATTTTTCGAGGTACATCACTACGTATTTTTTGAAGCGAAAATCAGACACGCTTAACGTATTTAAGGAGTATGTAGCAAATTCAGAAAAGCAAACTGGAAGAAAGGTGAAATGCATTCGTAGTGACAATGGTCGGGAGTATACTAGTGGTGAATTCGACAAGTTTTTAAAATCACATGGAATTATACACCAAAAGTCAGTATGCTACACACCACAACAAAACGGCGTCGCCGAAAGGGCGAATCGAACACTCGTCGAGATGGCACGGTGTATGTTGGAGGAATCGAAGCTGCCACAAAACTTATGGTCAGAGGCGATAAATACTGCGACATATATTCGCAATCGTTCACCCACGAAAATGTTGAAGGATAAAACACCCTATGAGTGTTGGTTCAGAAGAAAGCCGTCAGTGTTTCATATGAGAGCATTTGGTTGCGACGCTATTGGGTTAATGAAGCAACCTGGTCGCTCTAAATTGCAGCCAAAGGGTGAAATGCTATCTTTTGTTGGTTATGCACACCACACGAAAGGATACAGGCTCTACGATAGGCATCGGAAGATAATCATTATATCTAGAGACGTTATTTTTTTTGAAAATAGGTTCAGAGAAGCTGAATCTGATGATAACAGTGAGGCATTGCGCGACAAAATGCAAACTTATTTCTTCGGTCCTGAAGAGCAAAGAGACGTAATTTCTGATCGTGAATCTCGTCGAGAACATGAACAAAGTGCCGAAGCTGCGCCTGAACGCATTGTTGATGAAGTGGGTGCAAATTCGAGCGAAAGCGAAGTCTCATGTCGGAGAGTTCTGCGATCAGATATACCCGGACGACAGAGAAAAGTATCTGGTGATGAAAATTCTAGCGATAGCGATGTCTCATGTCGGAGAGTTTTGCGATCAAACATACCCGGACGACAGAGGAAAGTATCTGCTTCTGAGGCAGCTAGAGAAGTTGCGAATAAAATTACATCTACGGAACGAGATCCTATTTCTGTCAAAGAAGCCCTACAGAGAAATGATGCAGCGAGATGGAAAGAGGCTATGCAACAGGAATATAATTCGTTAGTCGATAACCGTACGTGGGATCTTGTCAGTGAACCGAAAGGAAAAAATATCATCGGGTGTAAATGGGTATTCGCAACCAAACGCAAAGCAGATGGACATGTTGAGAAGTATAAGGCGCGATTAGTAGCCCAGGGATGTTTCCAGAAACACAACGTGGATTACTTCGAAACATATGCACCGGTTATAAGGCATCCTACAATTCGGCTAATCCTGGCGTTGGCTATGCAGAACAAACTTCTCACAAATCACATTGATATCGCTGCCGCTTACCTCAACGGAAGTTTAGAAGAGGACGTCTATATGCGTCAGCCATATATGTTTGTAGACCAAAGGCAACCAGAGAAAGTTTGCAAATTGAAAAAATCGTTATATGGACTCAAACAAGCTGGAAGAGACTGGAACAAGAAAATTAATGAGGTACTGTTAAGCATTGGATTTATTAGGTGTAAAACAGATAATTGCGTGTATGTAATGCGAAGTGGAAATGAAATAAATATTATCGGGTTGTATGTTGATGACATGATAATAGCGTGTTCGGCAGAAGCAACTATGCAAAAGATTGAAGAGAGTCTGAATAGACACGTAGAAGCTGTTGATCGTGGACCGATACAATTTTATCTCGGTATGGAAATTAAAAGAAATGGACTACGGGGCAAAATAACTATACACCAGAATCGATACATCAAGGATTTGCTGTCACACTGGGGCATGGAATTTTGCAAACCTGCGCTTACACCACTTGCCAGTGGAACCATATTGGAGAAGTGTATCGATAAGGACTGCGTTCCGACGAATATTAAGGAATACCAATCATTAATGGGAGGACTTAACTATTTGGCGACTATATCGAGACCTGATATCACTCACACCGTATCAAAGTTGTCGCAGTTTAGTTCCCATCCGCATAAGGAACATTTTATGGCAGCCAAGCACGTCCTTCGATATTTGAGAAACAATTCTGAGGTTTGTTTAACGTACAATAATAATAAAAGTTTAGTTTGTTACACAGATGCCGATTGGGGTTCGGATGCAACTGACCGCAAATCCTACAGTGGTTATGTTGTTTATTTCGGTGGAGGTCCGGTGGCTTGGGAATCCAAAAAACAAAACGTCATCGCACTCAGCACAATGGAAGCCGAATACATCGCCATGTGTCAAGGTACAAAGGAAGTCGTATTCCAGCGAAGCTTGCTTGCGGAAATGGAATTTGTGCAACATACAGATGAAGCAACTATTTTGTACTGTGACAACCAGGGAGCTAGTTTTCTTGCAAAAAATTATATTACACATAAAAGAAGTAAACATATTGATATCAGATACCATTATCTAAAAGAACAATATATGCAAAATGAAATTTCAATTACTTATATACCTAGCAATGAACATAGCTGATATTTTTACAAAATGTTTAAATAAGAGTAAACATGTAGATTTTTGTAAAGAATTGTTCCATACTTAATTTTATATATTAAATAATATTACATTAATTTTTTTTGATGAATTTTGGTTGAGGTGGAGATTGTAAGATTCTATGTAATTGGCAACCCTAATTCTAATTCTAGTACATAATCTTAATAGCTCTTTCCTACTTAGAAACACTATTACCTTATCTTATATTACTCTGTCTAAATCACTTGAATAAACATTGTCATAGCGTGAAGTCGAGTTCTGGTCTTTTACTTTCTTTTGCATCCGCTAACAGAAACAAATAGAAGGGAAAACAGAGAGCTGTGTTGCTTCAAAATATGATACCATAAAATAAGCTAGCAACTACATTCAGTCCTGCTGAATTCAGAGTTAATGGACGGAAATGGCAAAATTGTAAGGCGGAACATCAGCCGCTTAAAGAAAATACTAGACCTGCTGGGATCAGGATCCACCCCTCCAGGACCAGGCTTTATTTCCAATAAAATCATAATGTTATTTTTCTTCATCTTTCAGGTAAAATTTGATTAATTCACCAGATAATGACAAGCAGTTCAGTTCTAACACGGATCCAGTAGAAGAGCAAAAAGAGCTGGAGACCCCTAATAGGAAGCTTACCTTGAAGCTGAAAAACATCGGAGGGATGTTGGGACCTGCCGATTAATGAACATACTGCTCTTCTACGTAAAAGCTCTCCTAATATCAGCAGACCGGCTGGGGGCAGTCGTTGGCCACCCGCGCAGTTGTAATCATCTTAGGAATCCGATTGTTATAATTAGAATAGTTTTGATTGCTTATAATAATTACAGTAAATAAAGTTAATTGTTATTTTGTTGTATCACCGGTACCTAAATGATGTCAGTGTAAAGCTAGGTCGCATACCCTTTCTTGACCCATTGCATTGTAGCCCTCAAGTACGAAAGTACAGTATGTATCGGATATAAGAAAGTCGTGTATAAGAAAGAATCGCGTATAAGAAATGCAAGCAAATACACTTTTTTATACAACTTCATATAAAAAAGAACGTGTATAAGAAAACTGCTTATAAGAAAAAAACTGATATAAGAAACTTTTTCCAAGCACCAAATTGTTAACATTTATTTAAAAAAAACACGTTAATAAGAAATTTTTGAAACGGTTTTTTGATTTGGAACGGTATTTAACAAGTGATGCGGACTGTCTGTGAATTATAGAAGAACTTCTTTTCAAACAAACACTTTATCACAAAAATTGAAGATTACGTATTTTCAAAATCAAAATTTTTTTTATTGTTCCGTACCCAAAAACGAAACACTAATGGAATCAGTTCGTTGTCTATCTGCCTTTTTGTCAGAGACCATTTGACATAGAAATTTGGAAAAGTTGTAGCAATTAGTGACCAAAACACAGACCAGAACTTAATCGGTTGAATTTCGACTATGGGGGGCTAGTTTTCGGAGGATAAATGGAATGTTAAAAAAAATTAAATTTTGAGGTCATCGTGTGGGATGCCAAATGAAAGCTTAAGCACGAATTCAAAAATGTATGAAATATTTTGTTGTTTTACCTTTTTCTTAACACCTTTCCAAAAAAAAAAAAAACGTTAAAAAATTCCTGTCCTCCTACCGTATCTTCTCTTAAAATATAGCTCAGAAAAATCAGAATAGCATCTCCAACATTGAGAATAAGGTGTAGATTGAATCAAAATTATCAGGACTGTCCTAAGTTCCACAGTGTTTTGTTTTTAAATTTCAACTACCCAACTGCTTACACATCCAGAAATGACGTGACTCTATCATAATCTCATTAAAGCGGATACGTATAGGGACATTTATATGTGTGAGAGTAAAAATTGAATGGTTGATCTTAGAAATCTACCCACAAAAATATCATTGAGCTTATACTTAAACCATTGATTTTATGTACATAAAGAAAACTTGAGAGTTTCATGTACTACATTATCATATAAGTGTCTGTACTTTTACTACATTGGAAAGAATTGAATTTGTTTACAGACACAGGGAGACAAATTCCAAAACTCCACATATTTAATACAATTCAACGAATAACGAGACGAAGAATGAAATCTGATGCACAGCGTCAAAATTTTTTGCACACTTTGTTTTTTCCAATGATCTATCAACATATAAATCTATTATACATAAAGTAAAAATAACTGATAGTAAGGAACACTTGTTGCGAAAGTACGACTTGCACTTGACCAGATTTTTCATAATGTGCAAAGGTGTGCACATGTTTTTGATATGTGCATTTGTATTAAGATCTCCTTATTTTTTTAATATGTATGAGCAAAGACTTAGGACATGTAAATGTGATAAACATGAAATGAATTGTATGAACGTTCCTTATGTTTTGTTATTGTTGGGTTTAAAAAATAAAGAGGTTTAATAATTAAAAAATAATAATGTATTTCGTTTAAAATTTTTTTAAGAAAGTTTTTTTCTTATATCCGTTGGTCGGATACAAGAATTTGTTTTTCTTATATCCGTTTAATGGGTATACGAAAAAACGGATACAAGAAAGAAATTCTTGGCATTTTTGGACTTTCTTATATCCGATATATCTGTATTCATTTTAGTTTGCTGAAAGATCGCTCACAACTCGCGATAGATTCGGCAATTGTGAGCAGAATTTGAATGGAAATGCGCACATTCGGAAATACGCTTTCATCTCCGTAAAATAAATAAATAAAAACTATTCCCTGTTAACATCGCAGCCATAGATATCGCCAAATTCTTTACATTTTTTTTAAAATATCATAGTTGTCAGTGCCGTAACACATTGTTTTAACATCTAGAAGAAATCCAAATCTGGCGTCAGTTTCATGCAAACGAGTAAATCTTCCACTCATTTCAGATACAATACGATCCAGCGATCTCTTCATTACCCGTTCCATTTCTTCTCTAGCGGTCAACCCTGCGACCGACGCAGCCATACATTTTTTTTCGCCTTTCTGTGGCTACATCCCATTACTGACAAAAATTTAATCCCTTTTTTGATGCCTCGTTAACTAACTTTTCTCTTTTGAAAAATAGTCTCGTTGACATATTGATAGATCAGTATTTATTTCGTTTTAAAATACAATGGATTACAGTTTACAATTCAGAGATGTGATATTACTATGTATCTTTCTATTGAAACATTATCTTATTTTCTTAGTTTATTTGTTTAATATAGATTTTGTTTTGAGGGAAAAATGGGCAAAACCCTCAATTTGGGCGTATCCATATGACATACATATATGACCATTTTAGACACGAAAATCAACCGATTGAGCTAAAAATCTAAAAAAAAAATTGTATATTGGCTATCTTGGAGCAAGTGAACATGAAAATGAAAATGCAATACAATTTTTTGGCTAAATGCACCAAAATGTATCACCAAAAGCCAGGCATAAGGAATATCGTGTCTAAAAGAGGGCGGAACGTTTATAAGTTCGCTTTAACTCTAAAATGCCTGTCACGATAAAAACATCAAGAGCCGTTTTACATAAAAACTTGATTTTTGGCACACTTATGTATACATTACGGTGGTCCACATATTTGAGACAACTTATTGATTGATTGTTCTTTATTGTTTATTTAAAAACGTTGCAAATAAATATGTTAGCTGCAAAACTTAAGGCTTATCTGCACTGGATCACTCTGTATCGATAAGGAAACTTGAACACAGCTTACAAGTATGTTCCAAAATACTGTAATATATGTATGTGCAAAATGAACATGCTACGCTTCTTGAGCGGATTCTGAATTGAAATCGAAAAGCGAAATTTTCTTCTCAGAATCGTTAGAAGAGAGATTTATGTGCCAAAGCAACGATTTCATTCGTTTTGATAGGGTAAATTCGTAAACGTCAAACGACGATCACGTCATAGTTGCGATGGTCATTTACAGTGCTGTGACATAAGTGCATTAAAATGAAAACGTTTTCTAATTCTTAAACGTGAGCGGCAGTTTTGCGCGCCCCCTTTGAAAAGCGCCCAGGACACGTGCCCTACCTGCCCCACCCAAGATACGCCTCTGAGTATAGAACGACTTAATCTACAACAACTGGAACGAGCCCAGCCGGGTTGATGTTGAAATTTCATTTTCGAACTAGACTTGATTTGCTGAAGTCTACATACACAGGAAGGAGCCAGAAGTATAACGAGTGCAAACGAGGTTTTGACATTGGAGATTTAGTTCAAGTCCGTGGAAGTTCAGAAAAGTAACACAACGAGATGGGCATCTGCATTACTTAGTGGATGTGGATGGAACTTCGTGTATCGAAGGCATATCGACCAGGTGCGTTCTACACGGGTTGAAGGTAATACTCCTAATAAATTTGTACCTCCTAGATTAGAGATACAGCCCACCTGCGTCATCTGAAGGCAACGAGAAGATAAC
This sequence comes from Brachyopa scutellaris, assembly GCA_949775065.1. Taxonomy (NCBI): domain Eukaryota; kingdom Metazoa; phylum Arthropoda; class Insecta; order Diptera; family Syrphidae; genus Brachyopa; species Brachyopa scutellaris. Next base: position 40,736,675 of record OX459113.1, on the reverse strand, counting down.
AACGACCGGAGCCTTAGTAGACGGAAAGGAAATTCAAGATGATGATAGAAAAACGCAGTTTACCGACGAGGCTATTGCGGATGATCTTGGAAACGTAAAAGGTGAAGAGGAGCAAGAACAGACAATTGAGCTAAGGAGATCGAAGAGATTACGCCGTCCAGTTATTCGCTATCAAAGCAATAATTAGTGGGGAAGACTGTTAGATATGTATGAAATAATTGTGAATTACCTAATGAATTTTGTAAAACAGAACTAAACTGTATTGTGAATTAAACTATTGTATTAAGATTCAAATATGACATGTAATACAGTTTATATCATACCATACCATACATAAGCTTACGTAAAAATGTTAAAAGTAAAATGCACAATCGTGGCGGGAAGCACCGAATCTCTTAGCTCAGGTACATATTACATACATATATGAAATGGATTGGGTCTACGAATAATTATAATAACCCATTACATTGGTACACACATTACAATTAAAAATTTAAAGTTTACAGACATTAAAATTTAAAATTCACTCAGTACGCCTTGAAAAAAAAAAAATCAAAAACCCACTAAGCGTCAGTCATGTGCAATTTGATTACTTATGAGTAACGAATGATTACTGATTACTTTCATTTCAGTATTCGGTATTCAGTATTCGGTACATAGTACTTGGTTTCCCAATTAGAAGTCTGTATTTTTTTAGAGCAAATAGTAGGCGTGTTTTTGTTTAGCCTATATAGAATAAACATGTTTCAGCAACATGTTTTCCATATAAAATACAACAAAACTTTAGACTGGATAATTATCGAGGCTAATGTTTTGTTGTATTATGCATTGAAAACTTTTTTTTTATTCTATATAGGCTAAAAAAAACACGCGTAGTAAATATCGCTCCAAAGACGATGATGGATGCAACAAATAATCAAAGAAACGCTATAAGAAAAATCGGTCGTTAATTTAAAACAAATTATATTATTATATAAATACTATATTTTCGTATTTTATAAATGTTCGTATTGGTTTATGTTATGAAAAAAATCATATGAGAGGTTTCTATCTTGAACACGCTCTGAGCTACAAGGTGTTGAAAAAAGTTTCTTCAGGAAGAAGATACCAACTGAAACAAATCCACTCCAACACGTGGCGCTTGGTGTGTTGGAATTTCCGTAGACGTTGTAAAAAAGTGACATTTCGCTAGCAGTCCATATATGTATCTGTGGCAATAAGCTGGAGTAGCTTACGTAATGGAATGTAATAGTAATGTAATGGAATGTAATTCGTATTCGAAAAAAATTTATTTTGGGAGGTAGCTTAAAGCTGTGTTCAGACGATTGCCAGATCTGACAATATTGTCAGGTCTACAAATGTGCTAACAATTAGCTGCGAATGAACTGACAATGACAAACTACCTCACAACGTTAAATTGCCAGTTCACACGGTTGCCAGGTTTTGCCCCAATTCCTGACAATTTATTGTCAGGCGGTTGGCCTGACAATGCTCTGACAATGTTTTCTCTGACAATATTGTCAGATGAAAAATTTTCAGTTCACACGGTTGGTAGATGACTGTTAACAAAAAATCTACAAATTCATTGCAAGACGTTGTCAGACTTATAGCATTTGATAGAAATTTTTTCTTTGTGCTGAAATTCCTTTATACAAATGTACATGGAAAACTATATGCCCCAGGTAAAAGCTTTGTATTGTGGATTTGTAGGTAACATTATGGCGCACCAAAATGCAAAATAAAGATATATAATTATAAGCGCACTTCCCGAGATAAATGCGATTTTCGCAAAAATTGACTAAAAAAATGTAAAAAAGTAGTGTTCGAAGACCAATAATCCCATAGTAAATGCCGCGGGTAACCGTACTAAACATTCATTAATTGTCTATCGAACAAGCCCACTTTGGTTGCTCTGGGCTTAATACACCAGAAATTATAATTGAATAATTGTTGGTACCTGCTTCTCTGAAGTAACTTTTTTAAGCACCCTGTAGCTCCGTGGATGTTGAAGATAGACCCCCTCCCCTACGTTTTTTTTCTTAGCATAGACCAATGGATCGTTCTCCATAATAACTTTTTTCAGCACCCTGTAGCTCCATGGGTGTTGAAGATGGACCGCCCCTCCCATACATTTTTTTTTTTATAATATGGACCAATGAACATTTCACCTTAGTAATTTTTTTCAACACCCTGTAGCTCCAAAATAGACAAAAGCTAACTACCTACATACATGATACATACTTATATAATATACTCATACTCATATACTCGTACTCATATACTTTTTGCAGTATTTTGAGTACCTAGTAATCAAAACCAATAACACGAACCAACAGAGAAAAGAAACGGATAGTGTGTGTGAATTATGAGAATACAGCCGAGTTGAATATGATTACTGAATACAGGATACAGAAAAATGAGTATTCCTCACGTGTACTCATTTCAAGTAACGAATAATAAATATCGAATAATTACTTTTTGCACATTCTTAGTAAGCGTACGCCTACGCATGCTAGAAATACGAAAATGAGTGCAATGATAGAATTGAAAAAAAAATCATCATTAACCACACACGATTGCCACTGAGTGCTGTGATTCAGCTTCTGTTTAAAACAAAAAATTAAAAAAAAAAACGACTTTGGAATACATTTTGTACTATTATTCAGCTTCTGTTAATTGCACAGATATGATTTTGGTCTTAAAATCTGCGTAGTGAATGTAGCTTATATAATGTCTGAATTTCAATAACATGGGTGAAGCTGGTCTGAGGTAATGGCCGTTTGTTTTAAATTGGATTTTCCTTTTCTCATTTGAAGTCCCTTAAACTCTGAAACCAAAAGTTAATCTCATTCGAAGCTGATGGATAAACCTTCTCTGAGAAATTAGTAATCCTATGCCAAAAGAATCATGAAGATCTGTTCTGGGGTTCTATACTATGTATGTATGTATATAGATAGATATAGAAGATGAAGAAGAAGAAGAAGAAGAAGAAGAAGAAGAAGAAGAAGAAGAAGAAGAAGAAGAAGAAGAAGAAGAAGAAGAAGAAGAAGAAGAAGAAGAAGAAGAAGAAGAAGAAGAAGAAGAAGAAGAAGAAGAAGAAGAAGAAGAAGAAGAAGAAGAAGAAGAAGAAGAAGAAGAAGAAGAAGAAGAAGAAGAAGAAGAAGAAGAAGAAGAAGAAGAAGAAGAAGAAGAAGAAGAAGAAGAAGAAGAAGAAGAAGAAGAAGAAGAAGAAGAAGAAGAAGAAGAAGAAGAAGAAGAAGAAGAAGAAGAAGAAGAAGAAGAAGAAGAAGAAGAAGAAGAAGAAGAAGAAGAAGAAGAAGAAGAAGAAGAAGAAGAAGAAGAAGAAGAAGAAGAAGAAGAAGAAGAAGAAGAAGAAGAAGAAGAAGAAGAAGAAGAAGAAGAAGAAGAAGAAGAAGAAGAAGAAGAAGAAGAAGAAGAAGAAGAAGAAGAAGAAGAAGAAGAAGAAGAAGAAGAAGAAGAAGAAGAAGAAGAAGAAGAAGAAGAAGAAGAAGAAGAAGAAGAAGAAGAAGAAGAAGAAGAAGAAGAAGAAGAAGAAGAAGAAGAAGAAGAAGAAGAAGCCAATGCATACTAATTTATATTTTTGTTTTTGAGATCCTTATTATTAAATGGAAGTTTGTTCATTTTTGATTTTGCAGTTTCAGATATTAAATTTTGATTTTATTTATTTTGATTTGTATGTCAAGCCAAGCAATATCCCTACTAATCCATCTCCACGTTACTAAGGTCCCTGAAATTAATTCAGATTTTCTTTTCGCGATTTATTATATTTTTATCCATTTTTATTTTCATTAAAAAGTTAACATTTTTGCTGCGTTGTTCATTTCAACTACAGGCATGCTAAATAATGTGCAATAGTCCAGAGGTGAGTGGAAGAACCCACGCCTTCGTTGGGCTATTCAACTTTCTGCAATGACTCATTCAATCATTTTGTTGGCAAAAAATTAAGAGTATGGGTGTTGTCATAACATGCGGTCTCCACTAGCGATAAATCCAGAGCATGCTTTAAAGCATGCTTTCATTATCGCAAGTGGAGACCATTATAGCAGCTATATTTTCATAGCAAGCGATAGAGAGCATGCTCTCATCGCACACCTCATCGATAAGATAGCTGTCACTTTGCTGTGTCTTCTGTCATTGCCGTCGCCATCATAATAATATCAACTAGCAACTATACTGAAAAAGTATGGCTGAGTTCCAAAACGTAGTTCCTGCGGAAGAACTGCAAAGTCAAGCGTTCCATATTGTCAAAATATAGCAGTGATGCAATGTATCGCGTTCCAAATCGCATTATAAAAGCAACCACTGCGCAAACAAAAGCAAACAACGCATCATAGTTTATTGTGATGCGTTGTGATTTGAGGAATTTTTTTTTTATTCCGACAAACATAAAAAAAACATCATCATGTTTATTTTAAGCTTACATATACCCCGTTTATATGACAACTCAATGCGAATTGAATCGATACGCATTGGTTCAATCCGCTCATATAAACAACACTTCGAACCGAATTGAAATACTCAATCCGCATTCGTTCATTCCTGTTTATAAACCGCATTGAACATTTGAAACCGAATTGAAATATCATATAAACACTTTCAATTCGCATTGAAACATTTTACTCTCTCGCGCTCTCATCATTCTCTTATCTGTCATCTAATGTCAGGCAATTCAATAGTGTAATTTTTATTTAATTAATTTTTATTTTATCAAACTGTCAGTTCAATCAGCTGTTTATTAAATTCTCTCAATTTTCTCACGTTTATTTTGGATTCGGTTTTGAATAATTTAATGTAAACACCAACATTTCTATGCGGATTGAACCAATGCGCATTGAGTTATCATATAAACGGGGTAATAGTTATTTGTAATTATGATATTTTCTTAAAAAAATTTCAGAAAAAATGGACAGAATTTCTTAGACATTTTCATTGATGAAATGAAATGATTGTTAAACAGAACAAACCGTTCCAAAGAGTCAAACATTTTAAAGCATCGTGATGCATTGCAAAGTGAAAGCATCGTACCATCGCATAACAATGGCAGTGATGCATTCCCGATGCGCATTTGTTTGATGTTTTGGAACTCAGCCTATGCGATGAAATGCCCATCACAGAAAATCTGCCATTTCTTCTGCTGTCTGCGTTCTGCTTTTGCTTTTGCGATAAATTTATCGCTAATGGAGACGGCATGTAAACGTCAAATATTTGCGCAAGTACAACCGCATTTCTGCTGCTTTTTTACTGCTTTTCAGAATATGTGCAGTCAAGATGAAGAACTGAATTAGTACAATTTTCATGTAAACATCGTTCATAAATGTCAAAGAAACATATAATATTATCCTTGATATTTAATTTGATTTCGACTGAAGAAAAAATTAATATGTGTATATGTACAAGATACTAATTTTTTTTTTTATTTGAACTTATATTGCATATAAAATTCAACTTTAGTCAATTTCAACCTTTACGTCTTCCTCTGCAGTTTTTTACTAAGTAATCTGCACAACAACGATGATAGCTAGACGTTTATGAACACGGTGTAATGCAGTTTGCCTGCGGCAGTTCTGCAATAAAACTGCATTTTTGAACGCGGTTAACCCTGGAAAGATAATCTGCGTCAAAATGACTTACTCGCGAGCGAAATATACCGCTCTTTTGCTAATTATTGTGAATCACGGGATGGGCGTTCGTGACTTTCCAGCCAGTATGTATCCAGAGCGGAAAACTCACGTGTCATTGAGTTAAGTCTCATCAATTTGGAAATACATACTAACAACCCCGTGAGTAGGTACATTTTGTTTATAAGTGTAATTTTATACATAAAAATATGATTATCTTTCTAGGGTTAACGCAGTTCTTTGATAGTATGACGTTTATGAAAACACCCTATGTTACTCATATATGTGCCTAGCCTATCCAAGATCTGCAGGAGCAAGTAAGTAGCTTGAATGAATATTCGGTCAGGCATCAGAATGTCATTATTCTATATGTTTATACAGTTTAAAATATCCAGGCCAATTTCGCTGAGAACTCGTAATAAGAGATAAGTTGCTATGAAAGTTAGATCCTCTGCTGTAATTTGGTATTTACCCAAGAATTTGAGCTTATCTGGAATGAGAAGGGAACAGGATACGGAGCTTTGAATCTCCTAAGGTGTAATTATCCAAAATTTTCTTCGCCTATCTTAGACCCTGAGATTTTGTACCAGGTATTAGTCATGTTTGACTTCTGCAGTGATCGGAGCTCCTCTTTTATGGTTTTATGGTGTACTCCCCTATGCCGCAGAAGGGTTCAGGACATAGGAAGGGAGTAGCAGCGCATTTCCTGGTAGGTTTGGTTAGTAATGTATTCACCATATATATAAAAATACTAAAAATAAATACACTAACAGGCACAATTAACCGCCCGCTTTGTTTAGTCTCACTATATCTGTTTTTGAAAAGTAACGGTCAAAAAACACAATCATAATGAATGTCTTTTGTCAATTGGATATTTTTAACATGAATTTAACTTTAACTTTAACTTGTTTGGGTATTGCATGCATTTTTGTGATTCAGTTGTAATTTGACATTCTTCGTGAAATAACTGGGTGGGCGGTTTATTGTGCCTCTCAGTATAATAAAAAACGGACAGTAATGATTGGTAATCGGAAGCAGGTTTTCCAGTTTATTAAACGTTGGTTATCGATTAACGCGAATAAAGAAGAGGATGGAACAGATGATAACATAATCGAAGTTTTTTTTAAATAAAATATCCACAGTAGGGATGTCGACAGCTGAATGTGAGTAAGATCGCAAAATTCTTTGTGATTGAGCTTCCATATAATGAAATTACAGACCGGATCGCTTTTTTCTAAAGCTGCGTATGATTTAAAAATGTTAAAATAAAAGTCGAATTCAACTCATTCCACAAAGAAGCGGCAGAATTCAATTTGTTTTGTACATACAACATAGGTATTTGTATGTAAATACATAGTATACATCGAAATTTCTGTATGAAAAGTCAAAAAACGAGTCCCACATTCAATTTTGCATACCATTAGCTATGTATATATGTAAGTGCCTGTGGATAGTTGGAGAATATTCGCCTAAATTCAAAGCCTTTCTACATATTTTATGCTACTTACCAATACATTGCCTTCTTTCATATGTGTGCGCTCTGTATACTCTTATTTACATATCTAAGTGAATTGATTGGCAATGTTTACGTAATGATATTTCGTTGAATATTTCATCACATATCCGATCATATTGCCGATTAATTTACTCTAGGTGGCGCTACAGCTCGGGGTGAACGTGGGCCTGCTTCTCGCAACCATTTGTACGTGCGTGTTATATTTTTATATTTATATCTGTTATCGACTGGAGGACTTCTTTCTATTGTTTTCAGTGTGAATACGCATGTTGAAGGTAATCGCTTTCGTCGGCTCCCTGAATTTACGCAAAAAAGTGTTTTGGAAAAAGAGCCAAAATAATTGTGGCGTAAAGCTTTGGGCAAAAACGCAAAAACGCGCCGCCAATTTGTAGAATTTGTACTTTAGAATTTAAAAAAAAGTATGTATGTTTGTAACATCATGTGAAGTTATGTTATTTTGCGACAAATCATAACAACATAGTGAGTCATAGAATGCAATTTTCTGGCGCTTTTTGATGTGTAAACATCTAAGCTCTCGGTAATGGGCCTCACACATTTCTCGCCGTCATGCGTAACCCGTAACCAATCTTAGTAGTATTAGTGCGTAACCACAATTAGTATTAGTGCATTCTCTGTATATGATTCTCTTTGTTCATTTCTCCTTCACACAGAGTAATAATAGCAATAGTTATGTTTACACATCAAATTTCACGAGATACTCGCCTATTTCACCAACTTACAAATAGTAATTTACAAGTGAGTTTTTAACAAATTTGTAGAAATATCGATTAATTCGGTTTCACAAAATTTATGTGTTACAAAATTGTATCTGTAGAGTTTTACAAATGGAAATTTGTAGATATATTTTTGTTTTCGTTCCACCAAGAGTCAATTTCTTTTGTAGTTTACAAGTTACAAATTTGTGAAAATTTATATTTTTTGTAGTTTTCTGTTTCACCAAATGAAAGTTCTTTACAAATTTGTTCAATTATTGAAAAAATTCTACAAATGAAAGATCGTCTGTTATTTCATCTACAATTTGTGTTTTGTTCATAGAAATCGCTTTTGGAAAGTAAAAATGTCTACGGCCGGCACGGGCATAGTAGCACCGATAGTGATACAAGTGAATATTTTGTGTTAAATAGGCGAAGAAAAATTTACCGGTTGCGTATAAATTACGAAATTTCAGATTCTTTTGTCTTAAATGAAAAGTTTCGTTTCCTATATAGGCAGAAGAATTAATAACAATAATTGGACCACGAATTGCTAATGAGTCTGAAGGAAGGAAGGTGTCTGTTATATTCAAATTTTGAAAACGGTTTTCGTCCTTTCCCGCATTATGCTTTACTTGGTGATACAGGATACCCATTAAAAGATTGGTTAATGACGCCCATCACGAGAAGCTCATTACCAGCAATTGACCGCTACAATGGAGCGCACAAGATCTTCTGATGATTTTTGCCCGTTGTTCAGAGATTAATTGATTATTTTAAAACTGAAAATCTTAAACCCATTATTTTTAAATCATAAGAAATATAGTAGAATTACCTTTTATTTGATACTAAATATGTATATGTATGTGCGTCTTACGGTTCTTATGATGTTATGAGTTTATATGCATATAAACGGACAAAAATCATCAGAAGATCTATCCGCAATACGAGCTTCACACACAAAAATCTCAAAATCCCCACATACGATTTTCATAAAACTTCACAGTTTTGATGTACTGAACTCCCGCTTTATTTTGATACCAATTTCATTGATGCACGCTCTTGGCCCGAAAATGCCCCATCTACTTTACTGGATATATGTACCTTTGCAGTTTGTAAAACAGAAATTAGGCTTGTAATTGTAGTTTGGTGAAATAGGCAACAGTTCGTGGAGACAGCTTTAACTTCCCGTGGCCTATTTCACCAAATTACAATTACAATCACAAATTTGTAATTGTAAACCACAATTACAAATTTGTAAACCTAATTTCTGTTTCACAAACTGCAAACGTATTTCCAATATAGTCTAAGAGCCCGCTGCAAATTTTTGGAGTGAGATATAACCAAAAAATGTGCACATGAATATAAAGCTTGGAAATGTGTGAACTCAAATATGACCGTCTGGCAGCCTTTTTGCTGGTGCTTTTGTTAGTTAAGTTATGTTAAAAATGTGGTTTTGTCCAAAATCTGGATTATTGATGTAACCACTTAAATTTAGCATCAAACAAAAGAACAAAACGGTTTGAATACAAATATTATAGCTCCCAGACGATTCATATGGTAGTATCTCTTTGCCAGGCGCACTAATATTACATAAAAAATCAGATTTTAAACTAATTGATATAAACACATACTGATTGCTCTAAAACAATGATATGAACATCGGTAGCTAGAGCTGTTTTTAGTACTAGCTGTGCCCGTGGTTACGCTCGTGTTTTTTAAATACGGTTAAAATTTATTCAATGTTGATTATAAAATAAATTTATTAATTATTTTTAATTTGTTGCTGTCTCCAAATAACTGAGCACCCATTTTTACAGAAAGGGAAAGCTTCTCAATCGCTGTCCATAAATATGATCGCTTCAGGCAAGCATCGACTTCATCAGCACTTGCTCCACGTTATACGACCGGCAAAGTCAGACGAAAGTCCCCTGCAGCCAACAATGTGACGCCTCCCACTATGTTGTAATTATTGCGGAGATCCTTAAGAGTACGGTCAAGTGCCTCGATGGCTTTCTTATGGGACATGCTACTCTCATCCCAAAGTGGCCCTATTTTGCAGTGAAATTAAAGATGTTTGGGTGATGGTTCCAGCGGATTACGATGTCTACTATGTACGTGCATATACAATATATGTACATACATATGTCCTTCCTTATATGAGTAGGAACATCCAGAGTATTCATTTTTAAAATTCCACCATTTAGTAGGTAGTAGATAGTAGCCGACGATATCATCATCAGTTTGCTTCACGTAACTCAATGACTATCGTCTCGTCTATCGTTTATTTTACTCAAAGCTTGAGAAAATAGAAGCTAAGCGTCATCTAAATAGTTATAAATTATATTTGTGCTATAATTTTGATTGTTTTTTTGTGTTTGAAGCCGGTGATTGTATGTATAAACAAATTGCAAAATGTAAGTAATTGGTATTTGTTTATATTTATTTGAATAATTAAAAACTTCTTTAAATGTTATTGAAAGGTCAGCTACGCCGAATCAATTAGCAATTTTGATCAACTGTATGGAGGAGCATCCGGACTATAAACCCAATACTGTCCAAGGCAAAAAGGATATAAATAAAATGTGAACTGATTTGGCATCAATTTTAAATACCCATGGGCTGCCCATAAAAATGTACATTTGTTCATCTTATCGTAGTCTCTGTAAAAAAAAATGTGTACCGTCTATGCACTCAACAACTAAGAAGAAGAACATATAAAGGGAACAGAGTTTTTATTAGGGATGTTACGACACGGGGGTAGTTTTGTTGGAGTCGGAAGTTTCATACCGACCTCGGCGGAGTCAGAATTGAATCGGAGTCGGAGGCGGAGGTCGCAGACTCAAATTGTTAAAATAAAAAATTTGGAGAAATCAATTTTTATTAGAAAAACAAGATAAAAATACAAAATTGTATTGTCACTTAACAATAATATTGTTTGTAATGACACTTTCATTTTGTAATTTGGCACAATATTTTGCATGAGCGAAATCCTAGACTTTTTACAAAACTGACAGGAAGGTCGTCTGAGGCGATCATTTCGGAAATTAATTTATCAATTTCTATAGATTTAGAATGAACCGCATCCCGTTTTTGCTTCTTATTTTAAGATGTCGTGCAAAGATACCTGTTTTTTAGCTTCTTCTAATGGAGTTTTTGAGATACTTTCAGTAACTAACTTTTTGATTTTCTCAAGTTTCAAAAGATTTTCATATTAATCAGCACTGAGCGATTTCAAATGCCCTTTTAACGTTGCACCATGACAACGCTTCTTGGAGTATTTTTTTCACAAACATTGCAAGTCGCCGCATCCGGATGTAGTGGAGGATCTGCTACCATATGACACAATACTACAATACCTACCTGCAATACTTTGTTATTATATGTACAATGTGTACATATAGTATATATGTACCTCTTCCTCTTTCCCCTCTTACTACAATGAATGCAAAGAAAAATCCTAGGCATTAATTTAATTGAAGTTTTCCACTCTTAGGGGCGATGTCTTCATCCGCGAATTTTAGTTTTCTACTACTCCCGGAGTCTTCACTTAACCAGCACTAGATAAAATATTGTTTTTATATAGGTGAAGGCGAATACGAAAACAAACCAACAAAAAAAAATGTTCCCAACTAGCAGCGTGTGGTGAAGGTGCTAGTACCAGTAATCCAGTATACGTATACTGTTACTTCAACGAAAAAAAAATACATTTACTTACCATATTTATCCCAAAATGACACAGTGTCGCATGGCTACACACCGTCTCCTACCCGCACGTGAGTTGCAACCCATTCAATTTTCTAATTTTCAATTAAAGTCCCATAACAAAAAACGCTACGGCATCCGGAAAAGTGCTTTGCGTAGACGGCGCGGCGTGGCGCGCGATGTTCCTACGATATTCGTCGTATCGCATTGTCTCGGTATTAAGGAAATTGCGGGTACAGTATTACAAATTTATCAGCAAATCTTTTAGAGGCCATCACCGTCTGTGGGTGCCATAGAAAACACACAAACGTGTTATCCGTATCTTCATCCTTATGTACGTGGATCCATGTGCGGTACTTATTTGTGGATTTTCTACCCTCATCATGTTTTTGCAGCTTTTAGTTCATCCCACACCTTGTAGAAACCTTTTTAATTTTCTTCTTTGGGAGGTGAAACACAGTACCAACCATCCGCAATCGATTATGTTCTTCTTTTTTTTTTTAATAGGTGAAACGGTTTTCGGGGCTTTTGCGGTTTAGAGTGGATTTTTGTTCCTTTGATGGAGAGAGCGGTGGAAAAACTCAATCACAAAATCCGTTTATGCTGGTACCAACATACGAGTACCTACTACCTTCGTACGTACATATATACCCGGATCGTGTAGGTAGAGAACGTCTGAATTTGGAATGTTAGCGCTCCAGTGATACAATTTCTCACTTAAGTGGTTTTCAGCTTAAAACAAATTTCCTCTCAAAGTATAAAGCAATCAGGGCTTAGGTGAAATTCTTACTTTTTTTTACTTTTGAACTAAACCTACTCGTATATTTTGCTTACATACAAGAATGTATAGATTGGTCCAAAACCTCGTTAAAAAAACTAATGAGTCTTAAAGTCCTTTTGCACTATGTTTTGAAAATCATGTTTGCAGATTTGAACTTTTGGAATTCCTTTCGTGGAGGATTTGCCAATCTTAGAATTTCTACCAAATACAAAAAATATCAACACAAAACTAACAAATTTCATTTAATAAATTCGACAGTATTGTTTAAAAAAACTTTTAGTAAACTAAGACTTTGTACTTCATGAATAACGAATTTCAAGACTTTCGAAATCGAATGGAAATCTTAGCTTGTCCTTGGATTTAGAGGTGCCTGGTATTTGTTCAGGTCTTGGAAGTTGTAAATGGTAAAGGGGTCAGAACTTTTGGGATTGGCGACAATATGCTTGCTGAATTTTACTTCTTTCAATTCTTCGTCGTTGCTGCCTTGCCATTGTAGTGAAATGTCCGAATCGCTGAGGCTGTATTTATCGCCTTATATTTTTTTACCTTTGGGATACTCCTCTTTTGTATTTTGAGACTCTTTTTGACTGCCAGTTCCTCTTAACGGGTTTTTCAGGAGTATCAGTATAAATTCTGGAAATTCTGGAATTCAATCAAACGAGTTGGAGTTAGATTAGATTAGATTAGATTTATTGAGTTAATAATTTTGTACAGTTAAGTAGATACTTTTTAATGTTGTACAAACTTAATTTGATGTTACAATTGTTGACTCTAGTTATATTTAAAATACTAACTTTAAAACAAAATTTAACAAGAAAAAAGAAAAATTTTAAAGAATGAGAAAAAAAAGAGTTATGAAAATGGACATGAAGGACAAAATGGTACAGGGAAAGGTATGCAGTAGTAGTGTACACATTAAAAATTTTCGTCAAAATATTTAAAAACTTCCTTTGCGAAAGCAGCTGTGTTATTCATACACCTAATATGCACGGGTAGACAATTCCAAAGACGTATTGCATGAACAAAAAAGATACGACTGGTAACAAGATACTTGTGTCTGGGTAAAATAATTTGCAAAGTTCTTTGAGTACTCGCGAATCTCAAATAAATAATGTGGTTCTTTAGTCGTTATAATTTTATTGAATGCTTACATGGTCCTATAATAATTTATTAAAGCCATAAAAGAACAATTCGTTATTTGTTTTGTGTAGCCGAAGATGTGTTCATATCTTTTTATGCCGAAAATGAATCTTGCACAACTATTGTATGCTACTTCAAGTTTCCGTTTGGACTCATAATCCTTGTCAGCAAAAATCTCACACCCGTGCACAAAAATAGGCAAAATAAACGATTTCACTAGCTTTAGTTTTGAATGTGTGGGAAGAAATTTGGATGTAGGGCTTAACCCACGAAGCGCACCGTATACTTTTGAAACAACCCTATTTATATGAGTTTGCCAACTCAAATCTGATTGAAGTACACTCCGAGATTCTTAATGTTTCCAACGTATTCAACAGGTGAATTATTAAGAAATATCGGAGACAAATGTTCTTGAGCCCGACTTCTATATATACTCTATTGAATAAGACTCACTTAAACCTGCCAAAACTGAATAATGCAATGTAGGCAGAATAATTGAAAATCGTAAACAGGAAATCCCTAAATTCGGGCATTCTGCGAAGTACAATTTATAACATAATTTTGTGCCTCGCGTCCGTTGTTGAGGGGTTCGCGTCCGGAGTCCGACAAATAAAGATCATCCAACTAGGTATTAATTTTAGGATAAATACACGAATTCTTTTCATAATTCAAAAGTATGCATTCATTGGACAAATCGGCAAAATTATGAATTGCAAAATTATGAATTATGTAGTTGGAAAATCGCACTTATTGTTAACTGTGGTTAAAAAAATAGGTAAAAAATCATATTTTCGCTTTTTACCTGCTGCAGTTTTTTCGAAGTATCATAAATTCTGTTAGTTTTTCAGCATACTTATCACAGATTTTTTTGCTAACAATTGTTACGTTCATAAGAAAAAAATAATAAAACGGTATGTTTATTACGCATTTTTTGTAGAAAAGCGACCTGAAATTAAACATTTGCATAGACAATATAAAGTAAACTGACTTAAAAATAAAATATCTGGAAAGCCAAAAAAGCTATCGGTTTTATTTAAAAGCAGTTAAAAAGAGTTTTATTTTTTCTAAAATTAAAGCCCTATATGAAGAGTGGAGGGGCTTAGGGTGTGTGCAGGGGCTGATATTGGAGTTGGGGTAAGAAAGGAAAAAGTAAAATAACAAGCTATATTTTTAAATTCCAGTTTACACTTTAATCAGAGTACTTCTCGTTTGAACAGATTTCTTTCAGCAATGTTTCCTTTCAAAAGTGTTAAATATTGTTCACATGTTAAATCCGGGCTTACCACGATATCTCGAAAAAATGAATCTCGAAGAAAAAAATTTCGAAACCAAAAATCCTGAAGAAAAAAAATCAAACAGCAAAAATCTAGAAAAAATCTCGAATTTACACAATACCCGTTTTAATTACTTTTGCAGTAAAATGAAGAGATTTTAAAAGTCTTAATATTAGCAAATTTTTTTTCCAGAAAGTCTTTGGAGATATTTGTATAATACTTTCTAGATTTTGGCCCATTCGAGATTTTTACTTTCGAGCTTTATCAAATGGATTTTCGAGATTTTTTTCGTTCGGTCCACATCGTATTTGCAAATTAATATATTTTGCAGTGTTTCAATTTTTAAATTAGTTTTTTCCGATGTCTATACTTTGTTCATTTCTGAGAATATTCTCTCTACTGGCACGATATTATTCACTCCGGGTGTAAATTAAATTTAAATGAATGTGAAACCCGATCTTTAACCTGCATTTTTTAAACCCGAAAATTTAAACGTATGTTCATAATATTCACTCAAAAACGTTTACTAAACCCGATGGGTTCCTTTACTTGAAAATTGTTACTGATTCTTATTGATTCTTACTGGTTTTATATAAATCGCGTTCCTTTACACAAAAAAGTAGTTAAAGAGAGAGGCAACAAGAGAGTAAAAATTTCCTCTCACTAAAAAATCTTACTATTTCTTACTGGAGAAATTTCATCCAGTAGAAATTGAACTATCTGTCAAAGTCAGCTTTTTCACTTTTTTTTTTTTTTTTATAATTCACGCGCGCTAAAGGGGTTATGAATACCCTTAAAATGTCTTGCACAGCGCGGGCCATAGGGAAATTTAGGAAACTTGTTTGAATTATTTGCATTTTTTGATTTTAATTCAAAAAGTAAAAAAATGGAGAGAAAAGGAACACAGATGAAAGTTGAACGTTCTGAATGTTGAAATTTGCATTTCGCAATATATTGCATACTGTATTTGTTCTGGGAAATCATCAGGGGTGGACTTTTCTGTAAAATCCAAAATCATGCAACCATTGACATATTATATAATATGTCAATGCATACAACAACACTCTGGTTACTTTTGCTCACATATGCTTATGACATTTCGTTTGTAGCAGCTTTTGTGGTTAATCGCGTTCCTTTACTTTTTGGTGATTTTGATTTACTCTGAGAGAATTTTACCCCCACTCCTTGAAATTCAATAATTTACTATTTTTGGAGCAAAAAGTAAAGGAACAGACCTATAGTTTAACACGTTTTTAAACCGATTCCAATCCTACGTATTGTCAAATTTGACATAAAATGACAAATGTCAGTTGAAATTAATTGAAAAACGAGAATTTTAAAAAAAAAAGAAACATAGTGTTTGTTCCTGTGTTTTCTGCATTTTATATAGAAAATGAAGGGTGGCGGTAAAGTAAACGATGCTGGTAACGAAAACAGCAGTAGTGATTGCGAAAACACAGAGCACATAAACGGCCTATTTGAACGCAACGCATTAACGCAACTGGGGACGAATCAGGTTTATTATATGTAAATGTACGTACGTTAAGGTGCGTGTCCACTTGAGAGTAAAACTATTGCGAGTAGCTCTCAGGCCACTCTCGAGAGCAGTTTCGTAAGTGGACACGGTCACGAGAGTAACTCGCAGAGAGTTGGTTTGCTACTCTCAACTTTCCGACTTCTTGAGAGTTGTTTGTAAGTGGACATACATTTTGCTACTCTCGGAGAGCAACTCGCACTATTCAAACAGAGTTCGTATTCTGAGAGCAGCTAGCTGCGAGTAAATGGATTATGTATGCTTAGGCCTACAAATAAATTATCAAAAAATGTATATAATTTTGAATTTGATAACTTGATTTTGAATTTGAATTTCTGGAAATAATAAATAAATAAATATTATGGCATAAATTTGGAATATCGAAAAAGTAAAAATATTAATAAAAATGTATGAATCCGAAGAAATTCTTTGGAACACATTTCTTCCTGAGTTTCGGGATAAGAGCAAAAAAAATATAGCTATAAAGATAATAAGTGGACATGGTCGTGAGAGTACTATCCGCAAATTTACTTTCAGATATCTCGCAAACAACTCTCGATAGTAAATCTCAAAAATTTCACTCTCAAATGGAAAGCTACTTGAGAGTAAATCTCTAGAATTTGCTAGCGAAAGTGCTCTCAAGTGGACACGCACCTTTACGTGAGTGAAAACTGATACAACAGAAAGTCATAAGTCACAACTGAGAACATTGCATGCCGCATTGATGTCATCATGTGAGCCATTATTGCTACTCATTCCAATGCATGTTATTGGATAATTATTTTTAATCATCTGTGGTGTGACCCAAAGCGGGACATTTTGCTGTCCCCACTGAAGTCCGGGGGACAGCGGGACACACACTCTAAAAGCGGGACGTCTGGTCACGTTATGTATGATATACATTATACATAAATAAAAAGTAGCATGTTGCAGTTTGGTTCAAATCAGTCAACCAAGATATAATCCATTAAAAAGTATTGTAAACTTATTCGCTTCTTGAAATTACAAATTACACGATATCGATGAAAACCAAAAAATACTCACATCAAGCTACAAACAAAATAACAAGCATGTGCAGCTGCGAGCAAAAAAAAAATAAACTAAAGAAGTGGCATTAATCAAAAATACAACAAATTAAGCAATAGTTTTTAAAACAAACTACCAGTAGCATAAAATGCGTTATTTTCTTATAATATCTACATTTCTAAGTTTTTGATTTAATTAAAATAAACTAATATAAATGCATTTTGTCGAAAAGAACTTTAAAAAAGGCCGAGCAAAAAAATAGCAGTGCCCTTTCTTCACCAGCTTACTTGATGAAAAAAGTAAAAAAAAAAAAACTGAATTTAAATAAATTAGTAGAGGCGTTTTTAAGAATATACTAGTCCTTAGTGACATGGCCTTTATGAATTATTACACCCGCGCAAAACCGTTTTACAGAGCCTACAAGATGCTGGCACCTTTCGGGTGATATTGATCCCCAAGACTGCTAAACTACCCCCCACAACTTGTTATTTTTTGATTTTTTGTGCAGTATATTATCTCTTTTATATAAGGCCTATATATTTTCAATAGAATAGAGATCGGGATATTGAGCAGGTCACTCCATGAACTCAATCATATTTTCCTGAAACCATTGTTTTGCTGTTCGGCTGGTACCTTGCGGGTCGTTGTCCTGCTGGAAAACCGGTTTTAGTAGCATTTCGGCCTCAGGATATGACAACATGATGTTTTCCAATATATCAACGTATGAGTGGTGGTCCATTATACCTTTATACCAATATATTGGATCAATACCATACTATGAAAAGCATCCCCAAATCGTGGTACTAGATCCACCGAGTTTTGTAGTTTTTATTGTGAATCTAGGATCATAATTTGTATTTGGTGCATGCCTGACATACAGCCGAGATACTTTTCAGCTATACAGAAAGGATTTGGCCTCATCAGTACCCATTATATTCCTCCACTTCTCAGGGGACACGACAAATGCTTTTTCGCAAACCTCAGCCTTTTTGATACATGCATTTTCTTGAGAAGTGGGACTTTTCGTGGACTTCGAGCACTGAGATTGTGTTCCTTCAGCTCTCTTCTAAAAGTGTGAATACCACATTTCAAGCTAAGCTCATCCACCATCTGGGTAACGGCTGCAGAAAGATGTGTCCTAGAGTACCTTACAACACGTTTCATCATTGACGTATGCAGTATTTTGTTTCGTCCGGTAGTCTTAACCTTAATTTCATATTTTACAGCATTGTTTATCATTTTAGCGCTACACCCAGGGGTTCCTAAAATTGTTTGTACGTTGTTCCGACTTTTATAAGGAATTGAATTAGCTCGCGCTTCTATGGTGTGCAGTGTATTCCACGATTCCACTACAGTTTGATAAAAAATAAAAAGTAGAAGGTTTCGACTTACTTTTCTATAATAAGATTCAAAAATCAAGTCAAAACTAAATTTATATACCGAAATCTAATAAGCACTGCTATTATTTTGCTCCCATCAAAAAGTATGAGATGCACTGCCGATTGATATTTCAACGCAAAAGTGAGGGCTTACCGTTGCAATATAACGTTACGTGAACGACATATTGTTGATAAGTATTACAGTAAAAGTCCCAAAAAATATTAATACAAAAAAAATATTAAGGAAAATGTTGCTTTCAAAGTAGCACTGCTATTATTTTGCTCGCCTTCAAAGTACTTGAAAATATGATCTTAAGTACTTTATTACTTAAAAATTGTACTTAAAAAATTGAAATTTTTAAGTACAAGTACCAAGGAATTGTACTTGTACTTAAAAAAATAAGTACAAGGTAATTGTACTTAAGTTGTACTTAAGTCCCAAAATACTTCATTACTTTACAGGTCTGATTCAGGAGCCATATATCTGTGGTCACAAACCATAACTGCCAAAGTCGATTTTGCACATTTTTCAGGAGAACAGTTTGAAGTTTTAAATCGGTCTTGTACATATTTCATAAATCGACTTAAGCTGTTAGGTTCTTGCTATGTTCAAAGAACCTAAGAGCCATTTTATTGCTAATATTCTACAAAAAAATTGTCATAATAGCATTGTAAATCCAATGAAACTTATAACTCAATTTCGTCGTAACTCGACTTTGGCTGTTATGGTTTGTGACCACAGATATATGTTACCGGCCAAACCCGATTTCAGGCAAAACTCAAAATCCTGAGCATATCAGGGCAAACTAGTATGGCCTAGGACAAACTAGTTTACCCTAGGCCAAACTAGTTTATCCTAAGCGTGTTAGGCCAAACTAGTTTTGAATTATTATTCAAGTAATCTATTGGGTAAAATCAAAAGGCAAATCAATTAGATGCGCAATATTTATTCAAATTAAGTCTATTTAATTTTAAAAAAATATTATTGAGAGAAATTTTCGAGTTTTTTTTCAATAAAGGAGAACTAGTTCAATGAATTTACGGCAGCTATCAGTTTATTTGTATGTAACTATTTCGCCATAAAATATTCTGCATTCACTATTTCGCTTTATTTTATTTGGCAAAATATTATTTTGTATTTTTAATTTGTTTGGCTTTCATTTTATCACATGTAAAAAATTTCGCGCGAAATTTTCTGAGGCTTGAGGTGTGTTCAAATGGCAAATGTTCAGTCCTTTTTTTTTGTTTATAAAGAATATTTACTAAAGTTTTCTTGAGAATTATTAGTCATTTTAGATTATGTAAAAACAACAAATAAACGCAATGAACAGCACAGCACAGCTTTTAACACGCTTGAATTTAACATGAGGTTTTTTTCCCAAGATATTTATTTTTAGCTACAGTACTTCGATATAACCTATATTATATTTTGCATTTTAGTATTAACGAGCTGCATTATAAAAATAAAATGGTATATCTTGAGAAAACAAACTAAAGTGAGACTGAAAGGTAAAGAGTAGTACTAAAGGATGCTTTAGTAAAAAATGACTATAAAAATTTGCTGTTCTCAGAAAATTACTTCAAATATCGCCAATAAAACCTGTTTTTAGAACATTGAGATTGGCATGTCTTAAAATTCTGACCTCCTAGAGCAATTCTGTTGCCAAATTTAGATTCAGCGTCAAATAACACAGGCCTGCGAAATAAAACTTTTAATTTCCCTTTTGCGTCTGTTGCTGCTACTTGTCTATTTGTATGTTTCTCCCAGATCTGCTCTCTTTAACGACGACGAAACCATTTCTTGTTTCCTTGTGAAGACGGCGAAAAGATGTTTGCGATCAGTGTTCTCAAAAAATTGCTTCAAATATCCCCAAAAACCGTGTTTTTAGCACTTTGAGATTGGTATATCTCAAAATTCTGACGTCCTAGAGCAATTCTGTTGGCAGATATAGATTGAGTGTCAAATAATCTACAAGAAATTATATGTCTCATTCAAATAACAATAAAACAATTTAATATTGTAAACTAGTGTTATCATTCAGCCGTCGACTGTGGAGCTTGCTGGTCATGCTGTTGTGGGATGCATGCGGATTGATTGATAGGCGTTGTTTAGTTTTAAAATTAATAAATAGTTGGTGATCTCAGACAAACCTTATCAATGACACCACGATCAACACCAATAGATGACCTCAATACTAAGGTAAGCATACATACATATGTATATCTTCGGCGTTTACGTATGTTACTTTAACTGCGAACATTAAGTACAACTCCTGGATATAGGAAACCAGAAAAAACATTATTTGATAATCACATAAAATACATACATACATATATGCATATATGTGCATATGTTTGTGCATTACATTTCCATCAAATTTGTGTACAATCGTTTCATCTATAGGGAACAACCACTAAGTTCAATTTATAAAGAATAGTATATTATGTATGTATATATCAGAATTTTTTAAAATTATAAAAATAGTATTTCTTCCTACTACATACTTCCTTTCTAATATATGTACAACAAGTAACTAATGCGACTGTTTTAGTTCACGGGCAACACCGGGCGGCAATAGCTAGTTAAGAATAACGTTTCCACATGCTTAACATTTTTTTAAAGCGAACCTCAAAAAGTTTTTCTGAACTCTTTCCCATTTTGCTCGACAGATTTTTAGTACTCGGATTCCACACTTCACAACAATACTCTAGAAAAGAATGAACCATTGAACAATACAAAGCTTTTAAGGTGTATAGATCTTTGAAATCCAGCGTATTTCTTTTGATGAAACCTAATACCAAGTTAGCTTTAGAGAAAATGTAACAAACATGAAGCTCAAAAGTGAGTTTTTCATCAAAAATTACACCGAGGTCTTTTACGTTGCTTACTCTGCAAAGACTTGCATTTCCTATGCTATAATTAAAAATTGTAAGGCTTACTTTATGACTAAATGTTAAAAGAGAACATTTATCGAAATTAAAAAGTAGATCATTTAAATCGCACATTTATTTCTATATTATTCGAGTTTTTATGTAAATCTTTGTTAACTGTAATAGATTAAATTATTTTTTATAGGTTTGGATTAAATTCAAGGCTGGTTTTTGGAATTTTAGGCCGGGACGTATGTCCTATTGGTATTTTTGAGTGTGATGTATTTGTCCACTGAAGTCATTTGAGTCAGAGTTGCCTTCTTCCAAAAGACTTTGAAAAACTTCAGGTAGTGCTGCCATTCGAAAGCTGTTTTACGTAAAAAATGCAAACTAATTAAAATGTGCATAATAAAATTCACAGCACCAATGGGATATAATATGTGTCCCATCGATAAACACCAATGGGACATATAATCCCAGACTGATTTTGTTAGAAATAAATTCTACTTTTTATATTTTTCTTTTTATGGTTCTTGAGCACTAAATGCATTTACACAGTATGAAAACCTAAAAAAAAAACTACGGATTTACAACTAAATAACCATTTTGTACAAGACCGGCAATTGATTGATTGAAAATCGAATGTGCAAACTGGGAAAAGTAACGGTTAAAAAGAATGATCATATCTGAAATTACCAATGGGACCAATTTAAATAACATTTCTTTTTAAATATGGCTTTCTGGGATTCTTCGAACTTTACATATGATCCCAATGGGAGCGAAAGGGTTTAGCAGATTGTAATTTGCTATTCATTCCTAAGATTATTTTCAAAGATTTCTTTAAATATTTAGAAATTGTTTCAATGATTGACATTTATCTTGTTTTTCAAATTTATGGATATTAGTGTGAAAACAGACATTAAAAAGTGAACTTAAAATAAATATGCTTTGCTTATGTCGCCGTTAAAAAACTTGTCAATCGTGGAAAACTTATTCGCTTTGTTTTCTGGTAAAATCAGACTTGTGTCACAAGTCACAAAATGCCAGGCATCCTTCACTCTCATTTTTGTTCTCTTTGAACGTTATGCATGGCATACAGCGACAGCATCTACATATTATATAAAATTAAATGTATATATGTATGTTAATCTTTTATAGACTCGGAAACTACCCAACTGTTTTTAGTAAAATTTTCAGATAACGTTTTTCTTGATGCATAATACAACAGACATAGTGCAGGTACTCAGCAACTGTTGGTTTTGGTTAATTGATATAGACAGGCAAACAGATAGACAGACAGACAGACAGACAGAAAGACAGACAAAAAGACAGGCGTGACAGACTAGCAGACGGATAGGTAGACAGATGGATAGATAGATAGATAGATAGATACATAGGCAGACAGACAGACAGAGGTTAGGGTACTGAGAGGGTCAGCAGGTGGCGGATCGCTAAACGGCCTGTAATGCACAGGTTAACTGCGAATAACAAATAAGCAGTCCCCGACCAAAAGCGGCAGAGATAGAGGGTGAGGCTGAAAACGTCTCAGAAATACTATGAATATTTTGTGACAGGACGAGTCGGTGCCGTCCACAAATAAGTGCCCCCCCACTCCAAGGAGTGACATCGGGGGAGCTCCTGAAGTCTACACAAGAAGCGCTGCATGTAAAGCAAGTGTCAACCCTCGCATGGCCTCCCTGCCTACATATAAAACTATGGGATCACAGAGGTGAATACACATCCGGATGGAGATAGCGACGTTGAGTCGGGACCCATAAGAAATGAGTACAAATATAAACATAAATAACCAAAACACGCAAAACCAAAAAAATACACCTGAAAAAAAAGTAACACTGAAGAACAGGGGGCGGAGTGTGACTTACCAAGTCCGCAGAACCCATTTCAGAGGAGTTCCATTTTATTGCGATCACCACCAAAAGTTATCTCAGAAGAGGAGTCGTCCAAAATTCAGAAGTGAGGGAACGTACACCCAGTGGGGAAAAAGAAAAACAGCAGACCCCAACAAAGAAAACGCTGAAAGTGATGCCATGAATATCCTCGAAAAAATAACTGAGGACCTGATGAACTTCTACGAGGGCAAAAACAATGGTTATCAAGAGATCAGGAGACTGACACGTCTAGTTCGCTCAGTGTATAGCAAGATAGTTGACGCAGGAAGGATATACAAGACCTTCACGAGATGAAAGTGGCCGTACCCCAATTACCGCAACAAAAATGACGCAAACAGCAGAAGAGTTAGAAAACCGAGTACTTTGCCTGACCAATGCTCTTACAGCAAAACGCTCCGTAAACCATCAGGGAGAAATGTGCGACACACCCAAAAGGAAAAGAGATACAACACCAAAGAGTGCATCGCCTTCGAATCTGTTGACTAAACAGCTCCCACCATCAAAAAGAAAAAGGCGTCGCGACGCGTCGGTGGAAAACGGTGTGACGAAAAATAAACCACAGGAGACTAAGGAAATACCCATCTAACCGCTAGTGGAAGGCTACAAAACTGAACCTGACTGGATCAAACAAAGACCACGGGCAAAAGATCGGAGGAAACCAACCGGCCCCGACGCGCTGGTTCTAAGAACGAAGGGCAATCTGACATGCAGATAAGCTACGATAAGTCAAGAGCAATCGTCAACTCAAAGAACTTGGCGAAAATGTGAACCGCATTAAAAAAACGGTGAAAGGGGATATACCAACTCGCAGGCCACGAGATTCGAGGAACAAGTGAAAAGTATCCTAGTGGAACAAGCGGATGTGAAGATTCTAACACATGAGATACTGCTTGAGGTGAAAATATGTGATCAATGCGTCAACAGAGAATTTGGTGAATACCAGTGCCATAAAAGCACTGACAATTAAGTCACTTGGAAAGCCTACAGTGGTACCATGAGCTTACCAGCAGAAGCAGCCAAACGCATAGGATGGGTTGTGCGCCGAATACGCGAGAAGCTAAACTCAACCAAATACTTCAAATATACGGAATACGGGCATACTCCATTGCATTGAGCAAATGGCTGAACCAACTTTTTATTTGACATTATTTATATTTTCATTTCTCGTCCGTTAAAACTCATATGCCCGTTAATGTTCATGCACGTACGTTAGCACAATACTGAATATTATTTTAAGTTTTTATGACGTATGATTGAAGCCCATGGACATACGGCAAAACAATAGTAAACAATAAAATAATGTGTATGGGAAATTTGACGTACATCCATAAAAATGGCGTTTACGTCAAAATAAAACTCCAACTTACTAATTTTGGTGGGTATATGTCAAACCTGATATTATAGTATAATACTGGATATCTCAGGATTGGCTACATATAGGACGAAATAGATGACACGTGAAAATGTAAGACTGCATTCACAGCTAAAGAAGTAGTCCTAGGGCGACGATTTGTCTACCGACAATCGATTGGGAAAACTAAAACAAACACAAAGCTCTCGTCATCTCTCTCATTCCTTCATGGGTATATACGAATGTCAAAAAATTGCCACTATAAATAAATAAGTAAATTTGTATGCAGCTCCAGAGTCGACTAAATTTTTTAAATCTATATTCACCAAGCTAGTGTCAAAAATTAGCCAGTGGATACAAATTTAACGCAATTGGCACATGGCGTTGAAAGTAGAAAATTATATATGTATACTACGTACATAAACATTTTTATTTTATAAACAAGCTTTAGTTCAATGAACTAAAAAGATGAAAATGTTATTCTTTTCCTGTGTCACCAGGTTTCAGGTTTTAAAGCAAACACGGACTCGGCGTATCTCCAAAGTGTACATACTTATGTATATTATAAAGATATGGATCTAGTACGCACAATCACACTGAGGCTGAGCTCTAAAATACACAGCAGTCATCTTTTTAGATATAGAGAGTGCTTCAAGCAACGTTAATCGCCATCTCAGACTTGAAAGTAGAACACTCACTCGGCGAGTTGAATAACACTGGTCAACAAAATTTTAGTAACAGAGTACATATTAGATATTTTAAAACAATACTAAGTGATCTTGAAAAATCAGCTTGGGAATCTTTCATAAAAGTTACCTCAAATTTTCTCGGAAATCACCTATCAAAGAACTATAAAAGTATGATCCAGAAACTTTTAACTACTTGTAAGGAATTGGGTTGTAACATGTCCTTAAAAATACATTTCCTATGGACCTCTTTCCTAAAAATTTGGGCTCCGTTAGCAATTAACACGGTGAAAGATTCCATCAGGACATTTCTTCAATCGAAAAACAATATCAGGGGAAGTGAGCCCAAGAATGCTGGCAGATTACTGTTGGATATTAAAACAAAAAATCCTTGAAGAAACATATAGGGAAAATCATAAGACAATACCGGTATTAATACTGTAACACTCATTTATGTTCATAAAAACTGTATTTTTGGGAAAACTAAAAAGATCGTATTACAATAAAACTATTTGTATCTGAACTATTCTAATATCAATTATTCTAATATACTAAACCTTGTCTCTATCTAACATAATCAGTTAAAAGTTTTCGTGTTACATAGAAAAAGTGAATTTTTGTTGACCAGTGTAATTAATTAATCACAGCAGAATCATCACCACTGACCTGGGTGGCTGTACTACTAGAAGATTTGTCATCAGTGGCACACCCCCCCGGCAGGTCTCCTATTACCTCTTCACTGCAATCTAGTAGTAAATAAACTTATAATCCTGGAAGACGAGGGCTGTGATGTAATCGCATATTCTGATGACTTAGCGGTCTCCGGTGAGCATCTTCACTCCTTCATAGAGCTCCTGCAAGGTGCAACAGCTGTAATCAGGGAGTAAAAACCAAAAATCGGAACTTGTCCTCTTTACTTGGAAATACAAAGTCACGTAAATAGACCCTACTTCTATTAACGCAAACGATACCAATTTGCTCTTTACCAATAGTTCCTGTCTGACATCCGACACACTTGGGTGTGTTTTGTTTGAGTCATCGTAAAAGTTGTGCTGACCATATGGCTCACGTTATGTGTGGTGTGGTGCAATCACTTGTTGACACTTCACATTGAAAAACTAATTTCAAGGATATTTTCCAGAATGAGTATTTAACACTAAATACACAGTATCACACTCTTAGATTTCCATTAAACGTAACCACAATAAATTTTCTGATTAGATCCTGCAACACAACAACGATTAAAATTATGTTTCCTTGTGAATTGCAAATATGCAAGTTAGGTAACAACCTACAATATGTACACGCATCCATTCTCCAGCTATGACCATCGAACACGAAGCTAATTTAACAAGAACAAGACTATATCGTTAGTTTCTTACTCTGTTCACGTACATATGCATGTGGACTGCATAGTGAAGTAGTAAACATCGTCCACAATATTAATCACTGTCCACTTAATATTAATAATAATGACCCAGGGTAACACTATACCATTAATTTGCCGTCTACAAGGCGGCGCGCTTCTCTAAATTATCGAATTAATTATTTGTAGTTAGTTTGAGTATGCAGCACCACAAAGCGGTGGAAAGTAAGTACGTAGTGATACACCATCGTAGAAAATTTTAATTGCTTAGAACACGACAACACATCTGTGGACAAGCGCCTAATATCCTTATCATTACTTATACATACATACTTGTACTGTACTGTACATACTGTATATGAAAACAGTTCCTACTAGGTCAGAAGCTGTGCCCACGGCTCCGGTCGCGTTTTTTAAATACAGTTAGAATTTATTCAGTGCTGATTATGAAATTAATTTATCAATTATTATTTTTAGTTTAAACATATTTATTTAAACATTATACATATTTATGCTTACAGCATTTTAATATTCTGCAAGAAATTAGGTATTTGTTGTTTTTGTGTCTAGTCTTAAAACAATTCTCCTATCGTAGGGCCTCTTTGTAAAACTACATTTCTCTTCTTTTTTTATTGGGCGCAAGTCCATACATATGTACATTAGGCTGGAGTGAATATGGCAAAAAAAAAAAAAAATTTTAATTTTTTTGTTCCTGTGTCATTAATTGGTGACCCTATATTAGGACATCATTTATGCAAAAAATCAGGAACCTATGATTTTATCTTCAGGTGGCGCAGCCGACTTGAATTTAAAAAAAAAATAATACCTAATATTTAAAAATTCTTCCCTCAAATTAGAGTTATTTTAAATCAGGAACCTATGATTTTACTTCCAGTTGCCGCAAATTACTTGAATTAAAAAGAAATTCAAGGCCTGCAATTTAATTTAGAGTAATTTTTAATATTTTTTTTAAGTAATGTGTCAGAATCGCTGTCTATAAAGTCTAATTGTGCGTATTAAACTATTTTAATATTTATACCCTTAACTTAGTTACTCGTTCCACCACTTTTATAAACATTTCTTGGACATCCATTCTTACAGTTATAAATTCCTTTGCTATTGACTTATTAAAATGCCTAAAACTCGTAAAAATTCGCGTTGCCCTGTTTTTGGTGACCCACAAAAACTGATTGATAATATGTTGCCAACTTATTTCGATACAATCAAACATTATTTGTGGATAAGAAACGATTTAATTGCATTGAATAATGGAAAAGACCCCTCAATCAAGGAGGTAAGTGAAATAGTTTCTAATGACGTCGAAAATGTGTGGAATAAAGCTTCACTTCCTACCATCAGTCATCAACAAGTTGTTGCAAGGTTGATTTCATATTATAATAAATATAAGAGTACGAAGAAATTACGTAATGAAACAAAAAAGCAGGAGTTTTATCAAGATTCTCTGCAAAAGCTGTTTGATATTGCAACATGCAAATGTATTTCAAGAGAATTGTGTAAATGTGAGACCAAAGTACCCATTGCAGAAGAACCCTTTTTAAAGGATCAACGAAATTCTCGTAAAATGTATATTGGATCTGTTGATCAGGTGGCAACCAAGTCTTTGCATCGTAAGGACCTTAGGAAACGAAAATACCAACAATTTTTGAAAACTACGGCTGATACCCCAAGTACTTCTACTGCTGCTGCAGCTGTGGAATGTTTGTCTGACAGTGCTTCTACTGATACTGAAGTCAATGAATTTTGCCCCTTAAAACCCTGTAAAAAAAAGAAAGAAACGCTTCAAATGAGAAACAAACTACAGAATTTGGCTACAGCTTGTGATAGAACCGGGGTTTCTGATAGATCGGCAGCTATCATAGTAAACGCTGCTATGTTGGATTTAAACGTCATAAGTAGTGAAAATTCATCGAAAGTAATAGATCGCAGTAAATTACGACGAGAGCGTCAAAAAGTCCGTCTAGGCTTACAATGTGAAGCTGCAGGTCTTAGAAAACCTATATCCTCACTTTATTTTGACGGCCGTAAAGATAAAACGTTATTCATCGCTAAGACTGACAACATATCACATCGAAAGACTGTTACTGAAGAACATATCTCACTTATATCGGAGCCAGATTCAGAGTACATCGGACATCTTTCAATTGATTCGGGAAAAGCAGTTACTATCGAAAGAAGTATAGTTGACTTTCTGGAAACAAATTTTGAATTTCGTACGTCTTTGGTAGCAATTGGGTGTGATGGCACTGCTGTAAATACAGGACATAAGAACGGCGTCATTGTATTGTTAGAAAAACATTTCGGTCGTCCTTTACAATGGTTTGTGTGCTTATTACATGCAAATGAGCTACCACTTCGTCATCTGTTTGCAAGTCTCGATGGAACCACAACCGGCCCCAATAGTTTTTCCGGAAGCATTGGAAAAATGCTTGAAAAGTGCCTAAACTTCAAAGTGGTGAATTTTGAAGCAGTGTATGCAGAACTTCCGGATGTGGATGCTGACTCTTTAAGCACAGATCAAAAATATTTGCATCAAATATGCTCAGCTATTTCTAGAGGTTCAATTTTACCCGCTTTAGCTAACAAGGATCCAGGAAAGCTGGCACATTCACGGTGGTTAACATGTGCAAACAGGATTCTTCGGTTATATGTTGGCACAGAAAATCCTTCGGACAACCTCAAAGAACTTGTCATATTCATTGTGAAAGTCTACGCACCAACCTGGTTTGACATAAAAACCAAGCCATCATGTAAATATGGTCCGATTCACATTTTCAGCATGCTTAAAAGATCATTGTACTTGCGGGATGACCTTAAGAAAATCGTTATAAGAACTATCCAAAGAAATTCATTCTTCGTACACCCAGAAAATTTGTTGCTAGCTATGTTGCAAGATGACCAATCACACATAAGAGAACTAGCTCTCCGAAGATTACTAAAGGCAAGACAACTGAAAAAAGACAATCAAGTTCGTGAGTTTCAACTACCTAAACTACAAATAGATGCATCTTATTACTACGACTTAATAGACTGGTCGAAGGAAAAAGTAACCGAACCACCAATGACAGTGAAATACAGCGATACAGAAATATCGAACATGATTTCTTCAAAGGACAATTTAATGTTTTTGCAGAAGTTCCCTTGCCACACTCAAGCAGTAGAACGATGCGTTAAGCTTGTTACCGAGGCTTCGTTATCTGTTTGTGGACAAGAGGCAAGAGATGGCTACATTAGATCAAAGATCAAATCCAGGCAAGAATTACCTTTTTTTGAAACAAAATCGCAATATTTCAACAGTACCGAAGGACCAACAACTTCTGATGGAAACAATTGAACTTATTTCAGATTCTATTTACTGTTCTTGTATCTATTTATATAATATATATTTAATAAAAACAAAAAAAAAAAAATATTTTTATGCATTTTATTTCCACCGTTTTGAGATACCTTTTTTTCGCTTATACTTCAAAGTTCAAGTCTAGTGCGCCACCTGAAGACGTTGACGTAGAAGATTAAAATTTGGAATTTATACATTTAAGACCATGGGTCAACAATTTATAATACAGGAAAAAAAAAAATATTAAAAAAAAAATTTCGCTCCACCCTAATGTACATACAAATTGCTACTGCACCTGACACGCGAACATGCGACATATTATTGTCCATGTGAAAAGCATGGCTGTCGAAGGTCAACTCTGGCAGCTTTCAGGGCTTAGCCCTGAGATTTATTTTTAGTCATTTCAAAACAGACCCTGATTGTAGTAAAGATAAATCCGTTAGAATCTTCTGTATTCTGGGTATTATGACTTTTCGCCAGTTCCTTTGGCAATCATAATAATTGCGCAATAACATTATTCCTCAAGCTGTTTACTTGTAGGCTAGTGCCATTTCACAATTTTTTATTTATTTATTTATTCGTCAATTTGTTTCAACATAATTAGACAACTTAAAACTATTATTATAATATAAATTATTTAATTATTGTGGTAAAGAACAGACATTCGTTTTTTTTAAGAATTCCTGGAACAATTTTCAAAAACATAAATGCGATCACTGACAAAATTAACTTCGTTGGTGCATCGCTCAATTGGTTCGTTACTGCCATAATTGGTTCTGTGAAACTGTGTACGAAGATGAAATCTCATGCGCAGATTTCCTGCAGGGAAATAAAAGTTTAACCGCCGAAGTAAATAAGGGCATTTAATGTGGTAGTTAATAATCACCCCTACTTTGAGATTCAAATGAATAGCTAAATCGTTGGATTGTCGCTGAACTTTATTCCTTCGAATGTTAATATTCGAAAAAATCATTCGAAGGAGTAGACACAATCAAATGAATTGAATATTCATTCGAATCTCAAAATAAGGCTGATCATGAAATAAACTTAAATTAAAAATTGCAAATGTATGGAATATGACAGTTATTTCGAAGGAATAACATTTTAAAAAATGAATGATTAGCTGAATCCCGCCTTCGCAACGCATACAAAAATATTCTCTTTGTATGTAGATACGTACATATGTGTATTTGTAATAAATTGTCTACTGGAAGGAGACTGGACTGCTTATCGTTCAATTGTGCGAAATGTTTTTGTGTAAAATTGATTGATACTGATTGCAGTGCTACTGAAAAATGCACTACGATTGACCACTTTATTATAGAAGTAAATCACTCTCTTTGGCTTACCGCCAAAACGTTGAAACAAAAAAATATCTGTTCCAAGCCCTGCATCTGTGTATGTACTTTACTTATCATAGAAAAAATTACAACCAAATTTATCCAGTTATTGAATTAGAGATGATCGAACTATTACAATACATATACATACTTATGATAGTACGAAGCAATCCCAATCACGTATACTACACGCATGTACCGCATACACGCATACCCGCTAATGCATTGACGTTGGCAATGAGCTCCACTGATCGTGGTCGCGAAAGCATACAAACAATATTTCTTTATGGTACATATTACTTTTCTTACAGAAAAAGTACAAAGAAGATAATATATCAAAATCTTTATTGTGAAATAATCTAAACAAATACATATATACATTCTATTTTAATACGTTATTTAAGAACTAAGATAGAGCGAGATAAATGCCCAGAAGTAAAATTTAAATTTTTCTTTTTCTGATTTATAAGTTTTTTTTTTTTTATTGAAATAGCTATATTGATTTTTGTTTATCCTTTTTATAGATTTAATCCAATTAGAATCGAGTGCAGTAAACCGCATTCAAATCCGTTCAGTAGTTTTTACATATTTTGTTTTAGGCTTGCCTTTTATAAAAGTACTGATGATGATGAATGAACTTTCGTTTCGTAGAATTAGCTCTCTATTCCTTCAAATGTCAAAATAAGAGAAAAATATACAAATAAAATCCATGTTGAGAATCGGATATTATTTATTTGACAAAGAAGTTCAGTTTATCACACACAATCTTTTCAAATACTTTACTTATAGGCCTATAGTTCGAAACTTCTCTCTTTGATCCGGCCTTAAAAATAGGTGATATGTAAGACACTTTCCACTCTTTAAGAAAATTACCTGTTCTACTGTTAATAATACAGAAAGGTAATGCAAGTGCTGTTGCACATTGTTTTAAAAGTATAGCAGAGATAGGTCCAGCCTACACCCTTTTTTACATCTAAGCTAGCTAAAGCACAAAAGACATCCAAAAGGCTTAATTACAGATTTCCTATAGCAATCTGATTGGAGGAGTAAAAATCTGAAGAAAATAGGAGAGGACGGACAATAAACGGATTTGAAGTAATTCCCGAAAAATTCGCAAATGGCTGAAGTATTGCTGGATGGCTCTCCCAGGCCAATAGATTTCTTTTTGTTGTTAATAAATGTCAAAAAATGCTTACTATTGTTTTTAACCTTTGATTCGACAGAAAGAACATTATTTTTACAGAGAAATTGATTCAGATAATCGAACTCTTTAAGAGTATGCAAGTATTTTAGGTAAAAAAATGAATTATTCTTGTTGCGTTTATATAATTTATATGCTTTACTCTACCGATTTTTTAAACTTTGTTATACCACGGATCATTTGCATTTTTCTTCATTTGTTTCTGTGAAATAAAGTGCTTCAGTGCATATTTTAAATGGTATATAAAAACGGTGGACGCATGCTAGAGATTGACTTCTACTCTTAAGTAAAAAATTGGTACAACAAATTTCCATAATTTTGAGTTCAAGGAACCATAACATTTTTGTGGCTGCAAAAAATTACATGGAGTCTTCAGCCTTTTTTATGTGCTTCTGATTGCCTTTCCAAAATATATAAAGCTGTTTTTGTAGCTATAATAGTTCAAAAGTTATATTATTTAAGGTGGTCTTACCACCAAATCGGAGGTGCCTTATTTCGACGGGCTATAACTTGGAGGGCGGTGAAAATAGACCCCCCCATGTCATACTTCAGGAATCTCTAGTTAAAGGATTATTCCTCGTAACTGGGGCCCCCTGTATAATCATAAAATGCTACTTCTATAAAAACACTTTTTCTCCTTCGTGTCTAAATCAGCCTGGATTATATTGAGTTGATATACAGCAGTCTCTGTAGATATGTATGTCCCACTCTATGTGCATGCTGGCACTGCTGGCAGTGATGTAAGGGGTATCTGCACAGTATACCTCTTCCCTTATGTATATGTATGTAGCTGTCGACAACCTTCTCCATGGTCTTCAGGAGAAAGGATGTGAGGCTGATAAGCCAGTAAGACTTTGCATTGGGTCTTTTTCCCCATTTTTGGTATAAAAACGACCTTCGCCCTTCTTCCCCATTGACTTTGTATGTAGCGAAGGCAAGACTACTTCTCGTTATTTTTCCCAGCAGTGGAAGAAGTCCTTATTTTCCGTTCTGTAGGAGTGCTGGAACTTGACTGGATTGCCCATTCTAGCTTTCTTGCGGAGTAGATGTTTGAGGCTAATTTCCAGTCAGTTTTTCGTGGTCATTTACCGTAAAGCTGCCATCCGGTTTTTTAAGGACGTCGGCATTCCACCTTTTTAGAGAGGGCCTTGGGCAGTCTCGCATCTACAGGGGTACTTCTGACTGTTTCACAAAAGCCCTTGAAACGGTCTCTTTTCGCGTTTCTAGTTTCTTTGTTGTAATTGGTGAGTGCCATCTTGTAGCTCTGCCAATCTGCATTACGCTTAGCAAAATTGAAAAGCTTGAGTGGTTCCGACAGTCTATTGCTTCACGAAGGCACCGAAGTTAAAGTACATATGTAGTTCTTTAGACTCGTACCGAAAATACTATCAGTGTATCTGGAAACATGATCAAACCTGCGTAGGGCATATACAAAATGAACAACATTATTAAACGCAATTTTAAGATTTATTTGGCTAACACTATTGGAGCCGCAAACAATTAAATTTCCATAAAATAGGGTTGGGAGAACAAGAAATTTTGCCAGCATTGATTTAATTTTAATTGGTAGACAGCTTCCATACAAGTGAGGAGCTCGCAGTGCTCTATATGTTTTCCCTACGACACGACATACGTGGTTACTCCACTTCAGAGATTGGTTGAAAGTAAGTCCCAAATTTCTTACTGTCTTACACTATTCGAGTCTGAGGCATTTATTATGATGCTGGGCAGCCAAGAAGTGTCGATAATAACTTTGCTGAGCGTTACTTTTCCCAGAATTTGTCAATTTAAAAAGGTCCTGATGCATACGAACCGTTGTATCTTCTACTTATCGGATGGGGTAGCTGATTTATAATTGGACGTCATCAGCGCACATATGGATATTGCAATGCTCAAGTGCCAATGGAAGATCTTTGTTTAACATGGGCCTAAGATTGATCCCTTTTTTATAATCTACACACTGAAGTGGATATGAATACCCTTATAATGTTAACACACAGCGCGAGCACATGAAGAACAAGAACGAGAGACAGGCAGATCGACGTAGTGATAGGAAACGCAGATGTTAGGTTTCAACTAACTCTATGGGTGGTGTCCAGGATAACTGGAGAGTTGTGTATTATTGAAAGTTATGCCATTGCTTATGATTAACAGAAGTTTTTTTCAGATGCTTCCTATTATTTGTTTGTGCAATCAATTTCTTCAGCCATACTACCATCCTACGGCCGTGTAATGCCTTCGCAGTAGGTTTTTGATATTAGCTTCTGAAACTGATCAACGCTTCGGCGACATCTGGATTTGAACCGTGAACCTTTAGCGTGACCAGCGATGACAACTACCACTACGCCACGGCCACCGACCACTGTGGAACACCTTCATAGGCAGCTCTTAGACTATTAGTTAAATAGCTTTGAAGGTAATCCAATTCTGCTTTAAAATCTCTCCATTCATACTCTTTCATAATAACATACAACGCTTTTTACGTTAGAATACATAGGCAAGACGATCCTTCAAGCAAAACAATTTATTTTATGACAGAGAGCCCTAGAATTTTCAATAAATCTGAACATACTCGTACAAGAACAATAAAATCTAGAGGGGTTGTTAGAAGCATTTTTTTTGTATAAATTACTTTAACCAAAAATGTTACCGAATACCACCGAATTATATAAATAAAAAATCCGGTCAAGTGCAAGTTATACTTGCGCAATTAAGTGTTCCGTACTATATGTATGTCAGTTGTTTTAACTACACACATAAATTTGCATGTCATAGATTTATGTTGATAGATCTATGAACCCTTTTTTTACGATACGATACCTACTAAAGATACAATGATACTTTCTTCGATACTCACATATGTACATACATACAAACACATACGTATGTATATAAATATAGTGTTGTATCCAGCCCAAAAGGAACTTATCGAAGATAGCGCCATCTAGCCGAGAATAGACGTATCTGCTGTAGGTCGTTTAGTTCCACTATGTGGAACCAATTCTACGATCCCAGTATTTGGAATCTAGATGGTTCTCGTCCTAGAACATTACAGAAGGTTCGACTATTTTGGTTGATGTATAAATACACCCCAACAGGAAGCGCAGTCGGTCAGTCAGTAATCAGGCAGTGATGAGATTATTTGAAAAGTAATACAGTGCGATAGTAAAGCGAAAGTGATTGTTGTATTGGATAATAAAGATAAAGAGATTGAAAGAAGTGTAAACGAAATTGTAATGTGTTTATGGAAATAAGAAGCGATAATTGAATAAATTGTGAAATTGCTAGAAACAGACTTGTGTTTAATTAAATAATACAGAATAAGGTTTTATCCAAAACGAATCCTTTATATTTCTATCTACAGGAGATAGAAAACCCACGACTGGGCAGGAATATTACATTGGTGTCAGAAGTGGGATAAAGCCTTATTCAGTGAGTGTCTAGAAATATCTAGGAAGTGAAAGACGAATAACTGAAATAGTGTTTCGAAAAATCTAGAAAGTGAAAGACGCCAATCGAACAGTGT
The DNA here is from genome assembly GCA_949775065.1 of Brachyopa scutellaris. Classification (NCBI taxonomy): domain Eukaryota; kingdom Metazoa; phylum Arthropoda; class Insecta; order Diptera; family Syrphidae; genus Brachyopa; species Brachyopa scutellaris. Next base: position 40,700,362 of record OX459113.1, on the reverse strand, counting down.
TGCTTCCCAACAGACAACACAAAAGCACCAGAATCCCGAGACACGACAAGACACCGACGAAGGAAATAAAACGAAACTGAAGGCCAACTGTCAAAGGTGCCCAACAGCTCAAACCATCGATCGTCGATACAGTGTCGATCTCTTTCCCCATCATGCGAAGCGCATAAGTCAACAGGCGGCACAAACATCCAATCCAGTCACACCAACTAGGATAAAATCGGGCGAAATGGCGTGGGAGGCAGATCACACTAATTATCACCTAATGTCATCTCGCTCCCTCACATGATGATACGGTGGACTGGTATAAATCTAGTTACTTAACTAGTTGAAGGGGAAACATTCACGGTCAAGGTCAATGACCGTGCACTGCACAGCTGAGCGCAGTATATAATAACCGAGGCTTAATGTTAAGTTAGAATGGCAGTTTGGGGCATTCGAATTTGTAAGTTTGGATTCAAATAAAGCAAGAATTTATAACGTTGTACAAACGGTTGTGTTTCATTTCATCTAAATGAAATTCGTTCATCATTTGCTGAGACGCCTTCTCTAGCAAGTTCAAATTTCTAACGTCGCCTACGTTTAGAACATGGTCCTTCGAGCCTTTTCGTAATAGAAAAAGTGTAGAATCAGTGAATAGTGCGATATTTAAAACAAAAAAAAAAAAAAAAAAAAAAAATCTAAAAAGTGTACTGTGGGAAAAGTGCAGTTGGATCACCAATCCAATAAATATCACATCTGATCAACGACGGACAGTCAATCAGCCACAGTACCCAACGATCCATATTCCGTAAGATTCACCCAAATCCGGAGGAAAACAGTTGGAGCAGCTATAGCGAACGGCACAGCAATACAGCAAGGAACTGTGCATCACAAAGCTTTCTGCAACTGTAACTGGTAGTTATATACACTCAAGTTGCAGTTGCACAAAAGCAATTCAAGGTAGGAATATCATTCGTATTCTAATCTTTAAGTGCTAAGTTTTACATAACACGTAAAAAATATATTTTACCATTGTGCGATACGATACCAACCCAAACCCGACGAGTTGAAGAATACCGTATCCAGCGGAAGCATAGTGGGCAAGCGGTCAACAGGCGGTAAAACCAGCAACGGTCTGCAAGCGGAGCAACGGTCTGCAAGCGGAGCAACGGTCTGCAAGCGGAACAACGGTCTGCAAGCGACACGATAGTCAGCAATCACAGCAAGGAACTGTGCAACACAAAGCCTTCTGCAACTGTAACTGATAGTGCAAGATACTAGGGTTGCAGTTGCAAAAGCAAACTAAGGTAGGAATATTATTCCTTTTTTACGCCTTTCTGTGTACAATACCTACTATAATATATATCACATAAACATATATTATCACCATTAAATAAAACATTTGCTCAGTCCCAACCACAATCAAATAAAATATCCGTACTGTCAATTAAAATAAAACATCAATCAATTGAAGTGAAAATGGCTAACGCGAAAATTGCTAAACTCATTGAACGGCAAGAACTTATTTTAAAAGAACTGGAAACCGATTGCGATGAATTCAAAAGGGAACCGAGTCGCAAAAATCAAGGGGATACGTGAACGCGTGCATAACCGATAGTGAAGAATGCTTCAAGCGTGCAAAAAAGGATCACGAGGTGATTGTTAACAGTCCACCTGATCCTCTTAAAGACAATTACTTTGAAACAGAGACATTTGCGAAAATTAAATGCTGCACTGTTAATTCAGCATTTAGTGCTTGAAGCTGATGGAAAAAATTATACCGCGGCATGGGAAATATTAAAAGAGCGTTACCAAAACAAACGCAAATTGGTTAACAAGCAACTAAGGGTATTGATGGAGCAGGAAAAACTCACCCATGAATCCGCAGATGCTTTAAAATCTTTGCATGATATAAGCACAAATTGTATCCATGCAGGGAACGTCACAAAATCCCGAATTACGAAATCCCGAAATAACAAAATCCCGAAAGAAAAATTCACGCATTTCTAGAAATCCCGAAACACAAAATCCCGAATTACAAAATCCCGAAAAATGAACTTTAGTGAAAAATCCCGAATTTTTCGGGATTTTCGATTCGCGGTGGATTTTTGCGAAAAAAAAAATTGAATATTTCATAACTCTTAATAATTTTTTTCCACATTCTCAAAAGAACGTTTTTTTCCACTACCCCTCCATGACACTACCAGAAAAAACCAAGAAACTTACCAGAACACACTATGAATTTGCGAGCAAAATCGTTTGCTTAAGTGCATGTGATGAGAATCGAAAAGAGCTGTTCTTCTTGATTCTCATGGAACCGTATACCTCGGAACTAATTCCTCTAGCCAAGTAATTTATTCATATGTATTTGTATGTGTCTACAAAAAACATTTTAATTAATTAAATTTCAATGCTATTTAATCTCTTTGTCGTTTTGTGGTCCTGAAAAGGACCTTTGAAATAATGTTTGTTTATATGTATTTACATACAAGTGTGTATTAAAATTAAGTTAAACTAAAAACTTTGGAATTCATTGTTTTTCAAGGTGGTACGCGTAACCATTCAGCACTATATTTGCCTTTCCTTTATTTGATTTTACTATTTGCACTTCCATTTCACTTCGCACAACTTTTCACTTTTAAAACACATATAAAAAGATCACACAAAACTATGAAAATCTTTGATTTAGATATTTCTTAGCTGCATCATCTGAGAATCAAAAGGACTCCAACTGCCAAATTCTAAGAAGTATAATTTCAAGTTCTAAGAAATCAATATTTCATCACCATATACAAAACATGCAGTTCGAAAGGGTATATGATATCATGAGAATCACGAAGAACAGCTCTTTTCGATTCTCATCATGTGCACTTAAGCAAACGTTTTCTGTGTCTGGTTTATAGTGTTTTGTTGTTCTTAATTTGATTTTTTTTTGTGCGAGGTGAGAGGGGAAATCGTTCTTTTAAGAATGAGAAAAAAATTCCGCGAAGAGATAATATGATATTTCATTCAAACGAAAAAAAAAAAATAGCCGCCTATTCAGGAATCACCATATCCCGAATTTGGTGAAAATAATAGTTTAAGATTCGCGCGCGCGAATTTTAAACTATTATTTTCTCCAAATTCGGGATTTCGTGTTTCGGGATTTCGTAGTTCGGGATTTTGTGTTTCGGGATTTCGTGTTTCGGGATTTCGTGTTTCGGGATTTTGTTTTCGGGATTTTGTTTTCGGGATTTCGTAGTTCGGGATTTCGTACCCAACCCATCCATGCACTATCCAATCTGGGATTAGCTGTGGAATCTTGGGATTCCATTCTGATATATGTGATTTATCACAAACTTCCTCCCCAAACACAGAGGGATTGGGAAGAAAAGCTTGGTAGTTCCAAACGTCTGCCAGAGTGGACAACATTCGCCAAATTTATTGAGGGGAGATTCAGCTCCTTAGAGAATATGATGGAATCAAATGAGATTACAAAGCCGCGAAACGCGACAAATCCATTTAACAAAGCTACACCAACGGCTTATCCTTTGAAATCGTCATTTCTGTGTCGTCTGTGCAAGGCGTCGCATGGCATACGACAATGCAAACAATTTTTAAGAATGGACGCGAAATCACGTGTTGAAGATAAACTCAGTTTGCTCAAATTGTTTGGGGTACGATCACCAATCGTTCAGTTGTAAGAGCAACAATCGGTGCCAAATCTGTGGTCAAAGGCACCACACGCTGTTACATGTTGAGGCAAGAGGGGCTTATCATGGTAACAACCAGCAATATTACCCTCATGCATCTGTTCAAGGGCAAAATAACACAGAGTACAACACTCACTTGATTCAAAACGTGAATCAATCCATCCCCTCAAATGGTTGGAGCAATGCACAATTTGGTATAATACCATCCAACTACATGCCACATCCTAACAATACACAAAATCCGAATCAACTCTGTCCAATGAATCAGTGGAGCAATGAACAAAATGGTATAATACCATCCAACTACATGCCACATCCTAACAATATACCGATTCCGAATCAACTCAGTTCACCGAATCAGTGGGGCAATGGACAAAACAATTTTACGACAAATTGTACCAATTCTTACCCCAACCAGATTCAGAGCAAAATGGGCACAATAATGCCTCACCATCTTCCACCAGTAACACTTTAAACTTATACCTTAACCAAATGCAATCTAAGGTTTTGCTAGCGACGGCATTAGTCAAGGTCTTAGCTGCAAATGGAGATGAGTACGTTCTAAGGGCATTGATAGATCCTGGTTCAGAAGCCACATTTGTAACTGAAAACGTTGCACAGCTTCTTAATTTAAGGAAACAAAGGGCATTTGCAGATGTTAAGGGCTTAGGACAAACATCAACTGGCATTGCGAATTCTATGGTTGATTTAAGCTTATTTTCGTTAATAAACCCATCATTTTGTCTTGATATTAGAGCCTTTGTGTTCTCTCAACTAACCTCTGTGTTGCCCAAACATCAAATCTGCACATCATCTTGGAGTCACTTGGCAAACTTGCCATTGGCAGACCCAACTTACTGCAATCCTGGGAAAATTGATATGCTGGTAGGAGCCGATGTTTATGCGGCAATCATTCTCGAAGGACTAATTCCAGGGCAAAATGGATCCCCAGTCGCACAAAAAACAGAACTGGGGTGGATTTTAACTGGAGGAGCCAGCATCACTCATCCATGTACCACAGTGACACTACAAACCCACCACACAACAGTGGATGCACTACTAAAGAAGTTTTGGGAGATAGAAGAGGACATCGAGATACGCAAACTAACTGAAGAAGAAGAAAAATGTCAACTGCATTATCAAAAGACTACCAGGCGAACAGGAGATGGTAGATATGAGGTACGGCTACCGTTCAAGGAGAACACTCGACCCAACCTTGGCAACTCGAAAGGTGCAGCAATGGCAAGATTTTTTCAAATTGAAAAACGGCTCAACTCAAATGAAAACCTCAGACAAGCATACACATCTTGCATCAATGAATACGCTACTCTGAAACACATGAAGGAAGTTAAAACAGATGTTGAATTTCAAAATGGAAATCACTATTTCCTTCCTCACCACGCGGTATTTAAGGAATCGAGCTCGACCACTAAACTTCGAGTTGTGTTTGATGCGTCATGCATAACGTCTAAAGGAGTTTCATTAAATGATTACCTGATGGTTGGCCCACGGCTTCAGGTGGACATAATTGACCTGATAGCACAGTGGAGGAAGTTCAAGGTGGCATTTGCAGCGGACATCAGTATGATGTACCGACAGATATGGATGGCAAAGGAGGACACACCGTACCAACTGATTCTGTGGAGGTCAAAACGCGATGAACCTATTAAGACGTATGCACTCAATACTGTCACATTCGGAACAGCATCGGCCCCATATTTAGCTGTTCGAACCTTACAGCAGTTAGCGATTGACGTCGAAAAATCGCATCCCCATGTAACCAAAGCAATCATCGATGGGTTCTATGTAGACGATTTTATATATGGGGCTGACAGCGAAGAAGAGGCCATCAAGGTACAAACCGATGTATTATCGACCTTGAGTTCAGCTGGATTTCCGTTGCGCAAATGGGCCAGCAACTCCTCAGTAATTTTAGAAAGGATACCTGAAAGGGAAAGGTTCAGCGACTGTGGTACCAACTTCAAAGGAGCAAACAACGAGCTTAGAAAGGATAGCAAGTTCATAACATCTGAATGGTCAACCGAAGTAGCAGCAAGCCTCGCATCGCATCAAACAATGTGGCACTTCAATCCTCCATCATCACCACACTTTGGTGGTCTGTGGGAGGCTGGTGTTAAATCGATTAAGCACCATCTAAAAAGGACGATTGGACCCTCGAAATTAACGTTCGAAGAATACGCAACACTGCTGACACAAATCGAAGCGTGCCTCAATTCTCGACCACTATGTCCAATGTCGTCAGACCCCGATGATCTGACGGTGTTAACGCCTGGACACTTCCTAATTGGAGCACCACTGCAAACGCTGCCAGACAGGAACTTAGCTGAGAAGAACATCAACAACTTCGACAGATGGAGATACCTGCAGCGACTCACGCAGGAATTTTGGAAGCAGTGGAGCACAACCTACCTCCACCTGCTTCAACAGCGTCCAAAATGGCTGCAACGGAAACCTGATATAAATGTGGGAGATATTGTCCTCGTCAAAGAAGACAACCTTCCTCCATCCGAATGGCTACTCGCGTGAGTCATCGATCTACACCCCGGGTCAGATGGTCTAACGCGCGTGGTGACCATCAAAACGCGAAACTCAACACTTAAAAGACCGATCGCAAAAATTTCCCCTTTGCCGATATCGAACTGATGAAACATAATTTTAATGAAGTCTGAACGTATCCCATAACCCAAACTCTAGCCATTAATAATACGTGAATTAGCAACCCCCGGCAACATAAACAATCCCGTACAAACCCAAGTGAAATAAACCCAAAACAAAACACAAAACCAAGAGGTCAACTCACCTTAAAATGACTTCTTCCGAACATTAAACACATAATGCAATTAATTTATATTTGCAATTTAACCACTTTAAATGTTAACAACTAAACTAATGTATTGTTTTTTTTCAATTTTCATGAGCACATGCACCTAACCTCAAACACTAAGGAGGCAAGGCGGCCGAGAAGCCGACGATAAAGTGACGACAAGAATCACCACGAAACACCAAGACGAGACATCAACATCCGACATCATAGACACCAAATCTGGAGGCCGGGAGCATGTTGCTTCCCAACAGACAACACAAAAGCACCAGAATCCCGAGACACGACAAGACACCGACGAAGGAAATAAAACGAAACTGAAGGCCAACTGTCAAAGGTGCCCAACAGCTCAAACCATCGATCGTCGATACAGTGTCGATCTCTTTCCCCATCATGCGAAGCGCATAAGTCAACAGGCGGCACAAACATCCAATCCAGTCACACCAACTAGGATAAAATCGGGCGAAATGGCGTGGGAGGCAGATCACACTAATTATCACCTCATGTCATCTCGCTCCCTCACATGATGATACGGTGGACTGGTATAAATCTAGTTACTTAACTAGTTGAAGGGGAAACATTCACGGTCAAGGTCAATGACCGTGCACTGCACAGCTGAGCGCAGTATATAATAACCGAGGCTTAATGTTAAGTTAGAATGGCAGTTTGGGGCATTCGAATTTGTAAGTTTGGATTCAAATAAAGCAAGAATTTATAACGTTGTACAAACGGTTGTGTTTCATTTCATCTAAATAAAATTCGTTCATCATTTGCTGAGACGCCTTCTCTAGCAAGTTCAAATTTCTAACGTCGCCTACGTTTAGAACAAACAGTTTGATGGTGTGACTCGAAGGATCTAGAAAGTGAAAGACGAAAGTCAAACAGTTTGACAGTGTGTCTTGAAAGATCGAGAAAAGTAAAGTTAAAAACAGAGAACGAATAGTGAAACAGTGACTTTTTGTGAAGTGTATTTATTGAAAGAAAAAAAATGGGTCTTAAATCGTTACAAGAATTAAAACTTGTAGAGCTGAAAGAAGTGCTTGGCGAGCGGAATCTCCCCACAATGGGAACAAAAAAGGAACTGGTACTGAGATTGCAAAACGCTCTAACAGAAAATGGCGAAAATCCTGATACAGCGATATTCGAAGTAAGTACCCCAGTAGATATGTCCACTTTGATGACATTGCTGGATGATCAAAAGAGTTCTCTGAAGAATTCTCTGGAAGCTACTCTCGATGCTAAATTCCAAAGCATTGAGACAAAATTCGGTATATTTAACGAAAAGTTCGTAAACGTAGAAGCCAAGATTGAGACAATCGAAACCAAATTTGAATCCGTTGAAGGTAAAGTCGAAAATCTGGCCAAAGAACTCGATCAGGTAAAGAAACAGAACGTTCGCGAATATTCCACCGATAGTCCAAGAAGGAAAGAGATGCAGCCTCCTGCCTTTGATGGCCAAACATCATGGGCGATCTATAAAAAACAATTCGAAGCAGCCGCAGCAACAAATAACTGGGTTAAGGAGGAGAAGTCAATTGCACTAACGCTTGCACTCCGAGGAACAGACGCAGAATTGCTACAAACGATTCCCGATGACAAACAACGCAACTACAGCACCCTGGTGAGATGAGATTTGGGGACGACCATATGCAGCAGGTCTACAGGGTCCAGTTGCGTAGAAGGGTTCAGACAAAGGGGGGAACATTGCAGCAGTTGCAAGCAGACGTCGAACGGCTGGCGCATTTGTCCTATCCCAATGCTGGTGAGGAAATCATCAATGAAATGGTCACCTTCAACGAGACTGCAAAAGCCTACCCAATCGCGGAAACTGTCCACATTGCAGAAACCGAAGACCCAATGAAGAGATATCCGGCGGGAACAACATCCATCCCGCTGGTACCATTTCCCAAAACCAGCAGTCGGGAAATGCCTAAGAACCAGCTTCGCGGGGCAGAAGTTGGTTGACAGAATCGATGCCCTCAAGACCATCATCCAAGTCTCTCAAGTTCGACGATGCAACAAAAGCCTAACAATGGAAGCAATTATCGACAAATCTAAGTGTGTGGCTACCATCGACACCGGTGCCACGGCTTCCATTATAAGAAGAGATCTTGTCCAGAAATCACGGCTACACAACACCAGCTGCTACTATCTGAAGACTGCACTGAAAAAAATATCGTTCCTAATATCAATAAACGCCGTTTATCAACTCATTTTTTACTGTCTCAATAAAACTTTTGTTAATAGTACGAAATATTATTATTTTGATACTACCCATTTAATAAATAGTTCGTTGGGCCAATAAAACACAATTTATTAAAAAACGATTTCGAAAAATTAATAACCGATTGCTTGTATTTAAGAATATATTTATTGGCACAATAAATTCATACATTGTGCCAAGCAAATCTTTTGTTAGGTGAAGAGTCTGGGTTTCGTTCTGCTTAATAAATGCATTCGTTGAGATAATAAACCAGTTTATTAAATTTTCATAAAAATGTTCATTGAAATTATGCACTCATTGCTTGTATTAATAAACAATTTTATTAAATTAATAAAACAGTTATCAAATCTACAAACAGTTTATTGTCACAATAACCTTTTGATTTTTGCAAGAAACTGTACCTATATAAGCGAACTAACGCTTTTGCAACTGTGCCATTTAGTCATTCAAGTGTTTTCCGTGAACCAGTAAGCATCTTTGGATAAAACTAAATCGAAAAGTAGTTATGTAAGAATTCTGTGGAAAAAGTGACAAAATAGACTTATTATCTAAACGAAAACGAAAATCAAAAAAGGACTGACTAAAAAGTGTTAAATTAGTTAAAAATATTCAGGTAAGTCTACGTATAATTAATATAAATTAATGAACTAAATGGTGGTTGACTTTAAAGCGATTTTTTTATTTCCCGCTATTTGTATGTTTATTAGCATTTCAAAGTGAAAGTGGACAACGAAGGCAATAGACGCAGGATAAGATATACGGTAAAAGACTCCCAGGAAATGATTTTATTCGTTGCAAATGCATTCGAGGCTGTTGAATACCACATCCAGTTCCTGAACCGGACAGCAGAAAATCACTTTGTATCGTGGTAATACGAGAAGATGTTCTCAGCTTCAACAATATAAGTAAGTAGTGGTAGTATGTATTTTAAGTTTTTTCTATTCAAAAACTGTGTCGTTATGTGTATGTTTAAAGACATTTTTTTCATTTTTATCTCAAATTTTCTCTTCCTGTTTAATTTAAGTGAAACTCTTTATTGTAAAGAAAAAACCAAAAGAAAAGATAGCTGTGCAAAAACCCATTTATTGTGTTCGAATAATGAATAAAAAAAATAAATTGATTGAAAATATATAATTTTTTTTATTCATGTTAATTTTCAGATGAGCAATCCCGGAAAAGGTAAAAAAAGTAAGTATAAAGTTTCGAGAAGCTAGAAGAACCACTATTTTAGGGCTTTGGAGGAGTTTATTATATCAATAAACTATTTTTATTAAATCGAACAAAAAGTTTATTGGCTCAACAAATGTTTTATCAATTCAATAAAATGTTTCGTTGTCCCAATGAATGCATTTCGTTCAAACTATAAAATTGTTTATTGGCTCAACGAACTTGTACTTGAAAAGAGGTTTTATTTCATTGGCACAACGAACAAGTTTATTAAAAATTTAAAAAAATTATAAACAGTTTTAAAAAACTCTTAATAGTATTAATAAACGTTTATTAAATTAATAAAACGCTTTTATTGGCACAATAAACGCGTTTGTTGGACGAATATTAATAAAAATGTTCTTGTCCCAATTAACTTTTTTATTGTATTTACGTACCTTTTTGGTTCAGTGTGCGACAGAGGAATGTGCGAAGGTGTATGGAGAAGTTCGTCTAACGATACAATTGGCGGGACTGGCTTTCTCTCACACCTTCCTAGTGGCCGACATATGTGACGAGTGCATCACTGGGGTGGACTTCATGAAAGCGCATGAAGTTATCTTGGATATTGGGATGCAAGTATTGAGGTACTGAAATGTGGAAATCCCCATGGTGTATGGTAACGCAAATGCTACTCAGCTCAGGACGGTAGTCAGCGAGGACGAAGTCTTACCGCCATCATCGGAGACCATAATTTGGGCAAGACTCGAGGGTGATCCTGGGAGCCACCGATTCTATCTACTGGAGCCGAATTCGAAAAATCAGAATTACATGATAGGAAAAATTCTGGTGGAGCCAAATAACAACCTGATACCGGTAAGACTCATGAACGTACAGAATTATGGCGTCAAAGTAAAGCGAGAAGAGGTAATTGGCAAGTGTGTGCCAATTTCTGCGATTTCAACAACAACCGAGAAGGAATCTGCGAGGCCTGTCTCGTCTGCTGTAATCGAGAAAGTCAGACAGAAGATACTTCCTCATGGTAAGCTGGGTCCGGAACAGCGAAGGTTGGCAGATAGTTTGATTGATGAGCTCGGTGATATATTCGCCTCACATAGTGAAGACTACGACCGTACACATTTGGTACAACATCGCATCGACACCGGACACCAATACGTCAACCTGCTCGACGACTACCATTGGCCAAGCAGATGGAGGTTGCTGAGATGGTGTCGTCGATGGAGAAAGAACGGCTGATTGAAAGTTCTAAGAGCCCGTGGGCGTCACCTGTTGTACTGGTTAAAAAGAAAGACGGCAGCACACGGTTTTGCGTGGATTATCGGAGGCTGAATGATGTCACCAAAAAGGACAGCTACCCCTTGCCAAGAATCGACGACACATTAGACACACTCGCTTGAGCTCAATGGTTTTCCACTCTGGACTTAAAGAGCGGCTACTGGCAGGTAAGAATCCATCCTCAAGGCCGAGAGAAGACCGCATTCACTACGGGAAATGGGCTATGGCAGTTCACAGTAAAGCCATTCGGATTGTGCAATGCTCCGGCAACTTTTGAGCGTCTTATGGAACGTGCGCTGTATGGATTGACCTGGAAATCATGCCTAGTGTATTTAGACGATGTCATCGTTGTGGGGAAAACATTTACAGAACATCGAGACAACTTGAGAGAAGTATTTGAACGGCTTCGAAGGGCTCACCTGAAACTCAATCCCAACAAGTGCTCGCTCTTCAGGTCAGAAGTTAAGTATTTGGGACACGTAATTTCGTCAGAAGGAGTGAAAACAGACCCAGAAAAAGTTGAAGCAGTGAAAAACTGGCCGATACCTAAGGACAAACACCAACTAAGGAGCTTTCTGGGGCTTGCCACGTACTACAGGCGATTCGTAAAGGACTTTGCTGGAATCGCCAAGAGCTTGCACCAACTAACGGAGAAGGGAAGACAGTTCAAGTGGACCGGTGAGTGCGATAAAAGTTTTAAGGACTTAAAGCGACAGCTATGTGAAGCGCCCATGTTAGCCTACCCCACTCCAGGCAAAACCTTTATAGTAGATGCAGATGCAAGCAACGTCAGAATTGGAGCCGTTCTCTCCCAAGTACATGACGGCCAAGAGAAGGCGGTGGCCTATTTCAGCAAAGTGCTCTCTAAGCCAGAAAGGAACTACTGCGTTACCAGGCGGGAACTGCTGGCTATAATTCTGGCAACCAAGCATTTCCATAAATATTTGTATGGGCAGAGATTCCTGTTACGAACGGATCATGCGGCGCTGAAGTGGCTGTTACAGTTCAAAGACCCCGAAGGCCAGGTCGCAAGGTGGATTGAACGACTGCAGACGTACGATTTTGAAATACAGCATCGTAAAGGGAAACTCCATTCCAGATGCAGATGCAGATGCACTTTCTCGGAGGCCATGCAAAATTGATTGCAAGCACTGTGTACGCCAAGAGGAAAAGAACCTTATGATTACCCGAAGGATAAGAGCTGAACCCATTACTCCCTGGAGCGCGGAGGAAATCCGGAATGCTCAGAAAGAAGATCCCGATATAGAGCCGATACTCGCTTGGAAGGAACATGACGAGAAGCCAGATGGGCAAGAAATCTCCGATAGAAGCCCAACATTGAAGGCATACTGGGCTCAGTGGGACTCTCTTCATGTTCAAGATGGGGTCTTGAAAAGAAAATGGGAGAGACCAGACGGAAATTATGCCATAATGCAACTCGTCGTGCCACGGTCAAAAGTACGGGAAGTCCTACAGGAGATGCACGACTGAGTATCTGGTGGCCACTTAGGGGCCAACAAAACATTGGAAAAAGTACGCGAGCGATTCTACTGGCTCAGTGCAAGGGCTGACGTGGAAAGTTGGTGCCGCAAATGCGTCGTATGTGCAGCAAGCAAAGGACCCAGAGTAAAAACAAGAGGGAAAATGCAGCAGTACAATGTAAGCGCCCCCTTTGAGCGTATCGCCGCCGATATTGCGGGCCCCTTTCCTGAAACGAATAATGGTAACCGATACATCCTGGTTGTTATGGACAGTAAATGGCCTGAAGCATTTGCCGTCGCTAATCAAGAAGCGGAGACAATAGCGGAGCAGATCGTCAACAACTAGATAAGCAGACTTGGAGTGCCTGTCGAGCTCCATTCTGATCAGGGGCGAAATTTTGAATCGAACTTATTCCAACAGGTATGCCGATTACTAGGAATTAAGAAGACGAGGACAACCCCTTTGCATCCACAATCGGACGGAATGGTGGAGCGCTTTAATAGGACTTTAAACGAACATCTTTCTAAGGTCGTTGGCGACTACCAACATGATTGGGATCGGCATATACCGCTGTTTTTGATGGCCTTTCGAAATGCGGTACACAGTACTACTGGGTACACCCCTACCGAGATACTATTTGGGAGACCTGCTCGTTTACCAAGCGAGGTGAAGTTTGGATCCCCTACCAAAGATCCAAAAAGCGAAATAGATTACGTGGCGGACCTTAGAGAGAGGATCAGGGATGTTCACGAAAGAACTAGAGCCAACATAAAGATAGCCAGTGACCGCATGAAAACCAGATACGACTCCAGAGCAACAGCGTCGGGATTCCAAGAAGGGGACTTGGTATGGCTGTATAACCCGCGCCGGAAGAAAGGGAGATCACCTAAGCTCCAACAGGACTGGGAGGGTCCATACGTCGTGATTACTCGAATTAACGACGTCGTCTACCGAATCCAGCAACGACAAAGGAGCAAGATGAAAATCGTTCATGTGGACCGTCTGCACCGTTACCATGGTTATAATGCAGATAATCTTGTTCGGGACGAACAAGTTTTAAGAGGGGGGCAGTGTTGTATCCAGCCCAAAAGGAACTTATCGAAGATAGCACCATCTAGCCGAGAATAGACGTATCTGATGTAGGTCGTTTAGTTCCACTATGTGGAACCAATTCTACGATCCCAGTATTTGGAATCTAGATGGTTCTCGTCCTAGAACAATACAGAAGGTTCGAGTATTTTGGTTGATGTATAAATACACCCCAACAGAAGGCGCAGTCGGTCAGTCAGTAATCAGGCAGTGATGAGATTATTTGAAAAGTAATACAGTGCGATAGTAAAGCGAAAGTGATTGTTGTATTGGATAATAAAGATAAAGAGATTGAAAGAAGTGTAAACGAAATTGTAATGTGTTTATGGAAATAAGAAGCGATAATTGAATAAATTGTGAAATTGCTAGAAACAGACTTGTGTTTAATTAAATAATACAGAATAAGGTTTTATCCAAAACGAATCCTTTATATTTCTATCTACAGGAGATAGAAAACCCACGACTGGGCAGGAATATTACAATATACATATACATATGCACTTGTATAACTGCAGCCGCGAGTAAGTACATACATTCATACATAGCTTTATGGTGCACAGCACATTTCAATACAAACAAATTGAGCACAATTTGCGAAAAATAAATTCAAATTTGCACCTATAAGTACATAAATGTATACCAACAGAAATGTAAGAAACTTGATCAAATTACCTACCTATGTATGTATGTTTCTGATGTCCTTTCTCATCTGCTCAGAAGAATAATTATACACACACACAAAATAAAAGGAAAACAAAACAACAAATAAAGTATGTACAATTGTACATACATACATGGTGGTGGTTTGTATGTATTTACAAGAAATGTACGCACCAGATTTAATTTTTCGTCTCGTTATTCGTTCAATTGTATTAATTGCGTAGAATTTACACAAATTCAATTTTTCCCAATATAGTTAAAGTAGAGACACCTACATTATAATAGGAAACCATCAAGCTTCCTTTATGTGTTATATGTATCATTGGTTTAAGTCTAAGGTCAATAGTTATACGGTAGAAATATGCCGCGAAAATTCGCCTCGGGTATAACACTTTTGCCATCAATTATTAAATTTTTACCCTCGCACATACAAATGTATCTACTTTTAGGCGTTGTAATAGGGTTAGATCATTTTTCTGGATATGTTAACAGCAGGGTAGTTGAAATTAAAAAATTAATTTAAAAAAACGGTTAAAGTAGGGCAGTCGTAATAATTATGGTTCCATCTACACTTTATTCTCAATGTTTGTGATTTTATTCAGATTTTTCTGAGCGATATTTTCGGAGAAAAAGCTCGGGACAGCAAGTTTTAACGTTTTGTGAAAAACTGTTAAGAAACTACCCCCCCAAAGTCGAAATTCAGCTTTTTAAGTTCTGGTCTGTATTTAGGCCACTAATTGCTACAACTGTTCCAAATTTCAACAGTCTACGTCAAATAGTCTCTGAGAAAAAGGCCTGTGACAGACAGACAGACAGACAGACACCGAACTGATTCCATTAGTGTTCCGTTTTGGTACGGGCGGAACACTAAAAAGAGCCCATTTGCATTTTTTTAATACATCAAATATGTATTAAACTATAGATCCATTGTTTTTAAAGTTAGCTTATCAACAAAGTACATATGTTCATACCTGCAGCTGAACTTACCGTAATAAAAAAAAAATATGAACACAATATAACAAATAAAAAAATAAAAAATGATGCGACTGTATCCAACAGTCCCGAGCTATGTGTAAGCATCACGCGGATGGTGTGTATAGATCCACTTCATTGGAAAGAAAGTAAATTATAACCAGTCTATGTTCGACCAATTTCAGTTCAATCATTTATTTTTTTATTGTTTTCACCAAATTTATACGTTCATAGAATGTTTTCACGTCGTTTTGTTATTGAATTAGTTGGTTATAATACTTTCTCCGTTCTGTTATTACGATATGATCCTCATGAAACCAACATACTAAACCGAAGGCGCTCCATATGGCTCTGTGCGACGTCTCTGTTGTAGTTGAGCTGCCTATCCAAAGTCCTATCTTGCGTGCAACGTGCAAGATTAACGGTACCGCTGATCTATCCTGGATTCAGGTACTTAGATACAATATGCCAGGGTGAGTTACTCCCAAGACAGCCGAATCAACGAAAGTGTATCCTCTAACGCTAACCTCTTCACTAAAGCAAAAAAAAAAATTTGGAAACATTAAATGGATTTTTTTTATAGTAACTCTTTAAAAAGTCCAACAACAGTCCAACGGGTGTGCGTTACATGTGTATGTTCATCTACGTATTATTTTATTTTTATACTTGAAACTTAATTTACCTATCCAGGGAATAATAGAAAGATAGCACAGGATCCATGTATCAACAAAATCATTGACCTCGCCCAGCCTTCCGAACGGCTTACTCATGGTTGGGTAGTAAAAATAATAATGAGAAACGAAAACAAACATACATATGTACGAGTATGTGTACCTATAGATATACATATGTATACATAACTTGCTATTACTGTCAAAGGAAGCTCAATTTATTCGGCTGTAATATGAAACCAATTTGTTTCCTGCACGACATCACATAACATAACGTATACGTTATAGGTACTCCCTGGACTAGAACAATGTCATCGGCCATTGATTTCAGTCGGCATTTATGCTAAAACTAGAATATTCATTCTTGGTGCTGGGGTTTCCGGTTGCTAAATTTCTGGTCGCCCCAGCTAGATCCCGGACTTCGATTGGGTCAACTCAATATACAGCCACATACACACACACGTCCACGGAGAGAAGTGCTGCTGCTGAATAATTTATTTTATTGTCACATGGGAAATTCCAAACTCGAATCAATTTATATCGCTTTTTATTCCATTTTATTCGGATCGAACTTTAGGGTTCGCAAGAGCTGAGATTCATTTCGTCCATTTTCGTCTCGTCGCGCTGCTGTCTTGTTTTTTTGTCTGCATATTGAGTCATCCGGCAGGACATTGTACGAGTAGGTCGTTGAGGAGAATAAAATTTGTTGGTCAGGACACCAAAGAAGTGTTCAAAATGTGAACGGAATAAATTTTCGTGATACGATGGATTCTTCTTTGCAATGAATTCCAGAGCTTAGGATTTCTTTTTCTTCTCCTACTTTGTTTCGAGATAGATATGGGAACAATGCAATGCAAAAAAAAAATTAGAAAAAGTTTTTCCAGGAATGAAATTCTATAGAGATTTTTATTTCCTTCAAGAGTGTTTAAATTTTTTTTTCTATTTTATTCTTTTTTTTGAATGGATGAGACTTGTGAATGGGAGTGACATAAAAATCCCGAAAAGTAATTTAATTCCGGACGGACCTAACGTTTTGTGGAGAATTTGATGTAGAAAACAGAAATTGTTTGAAATATAAAATATTTTTAAATTTTTATTTTCATGTGCGAACAAAAAACCTGCAGTTAATTCATTGCTATCAAATTGTTGTTAATTAATTTATAAGCTTCGGATTTTACTGAGCGCGAGACTCTCCGCTGTGCATTCTCCATCCACAAACCCCAAAAATCTGTGAAACAAGTATCGCGACATCATCAAAGAGGTGGACCACAGTGGGTTGCCAACCATCCCCGTAGAAGAACCCGTATCAATAACATTTTTAGCTGATGATTATCGCATTACTTATTCCAGAAATTAGTCTTAGCTGATTTTGTTGGGGCCAATTTACCTTAAAAAATAAAAAGCAATAATAAAGCTTTAATGTTTAATGCAAATAAAAAGAAGTTACAAAAATACAATAATTGGATTTCAAACAATTGTGTAATATGTTTTTAAATCTGAAATTATTAGGTGCATTGTGTTGTCAGAAAGAATACCAACGAATGCACCATTATCTTAAAGATGCTGCTACTCCTTTTAGCTTTTAGCATTGTTTGTAGGTATTCCATTTTTCAGATGACGGCGATAGAGCCGTTGGTTACTACTAAGGCTGCGGTTATATAGCAAGCTTGTAATACAAGCGCTTGCTCGCGCGAGCTCGTGCTTTTAATGAAATGCATTTTATCAGAGCATGGTGGTTATGTAACAAAATTTTACAAGCGCGAGTAAGCGCGAGTAAGTGCACGCACGCACACGGCCAATGGCCACCATACTAAATATAAATGTATACTTTTGTTAATGTATTCGGTTCCTATAATGAATTTCCTAAATGTCCAAGTTTTTTTTTGGCTTTGAAAACTACTGTTTTTTTCATTTTGTGTGTCTTAAAAATAAAAAAAAAACATATTCTTAGAAAAATTAATTAAACTTATTTGGCATCCTGTTCCTGTCCAATTTTTTTTTGGTTCACTGTATATGCTTTGAGACCAATGGCCACTCGTCAGTTGCAGCACGCGTTTCATTGCAGAAATAAATACTAGTAAAGCGGTAACCAATTTTCCAATACCTAACTTTATCTGTGAAACTTCTAGAACAACCATCCCGACGGCAGCTTTCTAACTGGTTTGAGTTTTTCTATTAATTTTCAAATTTCATTTCGTGGTCCGTGAATTTTCACGCTCAGTTGATCAATTCTACAACAAATTCAATATGAAAACTAACGGAAAATGTTCCATTCGAACACAATGTATGTCCTGTAAAGTAGCCACTATACATCCGAAGAGGGAAAAACATTAAAGGACTCTAACTTTCAGAAAACATATTCAGATGTACATAAGTGCGCCTTCCCTATCGGAATTGGACACAATGAGGAGCTATAAAATCTCCACCCGAAGCATCCAATCGGCAACACTTGTTTACAATGGATATCGATATGCGAGTGGTTAGTAGTTGCATGCCTTTGTGTATGTGCGTTTTTGCTCCTTATTGATGTGCTATACAGGATATTGGTTATGGTACAAGTTACTTGTTGTACCTACTTTTTGTGTAGGATGGTGTTTATGTTCCATCACCGATAGGACATTCGCGTTTTATTACTCGACATCCAAAGGAACCAGTATAAAAATATAAATTACCTTATTCATTTCTATCTTATCTGAAGAAATATGTATCTACATATGTTTGAGCATCTGTAACTGATGATATTATGAGCAAAGTTGGAATTTAAATTTAGGGTGGAGTTGGAAAAAATCTACCGAGGTAGATGAAAAAAACCAACCCAATACCAGTAACAAATTATGGCCACTCAGAATATACAGTTAGGTGCAAAACTGTTTCAATGTTGCAGATATGGCTGCATTTATGTACATAATTTTTTTTTTACGTAAATCAAAACAATCTGCCCACCACTACCAGATTGCTGGATGTCTTTAGTGTTCAGAAACATATATTACAGAACCCATATGAATCTCGTCTGGATTACAGTTACTTTTTACATTGAAACAGTTTTGCACCGATTTTGCAGGCGTGCATTCTCTCATTCGAAGTTCACCGTTCTTAGCGATCGAACGTTGTATAAACTACTTAATTATTACTATTTTTCTATTAAGAACACTGTATAGTCAGGTATAAAAAAAAAACAAAACAGAAAAATTGAAATAATTAATTTTAAGTAAGTAAGTAAGTACTATGAGGCCTATCCCACTAAATATTAGACTGCAAGCTAAAAAATTATTGTAGGAAGGAAAAACTATGGGTTTTATGGCCACAGAGTTGAACATAAGCAAAGCAAGTGTCAGCAGATTGAAAAAGAAACGGTGCTCCAATACAAAAATTTCAAAGACCAAAACAACTTTTAGACCAGGACGAGCAATGTATTTCGTCCCAAAGCGTAACAAGTGCTGTAGAAGCAACGAAAAAATTGGAAAAGGCTACTGGGAAAAGAGCAAGCCGATACAGCCTATCGAACGCTTTATAAGCATAAACTTGAAGCATTTGAAAAGAAGAAAAAACCTGCGCTTTAAAAAAAAAATGTAAAGGCAAGACTATTCTTCGTCTAAAATATATGAAAGCTGGTCGGAAATGGACTGGAGTAAGGTAGTTTGGTCTGATGAAACAAAAATAAACCGATATTGCACGGATGAAAGGTCTTGGGCCTGGAGAAGACATGGAGAGTCATTAAAGCCAAGTCATGTTAAGCAGACTGTAAATCATGGTGTAGGTACTATCATGTTGAGGGGTTGCTTATCGCTTTTGTTGTGGGTGAGTTGTGTCAGTAGATGGTACTATGGATAACAACATGTATAAAAACATCCTAAGACAACCTCTCTTAAAAACAGTCCGATCTTTTCCCATTCCCACAGAAGAGATAATCTTCCAGCAGGATCGGGACCCCAAACATATGACAAAACGGTTCAGGAATGGCTTGGAAATCGATCGTTCTCCGTGTTAGATTGGCCCGCCCAATGTCCAGACATGAATCCCATAGAGAAGCTTTAGTCATACCTCAAGTCCGGCCTCAATAAGGAGTATACGTCCCAACCATCATATCCAGCCGTTCTGTGGGAGAGGGTCAAAGAGCAGCTATTGCCAGACACTTTCTGGCAGCATACCATGCTGCATCAAGGCAATAAAGAAAACTAAGGGGTTGTGGACGATGTATTAAACTCTGATTTTTAATGGATGATTTTTTTGGTGCAAAACCGTTTCAGTAATACTAAGACTCAAAACCTGTAAAAACCCCACTTTTGTAATTTTTATTGAAACAGTTTTGCACCTAATTGTATGAAATATTAAGTATTAGGTATAAGGTATATTAACTAAAGTGGAATTTGATATTTGGACTTAATATATATATATGTAGAGCTATTTCACACATACCAGGAGCCGGCTAACCGGTACCGGCTACCCGGTCGTTGGGAATACATTCTTACGGGCGCGTTCACACCTGAAAACCGAAACCGTCTCCGATTAACCGGTTGCCGGCTGCCGGAATGTCGCCGGCTTTGCTCACTGCCACAGCCGGCTGCCGAAACCGGGTAAACGGTTCTCAAGTCAGTAGTGGATACATAAAATCAAATTACGCCTTCACACATGCCCGGTTGCCGTAGCCTGTTTTCGTTTTTCGACTCAATGATATGAAAACAGAAAACATACAGTAGATCGCCACGAATGGAACAAAATTCACATTTCATAGTTTGCTATGTGCCGGCTGCCGGATGTGTGTGAAAACATACTTATTTTTAAGAAAACCGGCTAACCGGGCCGAGTAACCGGCTGCCGGGTATATGTGAAATGGCTCTTATGGGCGGGTTCACACCTGAAAACCGAAACCGTCCCCAGTTAATCGGTAGCCGGCTGCCGGAAAGTTGCCGGATTTGCTCACTGCAACAGCGTGAGCAGTAGTTAGTAGTGGATACATAAAATGAAATTGCGCCTTCACACATGCCCGGTTGCCGTAGCCGGTTTTCAGTTTTATTTTTACTGTGGACAATATAGGGGTTTGTTTTTTGATGTAAATTGTTTTCTTTTTGTGAATTTCGTAATATGTAACAGTGCGGCTGAAAAGTTCGTATCGTTTTAAAGGTGCATTGTCTTGGTGAAACAGCACTTTCTTCATCTTCAAATGGGGCCGTTTTTCCGCGATTTCGTCCTTCAAACGGTCCAAGAACGCTGTGTAATAGTCGCTTTTGATGGGTTTCCCCTTTTCAAGATAGTCGATGAAAATTATTCCACGTACTTCCCAAAATACAGACGCCATAACTTTGCCAGCTGACTGTTGAGTCTTTTCACGCTTTGGCTTCGGTTCACCGCGTGCAGTCCACTCGGCTGACTGTCGAAAATATAAAAAAAAGCACTGCTCAGAATCATCAATTGGTTGTTGTTTTTGGTCGATTGTGAGCGCGCACGGCACCCATTTTGTACATAGCTTTCGCATACCCAAATATTCATTAACGATATGTCCAATACGTTCCTTTGATATCTCTAGAGTGTTAGCTACCTAGATCAACTTCACTTTACGGTCATCCGAAATCATTTTGTGAATTTTTTTGATGTTTTCGTCCGTAACAGCCCCTTTTGGACGTCCACTGAGTTCATCGTATTCGGTGCTCATATGGCCTGTACTGAATTTAGCAAACCACTTACGAATGGTTGTTTCGCCTGGCGCAGAGTCAAGCCACTTTTTGGTATCAACAGCATTTTTTTTTTTTCATAAAAAAACAGTGTTACACACGAAATTCCGTTATATCTAGTTTTTTTTTCAAAATAACAAAAGTTGCTTCACTCAAAATGCTATACCCCACAAATTAATAGTCCGACAGCTGTCAAATTTATACACGTATCTTTTGTAGGTTGGTACTAAATGATATGGATTTAATTCTAGTGGCGCCCTCCTATAGGAACAATACGCACTTTTCAGCCGAACAGTTATATACCTACTTTCTGTATTTAGATAGATATTCACATTTCATAGCTTGTTGTGTGCCGGCTGCCGGATGTGTGTGAAAACATACTTATTTTTAAGAAAACCGGCTAACCGGCTGCCGGGTATGTGTGAAATGGCTCTTACGGTTCGAATTATAATTAATGGATAGTTCCAGAATGGAACGGGTCGCAATCCGTTAATAGCAGTTTATATTGCTGCCATTAAATGAGTGAGCGCCGTGGTGTAGTGGGAAGTCCGTTGGATTGGACTACTACGCAATTCTGCCCGGGTTCAATCCCAGACCGGGTCCAACACTTAAAAGTTTTTTTTGAAGTAAAACGGTCGCGTTATATGGTTGCGTTTAACGTTTAACCACAGATAATTTACATAGACACTACATGCAGAGTAAAATAAAATTACCACATTTTAAAAGAAAAACATTAATCGCAACCGAATGATTTTTGCATCGATCCAATAGATTGGTTTCAAACCATTTTAAGTTACATGGTCGTGCGAATCAACCATCCTTCAGTGGGTTGTGACTTCGGTAAACACAAGCTTTTTTCATTTTCTGCAACCCGTCCCCTCCGATTCGATTACCGAAATCAAGCAGCGTGGTGAGCATTTAGTGCTTAGATGGCCTCATAGGGTAGTGGCCAGTAAGGCAATTTAGACACCCAATGAATATATAGCTGGTAAAATGGAAATCAAACATTTTTTTGCTTAGGAATTCATATTGCAAAAGTTGGTTTGGGGCAAAATGGACAATCGAACGCATATTCGAGAGTGAGGTTAAATAGACACTCGAACAATTTGGGTCCATTCAAAAGCCAAGAACATTTCTGATGGAAATGTGTCATCTCATATCCCATTTCTTAAGTTGTTTCAAGGATTTTTTGATGAGAAGTAACGGAGGATATTCTTTGAATATCCGATTAATTGGAAAATTGTATGAATGTCTCTCCCTTTTGTAACAAATTCATTTTCCTTTGTCCACGTAGCTAAGAAGTTTCACTTCGGTCGCATGTAACTTCTACACGTACTATATTTTTTCACCTTGCCACCTCTTTCGAATGTCTGAAAAGCAATCTTTTTTTTAATTTATTTATTTCTAGTTTCTTAAAAAAGTTACAAATTATGCTACCCGTGAAGCTTATTGCTTATCTGCAGCTGGTTAGTTCAATAAAGTTCATAAGTGTTCAACACTTCAAGTTACAGAATTCATGTTAAGAAAATGGATTTTTATATGTTTTTTACGTTTTTTAAAGTTTAAAATATTTTTTTAAATTTGCTGGTAATGAATTAATTACTGTAGGTATGGTTTAGCTTGGATGTCTTCTACCTTATTTTGTTATTACATATAATAAAACTGTAGATTATAAACTATTTGTTCGCGCATCATGCTAGAACCTAGAACTACTAGCCAGATTACGATGAAACATTTACATAGTGATTTTCTATGTTATTGGTCAACATCATTTGTACTTTTTATCCCGGAAAATGGCATGGTTTTTAAAAAATAGTGAAAAAACATATTTGAAAGGAAAATTATAACTATTCAGCCCTAACTCATCGGATTGAAAAACAAAAAAAAGCAGGTGAATTTAGTAAATTTCCCCCTGATTCATTTGATGTATAAAACATCCTTTTGCGTTATCCTGAAGCTGAGCAATGTTCAAAGCAATTATTCAAAACATCGCTCACAATTTTCTGTCAGTGGAGAGAGACCATTGCCAGCAGCCAAGCAGCAGTGGGTATCGTTGCAATAGTGTGTGTGTGAGTATATGTGCGCGCTCTAACTTGATCATATGCTTTGCACTTCCATGTGCTTCAATCATTATCACTATTTGCAGCTCGCCCACTCAACCAATCTTAACAAAAAAAGTAAAATAAAAAATGAGGTGTCAAAAAAAGAGAATTTTCTAGAGCAGTTTATAAAAATTATTAAAAAATTAAAAAAAAAAAAAAATATAAAAAACAAATATTCTACCCAAAATTAACTCCTGTTGTTTTTAGAGTTAATTTTGGTTCATATATGTATGTACGAGTATGTAAGTACATATATGTATTTGCTATATGGAAATCATCTGGGAAGCATTTGTTGTTCATTAGTACGAAGCTAAGGTAATATTACCCTTGGCTTTGGGGTCGTCAGGGATAGTAGCTACGTTTCTGCCCGATGCGTGGTAAAACTTCTAATGCAATGTTTAAAATGCCCATACAATTAGACCACTGAAAGTCCAGTTTGCAACATTCCCCGAAATAGTGATAACACTCGAGTTTAACGTGACTGTTATCTAATTGTATGGTACGAATGCACTGTGGCTACGGTGACCATCTGTCCTGTATTTCCCGGACAGTCCCGTATTTCAATAGCCTGTCCCGGTTTTATTTTTGAGAAATACGGGACGTTGAAATGTCCTGTATCTAATTTTTAGTC
The DNA here is from genome assembly GCA_949775065.1 of Brachyopa scutellaris. NCBI lineage: Eukaryota > Metazoa > Arthropoda > Insecta > Diptera > Syrphidae > Brachyopa > Brachyopa scutellaris. The sequence continues at coordinate 40,675,907 of OX459113.1, read as the reverse complement.
CCGTATTTGTCCCATATATATTTGTTTTTTAAATATTATCTAAGCATTTAGCCATTAGTAGTAGTAGATTATCCGGGATATGTAGTTAATAAAACCCGTTTAGCTGCTCAGAGGTACTTATTCACGAACAAGACAAGTCCGCGAAAAGGCGAAATATCGTCACAACCAACAATCGAAGAGTGACAGCCAAGAGAGTCATACTAGAGTACTAGAACTCACCACATTTTGTGCTAAATTAAGTTTAGGCGTGTTTTTTTTTTAAATCTATATAGGCTTAGAAAATGTTTTCCATATTAATTAAACTAACAACTTAGCCTATATAGGCTTACGAAACCTGGATAATTATGCAGTCTTAGGTCCTTAGCCTGCACCAAACTATTTTTCGTTGATAGTTATCGAAAATTTTATCGAAATGTGAAATGTGACATGGAAGTGAGAGAGAAATATTAAGGTCGGTAGCTATCAACCGAACTCTGCTATCATTTCAAATTCAAATTATATCTGTTGATTTTTAAAATGGGTAGAAAAGAAAGAAATACGAATTTATCCGACAAGGAAAGGAAAATTATAATGAATTAAGTGAACATGTTCCTTATTTTACTATTCAATTGAATTGAATTTGACGAAAAAAAATTCTATCCACCAACTTCAATTTTACCATCTACAGCTGTGTTGCATCGTCCCCAATATTTACATTGCCTTATGTCACTGACATCCTCGAAAGAGCGCCAAAAATTCAAACTTAACCCTTAACCACCTAGCATACGTCTCACAGACCCCGACGAATTTTTAGGCGTGAATATTATCACGCCCGAGCTTCGCATAAACGTGTTCGCTCTTGTACATTTTCTTCGCGCTCCTCAGTGCCGCGGAACCGCTCGTTGCAGTCGGCCGTGAGCGCGTTTGTCTCTGGTAAGTAAAAAATTGTTGCTGGGGATCTAAGAGATCCCTGTTAGGTGGTTACGTGACTTTTTACCATTCGAGTTTTTCTATTGTTTTAATTGATAATGGCTTTAAATGTCGAAAACATCCAGCGGTGGTTGGAGCAAGATCTGTCAGACGACGAAAACATACCAAACGATGATTGCAGTGATGTTGAGGCCGATGTAGGAATAGAGCTCGTGTTAGAAGATAGTTGCGAACCAGACTCAGAGTGCGAAGAAACAAATGAAGTGGAAAATAACGAAAATGCTCCTCTCGAAATTGATTTATCTTCGACTTTACCTGATGAGCAAAAATTATCATCGGAAGGTGATATACCTTTATCTCAACTGCGATTAAGACCCTGAAAGAAGAATTATTTTGTCAAGAACTTGCCTGATCACATAAACTGTTTTTTCACTGTATTGAAAAACTGTAAGATAAGGTCTTGCAATTTCGTTTAAGTTTTGTTTTTATTGAAAACTAGCCTTTCGCCTTTCTTCGCCCGCCTCCCATGTTTTTTCTGATTTTCAAAACTTGGCCTACATATTTCCTCATATTTAAATGCTTTTTGTGGTAAGTCCAAATGATTTTTCGAAGCTGAAGTGTTAAAAAAATATGTTTTAAACTTTCTAATATACCAGGAAATCGGAAACTGACTGGTACCTACTTTGTATCACAAATTATTCTGTTATTAATTAATGTTCATTTAAAGGTTTTTTTTCTTTCTGTTTTTTTTTTTTTTTTTTGTTAACTTCCATTATGATCTATGAATAAATGCGTTTTCAACAAAAAGGGATAAGCGTTCTAGCTCGAATTTTATCAAAAATCGTTCTAACTTGCACCAATTTTAATCGCCCATGAAAATTCGACATAAAGGGATTCGACTGTACATAATATTATTGTCTCCACCGAGTGCAGATTCGAGATCATGATGAATGTGTTTGCTTTTGGAAAAAAATAAAAAAATGGAATTGTAATGAAGTGGAAACCCTCCCCCAACGTAGAAGGAACCTTCCCCTGGGTGCGCACAACAACAATGTTTTTTTTGCACATCCCCGAAGTTTTATCGAAAACGGATGAGCGATGCGCGAACGCATTAAAGTTGAACACACAAACATTACTTTTAATATACATGCGACATACCTATATATAGGTACATACTTATTGACGTCACCCACAGCTGCACGGCTGTTGTCTGCGGTCTCCACTGATGGAACATTATTGGCGAACATTTCATGAACTATTTTGAGCATAGTTCAGCTCCAGTATTACGCAGAAAGATGATTTATACCTCAAATGAATCAGTGGAAAATTTACAAAATTCACCTGTTTTTTTGTTTTTCAATCCGATAAGCTACTATTGAGCTAGTGCTGAATAATTATAATTTTCGTTACAGATATGCAGTGTTTTTCAATAAAACCAGATAATTTTGGGGCATAAAAAGTATAAAAAATGTTGACCAAGAACATAAGCAATTACTATGTCAAGTTTCATCAAAATCCATCCATTAGTTTCTGCGTTATGTGCATTCAAACAGTTCCAAAATAAAAAAAAAAGCAACACAAAAAAAAACCTGCGCACACACGAAATTATCTCCACTGGTCGTTGGTAAAATCCAACGATCTAAGCTTTTCTTGAATGGTATGCCATTTTTAATCGATCGTTAATTTTAATTTAATGCTTATTGTTACTAACCTGCTAATATTACTAACCTGCTTGAAAGCATATCAACACAGCACAGTAATATTGTACTGTGCGGTGATTTTAATATAGATCTTTTGGGTAAAAGAAACTCCAATGTGGATCGGTTTGTAAATAACATAAAATCACTACGACTGTTTCCAGTGAATGACTCAACACCTACACATTTTAGCTGCAGTAACTCTACTCTTTTGGACGTATTTATCGTTACCCAATTAAATCGTATTAATTTTTATGGCCAACTTGATGTTCCGGGGTTTTCAAAGCATGACCTTATCATTATTTTCCATAATGTAGACTTTAATAAATCTGCTCAGGTCAAAACAATTACATACAGAGATTTCAAGGCAATAGATGAATGTTCTCTGCTCTGGGACACTTTTTCCATCGACTGGCAAGAACTTCGCCTCCTGTCATCAATTGATGACCAAGTAAATTTTTTCACTTCCAAAATTAATAGTCTCTTTGACCAGCATGTCCCGATAAAAACTTTTACCCTTCGCAATAAAAATTGTGAGTGGTTAACTCAGAATATCGAACAGCTTCTTGAAATCAGAGACAGGGCATACAAGAGATGGAAGAGATTTAAAATCCCCGAATTCTTCAATGAGTACAAAACTGCAAGAAATAATGCCAAAAGAGCAATAAGAAATGCAAAGATGAGATTGTACTCGTCTAAATTTAAGCCAGATCTCAATAGAACGAAAATTTGGAATAATGTAAGGGAGCTTGGTATAGGGGGAAAAGAGACAGCAAATACAGACACTAATGAAATAGATCCTGACGATTTAAATATTGACTTTGCCGCTCCTTCAGCATCACTTGACCATAGAAATAATACGCCTTATAATATTGAAGCGTTACCTAACCCGACAACCTCAAGAGACTTCTACTTTCAAAGAATTCATGAATATGATGTACTTAATGCCATCACTGCTATCAAGTCGAACGCAATTGGCCTGGACGACATGCATCCAAAATTCTTAAAAATGATAATTCACGGAGTATTACCTGAAATCACTTATATATTTAATAATATTTTGACTTACTCCACGTATCCGATGGCTTGGAAAGCTTCCAAAATTATACCAATTCCTAAAAACTCAGCCTCAAGGATTAAAGTCTACCGTCCTATCTCGATACTGCCATTCATATCGAAGGTTTTCGAAAAACTTATGAGCCATCAAATCTATTCATATCTTAATGAGTTTAATCTCCTTTCACCATACCAATCCGGTTTCAGACCAAAGCACAGCTGTACTACTGCGCTGTTGAATTTGGTGGACGACCTTCGCGTTGAAATGAATGAAGATCGAGTAACATCGCTTGTATTGCTCGATTTCTCGAAAGCCTTCAAAACAGTGTCCCATGAGATATTACTTGCTAAGCTAAAAAACTATTTCAGCTTCAATACTACGGCATTAAAGCTAATGGATAGCTACCTTAAGGGTCGTACTCAAGCTGTCCATGCAAACAAGAGATTGTCAAGCTTTCTTGTTACTAAAGCCGGTGTTCCACAAGGGTCGATAATGGGCCCATTATTATTTACCTTATTCAATAATGACATTCCTTCTACCTTAAAATACTGCAAGGTTCAGATGTATGCCGATGACGTCCAGTTGTACTTAAGCTATCCATTGGCTCTAGTTGAGGATGCCACTGAGCGAGTCAATGAAGACCTCAAATCTATAGTTTCATGGTCGCGGAAAAATAGGCTTATGCTCAACTCCGACAAAAGTCAAGCAATTGTAATCAGCCGATCAAGTCCCGATACCCAAAGCTTCCCCCAACTTTTTATCGATGGATCAGCCCTTACCTACCGTGAAAAATCTAGGTGTAATATTTAACCGGAATCTTACTTGGGAGAATCATATAACGAACACAGTGTCTAAAGTCTACGGATCTCTGCGCGACTTATGTATGTCGTGGTGACCGAAAATAAAAAAAAACTTTAAATACTTTTGGTCGGCCACGGGCCGTTAATACTTTATTATATTAAATTGATGTATACAAATACTTCGATCTAAAGTAATCCGCCGTCCTTAGCGTCGCTGCAATTACTCTTTGATCATAAACGTATAACTAAGCCCCGCTTGTTCGTCGCTGTGTTGTATTTATAATCGTTGATTGCTGATGTTGCAGTCTGGTCATTGGGTCGATCCAGTTCAATGGCTTCGATGTTCTTTGCTGATATTGCATATGTTGGTTGACTGTTGGTTTTTGCGTAGACTGCTGATGTTGCATATGTTGGTTGTTGCTTAGTGGCTATATCATATGTTACTCCTCCTCGGTTTGAGTCAAAATTCTCCTGAATTTTATAATTTAATTGTTTGTTGTATATTTTATTGCAAAAGTAGGTTAAGCCTATTGTTGAACAAATAATCATTATAATCATGCTTAAGTTTATAACATATGATATATTTTTATGAACTTTCAATTCTTTTATTTCTTTAACATTTTCAAAATTATTAAAAATAATGTCATCAAAAGTGATAGCTTTTTCAAATGAAGTTTTAAGATTGTTTTCGGGGTAAAAATATTTTTCTTGAACAATTTTTTGATTATTATAAAAAACTTCTTTTAACAAGTGTATTTGACAATTAAAAAAATTAATGAGATAATTATTATTTAATACAATTTTTCTGTTGTCACAATTGTGTTTTAATTCTTCCTTATATGCATTTTTAATAATTATAGTTTCATCATCTATTATTTGGATTTGAGTTTCATTGTTATATCTTAATTTACAATTCTTATTTATAACACAATGTTTGCTTGGTTTTAATTCCTGTAGCGTTACATCATTTTGGTATACATATGTATTATTATTTATTTCTATAATATATTCATTTTCATAATCTATTTCAAAATGTTCATTATTAGGTACTGGTATGATTAATTTTTGTTCTACTGAGACATAATTTCTTGGAACTTTAATGGCAATTATAATGAATTTATTTTTGTATTCCAGAATACCCATTTTAATTAATTTAAGTTTATGCAAATCAATTTCATAATCATTTAATTCTTCTAATGTTAATATACTGGGGTGCATAATGTTGTGTTTTGCTGATACAATATTATCTTGAATTTCATTTATTTTACTTTCTATGAATCTTAACTTGGTAATTTGGTCTAAAAATAATTGTTGTTGTACAATTTTTGAAATGGAATTTTCTATTTGATTATATGTATTTAGTATAGTTTTTCTATCAGCTAAAATTATTGTTTTTAGTGTTTCTATTGACTCATTGAAATGTTTATTAATTTTAATTTGGTGATTTATTGTTTCTATTGCATTGTGACTATTTTCTCCTGCTATCTTTAAATAATTCCAGATATCGTCTCTATCTTTATTATCCATGGTTCCGAAGAGCCATCTTTCTACGTTTCCTACCATATTTACTAATCCCCTTCTTGATCTTCTTTGTTCTTTAGGTGTAATTGATTTAATTTTTGCTACTAGTGTTTCTATTTCCTTAATTATCAAATTTTTATTTTCAATGTTCAAATGTTTTATATTAGTTCGTATGATTGAGACTGTATTAAGTATTTCTTCTGGGTTTATTATGTGTAAAATAGTGTTTGTTTGGTTAGTAATTTCTAAATCTTTAATTTTTATTTTTAAGAACCCTGTTTGTTCATTGATTACTGTTGTTTGGAGTGTTCCGTGTATTGTCGGTGTTAATAGTGTTATGAAGAGAAGTGTTGCCTGAAAATTTGTAAGGTCTTTTAATATTGGTTACATGTACGTTGTCAAGGTTTTTGATTTAATATCTGGTTTCTTCCTTGTGTCTAACATGTTTGTAATTCTTTATTGGTCCTACTTGTCTTTCCTCTGTGTAAGTTTCTCGTTTATCATTAAGTTTGTTAATTTTCTTAAGTTTAGTTTGTCGGACTCTTTCACTAAGTACTGCTTCATCAACTTCTTCTTTAGATTTCCTAGGTGTAGTTTTTATTGTGGAGTGATATCTGTTGTTATAATTATCTAAAACTATTTGCAATTTCATTTCTACTGATAAATCTTTTTCTTCAATGCCTGTAATTTTTTCTAGAATTGTTGAATGTAATCTTTCAACGTCTGAATTTCCTGTATGGCTATTGGGTTTTGTCAAATGTATTTCGACATCATTTCTATTAAGAAAATCTAAAATATGTTCGGATTTGAACTCATTGTCTGTTACTATTTTCTTCGGTTTCCCAAATTTTGAGAAGTGTTCTATTAAAATTGCCTTTTTGCTTCTCCAATTTCTATCGGTTATTATATATCCTACTGCAAATTTTGTCAGTTTGTCTATTATTGTTACGAATGCTTTTTTTCAATATGAAATATATCTAAATGTATGATTTGATTTTTATGTTCTGGGGTCTCTGTTAAATGGTATTTTGGTTTGATGGGTTTTCTATCGTATTTGATTTCTTGACACTTTTTGCAATTATTGATTACTAATTGTATTTGCTCTTGAAGTTTAGGAAAAAAAATTTTGTTTTTCAGTGTATAGTACGTTTCGTTTATTCCGCTATGCATCGACTCTTTTGTGTGATATAGAGAAATTTGTTTATGAGCTTCCTCCTCGGTTTTGATTTCGGCTACCCTGTTAGTACATTTAATGAATTTAATATGTTCGCTCATAGAAAATAGTTGTATTATAACCTGTTGGACTTTATTATAGTCGTGATCTTCGACTTCGGAGTATATGCCTATTGATCCTTTCTTCATAAACCTAATTAATACGTCTTTGATTTTTTCTATTCCTTCAAGAGGATTAAGATAAATAATTCTACGTCCGTGCAGGAGTTCTATTTCGTTTGTTACTATACTATACGTTAAGATTAGTTGAGTCCTATATTTGTTAACGATTTCTTCCTTTATACCTATATGATCTAGATGTTGTTCTTCGACGGAGTGAATTGTATCTGTTAACTCCATATTAGATTCTGAGTCATTATCTTCGTTAATCTTAGGTGAATGTTCTATTCTACTAAGGAAATCGGCGACTTTATTTTCTTTTCCTTTTAAGTACTCTATTTCAAAGTTGTATTCTTGAAGTTTAAGAATCCATCTTTGATTTCGTTGTGAGAATTCCTTTCCTTTGTATTTGCTATTTAGATATTTAATAGGAATATGGTCGGTTATAATTTTAAAATGATTTCCATACAAGTATGGTCGAAAATAATTAACTGTATAAACAATGGCAAGAAATTCTTTGTCCGTTACACTATATTTTTGTTCGTGCTTGTTTAATGTTCTAGATACAAAGCAAATCGGGTGTCCATTTTGGGAGAGGACTGCACCAATGGCATAATTGCTTGCATCAGTTGTAACTACAAATGGTTTGTCGTATTCAGGATATTTCAGTATCGGGTGTGAGCTTATTAGAGTTTTAAGGTTTTCAAAGGCTGATATATATTGTGGATCTCTAATATTAATTTTTTCATCTTTCTTTAAATATCTTATCATCAGATACGCAATTTTGGCATAGTCCCTGATGAATTTTCGGTAGTATCCTGTCATTCCCAAGAACCCTTTTAGTTGCTTTTCTGTTTTTGGCATGGTTAAATTTTCAATCTCTTTGATTTTATTGGGATTTGGTTTAATTCCCTCTTTAGTCAAAATATGTCCTAGGAACTCCGTGTCTCGTTTCATAAAACTACATTTGTCTGCCTGTATCTTAAGGTTATGATCTTGTAATTTCCTAAATATTTTTTCTAGTGATTGAATATGTTCTTCTAATGTTGTGGAAAATATTAATATGTCGTCCAAATATACGACGCATATTTTATTGATAAATTCACGCAAAATGTCATTCATTAATCTTTGAAACGTTGAGGGTGCGTTCTTAAGACCGAACGGCATCCTCACGTATTCATATAAACCTGCTGGAGTTACGAAAGCAGTTTTTTCGATATCTTCTTCGGCTACTAAGATCTGATGGTACCCTTTGGCCGGATCTAATGTGCTAAAGTATTGCGACTTTCCTAACTTATCCAATATACCATCTATATTGGGGAGTGGGTATTTATCATCTATGGTTACTTGGTTTAATCTTCTATAATCGACAACTATTCTGTATTTTTGTTTTCCTGAACTATCCGATTTTTTCGGAATAACTATTATTGGTGAACTATAACGGCTGTTACTTTTTCGAATGATCCCTTGTTTCTCCATTTCTTCCATTTGTCTACGTACTTCAACTTCGTGTTTTGGCGGATATCTATATAATTTAGAGTTTATCTGTTGGCCTGTTGTGGTTTTTATTGTGTGAACTATTGTATTAGTATTAGTCAATTGATCTCCTTCTTTGAAAATCAATTTTTTATATCTGCTCAAAAGCTTTTCTATAGATTCCTGTTCTAGTTTGTTAAGATGATTCGTTTGAATATTGCAAACTCCACTTAATTCTAACACATTTACTTCTTCGAGTGGTATGGTTATGAACGGAAGATGCTTACCATTCAGTAAAATAATTTCTTCATTTTTAATATCTATGGCTTTTGTATTTTTCCCTATCCAATCCATTCCGATTAGGAAATCGTATGGCTTGTCTAATGCTATTTTTGTCCATTTCATTCTTGCGTTATATGATTGATCAAACTGGTTTGGACATTTTGTTTTGACTTGTGACGTGTTACTCCTCACCGTACCTTGAATAGTGTTTATTTGAATTGGGGTGTCTTTCATGTGTTCATAAAGGTTTGATGGAACTCTATTCGAATTTAAGAGACTTATAGTAGATCCTGTATCGATCATCGCTATAAAATCTGAATTTTCAAAAGTTAACTGTATGAATATTTTTCTTTTGTCCGAGGCTAATTGATAAAAAACTCGGAATTTTCTATTTGGTTAATTTCTTCCCTTTTGCTTAAAGCATCTACCTCCATAGGTTCTGCTCTGTATTGCCTCGATCTGTGTTGGCCTGAGTTTTGAATGTTATTCATATTATTGTGGGGTCTGTTTTGGGGTTGCTGATAATTCCTAGTCTGTCCTGATAAATTGTTGTTTCTAATTTGTCTTGTATCGTTGCTTCTATTAAATTGGTTTTGGTTAGTGTAATTGTTTCTATTATTTTGATTTTGGTTAGTGTAATAGTTTCTATTATTCTGATAAGTTGGAAGGTGTGTGTGTGTGTGTTGGTTTCTGTGTGGATTTATATGTGTTTTTTCTAACCGTAAATTGTATTCATCTTGACCTACGTATTTAAATAAAATAGCCCTAATTTTTGATAAACTGTATTCATTATAAATTTCTGCTGCTAACGCTCCTGCCGTAACTTCTTTAATTCTTAATACTAGTGCACTATTAAGACAATTTGCTATCTCCATACCATTTTCGTTGAATGTCGCACATTCCATAATATTATTAACAATATATTGTATCTTATCTAAGAGTTGACTTATAGTAAATACCTTGATGTTGTTTATACTTCTTAGAATTGATCCTTGGTCCTTCGTTGGTCTAAAGTGTATCTTCAATTTTTGTTTACACTCTTCCCACGTTGTTGGAGTCTCTGCCGCCAGGTAATTTTTCGCTGGTCCCGCTATCTTTTCATTGTAGATTATGTTGAATACTTGTTGGGTGTATTCTTCTTCGTATTCCCCCAGGATTTGTTCCACTGTTGCGATGAAGGAGGGCAATGTGCCTTGTTCTCCCGTAAATGCTTGTACATATTTGATTTGTTTTTCAACAATCGTCCTCAAGTTTTGAGCTCCGTTTTGTCTGTTTAGGATTTCCGTCAGTGTCATTAAACACTGCTCGATTGTAGGTTGTGCCATGGTTAACACTTATTGGTTTGTTTCTACACACCGCGTTAAATTTTGCTTCACAGTGCTACGGTACTACTTTTCAATGTTAACTAATTTTTGTGTTTTTGTATGAATATTAGCTTCTTTTAAGTCACTTTATTATAATCACACTTTAACTAATTTTGTGCTTTTGTATGAATATTAGCTTCTTAATAGTCACTTTATTATAATCACACTTTAACTAATTTTGTGCTTTTGTATGAATATTAGCTTCTTAATAGTCACTTTATTATAATCACACTTTAACTAATTTTGTGCTTTTGTATCACTATCCTCAATTTCGTCGGAATAGAGGACTACCGACTGCGCCACTTATGTATGTCGTGGTGACCGAAAATAAAAAAAAACTTTAAATACTTTTGGTCGGCCACGGGCCGTTAATACTTTATTATATTAAATTGATGTATACAAATACTTCGATCTAAAGTAATCCGCCGTCCTTAGCGTCGCTGCAATTACTCTTTGATCATAAACGTATAACTAAGCCCCGCTTGTTCGTCGCTGTGTTGTATTTATAATCGTTGATTGCTGATGTTGCAGTCTGGTCATTGGGTCGATCCAGTTCAATGGCTTCGATGTTCTTTGCTGATATTGCATATGTTGGTTGACTGTTGGTTTTTGCGTAGACTGCTGATGTTGCATATGTTGGTTGTTGCTTAGTGGCTATATCATATGTTACTCGCGCTATGTATCAAGTAGGAAACTGTCTTCCATTAAGGATCAAAGCTATGCTAGTTAAGTCACTGCTGTTGCCGATTCTGTTTTACGCACATCCGATCTTTTGTGATTTAGACAGTTACAGCTCGCGGAAGCTGAAGGTAGCTGTTAATAGTACAGTGCGATTTGTCTATAACATAGGTCGAAGGGAGCACATCTCTGGTCATGTAAAGAATTTTCTGGGATTAGACCTACAGAAATACCTTGACGCCAAAATACTGACTTTCCTATTTAATCTTAAAGAAAGCCAGACCCCAGAGTATCTTTTCCAAAGATTACAATTCGCATCTTCCACTTGAAGTAGAAGTCTCATTCCACCAATATATAACTATAACGTTACAAAGAAACAGTTTTTCGTATATGTCGTAAGACTTTGGAATTCGCTTCCGGTTTATATCAGGAGATCTTCAGGCATACGCGACTTTCAGAGACAACTAACGCAACACTTTTCAACATAGCTAATAATAATTAATGACGTAATAATTATAAATAAATAATGACTTAATAAAATATAATAATAAATGACCTAATAAAATAAAATAAAATAGACAATAACTGATTTTGGGTTTTTTTTTTTAGGGATTTCTTTCTTTCTTAATTCAATTACTAGACTAATAAAGACTTAAGACTAATAAAATTTAAAATTTACTCATAAATATGTACATATGTTTGCTGTTAATTTATTGTTGTTTTTCTATTGATCTTAAGAAATTGTTATTGATATTATAATAATTATCTATTTTTGTTTCAACCTTTTAATAATGTTACACAATTAAAAGATTATATTGTATCTACGTGTAAACATAATTTCTAAATTAATAAATACAAAAATACAAATACAAATCGTTCAACTTCTGTATAACGCACGAAGATGATTTATATCTAAAAATATTTGTACAAAATTGAACTTTACAATAAAAGAAATTCCATTCCCATCGGCCCAGGCATTCTCAAGCTTGTTTAGCATCTGTGTGGGGTACACGCGTATCGAGAGCTTTTTCCCCAAATTCATCAGTTTGCACGAAGTTAGTAAAAGTGTTTTCATTGAAGAATTTAGCATTTATAAAGATACCGATAATTATTTATTTACAATGGCTTCTAATGGTCTAAAGAGTTTTATAAACGAGCCTACCCGTGTAACCGATTCCTCTAAGAGTTGCATTGATCATATTTTTCTAAGATCTCGTAAAAATACCAACAACTTTTTTAGTGGTAAAGTTTATGATCTTAAGCTTACAGATCATAGTATGATTGCCCTTAATTACTGTAGCGATTGTGCCCATTCTAAAAGCAAAAAACAATTACCCAATGCAATAAAATATCGCGTTGATTTTATTTTATTAAGGGAAAGATTAAAATATGAATTCTGGGAGCCAGTTTATTCCGAGACTAATCTCTCTATTGCATTTGATGTTTTTATCAATCTATCTATTAAAGCATAACTCTGGTAAGAAGAAACGTTTGAAGCCATGGATGACTACTGATCTCCTTAATCAGATCAAAAAGAAAAAAAAGTTTAGTATGAAATGCTAAAAACATCCACATAATTTAAAACTTAAAAAGCATTATGATACTATGAGCAAAACCATTTACAAAAATATCGAAGATACACGTAATAACTACTACTCTGATTTATTCGCAAGAGCTGATGGAAATGTACGCGAAGAATGGAGGGTGGTTGATAATATCTTAGGGAATGTTAGAAATCGTATTGAAATCGCTAATATTGAAGTTGAGGGAACTATTGAATCGAATTTATGCATTATTTCAAATAAATTCAACGAGTATTTCACTGAAGTTTCTGAAAAATTAAAACCCGTTGTCGAACCCTGCATAGATTGTGATTGCTCTATTTCTTCTGACAAAAATATTCAACCTAACAGTTTCGTTGTTGATGCGATTACTTCAAGAGAAATTTACAATACCATTCATTGTCTTAAAAATAAAAACTCTTGTACGAGTGATGGTGTTTCCAGTGTATTTTTGAAACATATCGCCTTGTATGTTGTCGACGTATTGACCTTCTTGTTTAACCTTAGTGTTGAAATGAGTTGTTTTCCCCAACATCTTAAGAGTGCGGAAGTCATACCGCTAAAGGAAACAGAAAAGAGGTTTCGGATTACAGGCCTATATCTCTTCTTTCCACCTTTTCTAAGATCTTTGAAAAGTTAATTAAAACCCGCATTGTGTTGTTTTTGGATAAGTTTAACTTTTTTAGTAATAATCAGTTTGGATTTAGAGCAGGACTATCTACAGAGGATGCTATTTTAATGGTTTTTAGTCAACTGTATGGTAGTTTAAACAACGATAGGTCAACTATGTGTCTATTTATTGATATGACAAAAGCTTTTGACATGGTGGACCATGAATTATTGCTTGGTAAACTATTTAATGCTGGTTTTCGGGGTAATATTTTTAAATGGTTTCAATCGTATTTGACTCACAGAAAACAAAGAGTTAATGTAAACGGAATATTAAGTGAGCCAAGACTTTTAAAAAACGGTGTACCACAGGGTTCCATACTTGGCCCATTGTTTTTCTTGATTTACATAAACTCTTTGTTTAAACTTAAACTTAATGGTTCTTCAACCGCTTTTGCTGACGATATAGCTCTCAGCTATGAATTCCAAACTGTATTTGATTGTATCACTAAAATCGAGGAAGATCTTGAAATCTTACGATCGTGGTTTACCTCGCATAAATTAATTATTAGTGAAAAAACGGAATTGATGTCTTTCAAGATATCTGGTAATAGTCTTCATGATTATAACCTCTATTTTCACCACACAACTGTAAACAATGTTCATTACATGTTCATAAGTGCGGCCAAAATAACTTTATATCTAGCATGCAATGTTCCGAAAATTGCTTTAAAATTGAATCGGTACAACAATTCAAATACTTAGGCGTTGTAATTGATAACAATCTAAATTGGAAAGACCATATTCAATCGTTGAAATCATATATGAGGCTGGTAACATGTAAAATGTATCTTATAAACCCGTTTTGCTCAAAAAAAGTCTTAACTACTATTTACTATGGCCTGGCGCACTCCAAGTTGCAATACGGTATTACCAGCTGGGGTGGTTCGTACTCTAATACTTTTGGACCAAAATTTTTTTTTATTTTTTTATTTTATTTTTATTTTTGTTGAGGTGAACCTGGGCCTGCTTCTCGCAACCATTTGTGTGTGCGTGTTATATTTTTGCACGAATGGAAGGGACCTACAGTTTTCTGCCGACTCCGAACGGCGAGTTGAGAAGCTCAATCGTGACAAATGATACTCTTTGATGCTTGTCAGACATTCGAAAGAGGTGGGCACTGTGAAAAACTTTTAGGTGTTTGCGGCGGGATTCGAACCCAAGACCGCTGGCTCAGTAGTCCGACGCACTAACCACTTGCGCTACGGTGCCCACAACCAAGACAACCAAAATTATACATTCAAAATTCCTTTTCCCACCTACCATAGACACACATACATTCGATCTGACTATAGCACAGAAGACCTTATCACAATACTCAAGAGATATCTGAATCCTAGCGTCATTAACGGTACAGTCGAACCCGGATATAGTCACATCAACCGGGCAGCCAAACTTTGTGACTATAAGCGGGCTGTGCTCTTATCGGGGAAAAAAATATAACTACATTTTTAACAGTATACGAGAAGGCACACATCACAATAGTTTTCTTGTGGATTTTCCTACGTTTATCCTGCTGATATTCCTGGTATATTCGTTTTAAATCACGGTGAACTTGTACGCATGTTTACTTTACTGGAAAAGACAAGGCATGCTTGCGGACAAAAGTCCGTGATTTGCAACGGAATATAACCCAGTCGCGGTTTTGCGTGGTTAAAATTTGGTTAAAATTTCAATGTGATTTATTTGAATGGAATCGAAATCAGTAGAGATATGATATGATAAACAATGTTTTTCGATTCGTTTTCCGGCGCAAAAACAAACAACGAAGACGGTTTGCCAACACGCGAACAGGCAACGTACAGCTGACCGTGCAAAAAACATAGAAATTCGAGATTAGGCCCACAGATTGCCCTTGCGATTTATTGATTGTCATCGCAAAAGCCAATCAAACGGAGAACTGAATCCGCTTGAATTGGAATGGAAGATCAGTTGGAATAATCGGAATTCGTGGGATAAGGACATCCTCTCCTTTGAATTTGCCCTTGATGATCGTCGCTTGAATCACATTGTTCATCAGTTTCTTGACGGACAACTGCGTACCGTTGCACAATTTCGGATGATTCAGATTAAGCGACATAATTATAATCAAATTATAATCAATCCCACCTTCAGCTGTAAATTATGCGGCGGAGTTCCTGGCACAATGCAGTTCTCCAGCGATTTGACTTTGAATAATGAAATTCAAGCTATCGACGCCCTTAGTCTTCGCTGCTAATATTGCCCGTTCACTCCAATCCAGTCGAAATTTTTATAATTTTGTGCAATGCCGGGGAACACTTCGGTGATGAGTTTCTCCTTCAACGATATGAACTCGCGAAAATTTGCCGGGAACGATATCATTCCAGTCGAAACATCAACAGGAATTTGGCCATTTCTAGGCGCCAGCAGTTGTCTCGAGAATTCAGCAGCCGATAGGTCGTTCTGCAATGCGACTCTCATGTTCGTTGTCAATTTCAACTTCTTGACATGCCGCCACAAAGATGACGCATTAAGTTCATCAGCAGCAGTAGATTTTGGGATAACGGAAAGCATTTGACGATATACAACTATCCGGAACCAGTGTAATAATACGCAAAACTCGAATCAATTGCAGCAAGAAAAATAGCACATTTGCTCAGTAGAAAATGACAATGCGAAAAGGATACCTGTCGAATTGCGCACAGCATTGATCGCAGCACAGCGCCATCTTTTATTTATCTTGTTAACTTCTCCACCCAAAATGCACGCAAAACGTCTTTTATCACAATGAATTTCACAATTATCCGAAATGTTCCAAGCGATAAAATGCAAAAAATTCAAAATTTTCGCGTTTTCCGGGATTTTCCGAGTTTTCCACTAAGAATTTTATATTTTTCCATGCGAAAAGCCATTACGGAACAATTGCACACAAAATTGCATACATTTCGATTTTTCCAATTTTCCGACTTTTCCGAAAGGTTTTCCCAAAATGTTCTTTCGTAAAAACCTTCTCTTGGCAATAACAAACAACTGAAAAAAAATTTGAACCAAATCGGCCCAGCAGTTCTCAATTGATGAATTACTATTTTTTTACACCATTTTTATATTTATATACAAGATGAAAAATGATTTTTTCGTTTTATAAAAATGGTCGCAGCACGGAAATAGAAAAACATAAACTCTGATTAACAGATTTTCAACTGAATTGAAAATAACCCCAAAAATAGCAATTTTTTAAAAATTTTAAAAATAACTGGGAATTGAACATTTTCTATAATAATGTGATATTAAGCGGAAAAATTTAATAAGAAATGATTTTGTTGGGCTTATTTTAGAATGACTCTATGCGGGTTGTGATATTAAGCGAGGTGCTATAAAGAGGTCTAATTCCAATACAAATTATGTAAAAAAGACATCTGGCTTATACATTTTGTGATACAAAGCGATTTGTGCTTCTAAGCGATGTGATATTATTCGGGTTCGACTGTATATATACCTCCGAAGCAATTATGGGAAGAATTCAAGACTTTTATCAACTTCATTTCCGAACATACAAAACTCGTTTCACGCAATCTAAAGTAACAGACCTCGTAAATCAAGCAGAACAAGTAGAAGAAGTCCTCAAAGAACACAAAAGAGCACATAGAAATAGTAATGAGAACCAAATCCAACTCCTACAAAAATTCTATTTTCCCAAAATGAAAGCACGTATTCACGATATTGTGAAACAATGTCGAATTTGCAAAGAACAAAAATACGAACGCCATCCTAATAAACCTAAGATAGCAGTAACCCCAATCCCACAGTTTCCTGGACATATAGTCCATTTTGATATTTACGCAACCGACAAAAAATTAGTACTTACAGCCTTAGATAAATTCTCGAAATTCGCCCAAGTAAAAATTATAAACTCCAAAGCAATAGAAGACATTAGAGAACCCCTAAGACAGCTAATCTTCGCCTTCGGTGTTCCGAAATTAGTAATATTCGATAATGAAAAATCATTTAATTCCGCGACAATACGATTTATGCTACATGATCAACTAAATATTGACATTTTCACAACTCCTCCATACAGCAGCACAGTAAATGGACAAGTGGAGAGATTCCACTCTACCTTGTCTGAAATTACGCGTTGCTTAAAAGCAGAAAGACCAACTATGCCCTTCAGTGAACTTTTAGATTGCGCTGTCTATGAATATAACTATTCAATACACACAGTCACTAACAGGAAACCAATAGAAACATATTTCGGTAGAACAGTCAGAACAAACCCAGAGCAGTATGAGCAAGCAAGACAGGACAACATTCAAAAGTTAAAGCTAAAGCAATGTAAAGACATAGAAAGCCATAATAAATCGAAACACGAGATTAAAAATTATTCACCAGGAGAAATAGTATACATTAAAGTAAATAAAAGACTAGGGGCTAAACTATCCCCAAGATTTAGGAAGGAAATTGTCAAAAAATACAAATCTACCACAATTTTAACCGAGTCTGGAAAAATAATTCACAAAAATAATATCCGAAATTAATTTTACAGATGTTTTTTCACTTTGGGTACCAGTAAAGTTCAAATCCTGGACTACTCAAACTCTAAAATCGTTCCCTTAAACATTGGCATGGCCAAAATCCAATCCGGCACATTTAAGATAATTCACATTATAAACTTGGAAGTCTACGAAGAAATACTTGAAAATCTTCAGCACCAAACTCATAGGTATGTTAACGAAACCGATCCCAACCTCATTATCCTTTCCGACCTATCATCCCAAATCCTAAAAAAGCTAAAAAATTTAAAACCAAAGAGAACTGGCAGATCACTTAATTTTCTAGGAAGCGCGCGGAAATGGCTTGCTGGAAGCCCTGACCACGATGACTTCAAAATTGTAACAGATCAAATGACAAATGTATTAACAAACAATAATCAACAAGTTATAATTAATAAAATGCATGAAAGCAAAATTAATGAATTAGCAAATGTCACAAATGAGATATTGAAATTAATCAAATCAAATAATTACATAGAAAATAAATACATATTAAATCTTAAATACGAATTAGATACTATAAACGAAGAACTAAGTACTATAGAATATGCCCTACTTTGGGCTAAAGCAGAAATAATAAATTCATTCATTTTGTCAAATTCTGAAATTGAACTAATAAACGATATATTTGAAAAAAATAATATGAAGCACATAAATGTAGAAGAGGCACTCGAATTTGCCACGATTAAAATAGCTTCTAATCATTTCACAATATTATATATTATTAACTTACCTATTACCGAATATATAACATGTAACAATTTACTTATAAAACCCATTAAATATGATAGAAAAATAATCAAAGTTAAGCATAACAATGTTCTAGATTGTAATAATGAAATATATGGCGTAGAAAAAAATTGTAAAAGCCACAATAATGTAATGATTTGTAACCAAAACGAAATTGTAAAATTGAACGAAGAAAATTGTGTAAGAAACTTATTAAAAAGCAAACAAACGAAGTGTGACGAGGTCAACAACCAACACGTCCCAGCTATTGAAAACATTCACCCAGGAACTCTCCTTCTCAACCAGTTCAACGGAACCATTCTTATTGACAACGAAAATGTGAACCTAACAGGAAGCTTCATCCTGCGATACCATAACGCGTCGCTAGTGATAAATGGACAAAAATTCATCTCGAGAGAAGTACCCACATCAAATTCTGAAATTGAACTAATAAACGATATATTTGAAAAAAATAATATGAAGCACATAAATGTAGAAGAGGCACTCGAATTTGCCACGATTAAAATAGCTTCTAATCATTTCACAATATTATATATTATTAACTTACCTATTACCGAATATATAACATGTAACAATTTACTTATAAAACCCATTAAATATGATAGAAAAATAATCAAAGTTAAGCATAACAATGTTCTAGATTGTAATAATGAAATATATGGCGTAGAAAAAAATTGTAAAAGCCACAATAATGTAATGATTTGTAACCAAAACGAAATGATAAAATTGAACGAAGAAAATTGTGTAAGAAACTTATTAAAAAGCAAACAAACGAAGTGTGACGAGGTCAACAACCAACACGTCCCAGCTATTGAAAACATTCACCCAGGAACTCTCCTTCTCAACCAGTTCAACGGAACCATTCTTATTGACAACGAAAATGTGAACCTAACAGGAAGCTTCATCCTGCGATACCATAACGCGTCGCTAGTGATAAATGGACAAAAATTCATCTCGAGAGAAGTACCCACATCAAAGCCACTACCAGCGATCCTACATTCGATTTCATCAAGCAACACATATGAAGAGCTCCTAACATTAGAGGCAGTTAGAGAACTACACGTCAATAACACAATACACATAGACCAGCTGAAGGAAGAAAACCAAAGGCACCTTATTACGAACTCTACCTTCATAATCATAGTAATCATATCCCTCTTAATTGTCATCATCAAAGTATTTCCATTACAAAAAAAGATCACGATTCACGCCAAACAAGACGCAGAAGCTGAAACTCCGAAAGCAAATAAGGAACCAGAAAAACCAATAGAAACAAATCAAATTGCAATAGTCTACATGTTGTCGAGTGAGGACAATCGAATTTAAGGAGGGAGGAGTTAACAACAAATAAGTTCATAGCAAGCAACATCCGGCGAAACACATAATTCACCCACTCAGCACCTTCTCAGGTTCACAACAAGTTCACCAAATGCACTTTCTCATGGTCAAGTCAACGACAGGTGCAGTAGCCAGCTAGAAGTCAAGTTCCAGTTCATTAGAAGTCGAATGGATTCTTTCTGCTGACGCAATGTCTACGATAGTTTGCCACAGTTAATAGGAAGATATAAATATAGGTTATTATTTGTAATTTCTTTGAGTTATATTTGAACGAATAAATCGGACGGTTGTCCCAAGTTAAATAAAAAATTGTTTTTTTTCGTCTACACCGCGGAAGTTTACTTAACTTATACTATGGTTACGGTCTTCCAAAGAGAAGACTTTGCAATGCGAATGTATACTTGGAGTTCCTAACTTAACTTCGGGTGAGATGTCTCGGTAGAAGCATTGGCTTTTGTAGTCTTATATGAATTATGGGTCACTCTAAACGGAGTCTTATTCATTGAGCCCGCAACCTGGAATAAGAACCAGTCTGGCGGGAGTTCGAGCCAGAATTAGCTCTTATAGGGAGTAAATACATATGGAGAGCTGGTCAAGTTCAGTTTCCTACAAAACAACCAAGTGTTTCGCGAAGAGGCCTGTCTAAGTCATCGCAAAATTTCTCTTCAGTGTGTGATGGAGACTGTCGGACTTAATCGGGCTAATTACGGGACACGACGCATATCGTTATCACTATCGCTCATATCGAATTCATCGAGAAAGTAGCTATAAGCACCAACATTCCATGTTTGAAGCTGAAATTTCTTGAACAAACCTTTGAATAGACGGAAACGCCATTTGTAGTTAAGTGATCCATAACGCATTTTATCTATCGCCATTCATTGAACATTTTTATAAATGACTGCTATATTCTGATAAGATTGAAAATTACTGGTCTATGTTGATCAAAATAAAGAATCAATAGAACAAAAAAAAATATTTTTTTTATCTGTAAAAAGTTATCTGTGCTTTATTTGTCTTCATTTATCGGTAGAAGCTGATTATTTTATTTACGTTAATAAAATTGAATAAATAAAGAAAGGTTGTCTTAAAATAAAGAATCAATCAAGAAAAGAAATAATTTATGTATTTGTGTTGTTTTTAAAGATGAATTTTTAATTTTTGGAAAACCTATTAGAGTGCACAGAAAAGTCTATTCAACAAATGGATACCGATAGCAGCGACCACGAAGAAATTGCACGAGAGTTAGTTAAAATTTGCAAGGATGTTTCAAATGAGCTCGAAAATAAGAAGAAATAGATGTGGGTTAAGCCATGGAGGAAAGAAAGATCACGAGGTTAATTTAGCTTTCTAACAAAAGAGCTCATGCAACATGACAAACCAGCGTTCTGCAATTATTTAAGGATGAATGAGAAGACCTTTCAGTTGTTACTGTATTTAATACAGAAAGATATTGTTAAAAAGATACTACCATGAGGTATGCAATTCCACCTGCAGAAAAATTAGCTGCCACCTTAAGATTTCTAGCAACAGGCGAATCTTTAAAAGCACAGATTACCAAACTCGCCTTTCACAGCCTTTTTTATCTAACGCCGTGCCCCGTGCCGGAAGTTTGCCAAGCCATATGGAGTAATTTAAAAAGTTCATATTTGAAGGCAAGTTAGATATTTTAGAATTTTATTTTAATAGCACAAAAAATAAACAAATAGGAACTTATAATAATTTATTCAAAAACCGAAACATCAAAAACACTGTCCATGGACTACTCTAAAATATCTGAAGTGAAGGAACGAATCGTATTATTTTCAAAAGTTTTGTTGTTGGCATGTACTCTTCAGATGTTGAAGGAGTGCTTTGTGGTCCAACCGAAGATGATTTGCGCTGGGAGCTTTGCTGGCAGCCTTTTGTTCCAAGAGACCAGATATTTTTTAAGCGTTTGGTGCACTCTGCTGCAGTTGCCTGAAATAAAACAAAAGTATCAGTTCACATTGATAAGGTTTTAATTATTAAATTAAGTGTCGCTCGAAAGTTGTTAATCGTTTTATGGTTTGGTAATTCGGTTTATTTATGTTTTTTTTTTTTCAGTTTCTGAGTTTCAAATCAGAGTGCATAAAATTAGCCGATCAGCGAATCACCGAATCAGTTTCCTGCCGACAAAATTATTGGAAATGAAAGAAAACTTCCATATGTAATAGATGATAAGAGATGACGCGTTTCCATTGCAAAAACACATAATGAAGCCCTATCCTTATGCAACGCAATGTAAAAAAAAAACCCATATTTAACATTCTCCTTTCCAGGGCAAGACATGTTATTGAACATGCATTTGGTTTGCTTGCACAAATTTCAGGCTTTTTAAAACGAAAATCGATCTTCGTGTTGAAAATGTTGAGCTTGTAACACAAGCTTGTTGTATTCTACACAACTTTTTTCTCGAGAAAAAAATAATGTTGAACCTAACGCTAGTCAGTGCGTCATCAATTCATCACCTTCAAACAAAGAACAGAAAGGTAACAACCCTCACAAAGGCGCTGCGGAGCGAACACGTCAAAGCTCCACAGATTTATTTATTTATTTATTTATCTAAATAATTTACAAATTTAATTTATAAACTTCAGGGCAGCAAGGCCATTCGAAGTCGTTTTTAAAGTACAAAGATAAGAGAGAAAACATACAAAAAGAAGAACCATTAATTCGTAAATAATTAAACAATCAGTAAATTAGTTTTCAAAAAAGTAATAGTAATATATAATTAATAGATTTTTAAATATCACTAAATTTATGATGGTGTGTTGTAGCTTGTTTGATGTGCTGGATTGATACAGGGTTGTCTGGATTTAGTAATTTCGAAAGTTGCTGTTCATTGTTTGGAGCACCTGCATCATCTTTGATCAATTTAGAAACTGGGCAGGTAACTAAAGTATGCCAGACTGAAAGCTCCACGTTACAAAAATTGCATTTCTCAGGGGCCTCTTTGGTGTAGTAATGCCTGCTGGTGAAGAGAGTTTTCCCCAGCCGCATGCGTAGTAGCTTGATGCAATTTTCCCTGTTTAGATTTGCGTTATAAGGAGTACGTTTTCGAGGGGTTTGATATGTACGCAAAAATGTATGGTTATTTTCCCAGGAGGAATCTATCTCTTTTTCTAACACTGCTGCAAACATTTTTTTAATAGTCCGAACAAAAGTTGGGTTTTCAACTGTAAGTGGAAGATTAATTGTATCTCTGGCTGCCGTGTCGGCGTCTTGATTGCCTTTGATGCCAACGTGCCCAGGTACCCAAGCCAAACTAATATTTTTGGAGGAGTGTTGAACGCTTCTAATGTTTTCTAAGGACGGACATTTATTTAATTCACTTTTGAGGCCAATTAATATACCGAGATTGTCTGTGAATATTAGTTTTTTCCCCGGTAGGACTTTGGTGAAAGATATGCAATTTTGCACTGCTGTAAGTTCCGCTATATAACTTCCAGCCAGTTCGGGCAGTAGGCCTTGATGAATTATTTTTGTTTCTTTGTTGGATACTAGTTCCACTACTGCATATGACGAGTTTGAGTCTTTGAATGACCCATCAGTGTAGAAGATTCGATCTGCTTTACTTTCAGCAATCATCTCGTTGTGAAGCGCCTTGAATTGTCGGTCCGGTGTGTCTTTTTTCCTATGATTCGCCAAGCTGGTATTGATTTGCAGCATACTTCTTTTCCAAGGTGGTGGAGGATTGAAAGTTTCTAGGTCGTAGGTTGTAAATGATCTAGGAAGGCAAATTCGTGGAGTTGATAGCAAATCCGTCATGTTCTTTATAGCAGAGATAGTGCCCTTCCGAGGTTTTCCGATATCCAATGAATCCTTTATGGCATTGTGAAGCGGATGCAATGGGTTTCCCAGAGCCTTGCATATAAGTGCTACGGATCTTATTTTTCCCAGATGTTCAAAGGATAAGTAGCCAGCTTCTCTTTGAAGTACTATTGTTGGTGATGTTTTCAGGGCACCTGTTGCGGTGCGAAAGCATTGGTTGATCGCAGCGTTGATGCTTCCCATGTTTTGTTTTGGTAGTCCACATGTAAGTTGTTAGGCCATGTTGGAGTGCGCCTTCTACCAGAGTCTTGGTCAATCGGATAGCTGTCTCAATATGGGGGCCTTTCCGCTTGGAGCACACCATTTTCAGTGCATTGTTGCGTAATTTGAGTTGATTAATAGTTTTTTTTATTTGTAAATCCCATTTTAAATTTCCAGAAAAATATATACCGAGTATTCTTAGTTCTCGTTTGAGTGGGATCGTAACATTGCGAAGGGTCAGAGAGGAGCAAATACATTTTCTTTTTCTGCATATGTGAATAGCTTCGATTTTATTTGGTGGAACAGAAGCTCCTCTTTCTTGCGCCCATCTCTGAATTGCTGAGTCAGCTGATTCCAATCGCTGTTTAACTTGGCTTGGATCTCCAGAAGCTAGTGTAAAGATGTTATCTGCATAGACGCCAATGAAGTCTAAGTCATATCCGGGGCTAGCAAGCTGACATATCAGTGAATCGATGTAGGCATTGTATATAATTACCGAAAGTGGTGAACCTTGCGGGACTCCGTTTTCTAGTTGAGCTATGGAGGACATAAAGCCGTCGACATTTACCTGGAAAGTTCTTCCTGTCATAAATGAGATGATGATCTTTAAAATATTTTTGGGGACTCCCCATGAGTGAAGCTGTCTGATAGCTGGTGTAAATATCACCCTGTCGAAAGCCTTTTCAAGGTCCGCTGACATTATAACGCTATGTTTCCGTGTAGATAGATTTCCAGCTAGTTTTTCCTCTAAAAGGTGTAAGAGGCTTTGGACACCTCTATTCGGCCTGAAAGCGTGTTGTGCAGGATGTATCTTTTTCTCAATTTCCCAACTGATTCGTCTCGCAATGATTTTCTCAAAAATTTTGGAGAGAACTGGGAGAAGGGATATTGGGCGATATTCTTCAAATGAGTGACATGTCCGTGTTTGTTTGGGGATGGGCTTAAGTTGAGCTCTCTTCCAATCGTGTGGGAAGTTACCGGTTTGTACAATATTGTTATATAAGGCACATATTCTCATTTTTAAGTTTTCATCGCAATGTTTTACCATACTATATGTTATTTTATCATTTCCCGGTGTAGTTCCTTTTGCGGTATGGATGGTCATGTCTAGCTCAGTTAGTGTTATTTGTTCGGTAAGGTATTTTGATTGCGTTGACAGAGGGGGGAGATTGTTAATCGAAAAATTTTGTTTGGAGATAATTAAGCTGTCTAGGAAATTGCTGTCTGAACTGTAGGATTTCCATAATTCTGCAAAGGTATTAGCTATTGTTTCTGGATCATTGATCAGTACTTGGTTTAGTAGCATATAGGGAAAACTTTGTGGTGGTTTTGCTGACCGAAGTGATTTTATTCTGTTCCACAAAGTTTTTTGGTCTAAAGATGGATCCATTGTGTTGACAAAGTTTCCCACGATGTTCTCTTGGATTGTATTGATTCCCTTCGAAATTTTGCAAAGCATTTTCTATATGCAATGCAATTTTCCGTTGTGAGGTTTCTAAGTAGTTTGACCCAAGCTTTGTTTTTCTCTTCGCGAAGCTTAGCAATTTCTTTGGTAAACCATATTGGATATGTTTTATTTAATTGTTTTACTTTTGTTGTAGCGATGCATTTAGCTGCGGTTGATCTAATAATTTTTTTTATTTTTGCAGCTTCCTGGTTGATATTAGCTGAAACGGGTGTTTTTGATGATAAGCTACGCGATGTTGACTTAAATAAACTCCAGTTTGCTAACTCCTCTTTAAATCTCGCGCTTATTTTTCTTTTACAGTTCGTTCCTGGTGTTCGAATTATTATAGGCATATGATCCTTACCCGTGTCTACTACCTCCCATTGCAGTAAAGGTGCAATGTCCTCCGATGCAAATGTGACATCAATGGCTGTAAGCGTATTTCTAGTGCTAAATAGTGTAGGCGAACCATCATTAAGGATTACTAGACTTCGCTCATTTGCAAATTCTTCAAAAATAGTCCCTAGAGAATTCGTGGAATTGGAACCCCAAATAGTATTTGTAGCATTTATGTCTCCCAATATAATGTGGTGGCTGTTATTAATTGACGGAATGTTACTGAGCATTTCCGGGGTTACTGACACTTCATGTTCTCTATAAATATTTGTTACTAGTAAGGGTTTTTTTGTTTTGATTGTAATTGTTTGGTGGAGTAGGTTGGAGGTGGATGTAGTGTGTGAAAAAACGGGTATACTGTTCTTCACAAGAAAACCTATACCTGCCTTGGAATACTGATACGATTTGTTGAAATGAAAACTCTGGTAGTTTTTCAGTTTAAAATAATTGAGGCTTTTTGTGACAATATGTGTTTCTTGTAGTGCTATTATGTCGGGATTGTATTTGGCAATTAAAAGTTCAAGGGCATGTTTATTATTGCAATATCCTTGAAGGTTCCATTGGAGGATTGAAAGATCCATTTCCAACGGAGCCATTATTATTGTTTATTGTTTTCTTTTGAGTGTGTTGGAGTGGAAATATTATATTTTTTGAGTAGTTCTGAATGAGTGAGTGTTTGTATGTCTGAGAGGTTTTGTTGTTCATTATTTTCCTGTATGGTTGAGGAGCAAGAGTTTGTACTCTCAGTCTCTACATCCATAGAGGTAGTTTCTGATGACGTTGATGATTCATTTTCGCGGGTGTCTTTGATTACTAAATTTTGTTGGTTGTTATTATTGTTTTCCTGTGGTGAGTTTTGTTTAAGGTTACGAGGTGGCAATGGCAAGGTGTGTTGGATCGTGTTGGTAGTGGTTGTGTTTGGTGGGAGAGTTGCTTGCGGCCGCTGACTGGACCTGCTTGATGTTGTGTTTTTTTGTTCAGTTTGAAGTTGGGATTCAGAAAGGAGTGTTGATGAGGTGCTGTAAGAATTAACCTTTGGAGCAGTAGTTTTTTGTGCGTTTGCTTGCATTGCTATGCGAGTTTTTATAATCTCAGCCATTGTTGGTTTACCAGTGTTTCGCTGCTTGGGAGCTGACAGTTGGTGTAGTGCGGGGTTGTCGTTGAAAATTTGCCAGGCTTCTCGAACCGTGCACCGACGATCGGCTTTGATTTTGTTGACTGATTTATATCGGAGGAAGGCGGGGCAAGCAGGGTCGTATGATGTATGACTTTCTTCGTTACAGTTAACGCAGAAAGTACGTGGGCAATTATCGTGCGGAGGTAGAAGGCAGCACTCTTTGCAAATTATCGAATTATTGCAACGATTTTTTGTGTGACCAAGTTTTTGGCACAATACACAGCGCATTGGGTTAGGAATGAACTCTTCAACTTTGCAGTTGAGCCAGCCAATTTTTATTCCATTCGGTCGTCGAATCAGGTCAAAAGTGATTATGGCTGCGCCTGTGGCTACGAGCATATCTTTTTCTTTTTTCATTATTTTTCTCACTTGGATCACCTTAAACTTCTTGAGTTCGGATAATAATTCTTCCTCTGATATATCAATAATATATCTGGAATATATTCTACCCTGAACTGAGTTTAGATTAGCGTGGTTTGTAATTTTAACTGGGATTAAGTCGATGAAATTTGCTTTTAGGAATTTTTCAGCTGTTTGCAAGTTCAGAACTTTTACCAGTAGGTCACCTGATCTCATCGGTTTGACATCCAGGAAATCTTTAGAGATGAATTCCAACCCGCGATTGATCAGAGATGACTATAAATCGAGGAATGTTGTTATCGTTGTTAATCGTAGGTAATGGTGCGTATTCTGATTCATGGCATTTTCGTTTGTTTTGTTGTTTCTTACTCCGGCTTAACACAAACTCAGATTCGAGTATGTTAAACCGGTTATTTTCTATAGGGGGTGTCCCCCCGTCCATTTTAAGGTTATCTTATGCGATCGGCGATGCGTTTCCTTGTTTACCCGAGGTTAAAGAGAAAAAACCGGAAGAAAAATCCTTTAAATCACTTACCCCGAAGAGTGAATGAAGAAAACGTAAGTTATAGAGACACAATCACTAAATGAAAAATTCTTTGCAATATCACGTTTGAACGCGGCGATTGCCTGACAAGAACTGCGCTCCACAGATTATTTTGTTCATGAAGGCAAGGTGAACTGGCAGCTTATCGACTAAGACTATAAAACATACCTTTCTCTTGGGGTTAAAGCTGTCATCCTCCTCCATCCATCATATCATCGAGGCTTGAGTATTGAGTTAAATTGACAGTTGATGGCACTGTTTCTTCAGTCTATTAAAAATAAATAAAAAATTACTCTAAAATAATAAATAAAACCAAATATATTATATACTTGCCTTTTCTTCGTAACTTGAAGTTGAATTTCTTTTCTTACAGTGAGTTTTCAAGAAAAATCACAACTTGGGCTCAGCGACATCTTAGAACCCAGCTCCACTTTTATACTTTTTTCAATCTCACGTAAATCACGACTGAATTGGTTCCGTAATGAGTGAACTTTTCTTTTAATTAACTCTATTATTATATTTGGAGCCAAATGCTTGAGGGAATCCATTATCATTTGAAATTGATCACCCCTTTTTATTCTATCGATCTAAACAGGATGTTTACTTACTTAGTTGGCGCTACAGCTCGAGGTGAACCTGGGCCTGCTTCTCGCAACTATTTGTGTGTGCGTGTTATATTTTTGCACAAATGGAAGGGACCTACAGTTTTTTGCCGACTCCGAACGGCGAGTTGAGAAGCTTAATCGTGACAAATGATACTCTTTGATGATTGTCAGGCATTCGAAAGAGGTGGGCACTGTGAAAAACTTTTAGGTGTTTGCGGCGGGATTCGAACCCAAGACCGCTGGCTCAGTAGTCCGACGCACTAACCACTTGCGCTACGGTGCCCAACAGGATGTTTAAGACACAATAAAAACAACGGTATACGAGTATGTTCCATATCATTGCGTTGAAGACTACTCCACGCTAACGAAACCGTATGAAGCAGAATACTAAAAAAAAACGGACAAAAGCAAAGAGAAACGTCAAATTGTTTCACCGAAAATTTTACCCACAGGGCAGGTTTTTATCCGTTTCATCTTTTCGAGTCTGTTTTCTCTTTTGCACTCACGTTGTTCGAAAAGTCGCATGCACCTAGATTCATCGTGTAATAGCAGACTTATCACTGGCGATTGTCAGAGTCAAGTCGCTTTGCTTGTCATTTGTGCGTTGTTTCTCAAAATAAGTGAAATCAAATAAAATAAATAATAAAATAGAAAGGATCGTTGTTTTCGCATTACATTTTATTTTGCTGAACAATTGGAAAAGAAAATTGTAGTCTTCTGTGCAACCATTTTTTTTAAGTTCGATGTATGTATGTACATTTGTAAATAAAATGTAAGATGGACTATTCTTTCAAATATGAATGCTATTAATTGCAAATTGCAAATAAAATGAAATTTCTTTATTTTCTTCCTTCCAATTTAAAATTTACACAGCTGCTGAAGTCAAATGTCAAATTTTCGTACGAAAGAGCGAATCGATTCGCTCCTTTCGTAAGTGAGCAAAACGTAACGATTCGAAGCAAAAAGCTAATATGGTCGTACAATACAAATTCCTTATGTTCCTTCCCGCCTCTCGCATTTCCTGAAGGATGATTAGCATGACTATCGCTGTAACCTTTTATTTTGGGTTTAAGTCCCTTTTTTAAGTGCGTTTCCGATACCATACTCCTACTTGGTTTACTCCTCAAATTTTTCCAATATATGTAAATGTCATTGTTTTATTTAGTCAGCAGATAGTTAAAGCTTTAAGAACAAGCTGGTTTTTTGAAAAGTTTTTACTAACTATTTAAATAAATAAGATTTTACAATTGTGAGTCCCTGGGACTCATAAAGGTATTTACGCGACTGATATTCACCTAGTGAATTAAGGGTTAAAACTCGACGAACTCATCCTAAAGTAATTAACCCTTCTGTCAATGGAAGTTTTGCAAACTTCCCATCGATGGAATAGGTCTGGCTGGACCTTCATACATTTTGTGTGGAAATTAATATTTTATTTAAGATTTTTGTTACTATGGACATGTTATTTTTTTTATGGTTAAAAGTACTATGTTGTAAATATGTAAATAGACAGGCTCTTCGCGTGCAGTGCCTGCAAATCTGGTTTTCCTTTGCGTTGGGTCGTTTACTCTGCAAATTCCGCACTACTTTTTCTGGGCAGTTGGTGTCTGGCTACGACTGGGTTGTGGAATACTTTGATGTAATGGTGCTCCAGTCCAAAGAAAGATCCGATGTCATTTTGAACGGAAAACATTGCTATAGTCCTTGGATTGTTCATGCTTGCTTCGATCTGAGGGGTAACTAACTGCTCAATCAAAGAATGCAGAATTTGTCGATTTGTCGAATTTTGTTCGCTCTCACATTATTTACGTTTTTATAAATTATGATGCCAATGCTGCGACATCCAACATGTTATAGAAAAAAGCTAATGGTCATTGCTTCGTCTGTCGTTTGCATCTTCATACCTATGTACATATATTCTTCCAACATTTGGTTCATGGCGTCCGAGCCTACTTTGTGTTTGTTGTTAAACAGAATAGCTTGTGGCTTTCTTATTTCTCCAACAAATTCCGTGTTATACACCCCTGTGATCAATTTCGAACGAATTCCAATCCGTTCGGTTTTCTATGTACATATGTAGGTATGTATGTGGTTGATTTTCGCATTTTTTCGATTTCATCCCTTGTAATTCCGTTCGTTTTCAATCCGGTCGCAATTGATCACAGGGGGGATAATTATATTTTTTCGGCACATTTTAGACACTGCTGCGACATTATCCATGAATCCAAAGAGAGTAGATTGCGCTAGGAAGCATTTTTTTAGGAATGCATTTCTTATTCCGTTGAATAGTTCCCTCAAAACTTATAAAGAAGTTGTCAGCGACAACAGTCCTCCCGCTGGCTCTGACTTGGTCAATCAGCAGCTTCTCGCTCAAATTTACAGCACTCTGATTTACAATCAAATAGGAAATGCTCAAGTTACCGGATATATGTATCGGCATAAACATCAGTAATTAGCGGAAAACCCCAGGTACTGAATACTCGTGTACATATTTGGGTACCATAATAAATATGTTCTAAATAAAATAATAAATTACATAGTTTGATTATTTATGATGCGATCAACAATACTAATTATCTGACAGACATATGCAGGTAAAAGAAAATACGATTTTTCCGGAAGATATAGGAAGTAAATACGTTTCTCCATACAAGGTCTGGCCAGACCTTTTCTATTGACTCTAAGGGTTGTCTTAGAAAATCCTTGTTTTTTTTTTGCACCAACTTACATCTTAAACATTTTTTCTTCACTAAAGCATTAAAAATATGAATGCTGACAAAATTTGGAAATTTGGTATGTAACGATAGTTGCATAGTTAATTAGAATAAAATGGTTTTGAATGTACAAAACGTCTGGCCAGACCTAGTCATTGACACGGCTATCCTCGTAACGGATGAGTCAGTCGAATCATCAACGCGAAAACTCCATCGAGCTTTGATCAAAGTATGCGAATGGACAAAAACCTGGCAAATAGTTCCTAATGAGACAAAATCAACACATGTCAATTTTACGTTAAGAAAGATTAACACCTTACCTATGTATATCCATTAACTCGGTGCAAATACCGTATGTAAATGGAAAATACTCGAAGTAAAGCGTATACAACGGACCATTGGTATCTTTTGAAGATTCCTGCACATCCAAGCGCAACCAAAAAAAAAAAAATAGTCGTCTTTTGTTTTTTTCTTCGAGTTTGCAGACAAATCTCTTGTTTCAAAACTTGGGTCCAGTGTTGTTGCATATTGAATAACAGTTCGCAAGGAAATTTGAGCAAATCGCTTTTGAAGTGATTGGTCTAAGGGAGTAAGCAAATAGCTAGATTCCTTCCGAATTCATTTGTACAGCTTGATTTAATCAACTCTTTTAGAAGCATTCGTTCACCGTCAACTAAAACAATCACCTTTGAACTAGAAATGAAATGTTCAGAGCTAAACTCTTTGGTGAGAAGTTCAAAGGGTTTCTGAACTTTTACAGCCTGATGGAGATTTATCCACTCTTCCTGTCCAGGTTCTCGACTGGATTGCACAAAGCTCTTAGGGTTGAACTGATACTTTCGTTCAATTGTTTCAAGCGCTCGAGCATATAAAATGCGGAATTCCACCTCGTTACGACGTCCATTATCAATCTTAATGGCTAATCCGATGGGGTAATTTGCCTCTGCACCAAATTTTATTTTTCCGTAGCGCCTGAACTTCTGCGAAAGTGCTCCATAACAGATTTCACTTTCTGTTGTGAAACTTTTATATTTTTTAAACCTTTCTACACTACTAGGTTGATAGTATGTGCACAGCATGGAATATGGTCCCAACCGCGGGTGAGTCGTATTGCTGCTTTAAGATTCGCTACGTTGTCAGTTGTTACAGCCCCTCCTTTTTCTGCAAATCCCATCCTGCTAGCACTTCTATCAACTTCGACCTCAAGTTCTCGAGTGTGTGATTCCTGCATGTACGAACAGACCGAAATCCCACTCTTCAAATCCCTGTTTTTCATTCGACAGCAACGGCCATGAAAATTTGCATCAAACTAGAAGTCCAAGAGTACGTTGTTATTGCGACAAATGCAACGCTCCTTAACTCATCTCTTAACAATGAGCACACAACTTCACATTTCTGTGGCAGCAATCTTGTTATGAGTCGGTACTGTGAAATAATGTCGTAGTTTTGTTCCAAATATCTATAGGTAATATGAAGCAAATTCCTCCCAATGCTAAAAAAAAATAAAAACAAAAACAAACCTTAAACCTTCGTCTTCCACGGTTGAGAATTGCTGAAAATCTTTCACTATCATTCCCAGTATGTATGCATGCATCAATTGTTTTTTTGTCGGATAACACTTATGGGCTGCTTTAGGAAACTCTCAAGGGATATTTGGATGTTTTTTTCTTTCCCCTAAGATTCACTACTTTATCTTTTACAACTGCGTCTGCAAGTGGTGCTTGAGCAGCTTGATCTTCTTAAACCTTAGTCATGTCGAGATGATATGCTGCTAAATGCAACGCATGCAAGTGCTTCATTAAATTCGATGTAGAGCCTTCTTTAAACAAATGGCTTTTACAAAAATTACATTGCGCAGTTGTTTGGTTGATGTGAGTAAAATTGAGCCACGCGGTGCTTTTCTTCGAGCTTTACATTTCATATTTATATATGTGCAAATAACTATACCTTTACCCTGGAAAGATAATCTGCGTCAAAACAACTCACTCGTGAGCGATATACCGCTCTTTTGGTCGAATATGCAACCGCACTGCAACGCACATGGAAAGAGAGAGAAGTATAGTACTTGGGTTTCAATTTGCATAAACTTAAAGGAGAAAAATCAGATATATTGTCCGTTCCAAATCATGGTGGATTTTTGTCCCGCATACTTTCTCTTGTGTAAGCCGCCAGCTGACTTACGTTTTAAAAGAGACCAGCGAGAAAGAGAACACATAGAGCGAAACATATAGCACCGATCAACGAAGGGAGTCCTTGTCACAACGCATATTCTAACTAAGTCCGTAAGAACCTAAACCTAGTATCCAAACTTGTTCCTAATTAATTATACGACTGGTGGGCGAGACTTGCTACCAAGTTGCCAGCCCAAAAGTTACTGATGTCTCGCTTGGAACAAATCACAAAACAGCACTGATACCATTTAAAACAACAAGCAGCGTGATTACCCAACAACCCGTTAGCCCACTACGCAAACGAGGTCGGCTGAGCTCTTATCGAGATGACTTTGTAGCCAGAGGGGTAGAATTTAGCAGAGTGACTTGTCAAACCGGCTGTATTTACTTGCTGTACATACTGCACCCTTCCATGAAAGCAAGTCAACATCAACATCAACATCAAGATAAAGTGAAGAAACCGAAACAGTAACGAGAAATCGCAACTTGTGCAGAACAAGTACAAAAAAAGTCAGGCGTTGCTATATAGATGTAGAGGGTTGGCATACACAAACTGACGAATAATAATAAAAAATAAAAATAAAACTTGTGAAAGGACACACAATTTTTTGTCCAATAATATTGTGAATAGTGAAGGAAAACGTTCTAGAAGAAAAATTTGAAAGATAAAACAAAAAATTAATATCTATTTGTAAAAATCAAAACACCAAGGGTTTGTAAAATTTCTTCGGTATTTCGATAACTCGAACCATCACTTGCCACAAAAAAAAATCGAGTTATCAAGACTTCGAGTTATTAAGTTAAATACAGAATTGATATAAATATGTATAAACTAGTGTGCCATTGCGAGAACTCTCGCAGGAGAAAATCCAACCCCAAAAGCCCAAACTTCCCATAGAGCATCCAAACTTCCCATATGATTGCCATCTGTCAACTGATGGAAATCCCAGGAAATCATACAGGAAGTATTTATTCTTTTGGAAGTTCATTTTGGCTTAACTATTTGTTTTGATCGGTTTTTTAATTTGTTAACATTTAAAAATTTAAAGTGCAACTCGTCAATGCTCTAGGAAATTCTCTTTCTTTTGACACCTCATTTGTTAAGATTGGATAAGTATAAGAGCCACAAATGGTACCTATACTACAGAAAGAATATAATGATGAAAATTAAGTTTACAAAACTAAAACCCGTCTACGGGAAAAACCAACTAAAACCGACATATTGAAACAAGTATCAGGGGCCAAATTACCGCATCCGTTAACGAGTAACTCGTTATCGAAATGTGACGATTTGGCATTACCGCTCTCGATATCAAGCATAAGGTATCGAAATTTGAGATGACAGCATACTTTAACGAGTGTCATTTTATTCGAAAGCAATCTGGCTGTCGAGTGCGAACAAAAAAAAATTATGTAAGTATTTTAGAACTGATTTTTTGTGGTTTTTGGAATAAACTAATATGTAATTATTTAATTAGGGCGAATCTCAACAAAATCAACACAATCCAAAAAAAAATTCTGTCTGAATTTATGGCCAGAGATCCAGATTTGGCCAAGAATATTTCACCTTAATGCTGACAAAGGCAAAGCTACGTTGCGTCGGTCAGACTGTGGCAGCAGCTGACGTAAATGCTGAATGCAGAAGGGCCACCAGTTAATGACGAAAAGGGTTGGAGAAAGGCAATCGTTTTGAATTATTATTGATTTATATAAACTTCGCTGATCAGAAATATATCGTCAAAAACAAATTGTCCTTCAACAAACAGTCCAAGATGAAAAAAGCGGGGGCCCCTTTCATAAATTTGCTAAATTAAAGTGTTATTTACGTTTTAATTACTGTTTTTTATACTTACACAGTATTTGGCAGTGAAAGCGGATTGCTTCCATACCTTAATACCATACCGTCGTACAATGCGTTCCAGATCATTATCATCAGAATCAGATGATATATAGTAAAACTAGCTGACCCGGCGAACTTCGTACCGCCTCAAAATCAATAACTGTTGTGTCAACTTATAAGCTGAATTAATTAAATGAATTTTATTACGGTGAAATAAATACTCAAAATGAATTAATTTCATTAATGTATAAAAATCAGAATGAAGTGTCTATCTGTCTGTTTGTCTATCTATCTACCTATCTATCTGTCTATCTGTCTGTCTCTCTGCTTGTCTGTCTGTCTGTCTGTCTATCTGTCTGTCTGTATATCTATCTATCTATATGAGATTCTTACTCGCTAAACCTAACCTCCGCTAGCTCAGATCCTCCATTTCCATTTTTAAACGGCCGATCTTGTTTGCGCCTGTTCACCTCTTCTGTGACTCTCCTCCCGTCTGAGCCCTTTTTGCATGCGAACTAAAAAAGTTGCTATCGCATTCCATCTGCTTTACGATTTAAGCATCTCCGCTATTACATTTCCTGTATTAAGTTTAGTACTTAATTCATTTTCTAAGATTCTTTTTTCTTCAATGAACCTTCGGCAATTGAACACCACATGTTCTGGGTCTTCGTCGCATCCAGGGCATGCAGGACATTCTGATGAGTCCTCGAGTTTGAAGCGATGAAGGTAATGGCGATAGCTGCCATGACCTGACAGTCATGTCTATCTGTCTGTCTGCCTGTCTATCTGTCTATCTATCTATCTATCTTTCTATCTATCTATCTATCTGCCTATCTGTCTGTCTGTCTATCTATCTATCTTTCTATTTGCCAGTCTATCTATCTGTCTGTCTATCTATCTGTCTTTGTGCTTTCGATCTGACTATTACCACGAGAAACACCAGTTGTTACTAATACGTGTTTGATGTAAAAGCTGTGCCACGATCCGTAATGAATCGATATGAGTTACCAAAAGCAGCCTTCTGTAATTCTAACTTATGCAAGACTTCTTGGTCGATACTGTTTTTACTGGATATATCCACACAAACTTTCTAAATCCATCCACTACTGTAAAGATGTACTTATACTGCTTCGAAGTGGCGGTTAACGGTCCAGCATGATCCAGGTGGTATGTGCGCAATGGGCGATATTCTTTTGGGACTTGGTTTCCCAATTTCGGCTTTTCCCATTTCCCTCTCTGATATAATGCAGTGGATGCAATTCTGTCGACAATGTTCAGTTTTTTCTCGTAGATTAGGGATCGAGTAGTCTCTCTTTATTACGTCTTCCACCTTCCTAGCAGCGAAATGCCCATTACTGTGTACGCTCTTGATCAATTCCTTCTGTAACACTTTAGGTACACATAGCAGTCGTTCTCCTTGTTCATTTACTTCATAGAGAATACCTCTATCTGAAACGAAATTTTTATAGGAGTTATTTTTTAATATTTGCAAAATTATATCAATTCGATTGTCTTTCCTCTGTGCGGCTATTATTCTGTCTACTAATTCACTCTGTACCATCATGGCAATCGGATTTTGACTTAGAGCATCGACGTGTTTCATCCTTGTTCCAGCTCTGTGCTCTAGCAAATAGTCGTAATCTTGGAGGAGTAATGTCCATCCAGCAATTCTTGGTGCAAGCTCCTTTTTCTCCATGGTCATTTTGAAGGCCGCACAATCTGTTGCATTTTTAAATTTTAGCCCTAACACATACACCCTCAGCTTCTTCAATGCTGCCACAATTGCTAAAACTTCTAGCTCATAACAACATTACCTTTCTTGAGCTAATGAATTTTTTTTTACTATAGAAGTATACTGGGTGAAGTAGAGAATCGCCACTTGACTTCTGGGGTAAAATTGCCCCAAACCCGAACTTGGATGCATCCATATGAAGTTCGGTTTCCGCTTTCGGGTTGTAGATCATCAATGTTGGTTGCTGTGACATAACCCTCTTTATACCTTCAAATGCTTCTTTTTGCTTCATTCCAAACTTGAAATTCTGTGTTTTCCTCAAAAGATCACTTAACTTCGCGATAAATTTTCGGAAGTATCCTGCTAAGTTCTTTGGTTCAGGAATACCACAATGATCTAATTGATTTTTAATGAGAGGAAGCGGAAAACGATCCCTAGCCTTTTGCTACCATCTTTTTTGTTTACTAGGACAATAGGACTTGCGAACTCTGAGTCACTTTGACAAACTATTCCATTCTGCATCCATTCTGTTATTTGCGCCTGCACAATTTGTTTTTCCAATGGTGCTAATCTTCTGGGTTTCTGAAAAATTGGATCGTCGTCCTTCAAAATAATATTCATTTCGTAGTTTACCGCATTTCCTTCCGAAGGTGAATATCCACTCAAAAATTCTTCTACTTGCTTTTTATATGTCTTATTTTTTAATATTCAAGGTAACCCCTTCCTCACCGTTGATGTTGAAACAACTACAATTTCTACATTATTCGCAGTTACCACTAATTCAGTTCCTCTAAGTACATTTCGACCTACAATCATCGGGATCGAAAGGTATTTCTCGGATATGACGTGAACTATTGCATCAAATGCGTGGCGGGGCCCCTATTCTAATGTATTCGTCTGTTCGCAGGAGAGTGACATCACTACCGGTGTCTATCAATCCAGTTACTAACTCAGTCGAATTGGAAATGCATATTTGCTTTAACGATCCCTCTGGTGATTCTTTGGCTATATTCGCTACTGTAGCGTTGGGACAGCTAGGAGGTTTATGTCCTAACTCCCTGCATTTGAAACACTATGTCATTTCCTTCCACAATTGAAACTCCTTGTGCCTGCTGTTGAACAATTAGTTGGTACCATTGGCCCTCCCATCACACCACTAGGCTTTAACGAAGATGTGTTATTTCTCCTCGAGAACGTCTTATATACCTCCAACTTTTTTTAAATTCTTTTAAATTAGTAGCCCTATACAGCATAATTTTATTGACGTTAGAATCACGCATTTCATCAATGGTATACTGTATTACTGAAGTTTCATCTATTCATCCTCGCGCGCCTAATTCTTTCATCTTTAAAAAATATTGATGGACGGTTTCGTCTTTCGCTTGCTGTCTACTCGCTAGTTTCCTATGCAACTCGGCGCTAGAAAGTTTATCTGCAAATTCTTCTACAAAAAATGCCTTCAAAAGTTCCCACGAGACTATATCGGACTCGGAACGTACCGCTAACTTTGCAGAACCTATAAAAAGCTGTTTTGCAAACAACAACCGCTCCAAAGCTGTCCACTCCATAAGCGTCGCCGCACTTTCAATATCGTCTACCCAACACTGGATCCCATAATCATCGTCGCCACTAAATAGCGCATTTGAAACGTCTTGAAAAGTGGCTGCACCCCTACTTCGCTGCTTTAGACGTTCGACCTCGTTCTGCAGCATAGAAATTTCAACCCCTTTTGCTTACTCTTGTTCTTTTTCCGCTAACTCATTTTCCCTCACTTCTAATTCTCTGCTTCTATCCTGCAACCCACGCACCATTCCCGAAACATCCATTGCACTGTCGTTTAAAGCTGTGCTATTTCTATTCTTATTCTTACGCCCCATTATTGACGCAATTAAAGAAGCCTATAATCCGATTTAACTTTTGCAATTTATGTGCAATCGACTGCACTTCCAACTCGTTACCGCGTGTATACTTGCGAAATCCCGGTTGAGCCCCCAAATTTGTGGGATAAGAAATAAAACACGGATTCTTAAACGTTATAAAACATAATATCGGGTTTTGTTAGCGAAATTGAAAGAACAAAGAACAAAGTGCATGAGGATCCCACATACATAAGTGATAGATTAAAAATTTAGGAACAAAAAAGGATATTAAGTAAGTAGTAAGTAACATAAAAGGAAAGTTGGTGTCAATGATGACAATATCGCGAGAGGATATCACTATTTACCTACATTGATAGTCAGGCGGCCATAAAAGCAATTGCTGCCAAACAAATAACATCGAAGCTTGTAAAGTGTTGCCGCGAAGAGCTGAAGGTTCTCGGCACGCAGCACAATGTAAAACTCTGCTGGGTCCCTGGGCACAGAGGGATACCAGATAATGAAGCTGCGGATGAATTGGCTAGAAAGGGCTCAGCCCTAGATAGAGAACAGGCAGATGGGACGGTCAAACCTCCACTCTGCAACCTTCGTGCCAAAATTGAACAGACATCAGAAACTAAAGCAAACGACAGGTGGAAATCATTAACCACCTGCGAGGTATCAAGAACGTTGTGGCCAAAATACGACAAAGCCCGAAAACCTAACCTAGAACAAGAAAACTCCTGCAAGAAGACAGGAAGTCGGTGTCTTTGCTCATAGGAGTGCTAACTGGGCACAACGCTCTAAGATACCACATGAAGAAATTAAAACTGAATGATGATGACATCTGCAGAGGATGCGGTAATGAAGAGGCACATGAGGACACAACCCATTTCCTCTGTCACTGTCCTAACCTCTGTCAATTGAGAAATAGAACCCTGGGCAAATTCTTCTTCGAAGATATCGACGAGCTATCAGATGGATTACCATCTAACCTGCTGAAATCTGCCAGGGCTTCGGGATGGCTGTAACCAAGACGATAATACCACGGGTGGGAACACAATATGGGTATCACAATGGGTCCACAAGGACCTAAGTGTGATGGGAATGTAGCCATTCTTATCAGCCCGCTAACCTAACCTAACCTAACCTAACATAAAAGGGATGGACTAAAAATTAAGGAACATAAAAGATATTAAGTAAGTAGTAAATAACATAAAATTAAAAATTAAGGAACATTAAAGTGAAAAGCAAGTACCTGCATCCTATCCTTCCTATCCTATCCTATCCTATCCTACTAATATATAAATGTGAAAGTTTGGATGTTTGGATGTTTGGATGTTTGGATGTTTGGATGTTTGGATGTTTGTTGCTCTATAACACCTTAACGGTTTAACAGACTTGAATGAAACTTTCGTGAATAGATAGTCTACTTCCTGGATTAGAGATTAGGCTACTTTTTAAACAAAACATACAATTCCTTGATTCCATAATTCGAGTTATTCCAATTTCCGCTTTTATTATTTGGTCATTATTTTTGGGTACACCATTGTCATTGATCGTCACTCTGTTGGGAGAGGGTTGTTTTTGTAGATGTTATGCTCTTCTCTTCGCCACAAATCCATCGCTATCGCTTATTCTTTAGTTTTCTTTCTACCCATACGCGCATCAAATGATGGGTAAACCATTGCCATTGATCGTCATTCTGTTGGGAGAGGGTTGTTTCTGTAGATGTTATGCTCTTCTCTTCGCTACAAATCCATCGCTATCGCTTATTCTTTAATTTTCTTTCTATTCTACCCAGTACCCATACGCCGATACGCGCATTGAATGATGGGTAAACCATTGCCATTGATCGTTATTCTGTTGGGAGAGGGTTGTTTCTGTAGATGTTATGCTCTTCTCTTCGCCACAAATCCATCGCTATCGCTTATTCTTTCATTTTCTTTCTAACCATACGAGCATTGAATGAGGGGTAAACCATTGCCATTGATCGCCATTCTGTTGAGAGAGGGTTGTTCGTGTTAATAATTAATGCTCCTTTTTGGGATTGTGACACAAAGTAGAGGAGGGATGATTTTGCTGATATTTGCTACCGACTTTAGTTAGTTGTGTTTCTGCTTCATCAGCGTGCGGTTCTAGATCTATAGAAAGGGGGAATAGAACGATTTTTTTTACTTTCTTTTTTTTTTGTCACTTTACAGCGGTATTTGGTTACCTTAAGGTTAAGTCAGTGGATGCCTTAGAATAAAGTTTTTCCTTTTATTTCAATTCACAAATACATATATTGTAGTAGGGGTAGGCAGGCGATGTTGAGTCTTAAAATTAGTAAATAGTTGGTGGTTTCAGACAAACCTCACCAGTTACTCCACGACCAATGCTTACAACCGGCACCGTAGCGCAAGTGGTTAGTGCGTCGGACTACTGTGCAAGCGGTCTTGGGTTAGAATCCCGCCGCAAACACCTAAAAGTTTTTCACAGTGCCCACCTCTTTCGAATGTCTGACAAGCATCAAAGGGTATCATTTGTCACGATTGAGCTTCTCAACTCGCCGTTCGGAGTCGGCAAAAAACTGTAGGTCCCTTCCATTCGTGCAAAAATATAACACGCACACACAAATGGTTGCGAGAAGCAGGCCCAGGTTCACCTCGAGCTGTAGCGCCAACTAAGTAAGTAAGTAAGTAATGCTTACAACAAAGCCTAATATCTTTGGCGTTTACATAATGCTATTGTACTTTAAATATGAACATTAAGTACAACTATTAGAGACAAGAAACCAGAAAGTACCATTATTTGATGCTCATAAAATACATATTATGTACATATGTGTGTAGACGTGTTTGTACACAGGTATATAACATTTCCATCAATTTTTTATGCAATCGTTTCATCTATAGGGAATAACCACTTAGTTCAGATAATAATGTATTGGCTTCAGAATTCTTTAGAATCTTAATTTAAATAATATCGCTTCCTACTACTTCCTTTCTATCTTACTACAATCAAATGACGCGACTGATTTTTAGCACGGGCAACGCCGGGCAGGCAACAGCTAGTCAAGAATAAAAAAATAAATCACAAAAATTAAATGTAGATGAACAGTGCCATACCACATATTATGATTTTTCTGGGTACTTTCTTTTCTTCAAGGCCAACTTTCTTTCCTCAGGTTGGACACTCCTGAACGCGAGCTTCATTTTACTCATAATATCGTAGTAGGGCGGAGGGCCACGATATACCACCCCTACCAGTGGACGTTTTCTTGTTGTTGTCCAACACCCTGTTATATTGAGTTTTGAGTTTGTTCAGGGAAGTAATGATCTTTTAATAGCCTGCGCTGCCGATTTAAATATTATACTTTCTCGATTCGTATTTCAAATGTCTTACCATTTATCACCCTGCTTACAATGTCTTCCGAATCTTCCACTATACCGTTATATTTTAATCGGACTTTCATTTTAATAATAACAATTGATTTTATAATTTCATTTGAATTAATTTGAACTTTTTTCTTTCTTTTCCAGTAGGTGTATTATTATTATATGAATACTTACTTTGATTAGTGACATACGCCAACTATAATTTATTTTCTCCACTAAAGTTTAAATCAGAAATGAATCTCAAGGTGTTTTATTTAATAGGTTCTGAGTAAACAAAAAAAAAAGAACTGGTGGTTTTCGACACGGTAACAGACGACATACAATTACACAGGCCCGCGATGGTTTTCCCCTCACAAAACTTTGTAGCTATTTTCATAGGTATTAGGTACTTTTATAAGAAAAAAATATTTAAAAAATTATATCACGCAAATTTTTTGAGAAACATATTTTGTCAGTTCAGTTTTCTTAGTACTATACTACAAAAGTAAATTTCCAATTTCTGTGTTAAAAATATAGATTAATGGTATTATTGATATTTTTATTCTCTACTATTTGTTTTTTTATAATGACTGGAAGCATTATTTAAAGCTACGTATGTCGCTTGTTATACATTATAAGAAATAA
The DNA here is from genome assembly GCA_949775065.1 of Brachyopa scutellaris. Taxonomy (NCBI): domain Eukaryota; kingdom Metazoa; phylum Arthropoda; class Insecta; order Diptera; family Syrphidae; genus Brachyopa; species Brachyopa scutellaris. The sequence continues at coordinate 40,633,062 of OX459113.1, read as the reverse complement.
CTTATTATATCATATCTATGATTTTTGTGTGGTAATAACAAAAAAAGTCTTTCTAATGGCTTCTCTTTTTGAAATTCGTTAGTTAAAAAAAATTGTAAAGCAAAACTATGTAAAGGCACTGGCTTTATAGGCAATCATATCCTGTTCTTTAATAACAATTATAATATGGACAGATGTAAAAAAAATAAAGGAAATACAAAAAAATAAAAAATGGCTTCTCGAAAATGTGTTGATTCTCCAAATTACTTTCGCTACATATGAACATGCATATTGTGTAAAAAAAAAACTGCAATAAATTATTTCTAAAACTATAGGAGACTATATGATTGCTATTTTAATATCAACACCATAGAAGAAAGCATTTTTGTTGGTCCTGACATAAGGAAGTTAATGCAAGATACTAACTTTATAATGAAGACTGTGTTAGTGGTAATGGATAAAGGCAGGAGCTAGGTGGAAGTAGCTCTGCATCCTTAAGCAGCGATGAGACACGCAAGCTATGCACGGCCTTAGCTCGACGGCTTTGGGGGGGGATCTTGCTGCTTTTACTCTTCTTACAAAAAATACTGTGTCTCGAAAAGGAAACTGAAGTAGATGACATTATTGACACTACATGCGAAAGATGTGTTCAACCGTGACTATCGACTTACGAAAGTTATTGTATGTGCAATTGTGCGTAAACTGGGGTAGAAAAATCTTTACGGAGCAGGTATCACATAAGTTGGATTGGTGAGATGGCTAGATGGTATGCCACCTTTTTGGGTTCCCGCCCTCTATCTACAGAAGAGTATACTTAACCCATTTATACCCAAAGTTTTTTTTTCTAGTTTTTTTGGTTTTGTTGCAATAATTGGTCTTTGTTATCATCAAGTTGAACTTAAAAAAAATATTTTGTTCATTTTTCTTATTGATAGTGGAGATAATGGGTGGTGCATTAATGCACCATTGGGGTTTGGAAAGTAAAAAAAATGTAATATGTAATTATAAGCAAAATTTTATTGTACTATGTAGGTATAGGCATGCGACATAAATTATTATTAAGTTTTATTTTATACATGTAGATATACATGAAAGAAAAAAAAATAATAATATAAGAAAAATTTTATTCTGGTATGCAATTAAATTATTAGTAAGTTTTATTTTATTTACATACACGAAAGAAAAAAAATTAGTAATATAAGCAAAATTTTATTCTATTATGTAGGTAGGTATAGGTATGTACATATATGCAATAAAATTATTAAGTTTTATTTTATTTACATACATGCATACATGAAAGAAAAAAAATTAATAATATAAGCAAAATTTTATTCTATTATGAAGGTAGGTATAGGTATGTACATACATATATGCAATAAAATTATTATTAAGTTTTATTTTATTTACATACATGAAAGAAAAAAAATTAATAATATAAATAAAATTTTATTGTTTTATGTTTAGGTATATGAAATTAAATTAAATTAAACATAACAAACAAAAATGGAAAATAGCTATGTTAATTATTTTAGATTATCATGAAATAGCTTGAAGCATTTATCGTGTAGTGCAACATTGCATGCTCCGCATCTCTTAAGGGTATGTTTATGACATACCTTGCATCGAATTCTATTCTCCTCTGTAGCAATTATGTGGGCTCCAATAGATAAATGAGTTGCTGCTTGCATGGCCCTTCCTTGATGAGGCTGTATTCCATATTTTGTCAGAAGCGCTGTAGCTAGCTGACGCCGAAATTCCAACCCATCTAGCGTCAATCCATAGCTTTTGGAGAGGGTCCATGCATTGTTAGTGGCTAAATCTATAAGCCACATAACAATTGATGAGTACCACTTTTTACCCCTAATACTGATCCGGTAGTTTGAGATATTGTTATCCATTTGATCGACTCCTCCCATATAACAATTATAGGCTTTGTTGACATTTGGCTGAGGCACATCACATTTCTTACGTTCACTAACAACGTATCTACTTGCAGTACCCACTGGGTCACTTCCGTAGGCATTGGATAGCATTGTGACCACCTTGTTATCTTTCCATCTAGTCAACATAAGCTGATTATTTACGTCCACGAAACATTCAAATTCACCTCGGGGTTTTTTGTTGTACTTTTTTTTGTCAATCATCCCGGAAATATTCTTGATTCGATTTTCTCTTAGTGTTCCTGTTCCAGCAAAGCCCATTCTAGTAAGTTTTGCAACTAAATTTGGGCTTGTGAAAAAATTGTCAAAAAAGAATGAGAATTTGAGTTCGGGACATTTTTGTTTTATAGTATCAGCAAACTTTAGCACTACGAATTCACCCAAACCCATAAGTGGATTCCGATATTCAGAGCGCCCTTGGTAAATATCGAATTGTAAACAATACCCTAGAGGATGAGCAGCAACCCAAGCTTTGTATCCAAATCTTACAGGCTTATTGCGGATAAACTGCTTACAAATATTTCTGCCAAAATATGGTATCATAGCCTCATCTACAGATATATTCATTTCTAATGGAGCGTAATTTAAAAATTTTGTGTTTAAATGATCCATAAATGGCCTTACTTTCCCCATTTTGTCTTCGGTTTTTAAGGTATCATTATCAGCGAAATGAATATTTGTAAAAATGGAATCAAATTTGTTTCGACGCATAAATTTTGAAACTAGATTATTATGGGTATCTTCACGTTCCTCCCAAAACATTCGCCGCCTTGGAAGTGGCACGTACCCACTCAAGATGAGAACACCAAAAAATGTGTACATGTCATTCCTGTCAATTTCTAATTTCTTATTTTTCTTTGCTGCATAGGAAATTGTTTCAGCTACTACTAAAGAAACAAAATCTTCCGAAACGAACAGGTCAAAGAAATCAAGAGGATGACTATTTGCTGAAAGACTTAATGGCGGAATCAATGTTTCATTCCAAGGCTTATGGCTATATTTAAATGATGATAGAGGTATATTGTCCTCATTTCCACAACACCAGCTTTGATTAATTTTGGAAAAATCTTCCAAACCAACTTGACAAACTGTAAGAGGAACAGATGTTTCGCAATCCATTAGTTCCAAGTCTTGTTCGTTGTCTTCACTTATTTCACCATCCAAGAATCTAACAAATGCATCGGCCAAGAGCTGGTTGCCGTTTAAATGGTTTGGATCATTTCCCTCTTCACAATCCGAATCCACATCCGTTAAATATGTGTTTTCCGGGGGGGTGATAAAAATTTCGTCGGGAAAAACACCGTCCTGTGACTCATTTTCGAGTTCCTCCAAAATTTCAGCAAGTGATAACTTGCTTTTCCTAAAAAAACAAAAAAAAATTAATTCTTCCCAAAACCCCAATGGTGCATTAATGCACCATTGACATTGCTTCTAAACAAAAGCATTAAAAATAAATATTTTTTCCAAATATTTACTAACCACTTTTAAACTTAGTGTATTACTCAAATAAAATATTGAACTTTACAGCAAAAGATACATAAATAACAAACTTACCAGTAATTAACAGTATTTACATCCATGATTAATCTTCGTTTAATTATTTGAACAACTACACATAGACAAAAAAATTTCAAAAACAAAATCACCCACTTTTTTTTCAAAAGAGCTTCACCGTTAATGTTTCTAGAACAGTATCACATACACAATTAAGGAATTTATGACAAATATAAATTTTTAGGTGCGCTTTACGACAGGCGCCTACTTTGGTGCATTAATGCACCAATGGGATGAAATGGGTTAATACCCCACTGCACCATGACTATCCTACCCTTTGTATATGTTAAGGAATAGTCCCATTGTTGTTTAAGTTGTACTGGATGGACTAGTACATCTATTCTATTTGCGTGCGCATGCTAACACCAATTTGAATCTCACCTTCAGAACAAAATCTTAACGAAACATGATCAAATCACGGAAGACATATCGAAACATATCTTTTGATATATACATTAACATGTTTTATTCAGCTAACTTTAAACTTAACACATTATGTCTCTTAACGAGTTTTTGGGATTTAAATCCAATCTTTCAAAATTCATATCATAACTATGCAAAATCGTTTCAAAAAAAAAAAAATTAAAAAGAATTATGTTCTAGCAAATCTCAGGTAAATTGAAATATATTATGTAATTACCGCGATTAGGGTAGGTGATGGCGTATGGGGATATATATATATATATATAAAGTTAATTGTTCAATAATAATAACTCAAAATTTACTCACTCTATGTTTTAAAATCCGTTCGCTCGATGTTGATGTGGCCACATAAACTCGTTCCAGGATACGGTAAAAATGTAAATATACGATGGTTGGTCGGTTTCGTCTCATAGTAGACACGGCGCACTATAATATATATGTATATATATATATATAAAAGTATACACTACACTCGATTTAACGATTTATCAAGCACCTATATGTACTATTTATAATTTGTATAGGCAAATTAGATAACGGAACTTTTTTGGTCTGGTAGAACATTCACAATTATTTTCACAAATTCTTAAATAATAATTGATATACCGGTATTATGTATATATTGATTGATTGATTGATAAATGCATTTCTTTATTTCTTTAAAGTTCAAATACAAAACATCAGTTTAGAAATTTTAATACAGTAAATAAATATGGAAATAAAGTTAATGTAATGGCATTAAGTATTTTTTAATAAAGAATAGGGCTAAATGCCATTTCCTAAATTACGTATATTAATTTTTAAGATAATATGGGTGGGGTGACCCTTGATAAAATAAAACTACGACACAAATAGAGCAAGGAAAGTTTAAAGAGAGATAGAATATAGTTATATTTTATATAAACAAAATTATTTCAAATACCCGAGTTTTTAGTAAGAGAGAAATGTGAAATCTGAACAATTGTACATACATGTATCACCAGAACCTCAGAGACGAGCAATTAAGTCACAACCGGAGAAATAAATTTTATACTCTCGAAATCAAAATTAAATAGCCAACTTTTTAGAAGTTTATTAAAAATACTTGGTAATACGATTGATCTTATCACTATAGGTAGTTTATTAAATAAGCGAGGTGCTGCAACTGTATAAAAATTTCGAAACGCAGTAGTGCGGAAATTAGGAATGGAAACGAGGTATTGCGAGTTACCACGAAGGTTACGATTGTCGAAAACTCGGAAATTCAAATAGCCGGAGCGCATGAAAAAAACTTTAAGGACTTTATAGCAATATAAGTGACGAACAGGAAGAATTTTCAGTTGTAGAAAAAGTGGAAGGCTATGTTCTAATCGATGTCTTCGGCTTATTTTTCTTATAACATATTTTTGCAGTGTTAAGATTGGTTGAATTTTATTAAAGTAAGAACCACCCCAACATGCTAAGCCGTATTGCAATTTAGAATGAAAGATTCCATAATAAATTTTTAAAAGAAGATCCGATGAGCAGACGTTTTGAAGATAGTAAAAATGTCGAAGTGTTGAACGGAAGTACTTTATTAAAGTATTAGTATGATTTCTAAAAGCCATCCTAGAGTCAATCTGAAGACCTAAGTACTGAAAAAGTTCAACTTTTTCAATTTTAAAACAATTATCACTGCAGTCTGAATTGGATATGTATGTTAAGGTAGGTAAATTTGACTCACAACAGCAACTTAGCAATTTAAATTTTTGACACTCTGGCTCATGAAATAAAACATCCAGTTCAAACGAGTTCTGAGATGAGAGACTGAAATACATTATTTTGGTTTTAGAGCTTATAACCAGCTTATGCTCTGCAAACCATAATCTTAGAATATTCAAATCATGATTAATTTGGCAAACTAAGTCTAAAGGACTGTCAGTACCATAGGCACATCCAACATCATCAGCAAAGGCAGTTAGTTTCGAGTAAAATTTTAATCTAAGCAAGGAGTTTATATAGATAAGGAATAGTATTGGTCCCAGTACTGAGCCTTGGGGAACACCAATATTGGTGAATTTGAAACCACTCCTCACTTCATCAAGTTTTACTCTTACTGATCTATTTTCTAGGTAGGACCTGAACCAGTCACTCATAAAACCCCTTATGCCAGCATTTTCAATTTTGCGTACAAGTATTTCATGGTTAACCATATCAAACGCTTTGGTGATGTCGATAAATAACCCAGCTGTCATCTTTTTCTTATCTAAGTTCAAAAAAATTTCAGAGCAGAACTTCAGAAGGGCATTTTCCGTCGATTTGCCTTTCTGAAATCCAAATTGTGATGGATTAAAAAATTTGTTTTTATTTAGAAATTCAACTATCCTTTTTTTTACAGCCTTTTCGAAGATTTTGCTGATAGAAGAAAGAAGCGAAATAGGTCTATAGTTTTTTTACTTTCCTCGCTGCTCCTTTCTTAAAAATTGGGACAACATCAGCCCATTTTAATGCATCCGGAAATTTGCCTGAGAGTATGCTTTGGTTAAATATATAGGCCAAAACATCAACAACAAAGCAAGCTATAGATTTAAGCACGTTATTTGAAATTCCATCAGCTCCACATGAGTTTGAATTTTTCAAAGTACCTATACTTTTAAAGAGCTCAAAAGCAGTTATGCGTTCAAAGAAAAATGAATTCTGGATCAAAGGATCGCCACATATAATCGATGAACTGCAAGCGGGACATGTCGAAGTAAAAGAGGACTGCAATGAATCAGTAGCATGGGCAAAGTATTCACTGAATTTCTCAGCAATAGCAGCTTTATCTGTCACCACATTTTCATTAATTTTTATAGTAATAACCTTATTTGAAGAGACTGGTTTATTTAATAGACTGTTAACTAATCTCCATTCATTTTTGAGATTGCCCTGAGCTCGCAAAAGGTTCATTCTGTAAAATTCATCTCGACAGAGTGGGACTTCTTTCCTAAGTTCGTAGCACATTTTTTTAAATCTTCTTTTTAGGTTTCCATTCAGAGGGTGCCTGGCACATTTAATTCTTAATTTATTTTTCAAATTAATCTTTTTCAAAATATAGGAATTTATCCAGGGTTTTAATTTTTTTTGGTTTTAAATTACTTGAAACAGTATAACTGGATTCCAAAATAAGTTTCTTTAAGGTTTCAAGAAAAATATCATACGCCTTCGAAACATCACTTTCCAAATAAAACAAATGCCAATATTCAAGAAAGAGTTTTGTTTTTAATTTAGAAAAATCAATTTTAGTTTTTTTGGCAACAGAGACAGAAGCGAAGGGTTTAATGTTCTTAATTGTATTTATCAATAAACCCGTCATGGAGTGATCTGTGATATTGAAATCAAAGATACACTTATCAAACGGGCTCAATGAAGCAGTGGCAAAACGGCCATAAATGTGGTCTAAGCACTTACCGGAAGCTGGTCTAGTAGGTACATTTATAAAGGAAAATAATCCGTGCGAGGCAAGTAGAGCCAAATAATTAGAAACAACGTCAGAGCCCTCCAAAATATCAATATTCAAGTCTCCCAGAATAATTAAATTTTTCGATTTTTCTTTATCTAAAAGACTGGCAAATTCTTCCAAAAAGTCAGAGACATTGTATCTATGAAATCTATATATGCACAGGATAACGACAATCACTTTATCCAACTTTACTCTCAGTTTTAAAATATCAGCGCGCAAAAAATCTATCTCACATGATTGACAATCATAACCTTCCTTGACAAAGCAACCAACACCGCCCGCACTGTAGCCATCATTAGTTTTAGCAAAAAAGTTAAAACCCGGCAAATTATAATCACTTTTTTCGAAATCGTATATCCAAATTTCTGTAATAAACACAAAGTCAGGTATACAAGCAAATGTGTCTAGGTGGGAAACTAAGCATGCGAAATTCTCTCGTAAACTTCTGATATTCTGGTGAATTAAAAAAATTTTGTTCGTGCAGTAAGATTTCAACGTAAAAACTTGTTCACAATTAGATAAATTAAGATTGAAGATAGGAACATCATCGCCAATAAGATCACAATTTAAATTCATTACTTTGATTTGTAAATTTACAAGATATTATTTAGGTCTTCAAAAGATCTTATTGCAATGGGATCACTACCTTCAATCTTTCTCATAAGTATTCTGTTGTTCTTATACCATACATATTTGTAGAATTTCTCCCTCTTCACTGCTTTAGCCTGCATCAATAGAGCGTGTGTATACTTTGTTAGGGCATCATTTATGTAAATTGATTTCCTTCTGCCGATGTCATTACCATTGCTGCTGCTGCTACTGTTGCCGATGCTGCTGTTTGCAGAGTTTACTCGCCATGAATTAATTTTTTGTTTATTTTTTATTTTCTCTTTCATGATTTTTTGTTTAAGAGAATTTTCGGCTAGCTGTAAGCAGATGACAGGTTTGCTCACCATATTTTTTCCGGTCATTGCTTTGCCTTTTCTCTCTCTCACGTAGCATTTTGTTATGTCGTTATCATTGACGTCAACTCCCAGAGCGTCTCGAAAGAAATTTTGTGCAACGGATTTTGAGTTGTGGTCATTGACTTCAGCAATCCCCGTGATCTCAATGCAGTTTGCTAGTTGATTTTGTTGTTGCCAATGCAATTTGTTTTCAAGGTGAAGAACTCGTGCTTTGAGATTTTCGTTCTCTTTTGTCAGAGCTGAGATCGAAACCAAAAATTCTTTATTGACCGCTTCCAAGTTTGATATTTTTTTGTATATCATCTGCAGTGTACATTCACCTGTAACTTCAGCATGCTTTAAATTTTCCCCAGAAGTATCAGCCAGTTTAAGTTTCGGATCGTTGTTAGATGCTGTTTTTTTGGTGCTTACAGTGGATTCATTGACATAGTTTGAAATCACAGACGGATTGCCCTGTATTTTGTCAGGCGAGTGGAGAGTACGACGTCTTAAGGCGACGCACTTTTTGCATCGGAATGATTTATTGTTTATTTTCATAAATTCAGCTTCTTCTTCCAAAATATTAACGCAAGCGCCGTGAAACAACCCATTGCAATCGTAGTATCGTATGTATCAAATTATGTAAATGCATTAAGACACTTTTAGACATAATTATTTTAAGTATTTGGATCAGTTAGACTACGTTAATTTTCAAAGATAAATGATATACCTAAATGTTAACAAAAAAAAACATATTATTGATTGGACTACGATACGAGCACGGAAAACCGCGGGCTCTTCGGAGCCTCTTCTCCTACCGAGTACAACGCGAAAACTGGCAGATCGCTGGTTTCACTTCCTATGTGTTCCTATGTGGTACACGCAGCCAAGCTGAGATCTTGGGATCCGCTATCCGCTATGTTAATGAATATAGCTGGAGTGGTGAATATACGATCGCGTGGATGACTAGCTGATGATGACACTAGATGTTTGTTTCTTGGTTGTATGTACGATTGTAAACCAATGAGCCCAAATTTAATAATTTGCATAGGTTTTTGCGTACACGGACAGGGTGGCGGGTGATGATGCACACTCAAAACTCAAAAAATGCTTAGGTAAATACTGTTCGCAATATACTTTTTCGTTGGCTATGTACGAGCGAAATTGTAAGCTAGATTTTAAGTATGTATTTGAAACCACGTGGGGTGCCTATATATTCATACATATAAAAAAAATCACGTTCAAACGAAAGAAACACAACTTATAATCATTATTACCTTTTTGATAGGTGGTAAAAGTTATAGCAATTGCTCCTTGATTTAAGGCTGAATTTTATTCCCCACGACTCGGTTTTTTTCTTCAGTTTTGTTTTTATTTTTTTGCACCCAACTCTATGCAGGTACTTGTATATGGAACACTTTATATGTGTAGACTTATAGGCTAACTTGTCACGTATATCAGGAGATGTTATACTCGGGCGAAATGAAGCTCAAAAAAAAGGCCGCATGAATCACGGCTGGGCTTTTTATAACCATTGGTAACGCTGCTACTGTCAATAGCTGAATGGTAGAAGCTGCTGAATCTGCTAACAAATATTGTGCTGACACGGTGTTTGACGTTAATGGAGTGAGCACATTTGGTTGCTATAATTTTGTTTTGTGCTTAGATGAACTCTTAAGTAGACAGGCACGCTACAACTTTGAAAAGACTATGAATAAGACTGGAAAGCTCGCTTGGAAATCATTTTAAAAGGTCGTATACAATTTTTAAGGGAACAGACAAGCCTTGATTCAAAAAATATAGTTAACAGCATGCTTAACAGCAGGCATAGGTGAATGAATTGACTTAGCGAGCGAACCTGGATGCAACGTGGAGAAGTTGGTCATCATTCTCGGGATCCTCAACCGCTCTTCTATATCTAGAAGCATGAGTTCTTTAAAGTTTGACACATCGCAGGCCACTAAACCTTTAAGCCATATTTGGCTGGTTCTGGGGGTACATATATACTGCGTAGATTTAGAAGGTGTCTATATAGAAACAGCTGTTCATCGACAGTGATGTCTGTCGATGGCTTGTAGTTTTTATGCAGCTTTCCGTTCATTAGGTTCCAAAGATCACTTTTTAGGGCGGCATTCGATCTAGAGTTTAGTTGGTATATTATCGAAGTGTATAAGGCGCGTAATTGCAGAATATTGGCAAAGAGCAATTGCAGCACGAAAATAAAGGGTTTTTGAATAAGAGCGCTACAAAAGTTTTTTTAAATAAAACAAAAACGGTTTTGGATATCAATGAAATTCTTTATTCCTGTGAAAGTACGTTCGATGCCATAATGTATGGAACTCGATTTCTTTTGCATGGCCACCACGGGCACGCTTGCAGAAGTCCAGACGCTGAACCCAATTTTCGACGGTTTTCAAGCATAAATCGGCCGATACTGCTGCAATTTCACGTTCAATATTCGTACGCAGTTCATCAATCGTCGCTGGCTTGTTGGCATAGACCATAGACTTGACGTAGCCCCACAGGAAATAGTCTAACGGCATCAAATCGCACGACCGAGGCGGCCAAGCGACTGGACCATTTCGTGAGATAACGCGTTCTCCAAACTTGGTTTCCAATAAATTGATTGTGACATTCGCACCACATGTCCTCCAAGTCCATATCATCCAATTGGGGCCAAAAATATTTGGTTATAATTGAACGGTAGCGATTCCCATTCAGAGTAACGTGCCGATCTTGATCATCACGGAAGAAGTACGGCCCAATGACGCCGCCGGCCCACAAACCACACCAAACCGTAATTTTTTCGGGATGCAATGATGACTCATGGAGTACGTGTGGATTGCTGCCTGACCAATACCGCATATTTTGTTTATTGACGAAGCCATTCAGCCAGAAATGAGCCTCATCGCTGAAGATGATTTTTCGATGAAAATCCGAATCATTTTCAAGTTGTTGCTCAGCCCAATTCACGAACATTCGACGCTTCTGGTGGTCAAGCGGCTTCCGTTCTTGCGTCAATTTAATCTTGTAAGGATGTAGGCCAAGATCTTTTCGCAAAATTCGCCACAACGACGTCACAGAGATGCCCAACGCTTGAGAACGACGTGTGAGAGACACATTTGGGCTTTCTTCAACTGAAGCCTCAGCGGCAGCAATATTCTCGACACTACGGGCACTTCTTTGTCTCACTGGCACGGGAACATTTTGTACTGTGCCTGTGGATTCAAATTTTTCCACTAGACGCTCAATTGTTGATCTGCTAGGACGATTATGACGACCATAAATTGGACGTAGCGCTCTTAACGTTGAGGCCACTGACTCCGAATTTCGGTAGTAAATTTTAATAATTTCGACTCGTTGTTGGCTCGTATATCTTTCCACCATGAGATGGCAAACCTTACTGAAGAGAAATGTCAAAAGAGCGGCAAGAAATATGGCGTCGTTTGCTGTCCCTGTCGCTCTACTTTTGTAGCGTCCCTGTTGAAAAACCCTGTATATAACATAGACCATGCTACAGAGGACCGATATGTGTTCTCCTATCGAATGATGTACATACACTATAGAACATAAGTCTACATACACCCCCTAAATGACGTGTAATTAACCAACGAAGGGATACATCCCCCGTTCTTATCGAAGGTAGAGCTCCATGCGATCTTCGAATCATTGAGAAAGAAGAAGTCAGTGGGAATCGATGGAATATCTAACATTGTGCTTAGACATCTCCCTCTAGAAGCGGTAGACATTTACTGCATTTTGTTTAATAATGTGCTGAATAATGCACATTATCCAGCGCATTGGAAAACAGCAGTAGTGCATCCTATCCCTAAAAGGGGTAAGGACAATTCCAATCCGGCAAATCTCCGGTCAATAAGTCTCCTTCCGAACATCAGCAAGGTATTCGAAAAGTGATCAATAGAGCGGTTGACGACAAACATATAATTCCAGATAACCAATTCGGTTTTAAGGCGGGGCATGATACCATACATGCTGCGTCTAAACTCGTATCGGATATTCAATGGTGTTATGAAATGAATTGTATTATTTAAAATTAACATAACTTTGAATTAACGTAACTATGAATTGCTTATAATGAATATTTAATTTTGCTCAACTTAACTTTTTGCTGTGCTTTAACTTAAAACCAAATCATACATATTGAATTTACCCTATGTTAGCTTTTCCTTATCGCTTTTGTTAAGAGCAAAGATGTTAATATTTCGGTTTGCCTTTGTGACGTATGTACATGTTTACGCACATTTAGATTATTGCCCACGGTACACGCACTCTGCCTATGCAATGCAAAAGCTAGCGGGTTCGCAGCTGAGTTGGTGTCGCTGCCTATGCAATGCATTTTTTGTTTGCTGTGTGCTGTGTGAGTAATACGGGACTTTCTTTTGGGGGATCGACTTGACTTGCAAGTGACGATTCATTCTTTTTTTTTGATAGCAACCACCGCGCCTTAAACATCTTTGCTCGAGTCCCTTTTGGTCTTGATGAGATTTTAATTTGTAATTGAATTAAACTACATATATTTTGAGTTCGAGTTTATTCTCTTAATTTTCGTTCGATAAAATCTCTATCAAATGGAACAAAAGCAAGAAACAATGCACGGGTGCCTGCCTGGTTGACTTGGAGAAAGCTTCGACACCGTTTGGCTAGAGGGACTTTTTTACAAGTTGAGCAGGTTGAGCATAAGTAAACCACTGCTGTACATACTTTATAATATGCTCACCAGTAGGCGGTTCATTGTGAAAAATGGCAATGTGACCTCTGCTGGAACTTTTGAAATTAAAAATGGTCTACAACAGTGTGCGGTTAATTCGCCGATCCTTTTCAATATATACACAAGTGATCTCGTAGGGTCTCTTCACCATGCTATTGCGTACGCAGATGACTTGGTCGCGTACAGATCAGGACCAAAGATCGAGGTCATTGCAATTCTCTTGCAACGTGACTTCGATAAGATTCAGCGATATTGTGACGACTGGAAGTTGAAGATCCACCTCCAGGAGTCAGAAACCATCTTGTTTCGGACGCCGTTGTCTGCGGCCCCATGGGACACCAAAAAGAATTGGCGAAAGTTCTCAATCGTTGGACGACACGGGCGGCCACTTGCATGTCGAAATGTAGTCAGATTCCTCGGGCTCTGGCTAGACCAGTATCTGTATTTTAACAAACATATAGAAAGAGACTGATTTATAGCAGCCAACTCGATGCGAGGGTGAAGGTTATCTGCTACATGGCCCTTATACGGCCAATGATAGCATATGGTTGTCCCGTGTGGTTCAACGTGGGACCAAGTTCGATGGAAAGGATTCGGGTGTTTGAGAGGGCCTGTCTTCGGGCTTGCCTTCATTTATACAGAACACCAGAGTCCGAGTACAAAAAATTCTATTCCAATGAGAACCTATACAACAGGGCTAACTTAATAAGAGTGGATAATTTCCTGATCAAGATGACTCGAAGGCACATTGCAAGAGCAATGAGTTCGATGAATAGTCTGATCTTCGGGGCTTATTACCCTAATTTCACGTACCAGGAAAGAGTGCGCCTTAACGGCTTCGTTCCACCGGAAGCATTCCTCTATTTTGACCAACATGGTCTGATCCAGGATAGACCAGCGGTATCGCTAATCTTCCATGTTGCTCGCAAGACTGTGGATAGGCGGCTCAACTACGACAGAGACGTCGCACAGAGCCAAACGGAGCGCCTCCGGTTTAGTAGGTCGGTTTCGGGGCGCGATGGGCACGATGTTGAACAGCAACATCAGAAATTCTGGTGGCTGTCAGAAAGAGAAGGAATTCCCTCGTCGATTCCGTTTGATCCGGGGTAGACCCCAAGGCATAGTTGGCCGGTTGTGTATTTATATATGTATGTATAGATTTATGCCGTGGCCGGCTTACATAGGTTTAGGTAGTGTAGGTATTATTAAGTTTTATAAAATAAAAAATAAAAACATAAAAAAAAAAATAAAAAACTGCACAGCACTTTGCAAACACAAAAAAATATAAAAACAAATAAAAAACCACAAACAAAATTATAAAATAAAACAGCACAAAAAACAAAACAAAAATTACGTATTTAATTACGTAGCTAGAGTTAAGATAGGTTAAGTAGTTTTAAGTTTTATTATTTAAGGTAGTTTTAATTAAAAATCAAAAATTGTCATTTTGCTAAGTTTTTTCCAAAAAAAATTTTTCTTAGCTTTAAAATTGTAAATTCAATTAAAATTCTATATTATAAGTTAGGTTACGTCGAAAGACATAAGTCGTGTTTTTTTGCACGCGTATATACGCTTATTTTGAAAATTTGCATGTTAAAATCAACAAAAGTAAAATAAGCGGCGATAGTATCCCCGCTTATTTAAGCGGATATAAAAAATAATGAAACCAAACGCAAAGTTCTTCTTTTGCGATGAATTCCCATGAAAAAATTCATTCTTTTGACAACCGGAGAAACCCAAACGTAAACAAAGAACAAGCAAAAATAATTCTTTCATCTCTTATTTATTCTATTACCGACGATTGGTTATGTCAATGAGCAATAAAGTGATTATTTAAGATAATAAATGATTTCTTTTATCGGAATTAAATATATTTGGATGTGCATTCCCTGAGTTTTCCATCTTTATAATTTTATTTCTTCAAAATATATTTTTTTTCAATTTTGTCAACAGCTGAGAGCTCAAGTGTCACTTACCACGTTTACATGCAGGTTGAGAAAAAGAAACTGAGTTGAGATTGCGACCTGAGTATTTCTACATACGAGTTGAATAGTTGAAATTCTAAAAACGTTGTTAAACAACAGATTATTTAACATACTTTAACCGCAAATAGCCATAAACGCAATCAAAACAAATGATTTCGTGCTCCAAACAAAGGAAAAAAAAAACAGAGATCACACATACACAGAGACAACATGTCAGTTCAACGACTCACCCCAGGTATAAATGCATTTTTTCAACGCTGGTAAAATGTATAGCCAACTATAGTTACAACTGGCACTAAATAAAAAAGCCGGCTGTAACTTTTTGTTATTCATAAACACATTTTTGCCTGTGTATTAGTTAGTATCGACTTTGGTATGTTTTTGTTAAGTGATTTGAACGAACAAACCCAAACGTCAAAATATGATATGAGAAATTTAGAGCCGACTATAATTATTTAAAGTGATGTTTGGGTCATTTTAAATTTCGAGCCGGCTATATGTTTGAAGTCGACTATAAGGTGACTATGAATAGCAAAAAGTATATTTTAGGCTATGTAGGTGAATAAATTCTTTTATTGCCGGCTTTATCTGACTATGAATTTGCGCCGCTATTTTTAGGTACTACATATTTATTAATAAAAAGGAAAGCGTCAAAAATTCATAAACAACAACAAACAAAATGTAAATACATTGAAAATAAATTACTTGTGTTAGTATTTAATAACATAACTAACTCATGCATTATTTTTAAATGATCATTTACCCAATAATTTTTTTAACCAAAACAATATAAGTTGAGCTCTGCATGTAAACGTTGTACTTATCTGTCATAAATATGTCTGTGCTGCCAATCG
Organism: Brachyopa scutellaris; assembly: GCA_949775065.1. NCBI lineage: Eukaryota > Metazoa > Arthropoda > Insecta > Diptera > Syrphidae > Brachyopa > Brachyopa scutellaris. Next base: position 40,617,194 of record OX459113.1, on the reverse strand, counting down.
TTTGTGATGAATTCGTTAAGCGGCGATAGCCGTTTTTTTGTGCACTTTTATATACGCGTGCAAAAAAACACGGCTATAGTATAAGTAGATATTAAGTTTAGCTTAGAGTGCCCGTGTGGGGCCAGTAAGTTATAGTTAAGTTAGTTAAGCTAGTTTTAAGCACTTTTGTCTAGCATGTAAGTAATAATTGAATTGATAAATAAAAATGCATTAAAAATAAAAAAATAAATAAAATGACGTGGAATTAAGGAACTATATGAGAATCAAGGACAAAATGTTTATGGAAGGTTTCATAACGGCAAAACCAAACAAAATTTATATAATTCATTTATTATTATAATTTTTTACAAACGCAATAAACAAAATACTTCAAATGTGATGGAACAAAAGTCTACATACAGCTTGTTACCACTGTGTAAAATGCTGTAATCTTGGTGATAGAAATTACAGTTAGATTTTGTTTGATAATTTTTCGTGTAGTACGTGTTGATTGCAGTCACTAAGTTCTTTTCCCTTGTGCAAACGGTCTATTGAGCGAAAAAAATGGAAAATCGAAAAGAAATATCGCTTTCAGTGAGAAATTTAGTTATACAGCATAGAAGAGATAACAAATCGTACGGTGAGATATCAAAAATATTTAAATTAAGCCGCAGGACAGTTCAGACAATAGTGCGAAATTATAATGAAAACGGTACTATTCAAAGCAAGCTTCGGTGTGGACGCCCTAAAAAGTTATCGGACAGAGATGTTCGTGCAGTTCTGAAGGAAGTTGGCAAAAATCCCAAAATAAGCTCACCAAAATTGGCCGATCACTTAGCGAATTCAATAAATAAAGTTGTTCATCCAATAGCCGTTCGCAGAGTTTTACATCGGGCAGATTTTCGAAGCAGAGTACCACGAAAAAAGCCACTAATTTCTCCGAAAAATCAGAAATTGCGACTTGATTTTGCTAGGACGCATTTAAATAAAGGTACTGTGTTCTGGACAAGGGTTATATTTACGGACGAAAGTAAATATAACATTTTTGGATCAGATGGCAGGCAAAAGGTATGGCGAAAAAAAATATTACTCCCACCGTCAAATATGGTGGTGGCAACGTCATGGTTTGGGGGGCTATGGCGGCAACTGGTGCTGGAAATCTAGCATTCATCGATGGAACCATGGATCGATATCAATATATGAATATATTAAAAGATAATTTGAAACCATCTGTGGAACGTTTAGGCCTTGGACAAAACTGGATCTTCCAACAGGAAAACGATCCAAAGAATACAGCTTTGATAGTTAAAGAGTGGCTGCTATATCATGTACCACGACAGCTGAATTCCCCACCTCAGTCACCGGATTTAAGCCCCATCGAGCATATATGGGATGAAATGGAGCGAAAAGTTCGAAAATATGACATAAGCAGCCGCGAAACACTAAAAAATGCATTAAAAAGAGCTTGGTCGGAAATAAACCCCGAAATAACCCAGAACTTGGTTATGTCAATGCCTTGACGTCTTCAAGCAGTCATCGATGCTAATGGAGGACCAACCAGATATTAAAAAATTATATGTTTCTCTTTTTTTGATTATTTAGTTATAATATTATAATATTATAATAATAAATGAATTATATAAATTTTGTTTAGTTTTGCCGTTATGAAACTTTCCATAAACAATTACACGTCATTTAGGGGGTGTATGTAGACTTATGTTCGATAGCGTATATCCCAGCTAAAAAGGGAGCAGCCAAGTAAACCTTCCACTCTTGAGCAGTGAGTGGTTTCCATACCTTTGGTTATCTACCCGAATGATTGGAATTGCATTACACAGAACTACTATACAATATTACTTATTCGCTGCGAGCGCTGAATGAATAAGAAATTGCGAGCCAGTAACACCCAGATGATGAGGCCATATTTTTTAAACCGTCGACTTAGATTGACTAATTACTTGAAAATTGTATGTGAGAGAGACAAAATCGTTGCATTTACAATCAAATTCATTGTAAAAAAAAACTTCTGTGAGCTTGTTCGTGCACGCATTTTAGAGCAGAATTGCGATATATTCTGCTTTAAAATGCGTGCACGAACAAGTTCACACCCAAGTACCCAGGTACTTTGATGCCATATTCAAGAACATGTCAACGAAAAAAAAAATTTAGGCGAAATATTTGGCTCGATTTTTGACATTAATAGCGCATTTGACGCAGAAATGCTTTTTAGGAAGGTACTGAAAAGCTTATGATAGTGGTAGCGGTAGAAATTTGTTTTTTTTTTTTGAAAATTGTGTTGAGAAAGTACCCAGGTACCTTGACACCTACACAAGGGTTAAAACTAATGCTGATCGTTTTATAACTAAACACTTACTTTTATATTCATTATATTTAATCTTTTCATAAAACTTTTTCCAAAATCTGTTAATATGGATATCTTGCATAAAAATAAATTTCGATGTGCTATAAAAAAAACCATCGTTATTAAAACATACCCAAATTCATAAAAAAAAATATTATTATTCAAAGGGGAAATTTAAAGTTATATTTCGCAGGCCTGTGCTAATGCGATAACATTAAAAAAACAAATTAGCCAAATCGTCCCATGGGAAAAGCAGTTTTTCCAGAATTTTCGAGATATCTGACCTTTTTTCCAATTTTTCTTTCCGTTAGAACCTTATTCGGATTATAACGAACATTTGAATAAAGGATGAGCCAAATCACATACTTACACGTTTCAAAGAAAAAAGCGACATTTATTTTCTTACCACATTTAAAGTGGTTTATTAGAATAGTTGAGTGTATATAATTTAAAATAGAAATAACAGCGGTATATATGAGGTAAAGACCGAGATTCATATGGATTTTTCGAACGATAGATGGCAAAGAAAATTCGTGTTAAATCTTAGTCTTCATCTGCATCTGAATCATCAAAACTGATGGAATAGGCTTCATGACATGAATTCATCTTTCCCAGATTTATCTTCAAAAATGATACTATGCTAGGTGCATTATCCGTTACCTATTGAAATTAGAACTTAACTTAACTGATTTGTAATATGATTGTGCTTACGCCTGTAACCAGATTTGGAACCTCGGCGACATTAGCCAAAGTTTCATCATCGTAATGTAGGTACTCGATTTACAACAAATTGCGAGTACTGCAGAGCAGCTTGATTTTTTGTTACATTGCTGAGCGCAACAGATGTTCTATCCAGGTTGGTAGATAAGCTTGTCTTATTTACTCTCTTCGAGATTCTGTAACATTAATTTTAAATTAGCCAGCAGTGCTTACTTTTGGAAATTTGATCCATCCACTCCATGAGAGTGCAGTCTCATTCGAGTATACCGTAATTTACTGATTCTTCATGTCGGAATCGCCTGGGAGCATGCAGGATGCCCAAAGCTTGGGCATTTCTGGCTTTAAATTCGGAGAGTATCTCAATTGGATGCAGAACAAAGGAATATTCTCCAAGGCATTTGCGAATGAACGGAATGCGTACTGCTCATCAAGGGTTGAAAGTTGATCGGCTTCCTTAGCTGCTAGAGAGCAGCTGATTTCTGCAGCACCACCACCACCACCACACAATACATGAAATACACAGTTAAGATAATCACCTCAAGTGGAGAGAAGAATTCCCTTACTCACATTAAGCAAAGATCGAACCACACAGATAGCGTCATGGTTTGACTTCGGAAAATTATCATTTCGTTACCACCACACAGGAAAATTGTCACCAGGCGGTTCAAATACTCTTCGATAACCAACATCTAAATTAATTAAACAAATACGAGTATAGCAAATCGATGGAGTTGTTTTTCTTACACAACACGCCAAATAGCAATAGAAAAATAAGAAAAATAAAAATATTTTAAAAGCCACGCAGTAGGTGTGTTTGTTATCTTTTATTAACACAAATGGCACATCTGTCAAATAGTAAAAGTGGGGGAAAATCCTCTCTTCTTCTTTTTTAACTATTGAATATTTTCACGAAAAACTAATTTTCTTTTATTTTGTTAACAAGAAGTAATTAACATTTCACAAATAGTCAGATTGCTGTTTGAAGGATGTGCCTCGGTGACTCCATGAAAAAGATATAGCACGATTTCGCCAGAGGGGAAATTTGTTGACACTGTCATTTGGCTCTCTCTTCTCTTGATTTTTGACAGTTGGATGTAAATTTTCATAAATTAACAGGTTACCAAACACACCTAGTGTAATCAAATACATCAGTCAGTTGTTTTTGACGTTTAATCAAGAGTTTTCCTTCCCGTCCCGACCTCAATGAAAGTAGACTACCTAAATGTTCTGTCAATTTTTCAGGCTCTCGACCAATCAGACGCCGTTGACTAAGTGTCATCTAACTTTCGGAATGCCTCCAATAAATTAATTTTAGTCGATTTGACTCAAACAGAGTTTAAAAATATAAGGGAAGCGGATAATATGGAAATATATAGCAGAGGTGTTAAAAAAAGACAGTGTGAGAGATCTTAGTGCTAAAAAAGGAACAGTTTAAATTCTGTGAATACCGCTTTTGTATGCACGGACAGGCGGTATACCGCTACCACGTCTCTACTGGTACCGCGTACCGCTCCGGTGTGTAAGCTCCATATATTCAAAGAAAAATTATATAAAAAAAGATAAAGTCAAATCCTAAAAGAGTATCGGTTTTACATTGTTTTTAAGTCCACATGCCAATCAATGGAGGGGTGCCAACAATAGGCTGCTTTACCCTAATAGCGAAAAACAGGACTGTCCTCTCAAAAAGAAGACAAATGGTCACCGAATGGCGATTTTTTTATTTTGTTCTGCCTGCAGTAGAAAATTGCACTTTCCTTGCACTACCATTACGGCCAGCATTGAAGGGATGGCTCCACGGAGATGTTAGTGAAGGCATTATTTATTTATTTTTAATTTTTATTTTTATATTTTAATTCCTCTTATAATCATTACTCAAAAGACAATAAACTAATCTAAACTAAAACTAAAACTAAACATATATCCTTTAAAATGAATTTTAATAGAAAACAGTGTAATTAGTTGCTCTCTTGCGTTTTACTTTATCGCTTGAAATAAGAACAGACGTTTCTTCTGTGGAAGTATTAGTGGCAAACGATATGAATCAATTAAATGGAAATCTTCACACGTAAATGGCTTATAATGAAACTATGCAAAATAACAAGCTCATTACCTACTATTTTATTTGCCATTGATGAGTTTGTGCGGTGATTTTTTTTAAATTTAAAATATATTTCTTGAATATTCGGTTGTCATCAGTACCGCATTTGTTTAGCAAATGATTAATTATATGAGTTGCAATTAATTTGTGGGCACCGTAGCGCAAGTGGTTAGTGCGTCGGGCTACTGAGCCAGCGGTCTTGGGTTCGAATCCCGCCGCAAACACCTAAAAGATTTTCACAGTGCCCACCTCTTTCGAATGTCTGACAAGCATCAAAGAGTATCATTTGTCACGATTGAGCTTCTCAACTCGCCGTTCGGAGTCGGCAAAAAACTGAAGGTCCCTTCCATTCGTGCAAAAATAGAACACGCACACACAAATGGTTGCGGGAAGCAGGCCCAGGTTCACCTCGAGCTGTAGCGCCAACTAAGTAAGTAAGTAATTAATTTGTTACATATTGTTTCGGTTTGACAAAAAAAAAAACACATTGGGCATCGCATAACATTCCAAAATGTCATGATGCTTACCGCAACAGAATGCGCATCGCATCATGAAAGCATCGTATGTGACGCGTGTGATCGATGCAATGCGCAGTCACAATGAGCATTAGGTTTAAATTTTGGAAAGCAGCTCTTGTTAAGTCCTGCCGCAATACCTTGTATTCGTACGGTAATGCCCTGTACTTTTCTTAACCAAAGATCAATTCCATCCTGCATTACTTTTCACTAGTTTGGTAATGCCATCCATTTCATTAGCCTTAGGTTCGATGAACAGTATTGCATTATGGAAGGACTTCTTTTATAATTGAAACATTTCATTGCCTACCTGAGAAACTTGAAACACAAAGTACTTTTTTAAAACAAAAACAAGTCAACTTTCTGCATTTTCAGTATGTTGAAACTTGGACAATTCAAATGGAACAATTTATTTAAATTCTGTTCACATACTCGCAAAACTCAATTTCGATCAATCTTCTAGAGGCTTACAGCTTATGATTCCGAAACTCCAGTTTGTAGTATCTATCAACTAGGCAAGAACAACAACTATGATTTATAAATTGTTTGGCTACTACTTTCGGATACAATTAATACGTAATTTATTTCAAGAACATGTTCTAAATTGAATTCGATTTATGGTCTTCAACACTCAATACAACAGAGCAAAATGAATACCAACATTAAGATTCCAGGTTTATGAAGCCGATAGCACATACATACTAACTCTGTTAATAAATTACATAGATTCGATCAGGGACTAAGGTAACATTGATCAACTAATTGTAATTATCCTAAGAGCAAGTGTGTTCTTTATTGAAACACGTCGAAACGTGTTTAGCAACAAATCAGAGTCAGTATAGACGGCAGACACCTAATCGTATCTTAATAATGTGACAGCAACAATTGACCCATAAATCAGGACAATCGAAATCCATTCACAGCTCCTCTTATCATTATTGTCAAACCTAAATTTTCATCATCCATTCACTCAGTAGATACCATTGCTTTGCACGCACATGTCCTTCGGCAAGGATTACCACCAGGGTGCTTGGTCCCACAGCACTAAACCACGTAGAGCTCGAATGCACTATGCGAATAAGATTAATGACTTTTGTATCGCTTAGATTTGTCTTTTGATTCAAATCGAAATAGATATGGATACAAATTAACTTAAAGGATTCCCAGATAAGCTGTTCACCAAGTAGGCTATCTTCTTGTGCATTAACCAGCAATCAATGTGTTGTGTTGTTAATTTATGAGTTATTTCGTATCCATCTTGTGGCAAAGAATGTTATTCCAAGTACTTGTTTGATATACTCATCCGCTTGGATTCAAAGTACAATGTAATTTGCTATTTAATATTTCCTATTATCGAATAAGGATAGGTAGGCATACAAGTAAGATATTTTTTACAAAAAAAGTAATCTTAAAATTAAAAAACAATGAAAATAGAAAATAATCTCTATTTTTTCATTGAAAATTACACATATGTACATATGTATACTGGTATTTGTTACAAGTCCTAAAAAAGGTTCTATACACAAATTCAGTTAGGAACAAGAATACCCAATGATAATTTAAACTTAGATCTATCATAACTTAAGTCTCTGAAGATACTAAACATACAGAACTAAAAAGTTATTAAATTAAGTTAAATGGACCATATCTATATATGTCCGATTCACGCACATATTTTTTTTCCTTAAATCTTGATTCTTTTTCCCTAATTTGGATCCATTAGCAAAGATTTGCATTAAGCAGGAAGGTTAGTAAATTCTCTGGAAAATGACATAAAAAAAATTTGGTGAGAGACACCTAACGGTACTTTTGCACTCTTTTTTCTCAATCATGTCTAAATAACAGCATTTTTTCGGTTCACTTCATCACTTGATTAGACGCACGGGAAAATTTATTTAATAGACAAAGAGTAATGGAGCAAACTGCAGTGAAATATTTATTTGTAATTAGAGGAAGTGTTTGTCGTTTATTAAGGAAAGAAATGGACAAAAAAAAAACTGTTAACCTTAGAGAAAAGAGCAAAAATAGATGCTTACTATTCGTAAGGTCTTTCAAACCGCGAAATAGCCCGTCAAATAGAGCGATGTGAAAATGCTGTGCGAAATTACATCAATAATCGTGATTCCTATGGGAGAAATTACAAACAAAGAATTTAAACACTGTTAACGCATCAAGACAAGCGGAAAACTCAGAGGTCAGCATCCAATTAGGCTCACTCTACTAACAACATCACGGCATTAGCTGTGGTTACTGCCAGCAAATCAACTATTCGTCGCCCAATTATGAGTCCTAAATACTTAATGCTAAGAAAGCTTATAAAAAACCACCACTTAATCGTGCAACTTAGCAACAGCGACTACAATTTGCAAAGATAAGATGACTCCGAATGTGCAAACTACAGGTGTTTAAAATGGCTGGGGCAAAGTTGTCTTTTTGGATGAAAATAAATTCAATTTGGATGGTATTCGAAAGAACAAAAACCGTAACCATCCAAAAAGACAACTTTGCCCCAGTCATTTTAAACACCTGTAGTTTCCACATTCGGTGTCATCTTATCTTTGCAAATTGTAGTCGTTGTTGCTAACGCGCCGGATTAAGCGGTGGTTTTTTTCTTAGTTTTCTTAGCTTTAAGTTTTGGGGACTCATAACACTGATCAACAACGAAATTGTTGTTTCAATAAAAGCATTATCAGTATAAAGAGTTTAACATGCTGAATCTAAATCTGGCAACAGAAAATTAAAGATAAATGTATAAAAAGTATTATTAGCTTTTAAATGCTTGCTACTAAATCAAACATTTCATGTCCAAGAGGCAAACCACCTTTATAATAAAGGTGAGTAAGTCCTTGGTTGACACATTTTTTAATTCATAAGGTCTAAGCAGTTCTTTGTGTAGGGTACGTCGTCTGACCCCAAAAAGTGCCGGGCAATCACATAGGACGTGTTCGGCTGTTTCGACCTCTTCCAAACAGAGTCGACAATCGGTCTCGTTAGACAGGCCTAACTTGTTCAGGTGGTATCGTAATTGACAGTGACCGGAAAGGAAATTCGTTAGATACCTAATATCCTTCTTATTGTGGTTTAGAAGTTCCCTGTGATGGGTATAAGGCTTAATCAACAGTTTGGATTGCCTAATCCTCGGGACGTTTCTCTTATGAGAGAGTCGGAGATTGTGTTCCCAATTGTTAACTAAGGCTGAGATTGTTGCCCAGTTTATGCCACAAAAGGGTTCTGGACCTGAGAATTTAGCAGTAGAGCCTGATCGGGCCAGTTCATCCGCAATCTCATTTCCTTCAATGCCTCTGTGACCAGGCACCCACCAAAGTTTGACCTTATTGTGGGTAGCTAGAGATTGGAAAGCATTGAAGCAGCACTTTACCAGTCTTGAGTCCACAGAATAGGAGCTCAAAGCTTTGAGTGCGGCTTGGCTGTCTGAAAAGACATTTATGTTAGCTCCCTTGATGTCTCTTTGTAGGTTAATCAAGGCGCAGATCTCAATGGCGTGGACCTCAGCTTGAAACACGCTGGGAAATGATCCCAGAGGGACGGAGATTCTAGTGTTGGGCCCGAAAACCCCAGCGCCAACGCCAGAGGCCATTTTGGATCCATCAGTGTACCATATTAGACTTTTTGGGTCTAGCGTGGGTCCTCCGTTTGACCACGTGGTACGTTCCCCAATATGAACTTCGAATTTTCTGCCAAAGCAATATTTACATCATAAAGTCAGCGGCAGCGCAAAGCATGTCCTGATCGGGAATGCTGTTGATAATATTAAGGTGACCCGTAAGGCTACCTGGTTTGTATTTACGAATAAGTTGAAATTTAATAGCGCTTCTAGCGGCTGACTTCCTAATGAAGATCTGTAATGGCGATATGCCAATTATAGCTTCTAGAGCTGCTGAAGGGCAGGTGCGTATGGCACCGGTTATACCAAGACACGCCATGCGTTGAAGCTTATCAAACTTCTTGGCTGTGGTCTTTTCGAGAGCCTTAGGCCACCAAACTAAGGCTCCGTACGAAATGATGGGTCTGACCATCATGGTATACAACCAGTGTATAATTTTTGGATTGAGACCCCAAGCTCTACCATACAGTCGGCGACTTGCCCATAAGGCCCTAGTTGCACGGTTTACTATAGAGTTGAGGTGAGAATTCCAAGTGAGGCGCTTATCTAAGATGACTCCTAGGTATTTGACCTCATTGTAATACTCAAGTGTGGTGCCTTTCAGGATGATTGGACCCAAGTTAATGATTCTTCTCTTCGTGAAAGGCACTAGAACGGTTTTACAGGGGTTAACTGAGAGCCCTTCCCTGTTTCACCATTCTGAAATGATTTGTAGTGAACTTTGCATCACACTCGTGATGGTGGAATCGAATTTACCGCTCACTATGATCGTGAGGTCATCAGCGTAGCCGATAGCTTCATATCCCGAGTTGCGTAGTTCAGCAAGCAAATCGTCGATGACGAGGGACCATAGCAAAGGAGAAAGGATGCCCCCTTGTGGGCAGCCTTTGATTGCCGTTACCGCCACCGAAATATCTCCTGAAGTCGATTTTATAATACGACTTTCCAGCATGGTCCTAATCCAGCTGTTGGTCGATTCTTCGATACCTCTTTGGCGAATGGCTCTTGAAATTGAGTCATAGCCAGTGTTGTCGAAGGCACCTTCAATGTCAGGCACAGAGGGCAATATCCTTAGAGCGATTAACCCCCTCTATCTTATTGACAAGATGGTGGTGAGCATGCTCTGTAGATTTACCTTTTCTGTACGCATATTGACTAGATTGTAGAGGAGAAGACCTATCTAACGTACCTCTAATGTGAATGTCCAGTAGTCTTTCCATGGTCTTTAAAAGGAAGGAGGTTAGACTGATAGGACGGTAGGATTTAGGCAGCTCGCTTGGTTTATTACCTGACTTAGGAATGAAAACTACATTAACCTCCACCTCCCTCCAAGAGAGTGGGATGTAGCACCAATTGTAGCTGGCTCTAAATAAAGCGACAAGTGCAGGTAGTATAAGTTCCAGCCCTTTTTGGAGAAGTGCTGGGAATATACCATCTCCACCGGGCGCCTTAAAAGGTTTAAATGAGCCTATCGCCCATTTAATTTTATCTGGGCTAAATAACCTGCCAGATAAACTGTTTGTTCTACTCTCAACAGCGACCCTATGATCTGTAAGGATAGAATTCGTGGTTAAACTATTAATGAACGAACCGGCGAAGTGGAAGCAAGGTTTCAAGAGATTCTGTTCGGTTCGTTGTGAAGGTACCATCAGCTTTCTTAAGTAACCCTACACAGTTTGTGTGATCCTTAGCTAGAGCTTTATGAAGACGGGCTGCTACCGGCATGTCAGTAATGTTTTCGCAGAGTCTTTTCCATAACTCTCGCTTAGATCTTCTGAGTTCTTTATTATAAAGTGTGAGAGTGAACCTGTATTCTTCCCACCTTTTCGTTCGATTAGCACGATTAAAAAGTTTCCTGACTTTCTTTGGAAGCGAATTAAGCTGGTCATTCCACCAGGGAACCTTGCGACTGTTCGTACTAGTTTTTGTGACGCAGCTGCTATGAAAGGAGGTCAATAACACATCTTTTAATTGGTATGCAGCTTCGTCAATGTCTCTTATAGCACCGATAGACGTAACTAGCATTTCTGAGTTTATGATAACGTTTTCACGATATCTGTCCCAGTTGGTTAGTTTAGGAATAAATCTGGCAGGTGCCTGAGTCATTTGACCAGGTATGTCAAATCTGATGTTTTGATGGTCAGACAACGAGGCCTCATCAGACACATGCCAGTTTATAACAGTGTTTCAGATAAACGGACTCGCGAGGTTGAGGTCCAATACCTCTTCACGAATCGCGTTAATGAAGGTGGGTTTTGATCCCTTATTTAATATATCAATATGAATACTCATTAGATAATCTAAAAGGGACTCACCTCGTTTGTTAATGTCACTGCTTCCCCAAATGGTGTGATGCGCATTGGCATCCACGCCGATGATGAAGTGGTGATTGTTTGTCCGGCAGAAGTCGACCAAGTTTCGGACCTCTACTGGTGGAATTTGGTCCGAGTCTCCGGGGAAGTATGCCGAAGCAAACACGATGTTGTGTGTTCCCCTGACCGTCGGAATCTCTGATAAATTCTGGAATGGGAAGAAAGTTAGTAAGGCTGTTAACTAAGCAATCTGCCCTAGGCACTTGCTCCCCAAGCTTATAAATCAACTTACAGTCATTTTGTTTGAGACCTCGTATAAGTCCGCCAATAGCCCAGGGTTCCTGAATTAAACCCAGGGCTATTTTCTCCTCGGCGAACCGCTTGCTAACGGTTGCGGACGCACCCTTCGCGTGATGCAGGTTCGCCTGTAGCACCTTAAGGGTGCTCATTGTGGCTGGTGTTGGGTGGCCTGTCGGAGGAGTTGGGCTTTTTTAGGGCCTTTCCCTTTCCGACAAGCGGCTGAGCTAGGACGATCCTTAGACCGGTCCTTTGCTGAAGCCGTTGCCTTCGCTACAACCCTGGGACTTGAATGCCCGGCGGCTCTGCTCGTCGAAGGGCCGTCGCGGGGTGCAGCAAGCTGAGAGTTGATTGGCTTCGCCACAACCCTGGGACTAACATGCCCGGCGGCGCTGCTCATCGAAGGGCGATCGTGGGGTGCAGCAAGCTGCGTGTTTTTGGCCACCATGGGTGAAGGAGGTTTTCCGCTGCCAGTCCCTGTTGAAACCTTTTCGGTGTTCTTAAGGATCAACCTAACGTGGCTAAAGCCCTTAAGGGCGAGGAGCCTATTGAAGGACGCATCGTCGATGGAGAGGACAAGGTGGAGGAGTGTGTCCTTTTCGATACGGTGCACGACCTTCCAGGATTTGGTAGGCAGATCATTGTTCTGTGCACGGATGGTAGCAAGGATCTTCTCGTCAGACAGCTCTAGGCTCTGTGGAAAGAACCCTCGGATGACGTGTGGTTTCGGGAAGGATCCCTCTTCCACAAGCATCACGTCTAGACCACATTTAGCTTTGATGCTGCTGAAAAAGTTGCGCATCCACTCGGCAGTAACACTGTCCGAGCAAATGAAAAGCAACCATCCCGATTTACGGAGAGAGCTGGCGAACTGGGACTTGACATCGCCTTCGCACAGCTCTATCGAGACGTCGATGACCGCCTCCTCGAACAGAGCCATTTGTTCTTGGGAGAGAGGGCAGTTGGCCAAGTCGGTAGGAACGGCAACAATTCGGACGCAACTAGTAACCTGGCTGAAACTAGGTTTGTCCGGGTTGGGGACGATCTTTGCCTTCTTGGCGGGATTAGCAGGTGGGGTGTGGTCCTCTGACCGGCCGCTTTTTGCTTCTGGCTGTCTCGGGGGGGCTACCTTAGCCAACTCTAGAGCTTGTTCTCTAGTTTCCCCGTTCTTTCGAGCTTTCTTGAAGCGTCTACGTTCAGCTGCGCTGAGTTTGACAAAGCCACTTTCGGAGATGATCATCTCGCCAATTTTTACACCAATGGCGGTACAACCGGATTTTTCCGAGATGACACTACAGGTGTCGAATTGTGATAGGGCGATGTCGGAGTCAGAGGCGGAGGACATAGCGTCAACTTCTACACTTCTGGCTCTTTTGAGGGTTATAGAAGGGGTCCAATTGACATCGCCTTCCATACCAACAGTGGGGTTTGGCTGCTCGACCGCAGTCAATTGGTTGGGGTCCACTGTGTGCACACAAGCAGCTTGAGTGGTTTCCGTTGAGGGCACAGTAGCGTCTCGGGAGGGTGGTACGACTGGTTGCTCGCTAGCTACACCAGAAGATGATGTGTTTATAGATGCATCTGTCTGTGAATTATTATTTATTGTAGAATCAATTATTCCCACGAGTCTCCGGGAAAGGAGGTCGCCCACGGCAGAGCCCGGTATGCCGTGGGAAGGCTGAACTGAAACCAGAGGACGCCAGATATCCGGAGTTCGCAGACTCGAGACTAAGCTCCCTCTTAGCCATGCATCCTTTAGCGTATGCTGTTCCACCGTGGATTAGGGATTTGTTAAATAGGGTTTACTCCCCTCGTTGCTCAACTTTGGCCGGAAGCCATGACACAGACCGTCGGCCGCGACCAACCGATCCACCCTGTAAGAGCACAACGCAGATACAGGACTGAATGGAAGGGGGAAGCCATAGGAAGTGACATAGCGACCGTTGCCCGGCGGCCGCTGCGTGGAGGTGGTGAGTCTTCTTGTAATGTTTACTAGTAGGGATCGTCCGAAAACTTTACCCTAAAAGCCCATACCTGGCCGCCTAAAAAGAATGACATTCATGTATATTAAGCAAAAGTCGATTGCGTTGACACCAGTTGACAATAATATTTAACTCATTTTGAAGAATTTGGCAATCATCTATACTTTTGATACGTAAAAAATCTTTCAGTCGTCAGCATATATTAGAGATTAGACAATTAGCATGTCGCAGTAATTTCATTATCATTAATAAAAATATTAAAAAGTAGGGGACCTTAATGACTTCCTGGGGTCGCCCAACAAAATTGCGATGGTTCTAGATTTAGTAGAATCAATTTTATTAATTTGTTTTCGGTTTTGTAAGTAACGAAAATCCAAGTATTACGGAATGAATTCCGAAGGACTTGATTTTTTTTTTATGATGTATGTCAGAACATAACATACTGTGTCAAATGTTTTTACAAAATCTGCAAAAATAACATTAACTTAATAATACTGCAACTAAATAATACTGTTTATATATACAGAATACAGTGTTGATGTTTGACTTCCGAGACAAGGGTTTGGTGCTATAAGTAGTATGAAGAATATTTTTTATTAAATCAGTGCCAAAAAAAGGCGGTACGTTTGAGTGGTTTTTATTACTTTTTTAAAATTTAGTTTTAACAATTAAAAATTCTAGTTTGTAATCTGTGCTTCGTCGTTTAGTAGTAACTTTGAAAATTCTGCTGGGCATTGAATTTATTAGACGATGCAGGTATTCATCCTCCAAATTCCTCCAAACTTCTTGGATTTGGATCGCCTCCTTATATTTATTGACAGTGCTGTATAGCCTCCCATTTGCGTAAACTTTCTTTGCCATTTATCCCCATAGATTTTCAATTGGATTTTAATCGGGGGACCTTGATAGCCATTCCAAAAGGTGTGTATTTGTATCTCTGAAATACTCTCGCACCACCTTGGCAGAATGGACAGCAGCATTATCTTGAAAGATAAAATTCTGTCCCCCGATTTCATCTGCAAATTAATCTAAAGCAGATTGTAGCATTTCTTGATATGTTAGTGAATTCATTTTCGACGCAACATGAAGAATAGGTGTCTTTCCATTATAGTCGAAAGCACCCCAAATCATTACACTGCCTCTTCCAAAGTTGCGGCTCATTCTAACCTCCGGTTTATCACGTAAATCATGCCAGTTACTATGACAACCGTTTGGCCCATCTAAATTAAACATTTTTCCATCGCTTAAAATCACCCTTCTCCATTCTGTTGTCCAGGACATGTGATTTTTAGCGAACAAAAGGCGACTTTCTTTGTGTCCGGAAGTAAGTGCTGAATTTTAGGTTTTTTTTTTTTGTGAAAACCAATGTTGGCGTGGCTTGCAAAACTTGTTGGACACGTCGTACTCCAACTTCAGGGCCCAATTTCGCTTTTATTTGGGAAGCAAAGTTTGTTCTGGCGTACTTTCGCAACAATCTTTGGCGGCTTGACAGGATTTTGGAGCACCTTTTGCCGTTGTATTTATTACCATATTGATCACCCAAATTGACAAAATGATCAACAACATTTGCAGATCTTGATAATTTGGCAGACATTTTTTCGACTGGAATAGCAATTTTCTTTGAGAATGCCAATATTAATTGTTTCCTCCTTCGTTAGCCTTTTTCCACATCCCATGATCATTTGTTAAGTTATGTTATGTAACATCTTAATCTTATTACGAGCTTACATTATTTCTTGTCTGAATATCCACCTTTTTTGTGATTTTTTTTTTATTCATTTTATTTTTATTTGTACTCGATGCATTCGATACTAGTTCTTGTAACTGAATTATTCTTCAGCTAATATATTTATGTACTTACATATATTGAAAAACACTTTATTCGATTCTAGTAAGTACTTTTTTTTATAGTCTTTTATAATTGGCTTTTTTCTTTTGAATTGTTTCTGAAATTACTGAGAAAGATTTTATTTATATACATACATATGCAGCTATCTGCTTATACTATGTTAATAATATTGTTTATGCTTACAATTATTAATGACTTGAAGAATAAATAAACAAATAAAAAAAATATCAAAGTTAAACTTGGTAGGTACCTACTGTTAAAGTATATCACCTTAAAAACAACTCTGCCAAAAACTAACAGAAATTCGTAACAAGCAAGATTTAAAATAAAATTAGCAGTTGCCTCTATATTTATTTCGCAATTTTGTTCCAGCTTTTCAGAGCTTCACAAATAAAGACTGACTGTTCAGCGCAACAACTAGTTTGAGAGTGAACATTTTGCACAATATTCTATCAAAACATCTGCAGACAACTGAAAATACCGATTTTATGGCTGACCAGGTCCGCTTTTTATAAAATTCTTCAACCCATCCTTTTTAGTGTTCCGTCCGTACCAAAACGGAACACTAATAGAATTAGTTCAGTATCTGTCTATCACAGGCCTTTTTGTGAGATACTATTTGTCTTGACGTAGACTATTGAAATTTGGAACAGTTGTAGCAATTAGTGGCCAGACCAGAACTTAAAAGGTTGACACCTTTTTTTTAATTTCAACTACCCTACTGTTTAGAGATCCAGAAATGATGTGACCCTATCACAACGCTTCGGAATACTTATAAGGTACTTATACTTACTGCGCAAGTAGGTATAACTTGCACTTTTTCTACCTTAATTTAACCTCAAAGGATTTCCATTTCGACTGATTTAAGAAAATTTCTCTAAAATTGATCTTCACTCAATTAATTAGATGTCACACAATATTGGCCATTTTCATCGTTAGACTTATTTAAAAATCTAATTTTGTTAAATAAAAAATCAACTCTGGTTATAAAACTTTCTTACATATCTGACTGGGTTTAAATGAACGACCTCGTCGACTTGTTGTCCCCAAAACAATATCATTATGCATTCCAACAAAATCTGGGAAATGAATTTCGCTAAATTTCTAACAGCATTACACAATTCATCTTCATTTACTCATACAAAAAAAGATAAGCCATCAAATATCCCCTCATCATGTTCATCATACCTACCTGTGTAGCAAATTGTCCTGTCATTATCCGGTGAAAAAGTATTTAAACTTTTGGATAAATTCATAGAGTTCAACCTATAACTTTCGAAATCTTCAAAAGTAATTCTTTTCAAAAATAATATAAAAAAAACACAAAAATCTCATCTTCAATTAGTGAAGTACACGCTTCGTTGCCCCTGGGATACTATAGCGTACATTTAGAAACTTTCTTCGTTATTCACAATTCGAAATCCCTGCAGCGTTGGCCAAAGCAATGGCGGCAACCTGTTAAACTTTTCCTACCAGCCGGTAACGGAAATCACAATGTTACTATATTTAATTTATTCATTTCGGTAAAATCGCACAAACCTCTTTGGCCGTGTGCCACTCTCCCCAGAGATCATAACTTATTTTGCCTTATCTATTATAATTCCACCTCTCTGAAAACTGGAACATTTTCTTCTACACGATATAAAATATTAATAAAAAGGAAAACAAAAAAACACACACAAATTGTAAGTTTAAATCTTTTGGTGAAGTTGATAAAATCAGAGTTTAAATTTTCCATGGTCACCGTTGCCTTAAGATAGATGTATAATTTATTGGGAAAGGAAAGTATCTCAGAAAAGGAAAATATGTACGATACGAGTATACCTTTCGCCGGGCGCATCGTAGTATTAACCCAAAGAATTTAAATTTCAAATTACAACAGAAAATTGCCGATGGTGTACATGGTGCGGACGAACAAAGGACTCTCGAGTTACCCCCATCAACCTACGCATTAAGTCAACATTAGACCAGAGGGCGGCGGTTTGGTTCAAAGCGTGGCCAAAAAGTTTGAATTCAAAAATTTGGGTTAACAAAAACAAATAACAAAATGTGAATTCAATAGAAAAGTTAATTAGACAAACGCGTTGGTGGTTCGTGGTGGCCATTAAAAAAAATACATATATATAACCAAAGAGAAGAGTAAAAAAGAAAATGGATGGACACATTTTATAGAAAAATGAATAATTCGGTAATGATGTCAAACATGACCAGAATTGCTTTGCAAAATTGGAGTTGATAAAGTATCGACAGGTATACCCACGAGCCACGAGATGCACGGATTTGATATCAATATATCTGCCTTAGTTAAGAATTGCTCTAAATCTGGAAAGAAACGACTTCCAAGAGTTTTCAATGCACCGCCGGAACTTTAACAGATCATTTTCATTAAGGTACAAATAAGTCGTTTTCTATTAAAGAGTTAGGAATTTATTGTGAAAGAACGATAAATTAAGTTTTATTTAAAATATTTTCCATCACTAGCCACTGACTAACTACTCTTTCCCATCTTTCTGACAACATGCGGATACCATGTGGGAAGAACTCTTCATCTTTTGAGGCTATCCAATTTTTGCTAACTTCATATGAAATAAAACTCTGCTCAGACAAGTGATAATCGGAAGGAGCAATGTCTGGTAAATACGGCGGATGGGGTAGGACTTCCCATTTAAGTGTTTCCAAATAAGTTTTAACCGGCGGCGCCGCAAGATGCTGACGAGCATTCTTATGTAGGAGAATAATTTTGTCGTGTCTGGACTCTGGAGTAGTAATGTGCACGTTTTTCCTTGAGTGCTCGGCACAGTCTCATTAATTGTGTTCTGTAGAGAGCTCCAGTAATGGGTCCCTTGCTTTGAGCAACTCAAAATACACGACACCATGTTGGTTCCACCAAATACACAGCATGAGTTTTTTTCCATGAATTTTCGGTTTGGCTGTCGATTTTGAAGCATGGCCTGGTGGTGCAAGTGATTTTTTCTTCTTTGGGTTGTTGTAGTGGATCGATTTTTATCACCGGTGACTATACGATGGAAAAACCCTTTCTTTTATGCCTGGCAATCAGTGTTACCGCTGAGAATTTTCAAAAAGTCGCAAAAAAAAAGTTGCACAGACTTAAAAAAAGTCGCAAAGAAAGTCTCAGAGACTTCAAAAAAGTCTCAACATATAAATTGATATGTTCTTGGCTGTTGGACATTTTTTGGGGGGTATTCAGTACGTCAGGTGTTTTATTTAATTAATAAGAAGTTAACAAATCCATATTTATTTTGATTATTGATATAGGAAGTATGTACACATATTTATTTTATTTTGAAAACAAAATAAACAAAGAATAAAAAAACGTAAATAAATATAATTATAGAACTTTTTTTTTAAACAAAGTAAAATATAAAGCTTATAAAAATAGTTTTTTTCCGAGTAACCAATATGTGACTATTAATTTTGGGCTGTTTAGGTTTTTTTTACACCTTTGTGAATTGTTGGTAGAGGTGGAACCGTGTCACCTTATCACGACGGCCACAGATGGGCCTAATGTGATTTTCTCCATTTACACCTAATGTACATACATATGTAGGCCCGTTATGATAACATATAATCCAAAAATATCTTTGATGAGCAAGCTGTCAGATACATATGTACATACATATGTATGTATGTATATCCTCTGTCGCGAGATAAAATTTGCTTAAATGACGATGACATTTTCTACTGATTCTTCGTCCTCGTTGCACATCGTGCACATATTTATTGGTGACTCGGAAAAAAATTATTTTTTACTTTATTAAAGCTTGTTTTTAAAAATTATTTTTTATCTATATGTATATATAATTTCTACTGTTTATTATCTGAAATTTTTACAAATTTACGTCGGTACGTATGCACCATATATTGGCTTGTGTGGGTTTAATATGAGAAAGTTTACTCAGAATGTTCGAGATTCTACTCGTCAAACCCTTTCATTTGATACCCATATTATGTGAATGTTTGAAAGTAAACTGCACACAAAAATAGATCTAAGAAAAATCTGCAAGCTGATGCATTTAAAATTTAAATGAAAATAAATACATTTTGACAAAAAAGTCGCAGAAAACCAGAAAAAGTCTCAATGTTTCTATGAAAAGTCGCAAATTTGTGTTCGTATCAAAGTCGCAGGCCAGTCAAAAAAGTCTCAAACTGCGACTTTAGTCGCAGAAGGGTAACGCTGCTGGCAATCAGCATTTTACACGTGCACAGTCGGCGTTCAATGTCTCTCGGCTTCAGTTCATATGGAACCCAACTTCCTTGATTTTGAATCATTCCCAACGATTTTAAACGATGTAATATTGCTTGTTGAGTCACTCTTAATGTTAGTGCAAGTTCTTCTTGCATTTGCCACCAATCTTCCTCCAACAATGCTTCCAATTCCGTGTCTTCCACGTAAAACTCAACGTTTTTCAACTTTTCGAACCACTTAAACCACGCCTCAGCTACAGATTTCTTCAAATTAAAGAAGTAAACCAAAACTTTTCACAAATGACGCTTATTCGGAACAAAAGTTGACATTTTCACACGAAAAAAAATTATGTGATGCTAAGTTACTTCAAGATTATGTTATTATCAGATGTCAAAACTTACAGTATTGCAGTTTACATCTGACAATTTCAACATAACCTTTTTGGTGGTGCCATCTTTTGTTAAATGGTGGAAACTTATTTGTAAACCAATAGTTTTCTAGTTTTATTGAGAATGGATCACTTTCGAAAGAGAGAAATTGTGAATTACTAATTATTGATAGTTGACGGAGCGGCTGCAGTGATCTACTCAATAAGCTCAATTAATGTGTTCATCAAAAAATGAAGACACATTAACATCAACGGCAATGTAAAGGCGGACTACTTTGTAAAACAGGGGCCGATTTCGAAATTGTTCGGACCGGAATCATTTTCTTCAATTAAAAGAGGAATGGTTCAGGACGTTCTCAACAAATGGGTCACGGTTGAACATCTGAGAAGATGGTCAACAGTGAAACGATGTAGACAGGCTAAAATGGTACTAAACGATCTAAGCATGAGCCAAAGAACGTTGGAATGGGTAGTAGCGTTATCCACAGATCTTGGCAATTTAATGAAGAAGATAATACCTTTGAAGTAAACTACGTATGCTTGGAGGAAGTTGAGACAGCGCCACACTTGCTGCTTCTTTTGCGGCTATTTCTCGAATACATGTAGATATAGATGTATGTATGTACAGTACCAGGCAACTGAAACTTGAAATTTAACAAAAGCGAAAAGTACTGAAAACGCAAAATAATTGTTTAAAAATGTTTATTGGAATAAAAGCTGAAGTATATTTCTTAATTCTAGAAAATAAATTACATAGACAAGGAATTATTAACAAAAAAATACTTGAAAAAATCATTGCAGTCAAACGAAACTTGAATAAGGTTATGATTCAATTATATTTGAACTTAAGGTACTAATTTAATTTAGTATTTTGTAGTAAGTCCGTTTCTCTGGATGACAGCGTGTAATTGGCATTGGATGTTGTGTCCTGTGTGTCAAACTGTGAACAGTTTGGATGGGAATGGCGTTCCACTGCTTTTGAAGCTATGCAACAAACATTTGCATATTTTGCCTACATTCTGGAGGTATTTCTGAATCCAACATAGACTACAAGTACTCTATCGGATTCAAATCCGGAGATTTTGGTGGCCATTCTAGTGTTTCGAAAGGCTATGACCTATGAGCTGAGAAAACCGTTCGCTATTTGGGATTTGTGCTTGTGATCGTTGTTGTTGGATGCCCACCAAATTATCCACTGGTAACAATCCCCGAGATGTACTATGCCAGCAGGTAGAAATCCATATCCACCCAGGCTAGCACACCCGGATCGTGACACAACCGCAATACCTGAGAGAAAGTTGTTAAAGAGCGACCGAGTTCCTTTATAAAACCCTCAACCTCATAGGCTACCCTTATGACTCCAGGTCACAGGACTGCTTGAGCCAGTCCGGCAGCTGAGGAGGAAGGGTGTCCGCGTTTCCACAGCAGGAGGCATGCTGGCTCTCGCACGTACTAGCTCTTCGGATGGGGGGGATCTTGCTGTGTCATCCACGGACGGTTGTTACGTAAATTCCATGCCTAGAAGAGATGTTATTTTCCTGAAATATTAAGAGGGAGGCCCGAAATGTCTCGTTTCTTTTTCGTTCTCCAAGTCAACTTTCAGTGGGAGAGAGAGCGAAAGATGTTGACGCTCCCTTTGAGTGTACCCACCCCTACTTCGTAAAGTGTTGCTCATGATGCTGATGACGTTGCTGCTTTTGACGCTGATAACCTGCTACTGTTGAGGCTGATGCTGCTGTTGATGTGGCATTTTAAGATGATGATGACTTTGCTGCCGTTGGTGCTGATGACGTTGTTGCTGCTGCGCTTAAAGATGCTGATGACGTTTTTGCTGCTGCGCTTAAAGATGCTGATGACGTTGTTGCGGCAGCGCTTAAAGATGTTGATGACGTTGTTGCGGCAGCGCTTAAAGATGCTGATGACGTTGTTGTGGCAGCGCTTAAAGATGCTGATGACGTTTTTTTGCTATTGGTGCTGAGGACGTAGCTGCTGATGTGGCGCTTAAAGGTGTCGGTGACGTTGGCACGTTGCGACTGATGGTGCTATCGCTGTCGTTCGAGGATCCTGGCATGAATAGACTTCACATGCGTTGAAGACGTCACACGTCAAACAAAGACAACGTGGAACGCTGCACAATTTTGCACGCCTTTTTGTAGGGGATACTTTGGTGCAAGCATCGAGTTGCACGTTCAGCGGGGGGTGCGTTAATTTTTTTTTTTTTTAATGCGGTGGAGGGGCTAGTGGCACTATACGGGGGTAGTTGGGGGCTGCAGCAAACACATGCTCTTGTAGGTTGCGGAATTAATTTGCAACAGATTTCACAGCACAGTACTTTTTTTTCTTTATTTTATTACTTTTACTTTAAAAACTTTAAATAGAACTTTTGTTCTTCTTGGTGGACTGTACGTCCATCGGCGTATCACTCCCGCACTACCGACCACCCGCACTCACACGCGTATTACACAAAACTGAAGTTGAAAGAGAAAGTTCAAAAGCGCGTCTTCAATTTATAGCATCGGTAACGCGCTTCTCGAGTATTTGGTTGCGGTGGTTTCTGAACTGATGAGTTTTGGTGTTACATGCTGATTGGCCCCGTAGTAAGATAATAGGTTTGTCGATGTATTGGTGGCCGGTTTACTCAGTACCAGTAATTATTTCGCTCTCGGTCTTTAACGTTCGCCTCCCCTCGTTGAATAGGGTTTTTCACTCTCACGTTCCTCGATCTATGCATAACATCGCATATTTGAAATGGGTTCTTGCCCCTGATAAACCTGAAACTCTCAAACTTTTTCGCGCAGTTTGTTTATTTTTTTACACGATTTGATTTTAATTTTACGTTGGAGCTGAAATCGTTTCCTACAAAACTTGTTATTTTTAAGAGACTAATCGAATTAAAAAGGAGAAGAAAAAGAACGATGACCTATATACCACTGAAGTCTATCCGCACCTACATATATATCTGAAGTCTCATGCACAGATTGAGCTAGCCATTGTATGTGATTGTTTTTTTGTAAAATCACTTGAGCCAAAATTATTTCCTTAAGTCTTTGCAATGGAAGACGCCCACTCTTCGACCTGACAAATCTTCTAATTCATACAGATTATTTCCAACGTTTTTCCTAATCCTTATCTTTATAAACTTCGGACAAAGCTTTGCATTTATTCTTTTCGATGCATCACTCAACACGAAATTCTTTTTGAACACTTCATCGCCTACCGAGTATTTAATATTTCTGCTTCGGATGTTGTATACTTTTTCATAAAGGTTATGAGCCTTTTCTAGCGATTGCTTTATATATGAATGTAAAATATTTATTTTGGACGCTTTCGAGAGAATGCTTATCTCTGAGTTGTTCACCGCATCTAACCTTTTCAACACATTATAATTTGAACCATGTTCAACCATCTTCAGACCGAATAGGGCTTCAAATATACCTATCGCAGAGTGTACCGCGGTGCGTAGTGCACACGCTATAGACGGTAGATGCAGGTCCCAGTTCCTTTGATCAGAATCGATATACGAACGAATCGCGGCCAGAATCGATCTATTGACTCGCTCACTGGCATTGGCTTGCGGAGAGTATGAGGCGGTTCTAATATGGGTTATACCATAAGCACTCATCAACTTGTCAAACTCGTGGCTAGTGAATTGCTTGCCGTTGTCCGATAAAATTGATTCTGGGACCCCGAATGTGCAGAAGATTTGTTCCTGTAAAAACTTTATGGTTGAAGCTGAGGTTGCAGCTTTCAGCGGTTGAATTATAACGAATTTTGTTAGTTGGTCTAAAGCTACTAATATATGCGTATTTCCAAGTTTGGAACGAGGATATGCTCCAAGGAAATATATAAAAGCTGGAAAGGTCTGTCAACCACAAAAGCTTTACCCATTGGAGGTCGTAAGATCATATTTGGCGCTTTGGAGGCTTTACATACATCGCAATCCGAAAGAAACGCTTTTACTTGCGCTGCCATTTTGGGTCAAAAGAATTGTTGTTGGAGCTTATAAAGGGTTTTAGCTATCCCTCCATGCGAAGCTCTTGGGGGCCAATGTGCCAGGAAGATCAAGCGTTCGGTCAGCTGCTCCGGAACCCAAAGTTTCCATGCCAGATCGCCGTCTAGGGGATTACCTGTGCTATGTTTGACCTTCTTGTATACGAAACAGTTCGAAACTTGAAGGTCAGGTAGCTGGTCTTTATGCTGTTCGATGTTGTCGATGATTTTCAAGTATTCCTCAGATTTAAAACTGGGATCTTTCAGATCAATGTGCAGCACATCGGAGGGATTTTCTTTCATTGGAACATCGAACTTCAAAGCTTCAACCTCGTATACTCTAGATAGAGCATCCGGGACGACGTTCAAAGAGCCTTTACGATGCTCAATGGTGAAATTGAATCCCTGTAACTTTAGGCTCCATCACGCTAACCTTCCACTAAGATCCTTCTGATTCATAAGCCACCGTAAGCTCGCATGGTCAGTAACGACTTTAAAAGGCTGACCTTCAATGTAAGCCCTAAATTTTTGAACCCCCATGACAGCCGCAAGGCATTCGCGCTCGGTCACGCTGTAGTTGCGTTGTGCTGAATTCAGCTTATGAGAATAATAATATAGAGGCCGTTCGACACCATTCTCATCCTTTTGGCACAACACACATCCAATGCCTGACGCCGACGCATCGCAAAGGATGATGAATTCTTTTGCGAAATCCGGATTAATAAGAAAAGGTGCCGTGGTCAGCATGGATTTGATGGTGTTAAATGCCCTAATCGCCCTATCTCCAAAATCGAATTTTATACCCTTTTTCAAAGTATCAGTAAGAGGTGAAGCTAATGAGGAGAAGTCTTTCACGAACCTCCGATACCAACCGGCAAGACCTAGAAAACGTCTAACCTGCCGCGGGGTTTGTGGAATAGGAAAGTCATTAATTGCGGTAATTTTGTCTGGATCCGTTTTGAGACATCCTTCTCCCACTATGTATCCCAGATACTTCAGTTCCTTAACACAAAACTTCGATTTTTTTACATTTATTGTTAAACCTGCATCTGTTAACCTTTTTGCGACCAATTTCAACATTCCAATATGTTCATCGAACGTGCGCGAAATGATAAGCAGATCGTCCAGGTAAACGAAGATATTTTCTCTGAGTTCGTGTGGTACCACTTTGTCCATCGATCTGCACATGCGTTGAGGAGCATTGCAGAGACCAAATGGCATCACATTGAACTGATAGAGGGGCCTGCCAGGAACCGTAAACGCAGTCTTTTGCCTGGATTCTTTCTCCAACGGGATCTGCCAAAAGGCGTCCTTCAGATCCACACTAGAGATATAGTGCGTATCTGAAAGACGACCTAGCAATCCTTCTATATGAGGAAGAGGATACGCATCTTTCTTCGTGACCTGGTTAACCTTCCGATAGTCCAAACACAATCGGTTCTTACCGGGTTTGCGTATTAGAACTACCGGGGAGTTCCATCCACTTAAACTTTCCTCGATCACACCCATTTCCAGCATACGATCAAATTCCTCATACAAAAGGTTCTGTACCGCTGGAGAAATAGGGTAGTGACGTTGTTTAATTGGCTCGGCATTCCCCGTATCTATGGTATGTTCCTCTAGCATTGTCTTTCCTAAACCAAGAGTGATAGAGGAGGGAAACATGCTGCACGCGTTCGAATCATATTCTGGAAGTGTTGGCACGTGGGAAATCTCTGATAGCAGATTAGGCGCGATATCGATGGATTCGACTTTAAATAAACCCAGAACCAACTTTCCACTGGTCCAGCCACGAACTGGTGGAAGTTCATGACCACCTCTGCCCAAGTAGCGTTATTACATATCCGCAGTCGCTCCAGCCGGAACAGAAAATCGTCCACGGTCATGTTACGGTTGTCGAACTTGATTCCCCATTTATGGAAATTGTGACCGTGGGATCTTGTTGCAGACTGTGATTGAGGGCTGCGATCTGAACTTATAAGGGGATCGTTAAGATTTAAATTATCAAGCTGTTGCAGGAAGTTTCGAACATTTGGTCTTTGACCTATGTCGTTCGGCTGGGCAAGAGGCCTGGGTAATGGCGATATGTTCGGAGAAGCATAGCTGGGAACAGGATCTTCACTCCTACCACTGAAGGCGCTTTGGCGATTTGGAGGTGTGATCGCTGCCAGGGTTTGCCGAACCAGACCGACGACTTCATCTCGAATGAAACCCCGACTTTTGTCCATTTCCTCCCTAATCACTCGTAACTCCTCAGCCCTACTTAACCCTACTGTGGCTTTAACTACTTCGCGAATGTATTCTCCCAAATCCTCTTCGTCGGAGTTTGGTGGGATATCCGTGCTTGTGGACGGTTTCGGGGGGGCTACCGGAAGCCCTGACCCACTTTGGGCAGAAGGATGCGGATTCGACGTCGCGTTACTTTTCGAGATCCGGTTGGGCAGCGTACCCCGAACGGTACTTGAACGTAAACTATATCGCTTTCTCCCTCTGGCGTTGGACATTAAACTTCGCTCCACAAAAATAAGTATGTATTTTCAAAAATAAAATATAATAGTTTACCAAAACTATAAGCCAATCTTATAATTTATAAAAGTATCTCTCAAAAATAAATCTAACAAACTTCAATCTAATGGTATTTAATTTCAAATCTTCAACTATCAAAAGGAATCTACATCGTTGATCTAACTTCAAGGAATTGTAAAAGTGGAACGTTTTTTTTTTTTTTTTTTCAAAAGGTATAATACTAGAAATATGGTACTATTCGATAAACGGAACTAATCAGTACATCAATCAAAATGGTGGAACTTAAAACTTCCAAATCTAAAAAAATGTGCATCTAATATCTATCGCTTACGAAAACTAAAACTCAAATACTTTCATTCTATCAAAATCTATCCAACGAGAATATCTCACAATCTCAACTTAATAACTATCAAAAAGTAAAGTGGTATCTATCAATCAATTATTATTAGAATGTACAGTCAAAATCCAATGAAACTGTTTAATCAAAAGAAAATGAAAATAATGCAACTTAGGTGGATGTGACGGACTCCGTTGGTTCACTTAAGGACGACCAGGATCCGGATTGAGGACCCACTGAAAATCAGGTGTTCATATTTGCACCAACCAATTTTGTTGAACAAAAGATGCTGTTTAACTGAGATGCTTTCGACTGGAGCACATAAAAGAAGATGCAGCAAATACGTATATAGCTTCGCTTACAAAAAGCGCGGCTACTGGACATATCCTTTATCGTTCTCAAAAAAAATCCTCGGATGCTAGTTGAAAAAGACATGGTGTTCAAACAAAGAAAAGCCGAGTATGCTGCAACAGACGTATTAAGATATATAACACCCAAATACCGGACACACATACTGGCACATTATCAGTCGTGATCACCTTCAACACTTGTTAAATCAAATCCTCACAACGAACCTAGTCAAGTATCACGGTACCTAACTATCGGATAAGGATTTCAAAGTTACAAGATAAATTATCCGAAAAAGAAGTAACACCTGTGCGGATTTTACAAGGGTAACGCAACAGACAAAGGTAGGATTAGCAATCCATGTCCTGGACGAACCCTGTAATCCACCGCACATATGAAACTCTTTAGATAAAAATTCAACTATCACCGAATAAAAAATACAAACGAAAGCATTTCAGGTACGAACTTCAAATACTGAAAACGAAAGATTTAAAGCACAGAAGTAAAAGATACAAATAAATACACCTGCTAGGATCTTGGACACTTCAAAAAAACTTGAGACATTCGGGCCCCACGTTGGGCGCCACCTGTAACGGAATTATGGAACCTCGAGCTCATGAGCGGTGCCACTGGTAACAATCCCCGAGATGTACTATGCCAGCAGGTAGAAATCCATATCCACCCAGGCTAGCACACCCGGATCGTGACACAACCGCAATACCTGAGAGAAAGTTGTTAAAGAGCGACCGAGTTCCTTTATAAAACCCTCAACCTCATAGGCTACCCTTATGACTCCAGGTCACAGGACTCATTGAGCCAGTCCGGGCAGCTGAGGAGGAAGGGTGTCCGCGTTTCCACAGCAGGAGGCATGCTGGCTCTCGCACGCACTAGCTCGTCGGATGGGGGGGGATCTTGCTGTGTCATCCACGGACGGTTGTTACGTAAATTCCATGCCTAGAAGAGATGTTATTTTCCTGAAATATTAAGAGGGAGGCCCGAAATGTCTCGTTTCTTTTTCGTTCTCCAAGTCAACTTTCAGTGGGAGAGAGAGCGAAAGATGTTGACGCTCCCTTTGAGTGTACCCACCCCTACTTCGTAAAGACCAGGTCCATGGCTACCATGGCTACCAAACCACTCGATGCTAGTGGTAGCCCCAAACACGACTCTCAATCCGAACCTAATCTTTCATCCTAAGATAAGTGACGCGACAGCTCCGCCACATCCACACCTAAATCTTCTTATCTACATCCCATGATGCTTAACCTGTATAAGAACTAGGAAATAATTCACAACCAACATCCCTTGCATCGACCTAGAGAAAACAAAAAAAAAACACAATTGCTCATCCGCCTCCGTACAACTGCAATCGCTAACCAAAAACCCGAAATCGAAATACAAGTGTGTTACACTAACGAATGTAAAATTTAATGACAATTCATATTTTATTCAATATAATATCTTAAATCTATTTGTTCTAAATAGAACCATAAAGTTATAAAAACTAATAATATTAATAATATTTAATTTAATAATTAATATTAATAATAGGAATAATAAAAATATATCAAGTTTCAATCTTTACTAATGTATGTCTGCAAATATGTATGCGTTTAAACAATGTTTCTCAAAAAAAAATTAATAAACAAGAGAAATAGAGAGGTACACAGACCCTCTACTCGTTGTTAATCAAAAATAATTATTGCTATTTTAAATAATCCTTAAACTTCGTTGCAACCGTTTAAATTTAAAGCACTTAGCGATTTATTATAACATTTTACGATCATTTTCAACTGTAAATTAAAAGGTATGGCTTCGAGCCCAAAAAGGTAAACAAACCATTGACAAAATCAATACAAAAAAAAAATCTCGATCAGCTGTGCCAACCAAGTGTGTTATGCCAATACAATCTATGCTGTTAACTCTCTCTTCTAATAAAATTATCGAATTCTCTACGATTTTCGATTTTACAAATTAAACCGCAATGTTCTTACCGAAAAAAACAAATAGTTCGCAAAAAAAAATAAAAAGTGCATAAAAAGGAATAGTGAAGATCACTTACCGATGTACTTTATGGATGGTGAAATTTCCTCAGGGGTGTGGGGATGTTGTGCGCACAGCATGACCAGCCCGTGGTAGCTTGAATTTTAGGTGTGTAGGTACGTTGATTGTGTGTTGTGTGTGTATGCATGTTTTTATTGAATGTTGATGAAAGCTAATTGGACAAATTTTATGTACAGTTTTTTTTTTAAAGCGAAATTTACAAGTAAAGATTTAACGAAATCTAAATACTTATCTTTTACTTAAAATATCCCTAAAACTGATGGTTCTGATGACGTTGTGGCTGATGGTACTCATGATGTGTTGCTCATGATGCTGATGACGTTGCTGCTTTTGACGCTGATAACCTGCTACTGTTGAGGCTGATGCTGCTGTTGATGTGGCATTTTAAGATGCTGATGACGTTGCTGCCGTTGGTGCTGATGACGTTGTTGCTGCTGCGCTTAAAGATGCTGATGACGTTTTTGCTGCTGCGCTTAAAGATGCTGATGACGTTGTTGCGGCAGCGCTTAAAGATGTTGATGACGTTGTTGCGGCAGCGCTTAAAGATGCTGATGACGTTGTTGCGGCAGCGCTTAAAGATGCTGATGACGTTTTTTTGCTATTGGTGCTGAGGACGTAGCTGCTGATGTGGCGCCTAAAGGTGTCGGTGACGTTGGCACGTTGCGACTGATAGTGCTATCGCTGTCGTTCGAGGATCCTGGCATGAATAGACTTCGCATGCGTTGAAGACGTCACACGTCAAACAAAGACAACGTGGAACGCTGCACAATTTGCACGCCTTTTTGTAGGGGATACTTTGGTGCAAGCATCTAGTTGCACGTTCAGCGGGGGGTGCGTTAATTTTTTTTTTTTTTTAATGCGGTGGAGGGGCTAGTGCCACTATACGGGGGTAGTTGGGGGCTGCAGCAAACACATGCTCTTGTAGGTTGCGGAATTAATTTGCAACAGATTTCACAGCACAGTACATTTTTTTTTCTTTATTTTATTACTTTTACTTTAAAAACTTTAAATAGAACTTTTGTTCTTCTTGGTGGACTGTACGTCCATCGGCGAATCACTCCCGCACTACCGACCACCCGCACTCACACGCGTATTACACAAAACTGAAGTTGAAAGAGAAAGTTCAAAAGCGCGTCTTCAATTTATAGCATCGGTAACGCGCTTCTCGAGTATTTGGTTGCGGTGGTTTCTGAACTGATGAGTTTTGGTGTTACATGCTGATTGGCCCCGTAGTAAGATAATAGGTTTGTCGATGTATTGGTGGCCGGTTTACTCAGTACCAGTAATTATTTCGCTCTCGGTCCTTAACGTCCGCCTCCCCTCGTTGAATAGGGTTTTTCACTCTCACGTTCCTCGATCTATGCATAACATCGCATATTTGAAAAGGGTTCTTGCCCCTGATAAACCTGAAACTCTCAAACTTTTTCGCGCAGTTTGTTTATTTTTTTACACGATTTGATTTTAATTTTACGTTGGAGCTGAAATCGTTTCCTACAACGCAGCCAGTTGTTATGAGAGTTAGTTGTTTTATTCGTACCTACATACACAACAGTTGTCTTGCTGAAAGAGAATCGACCCCAATCCAATTTTGTATGCCGATTACTGCAAATTACCCATCAATAGCTTACTTCGGTCAGTAACCCATTTATTTTACTAGGTTGCCAACAGCACATAAAGAGAAGCGAATGTTTTACCGTTTGTTAAATACACTTCGATTTCAGCCGATCTGACTGGTACCAAACTCGTTTACATTTTGCATTTCTGAGCTCGGATTTAGATTCGTCTGACGATAAACAAATAACGAAGGCCCAATGTTCTTTATATGCTTCTCATAGTTGATTAAGAATATCTTAAACTGGTGTCTTCGATCAGTTTTCGGCAACTACCATACCGAGTTTGAACACTACCAGTATCAATATCAATTATCTATTCTATCGCACTCGTTGCATTGAAATTTAAAATTTTTCGTAAATCGTCAAAGTTCTACTCCGCATACGGTCCTCAGCTCTCAGCGCTCGTACTTCAGTCGACTTTCGCATGATTTGAGCTCAAAACCTGGTATAATTTTAATTTAAATGTAATAACATAACAAAATAAGAGAACATTTATATTTGTCCTGAATATTTAAGGAAGAACATATAAAATGAATTCTTCTAAAAATTAGGGACTCTTCTCAATATGTAAATATTATTTTTATAAGAAAGGAAACGCCTAGATTGGAAATTTCAAGTTTCAATTGACTGCTACTGTTTCCTAGTACAGTCGACTCCGCTTATCTAAACTACGCTTTACTGAAAAAATCTGTTAATTGAAACACCGAATTAAGCACGGACATTTAACTGAAACAAGCTTGACTGAAAAACCCGGTTAACTGAAGAAATTATCGACTGTCGACTGTAAATTTTTCTACAATATTATGCCATGTTATCATTCCTACTATGCTTGATAAAGAACTTATTGAGCATTACTATATTGGTAATTTTGCCTTTGACATAATTTCCTTGTTATTTATGACGCAAGAGTTAACGGATTTCCATCTATGTATGTACACTGTTCATAATAGCCGTGTTTTTTTTGCACGCGTAAGTATATAAAAGTGCATAAAAAAACGCCTTTTGCCGCTTAACGAATTCATCACAAAAAATTGGCAGCACGGACATATTTATGACAGATAGTGCGTTGTACTACTACGCATGCTGCCCTGCCCGGGCTCAATCCCAGCAAAAATACCTTAAAGTTTTTTTCACGTCACGAAGATCGACAAATGATTTTTCTTTCTTGAATTAAAATCGCATTGGGGGAAGTTTAAAGTTGTAATATATGTGACTTTCCCATAGTTTTTAGACCATTAGCTCGTGAGGCTTAGTTCTTCTCAATCTCCGACTATTGTCTGTTACATTTAAGACGGTCTCAATCTCGGAGATAATGTGGTTTTCAAGGTGCTGGTTATGTGAAAAGCGTACTTTCTAACCACTTTTGAAATCATGTCTATTTGTAGGTCACGCTGCAAGTCGCTATTTCTTATGTACCAAGGGGCAGTTATTATTCCACGAAGGACTCTTTTTGGAATTTTTGTAAGGTTCCTGTATTTGTTTTCTTTGTACATTGTACAGTACCGTAATTGGATGCCATACGTCCATACAGGCTTCAGTACTTGCTTATATAATACTACCTGATCCGCGCCCGGCCTCGCCCGTGTACGCAAACAGTCGTGTTAATCACATGACAGATAATTGCCAACGCCACCTGTGGAAAGTTTTTGTGACTACACCAAACTATATTAGGCGTTTTTTTTTAGCCTATATAGAATAAAAATAAAAATTTCAATACATAATAGAACATAACCTTAGCCTCGATAATTATCCAGGCTAAGGTTTTGTTGTATTTTCTATTGAAAACATGTTGCTGAAACATGTTTATTCTATATAGGCTAAAAAAACACGCCTATTATTACATTTATATTTAATATTAGGCGTGTTTTTTTTTAAGCCTACATAGGCTAAACATGTTGCAGCAACATGTTTTCCATGTAAAATACAATAACACCTTAGCCTGGATAATTATCCAGGCTTATGCCCTTAGCCTCGATAAAAACCATGCTACCAAAGCCTTTTTTCACAAATTTATCGAAAAATGTTATCGAAAATGTCAAAAATGACATGCTGTTTAAAACAAAACAAAAAAATTTTAAAACAAAACAAAAAATTTTCTAGGAATAATGGCAGCTGAACAAAAAGGGTAAGTAAATGCAAATTTAAATGCAAAAAAACAATAGTTTATTTAATTTTTAAACTTCCGTGTTTGCTTTGTATGTGGGCACCGTAGCGCAAGTGGTTAGTGCGTCGGACTACTGTGCCAGCGGTCTTGGGTTCGAATCCCGCCGCAAACACCTAAAAAGTTTTTCACAGTGCCCACCTCTTTCGAATGTCTGACAAGCATCAAAGAGTATCATTTGTCACGATTGAGCTTCTCAACTCGCCGTTCGGAGTCGGCAAAAAACTGTAGGTCCCTTCCATTCGTGCAAAAATATAACACGCACACACAAATGGTTGCGAGAAGCAGGCCCAGGTTCACCTCGAGCTGTAGCGCCAACTAAGTAAGTAAGTAAGTTTGCTTTGTATAGAAAACGCAAGAATTGGACGAAGGAGAATACTCTCGGACTGCTGAAGTGCTACTTTGCCCGAAAAGAAGAGTTTGCCCACAGCAGGAAAAAAAATACGCGTTTGAAAACGTTCTGGAAGATATGGTTTTTCAGGGATTTGCGGTAATAAGCTAATAACATAGTGCAACCACTAATCTCGGGCCTAAAGCTAGAACCACACTTGACATGAGACAAGTATGTTTCTAGCCATACGAAATACATGAAAGCCATAGCGTCACAACCACATCTAATTGGTTTTTATTTTAGGACTCAACACTCACTGCCAGTACCATCGAGGGCAAAATTAAGACACTCCTGAACGCGTACAAATCGGCCAAAGATAACAGAAACCAAACGGGAGCGTCAGCATGTGTAGTACCATATTTGGCTGAGTTGGAAGAGATATTTGGAGATAAACCAATCATCGAAAATGCACATACCCTGCATGTTGGCTATCGGCCAATATCTCCGCTACCACTCATACAAATCAGTACCGACAGTCTCCCTAGCACGTCCTTTTCGACACCATCCTCATCCCAGCCATCCTCATCCCAGCCATCCCCATCCGAGCCATCCCCATCTGAGCCATCCTCATCCGAGCCATCCACTTCATCCGGTTGCAGACCCTGTCGGAAATATTTAAGCGAAGGCAAGAAACGCAACACATATAACGCAGCAAAATTAAAATTGAAAAAGGAAGCATACAACAAAATAGCAGACGCAAGAACTAATTTTTTGAAAGAAATGTCAGAAAGATTGAAGGAAAAATGGGAGAAAGAACTGGAATCTTTAAAAAGAGTTGAAGATAAAACAAACATCTTAATCGACCAACTTAAAAAAAATGAGAAAGAAAAATAAAAATTAAAATGGACTATAAATTTCATTTGTTTTTTATTTATTTAAATCAAATTTTGTGATAGCAAATAATCATACAAAATCTGTTGGAGATTAACGGCAGGAACCGCAGCCTGCGCTTCAAAATGTTCAACAGAAGCAACATAATCTGAAGATTCAGATAAAGTTATGGGAAACAAATCGTCGCTCATAATACAAATATTATGCAAAACACACGCACTTACGATAAGATTTGTAATCGCAGAAAGATTTGTCTGCTCCGTAAATTTAAATAATCTTCGGAATCGTCCCTTAAACAGCGCAAAAGCATTTTCCACTACGATTCGAGTTGCTGAATGGATTTTGTTGATGTTGTGATGGTGATCCGTCAAATTTCCATAATCTTTAAATGGTGGGACCAACCATCTTGATGACGCATAGGCTGAATCCCCAAGTAGAAAATATCCATTCGGAAATAGATCTTCATCATTTCTTTCTGCTCTTGCGTACAGATTTGACCTTCGAAGCACTCTGCTGTCATGAAGTGACCCTGGCTCTCCACAAGTTATGTCTATAAACAGCTTATTAACATCAACTACAGCTTGTAAAACCAAGCTGTCTGGCCATTTGATATACTCATGGCTTATTCTTATAAGCCAGGAAGTAACTCGACGGACAGCAATCCATGCTGACGACTTTGAAACTCCAAATAGGTTGCCAAGCTGCCTAAAGGTGATGGTATTGCTAATGTACCAGATATACATATATACTTTACTCCTTGGATCCATTCTCCTCTTGCCTCGAGAATATGACATCTCCGAATCCAGTACATATTGGGAATACCTTACTGAAAATGAAAATAAAAATGAAGTGCCTACACAAATCGAAGACAAAAAACAATTTGAACTTACATATCAAAAATTCCATTGTTTGACGCTGCAATCTCATATGCAACTTGAAATCCTGGTCACCAAATGAGTCGATGGTCAAGACGAAGTCAGCACATTTAGGGTGATTCGCCAATAAAATATCCGATTCATTGCTACTGGAACTGCTGTCGTGGGATACTAATGCAAGAACATCGTGAATATTCTGCATTGAATCGCTGTGTTGTAGAAGTTCTTGTATGTTGGCCAATGAACGCTTTTTAAAATTAATTGTAAACTTGAATAAAGATAAATTCTTATTTTATGTATGTGCGCATTTTAACTTACTTGTATTTCCTCCGCATTATCCATTTTAATTTATTATTTCTTTCTTTACTATCTGTTTCGAAAAATGTTCACACAAAATAAAAAAAATTGCAGTGACAGATACAAATGTCATTCTACATAGTGCTACCAAATTTTTATAACAAAAATCCTTAACCGCGATAGGCGTTTTTTTTGCTAAGCCTATATAGGCTTAAAAAAAAACACGCCTATTGTTTATATGAAAATTACATACGGGAAAAACTACATTTTCGTAAATATCTGCAACCCAGCGCCACCTATCGGGTCGAAATTTTGCCAAAGACTTCCTTTTTATTTAGACATTATATGATGTAAATTTGAGCCAGTTCGGAACATAAATAAGAATTTTGAAAAAGCGATAAAAACCATCCGGAGCACTACACGAACATATGTTGTGAATATAAGGTGGATAGCTTCAGTGGTTCAGCCATGATAGTCGGACATACATACGCACCTACGTTTTTATATATTTAGATTATTTTGTTATGGATAGATAAGTCTGAGTTTCTTCCCAGTAACCAGCACCAATATTGCAGTATCATCTACAAAGCATTTCCATCTACCGGAATATCCCTGGTGTATAACAAATACAAGGTAGGTCCTAAGACACTTCGTTGTGGAACACCGGCTTCGATTTTCTTCAGTTCCGAATATTCTTGTTCGTATCGTACTCTAAAGGGTCAATCTGAAATATATGAGTTCAGTATTTCGAATTACTGTCTAGGTAGATCCCTATGCAGTTTGTACTCAAGTCCCTCATGCCAAACCTTGTCAAAAGCTTGAGCAACATCTAAAAATAGAGCGGAACACATTTGTTTTTCTTCCAGTGCCTTTCCACTATATCTGTAATTCGATGCACTTGGTCTATCGACGAATGTTTATTTCTAAATCCAAACTGATGATTTGGAATAAGTCTTCTTTCTTCAATAATCTTACTTAACCTCGTCAGAAGCAATTTTTCGAAAACTTTTGCCATAATTGGTATTAGCGAATAGCGATATTGGCCTGCAAGATGCTAACAATGACTTCTGCTATTTTTCAATGATGTGGTGCATATTGGCGCTTAAGGCATGCATTTAACATATTTTAATTGGAGTTTCTTGAAGGCTATTAGTGGCATTTTTTTTTCAAAACCTGAAGAGTTATTAGATCGTACCCTGGTGTTTGTTTGTTAGATAACTTATGTTGACATATGCTCCTTACTTCTTTTAGTGTAACGATAGGAATTTAACATTCATCCGCTCTATCAACAAACTGAAAGTTTTCTGTAGTTGCACTTGATGGGATGACAAAATTGAAAAAAAAATGTTGAAGAATAAAATTATAAAGATGGAAAACTCAGGGAATGCACATTCAAATATATTTAGTTCTTATCTTAAATGATAAATTTATTGCTTATTGAACTAAACCAATTGTCGGCAAAGAATAAATGAGAGATGGAAGAAAGATTTTCATTTGTTCTTTGTTTACATTTGGGTTTCTCCGGTTGCCAAAGGAATGCTTTTTTTCATAGGAATTCATCGCAAAAGCCAAAATTTTGGATTTGGTATCACTGTTTTTATATCCACTTATCTAAGCGGGGATACTATCGCCGCTTACTTTACTTTTGTTGTATTTAACATGCAAATTTGCAAAACAAGCATTTATACGCGTGAGTTACGATTTTAGATTTTGGGTTTGATCAAACAAACAAACAACAACCCTTCGGGTAGGGGTTAGAATATACCCGAGGTAGGCATGCCTGTCGTAAGAGGCGACTAAAATCCAATCTCCGTATACCGAGTGCATAGTGTATACAAAAATGCAATGGACAAAACAAAAAGATTGATTACCCCAGGTGGCAGTCCAGCTTTACTGGAAAATCCACCCTCTTCGGAGGTCGGCTCTACGGATTCTGGGGAGAGCCATTTATTGCAATCCAATGACCCTTTCACAAGAAGTGCAAGGGTATCTCGATCTCCTCCATCAAGATCGAATAACTCCGGGAAAAAAAGTCCGCCGGGAGCGCCGCAGCGCGAAAACCAGGACTTAGCGAAATATAAAAGCTTTGAGGAAGAAAATAAAGTACTCCGAATAAAGCTTAAAGAAATGGATCTACTCTATCAAGATCTTAAGAAAGAGATAGATCTATTAAAAGAAGAGAATAAGGCTCTAAAAAACACACACTCGCAGAAAGAGCGCGAATGTGCTCCAGCACTATTAGATAGTCGGGAGTACCACACCGACGAAGAAGAGCTAGCACGCGAAACGAATCGGGTCCCTAAGAAAAGACCTACTAAAAAACGGAGAGCCGGTTCTTCGCCCGAAGTCGTGCCCTTAAATGAAGAAAAGCGTAAAGAACTGCAAGAAAATCAACGTAAAACGCAATTTCGTTTACCGCCACCAATAAACATCGTCGGGATAACGGAATATAATAAGTTGCATAGCCTCCTTAAAGGAACGATTACATCGAAATTTAAGGTCACATCTTTGAGGAATAATGCGTGGAGGATTAACGTCGACGACCACGATGACCACCGAGCAGTGTCCCAAAAACTTAATGTGGATAAGATTCAATGGTATACTTTCGAAATCAAGTCAGAAAGGCCACATCGCGTTGTAGCAAGGGGTCTTCACCCCTCATGCACCAAAGAAGAGGTTATGAGCGACCTTCAAGTCAAAGGCTTTAAAATTCTTGATGCCGTTAATATCATCAAGAAGGAGAAGCAACAATCTGAAATAGATACAGACATATTGGTTAGGCGTGGACTTCCACTTTTTATGCTAACATTCGATAAATCTGACAGCATCGACGATATCTACCGAATTAAAACCATATTGAATATCGTGGTCAAAATCGAGCCCATGCGTAGAAATTTAAAAATAATTCCGCAGTGCAAACGTTGCCAAGGATTTAATCATATGCAAACGTACTGCAAAAAAGAACCGCGTTGTGTGAAATGCGCCGGAAATCACCTCTCCCAAGACTGTGGAGTGAACAAACAAGCCTCCGCAATCTGTGCTAATTGTAAGGGAAAGCACCCGGCAAATTATAGAGGCTGTGAAGTAGCTAAGGAGTTGCAAAAACGAAGAGATGCACTCCATAAGCCTCAAAATAAAATAACAAATCCGCTAACTAATGCAAATAGTAAGATCGGTCAGGGGAACGTAGGCAAACAAAAACCACCGGGTTCAGAGCGGAAAAAGTTGGTGACAGGAGAAAAGCCCTCGACTTCTGGCCTTAAGAGAAATGGTAATGAAAAGCCATTAGAAAAGACATCAAGTAATAGCCCTCGGACAGCAGGAGTGCAGATCTACGCCCAGGCTGCAGCATCCGAAAAATCAAAAAACATCGAAATCCCAACGGACCCTGCTTCTCAAGTTTTCTCAATTATTCTCGCGAAACTTGAAGAGCAAAGCAAAATAAATAAAATTATTCTCGATAGGTTGGTTAAGCTCGAGAGTTATTCACGGAAAACGCGTACTTCACCTAGAATATGAATGAAAAAAGAATGTTAAAAATATGTACTTGGAATGCAAACGGACTTTTGCAAAATCTTGACGAATTGGAAATATTCATGCGAGAAAAAGATATTGACATTTGCTTGATTTCTGAAACTCACGTGAAAAAGGAATCGCATTTAAAAATAAAAGGCTATACTGATTACCACGCTTGTCACCCTTCGGGAAAAGCAAGAGGCGGATCTTCCTTGTTTATTAAAGACTGCATTGAACAATGCGAAGACCTAAAGATAGAGCTTGAAACTCTGCAAATGTGCACAATTCGAGTTAAAAATAGTCAGCGTACTATTAAAATCTCATCTATTTACTGTCCACCGCGTTCCGCGCTTGAAAAAAGTGATTTTACTAACTTATTTAAATCGCTGAAACCTAATTTCATTATTGGCGGCGATTTTAACGCGAAACATACGTTCTGGGGCTCTAGATACAACTCGCAAAAAGGTAGAATGCTCTATGGGGCAGGTATGGAGTACAGTTGTGATTTCCATTCGACGGGCAAACCGACTTACTGGCCAGCTGATACTTTGAAAATACCTGACCTGATCGATTTCTTCGTGGTGAAAGGAATATCTAACAACCACATAAAAGTTGAAGAAAGCTTTGATCTGTCGTCTGATCATTCCCCAGTTATTTTGACATTGAGCGAAAAACTATTATTTAACCGAGAGCCAGCGAAATTAACCGGCAGAACAACTAACTGGGAAGACTTTAGGAACGAAATCGAAGTAAATGTTGAACTGAGCGTACCGCTTACGACACCCTATGAACTTGAGGTTGAAGTCGATCGCTTCGTTGAGATAGTACAGCTCGCCTCTTGGAATAATACGCATAATCCAAGAAAAACGCCAGACAAATACGGTCTACGATATCCTGCTGAAATAAAGGAATTAATTAGGGAAAAAAGAAAAGCGCGTAAAAGATGGCAACAAAGTCGTGCTCCACAGCATAAAACCCATCTGAATCGTCTCTGCAATTTGTTAAAGAATAGCATTAAGGATTTTAAAAATCGTGCGATAGGCTCTTACCTTGAAAGTTTAACAGCGAAAAAAGATTCCAATTATTCCCTTTGGAAAGCCGTAAAAGGCACCAAAAGGCCCAAAATCCCCGCGCCGCCACTTAAAATAAATCAAAATGAATGGGCAAGGAAAGATAAAGAAAAAGCGGATATTTTTGCCGCCCATTTGGAAAAAACCTTTAAACCGAACGATGGTCAAGTGGTTCATGACAACATCAACCTCACAAGGATGGTAGTTCCACCATCTGACGATTTAACGCGCAGATCTGCAACGCTTAGAGAACTCGAACGTGAGATCGCGAAACTAAAACCTAAGAAAGCTCCTGGTTATGATTTGATTACCGGAGAAATTCTCAAAGCCTTACCTAGAAGAGCATTTATTAAGCTTCTCCATATTATAAATGCTGCACTCAGATTAAAACACGTGCCGAGCCAATGGAAAGTTGCGGAAGTCATTATGGTTTTAAAACCAGGAAAACCGTCATATGAAGTAAAATCATACAGACCAATATCGCTTCTTCCAGTCGTATCAAAAATTTTCGAGAGGATATTACTAAGGCGTCTCCAACCGGTTATAGAAGAAAATAATCTAATCCCTGACCACCAGTTTGGGTTCAGAAGTAAGCATTCGACAATTGACCAGGTGCATAGAATTACTAACGTAATCGAAAAAGCACTAGAAGAAAAAAAGATATGCTCAGCCGTATTTCTTGACGTCTCGCAAGCCTTTGATAAGGTGTGGCACGATGGCTTGAAATGCAAATTACGACAAGTACAAGATTTTGGATTCATATCTCGGAAATAGACTCTTCCGTGTTAGAAATGGAAACGAATACTCAGAGCTCAAAAAAATTTCGGCCGGCGTACCGCAAGGAAGCGTTCTGGGGCCGCTTCTTTATCTGTTATATACTCGTGATATACCGAAAGAAGATGGCACTATG
This sequence comes from Brachyopa scutellaris, assembly GCA_949775065.1. Taxonomy (NCBI): domain Eukaryota; kingdom Metazoa; phylum Arthropoda; class Insecta; order Diptera; family Syrphidae; genus Brachyopa; species Brachyopa scutellaris. The sequence continues at coordinate 40,575,934 of OX459113.1, read as the reverse complement.
CTTGCTACGTTTGCCGACGACACCGCTATCCTAGCAGTAGGTAAAACAATCGAGGAAACGACTGCCAAACTGCAAAACGCATTGAATAAAGTAAATGAATGGACGAGGGACTGGCGGATCGCCCTTAACGGAACTAAATCTGTTCAAGTGAATTTCACTTATAGAAAATTAATGACTTGCCAATTTTTATAAATTTGGCCCGAATTCCTATTGCAAATGAAGCCAAATACCTGGGAATGACACTTGACGCAAAGCTGAAGTGGAATTCGCACGTGAAAATGAAACGTAAAGAATTAGAAATCAAATATAGAGAAATGTACTGGCTGATCGGGAAACATTCCCACCTCAATACCGAGAACAAACTGCTTTTATACAAACAAGTGCTAAAGCCGGTGTGGTCCTACGGTATACAACTTTGGGGTTGTACCAAGAAAACAAATGCCAATATTTTACAGACCTTTCAAAATAAAGTGCTTAGAGAAGTTGTCCAAGCACCGTGGTATGCTAGAAACGACGATATCCACAGGGATCTCGGAATTCCGACAATCGAAGCTGAAACTAGAATCTTCGCGCGAAAACATAGAAACCGACTAATCGGACATGTTAATAATACAGTCCTACTTATTTTGGATGAGAGCAATTTATTGCGCCGACTACAAAGGACAAAACCTTTCGACTTGGCGAGATAAGGATTAACCGCATCTAAATTGCGGAATATGCAGGATCTTTCATTGGAAAGTAACCTGCCAAACGTTTATATTTCGTGATAGAAAAATTGCTTGATAAGTAGTATAACTTAGTTGCAGTATCTAACAAATTTATATCGAAGGGAGGTGTTTTTGGTCAGTAAGAATCTGACACTACTATGAGCACGCGCTTGCTATTCTCATTGTGTCTATGGAAGATTTTCACCTAGCCTCGGGGTAAAAAAAAAAATATTTTTTATTATATATTTTTATTAATTATCGCGTATGTTACAATTTTTATAAACAATAAACAATCAACGATATATTACATACTTGTATATACATTTATGTATTTATATGTTGGTTCAGCGTGTATATGTACAATGTACATATTATGTATGTACCTCGTGCAAAAAAATCGGCTTCACTCTGTGTTTTTTTTGTTTTATTTTCAATTAAAGAATACATAATAGGACTCTTGGATGGCGGTTTGGTGGCGAAAATATGTCGAAAACTTAATTGTTATATGACTTCTCCAGGGCTAGATCTGTCAACCATTTCGACTTCGATGGTTATTGTGACTTAATTTCAATTGACTTTATCACAAAGTAAGTGATATATATAGGTACATAGTTCAACAATTTCAAATACTGGTCGCAGATAATATCACGTACGTAAATATTTAATTATTGTAAATAGCTAGTAAACCCCATTTAAATTTCGAAATATAAATTATTTAATTATATTAAACATGCCACGTTTGTGCTATTTCATTGACTTCAGGGAATACCTACTCGTGCATATTATACAATCGTATGTATCTATGTATTTATTATAATGCGATGACACAATGGTAATATAGTTTATACATTGCAACGGAAAAATTATCTACAAAATGTAATATTTAATTATAAACTGTTAACGGATGTCCGCACCATTGAACAGGTAATAAAATATATATATGTACGAATAAGTGTCGCAAATATTGTCTGACTGGTCGGGTTACTCGACTGTGAATGCACTAACAGAAACATCTCTGCACTTCTAAAATATAATATTAATAATGTCATTTCATTAATATTTACAGTATTTGAATAAATTAATGCACGCGGAGATAATATAATAATATAAAAAAATATTAACTGTGGGTAATAAACATTACACTTGCTTGCGTAGAGGGAATAGGGTGTGTAGCGTGGAATGGCACCCAGGATACACACTAATTCCATTCAGCTGGTTGGTGATTGCGTTCAGTTATCTATATTTAGGAGTATATAGGTACTGACTATTGAAGCATCCATAGCATAGGCTCTGTATTTATTATAAAACAATAGAATTGATTTTATTATACCAGTAAACTGGGTTATTCGTTTTGTGGGAATACAATTGCAATTAAATTTGAGGTTCGAGGATATGCATATGCAAATTTAGCCCTCAACGACCCATGTACGGTGACCATCCGTTCATTATAATAATGAACAGTTCTGTATTTGAAGACGATGTTCATTATGAATTATTTTCCATACAAAAACATAAAAATGTTCTGTATTTTAGAACTGGTTCATTATCTGTTCTGTGTTCACAATAATATCTTCCAGATTAAGTCCCAGTAAATCCCATGACGGAGATGTCCTTAATTATGAAAGAAAATAAATAACACAAAGAATAACACTAGGGAAAAGTGATCACACAACAACAACAATGACCACATATTTTGTTCTACTCCCCTTACTGTTAACTAATTCAAGCATCCAAATTTAGTAACAGTAGATACTCACATAATCAAAATGTCTATTTTTCGATATATTTAGTTTGTTTGTATACCTCAGTCATCAGTAACATTCAAATATGGCGGCCTAATGAAGTATTTTTTATCTGTGAGGCTTCAACAGATCACACGTTTATTTATTTAAACTCGTGGACAGTCGAGCAAGAGTAATGGACTTACATTCCAGCAAGAAATATGTATAGACCTGGGAAGTGCTAATGTCAAGTACACACCTCTTGTCAATCAAACTGTTATTTTATCCCTTTGCGTATTAAGTTGGGGATAGTAAAAAAGCTCTTCAAAGCCATGGACAAGAATTGTGAAGGCTCTAAGTATATAAAGAAAATTTTTCACAAACATAGCGATGCGAAGCTTAAAGAATGAGTTTTTATAGCTCCTCAGATAAGGAAATTGATTAGAGACCATTGTCCAAAAATTAAACAAAAAAAAAAAAAAACTAAAAGCTTCCCAGTAGACAATTACTGCTTACCGAATCGATTCTGTAAGTGCTGATTGGTAGCTACCAGCGCTTACTTTCCTTATTACAGAACCGATTACATTTACATGAGGTTGTCCTAGGGAGGTAAGCACTTACCAACTGGCTTACCGGTAATCACTTATTTCCGCGGTGAATGGTAATTGCTGAAAACATTGATTACTACGTCTTTGGGTGGTTAGCACCCACTATTTGCCTTATAGGGAATCAATTAACTTAGCAGTTAAAGTTAGTTATTGAAAACATTAGCTACTACATCCTGGCGTGTAAGCATTAACTTACATTCTTAAATTATTGTTATTATTATTAATTATTAAAACTCAAAAGTACTGGCACCGCTCAGTAACAAACTTCAAAATTGGTTATCTGTTGCGTGGGTTGAATCACATACAAGTGCAGGCATTCTGTTGGCTGCATAATATCTCTTCGAAAACCAAAGTATTCAGTCTACACAAAACATCCGAGGAGACCACTAAAATATAAAACTACACATTAAGATTATTAATAAAAGTTAAAACCATATCATACAAAAATCAGTGTCGTTTATTCTTTTTTTATAAAAAAATATTCAAAGTAACCAGTGACGTTACATTCTTTCACATCAGCCACGCGTAACAAACTGGTGTCAGCGGTAGGATTTCGCCATGATTAACAAAAGAAAAAGCTATTGCCTATTACCTTAATAGCGCAAGTGAAATAAAATAAATTAAAAAGATATGTAAATATACACATATATATGTACATAATAATAAGTCAAAAAAAAAGTGCGTCAACAAGTGCGCCAAAAAGTGCGTTCAAAAATAAAATAATAAGTTAAATAGTACGCTAGCGATCCTCGAGGCCTGTCATAACTTAATAAACGACCCAAACACAACATCGCTATCATTACAGATAGTCAAGCCGCAATTAAAGCGATAAATTCGAACAATCACCTCATTAAAACTGGTTGGTTAATGTCACATCGCTAGAGTAGTGGCAGTCAGTACAGGGCACTGGCCAATAGGAGACCATGCAGCAAAACCAGCGATCCCTCACAATAGTTTCTGCCGAAGCTGCAAATATGAAAATGAAAAAGAGTCACTTATTCAATTTCTGTGCAAATGCCCAGCTCTAGCAAGAGCCAGGCAACGCATACTGGGCAAACTATTCTTCGATGACCTTATAGAGATATCTGGGAAAAGTATTGGAGAGCTGATCCTCTTCTTAAACTGCATAACCACCATAGATTTAAACCGAGCAAGTCAATATGGTTGTAAGGAAGAGTCTAGGTTAGGTTCACAAATAAATTCCAAAATTTGGAGCAGTAGGGACTACACAAATAAAAATACCATTAAAATAAATACAATTACCTGTTTTATATGTGAAAAGATAGGGCATAAAGCCAACGTCTGTCCTAATAGAAACCCGAGACCAATACAAAATAATAATTATTATCAGAACAAATTCCATCAAAATAATGTAACAAGAAGAGTATCGTTTTCTACCGCCGCCGTTGGAATTGCCTACTAGATGGCGATGCTAGATGAAAATAGCACAGGAATCAGCGTTACCCTTCTGCGACTAAAGTCGCAATTTGCGACTTTTTTGACTGGCCTGCGACTTTGATACGACTTTTTCAAAAAACTCAATATTTGCGACTTTTCATAGAAACATTGAGACTTTTTATGGTTTTCTGCGACTTTTTTGTCAAAATTTGTATACCTCAGTCATCAGTAACATTCAAATATGGCGGCCTAATGAAGTATTTTTTATCTGTGAGGCTTCAACAGATCACACGTTTATTTATTTAAACTCGTGGACAGTCGAGCAAGAGTAATGGACTTACATTCCAGCAAGAAATATGTATAGACCTGGGAAGTGCTAATGTCAAGTACACACCTCTTGTCAATCAAACTGTTATTTTATCCCTTTGCGTATTAAGTTGGGGATAGTAAAAAAGCTCTTCAAAGCCATGGACAAGAATTGTGAAGGCTCTAAGTATATAAAGAAAATTTTTCACAAACATAGCGATGCGAAGCTTAAAGAATGAGTTTTTATAGCTCCTCAGATAAGGAAATTGATTAGAGACCATTGTCCAAAAATTAAACAAAAAAAAAAAAAAACTAAAAGCTTCCCAGTAGACAATTACTGCTTACCGAATCGATTCTGTAAGTGCTGATTGGTAGCTACCAGCGCTTACTTTCCTTATTACAGAACCGATTACATTTACATGAGGTTGTCCTAGGGAGGTAAGCACTTACCAACTGGCTTACCGGTAATCACTTATTTCCGCGGTGAATGGTAATTGCTGAAAACATTGATTACTACGTCTTTGGGTGGTTAGCACCCACTATTTGCCTTATAGGGAATCAATTAACTTAGCAGTTAAAGTTAGTTATTGAAAACATTAGCTACTACATCCTGGCGTGTAAGCATTAACTTACATTCTTAAATTATTGTTATTATTATTAATTATTAAAACTCAAAAGTACTGGCACCGCTCAGTAACAAACTTCAAAATTGGTTATCTGTTGCGTGGGTTGAATCACATACAAGTGCAGGCATTCTGTTGGCTGCATAATATCTCTTCGAAAACCAAAGTATTCAGTCTACACAAAACATCCGAGGAGACCACTAAAATATAAAACTACACATTAAGATTATTAATAAAAGTTAAAACCATATCATACAAAAATCAGTGTCGTTTATTCTTTTTTTATAAAAAAATATTCAAAGTAACCAGTGACGTTACATTCTTTCACATCAGCCACGCGTAACAAACTGGTGTCAGCGGTAGGATTTCGCCATGATTAACAAAAGAAAAAGCTATTGCCTATTACCTTAATAGCGCAAGTGAAATAAAATAAATTAAAAAGATATGTAAATATACACATATATATGTACATAATAATAAGTCAAAAAAAAAAAGTGCGTCAACAAGTGCGCCAAAAAGTGCGTTCAAAAATAAAATAATAAGTTAAATAGTACGCTAGCGATCCTCGAGGCCTGTCATAACTTAATAAACGACCCAAACACAACATCGCTATCATTACAGATAGTCAAGCCGCAATTAAAGCGATAAATTCGAACAATCACCTCATTAAAACTGGTTGGTTAATGTCACATCGCTAGAGTAGTGGCAGTCAGTACAGGGCACTGGCCAATAGGAGACCATGCAGCAAAACCAGCGATCCCTCACAATAGTTTCTGCCGAAGCTGCAAATATGAAAATGAAAAAGAGTCACTTATTCAATTTCTGTGCAAATGCCCAGCTCTAGCAAGAGCCAGGCAACGCATACTGGGCAAACTATTCTTCGATGACCTTATAGAGATATCTGGGAAAAGTATTGGAGAGCTGATCCTCTTCTTAAACTGCATAACCACCATAGATTTAAACCGAGCAAGTCAATATGGTTGTAAGGAAGAGTCTAGGTTAGGTTCACAAATAAATTCCAAAATTTGGAGCAGTAGGGACTACACAAATAAAAATACCATTAAAATAAATACAATTACCTGTTTTATATGTGAAAAGATAGGGCATAAAGCCAACGTCTGTCCTAATAGAAACCCGAGACCAATACAAAATAATAATTATTATCAGAACAAATTCCATCAAAATAATGTAACAAGAAGAGTATCGTTTTCTACCGCCGCCGTTGGAATTGCCTACTAGATGGCGATGCTAGATGAAAATAGCACAGGAATCAGCGTTACCCTTCTGCGACTAAAGTCGCAATTTGCGACTTTTTTGACTGGCCTGCGACTTTGATACGACTTTTTCAAAAAACTCAAAATTTGCGACTTTTCATAGAAACATTGAGACTTTTTATGGTTTTCTGCGACTTTTTTGTCAAAATTTATTTATTTTCATTTAAATTTTGAATGCATCAGTTTGCAGATTTTTCTTAGATCTATTTTTGTGCGCAGTTTACTTTTACACATTCACATAACCCATGAGGACAAATTTCGGTATACTAGATAGTATTGGCAATGAAAACCACCTCGGTAACCATATATGTATTTTCAAATGTATGTATGTATGTAAATTCGTTGCAAATATGTTGACACTACCGCAGCGCATGGCGCATCGTAGTGCTTGTGCGCAAAGGGTTTATTCAAAGCTTACAACATAAGCAAACCAACCTCTACACATGGAAACATTGTAATAATATGTAATCTGCACTGAACCTTCTCGAAAAAATTTAATTGAGGCTTCGGCTTCGATAAATACAGGAAAGAAAGGACTGGGAAGTAATTTATTGCACCTTTTGTTATATTATAAGCTTTACGAACTGAATTATTCAATATTGACTGGCTTAATACTAAGTGACCTTCTCTGTGTTTTTTTTTAATTTTGAATGTACCTACCTATTTAATTGCAAACTGATTTGTAATATATAGATACTAAATCTATCTATTTTTTTTATAAGATTTATACTTACTTTACTTTCTATGAGGGACAAATCTGGGAATCGATTTTACACCCACTTGCAGATATCCGATCATGCTGAAATTTTGCATGTCCGGCGACAACACAATATATTATATTTGATGATCTTGTAAATATAATATGGCGGACGCCTCAAGATGGAAGATTACCATAATTTTCACGACTTCCTTAATATGGGTATCAAATGAAAGAATTTTACAAGTAGAATACGATAAGCTAAGTGACGTGATTCTAAATTCAATATGAATGCCATAAAATGGCGGAATACTTTTTTCTTCACAACCCCCATAACATGGGTATCAAATGGAAAGATTTGACGAGCAGAATCTCAAACATTCTGAGTAAACTTTCTCATATTAAACCCACCCAAGCCAATATATGGTGCATACGCACCGACGTAAATTTGTAAAAAAAATTCAGATACTAAAAAGTAGAAAACAAATACATACATACATTTATTATATAGATAAAAACTTATTTTTAAAAACAAGCTTTAATGAAGTAAAAAGTAAAAAATTATTTTATCCGAGTCACCAATATGTGCTCGATGTGCAACGAGGACGAAGAATCAGTAGAACATATTGTGTGTCATTTTATTTGTGTAGTCAGAAAACGTCATCGTCACTTAGGCAAATTTTACCTCGAGACAGAGGATATACATAATATGTACATATGTATCAGTTTGTTCATCAAAGACATTTTTGGATTATATGTTATCATGACGGGCCTACTATGTACATTATGATGTATAAGTGGAGGAAATCACATGAGGCCCATCTGTGGCCGCAGCGATAAGATGACACGGTTCCACCTTTACCAACAATCCACAAAGGTGTAAAAAAAACCTAAACTCCCCCAGCTTTAATTAATAGTCACATATCGGTGACTCGGAAAAAATTATTCTTATAAGCTTTATATTTTACTAGGTAGGTCCCTTCCATTCGTGCAAAGATATAACACGCACACACAAATGGTTGCGAGAAGCAGGCCCAGGTTCACCTCAAGCTGTAGCGCCAACTAAGTAAGTGAGTACATAGTTCCTTCAAAATAAATATGCATTTGTTAACTTGTTATTAATTAATGTTTTAATTAAATAAAACATCTGACGTACTGAATACCCCCACAAAAAGGTCCTACAGCCAAGAGCATTTCAATTTATATGTTGAGACTTTTTTGAAGTCTCTGAGACTTTCTTTGCGACTTTTTTTTAAATCTGTGCGACTTTTTTGCGACATTTTGAAAATTCTCAGCGGTAACACTGACAGGAATATAGGCAGTCAATCAGTTCTGTTGCGGTTTGTTATTGTAAGTGACAAGATGTGTGTAGTAAAGAGAATAAAGAGATAATAGATAAGTAGATAAAAGTGACTTGTGAGTTGTGAGTTTAATTTAATTATTAACAATAGTAATAGAAAATTTACTGCAAATACACCACATTCAGCTACAACGAAAAGTCCAAATGCGAGTAGTTTTGTACAAAACAGACCGGATTTTCGTAGAGGTGAACAACAAGTGAGGTTGGAATTTCGCTTTTTAATGTAACAGAAAGTCCTCACATAATAATCAATTATAAAAATAAGCTATGTAAAATGCTTATTCATACAGGTGCAGCTGTCAGTTTGATTAAAGTAAATAACATATTTGAAATCATCAATTTTAAAAGAATAGGAAACGGAAGTATTAGAAGTTTAGGAACATGTAATATATCTGTCGACTTCGGAAACGTATATTACTCGCTAGAATTTCATGTAATTTGCACGAATAATTTAACAAATTATGACGGGATAATAGGTAATGGGTGCCCTGACATAAGACCATGCGACATAGGGCCATATTTCAAAATATGGCATTATGACGCTTTCACAAAGCGACTTAAGACCATATTTCAGGGTATAGCTTTATGTCGCTATTCAAAAGCGACATAAGACCATATATATTTGAGACATAAGACCATATGGTTTCTCATTATTTCTTTATCAGAGCAGCGACATAAGACACAATTAGGAACTTATGTATGCCCCGATGGGGTGGGACAATTTATTTCGAAGATGTCCCATAAATCCAAAATTTTTAGATTTTCAGAAAAAAATCGCGCGATTTTGTTAGTGTTATTTTCTCCAATTTTCAAAAACTAAAATTTAAAAGTTACTTTTCCCAAACTCATAGAAGTTTTCGAACAATTACGGAAGTCAAATTTAAAACTTCAAATGGACAAATGCGAATTTCTAAAAAAGGAAGTTTCGTATTTGGGTCACGTCATCACAGACCACAGTGTTCAACCAGATATGCAAAAAGTTGATGCAATTACCAAATAATAAAAAAGAAATAAAATCATTCCTCGGAATGATAGGTTACTATCTTTAAATTTTAGTAAAAAGGCATATTTAGTTAATAAATTACTGAAAAAGGATACAAGTTTTAAGTGAACAGCAGAACATCAAAATTCATTGAAAGAACTTAAAAATGCTTTAAAAAATTTTACAATCTTACAATACCCAGATTACAAAAAGACATTCATTATCACAACGGATGCTTGTAATTATGGATTAGGTGAGAAAGATAAACCACTAGAATTTATTAGTCAATCACTCAATATTGCTGTGAAAAATTTTTCGACAACTGAAAAAAAAAGTTTAGCCATAGTATGGGCTGTAAAAGAATTTGGACCGTATATAAATATTATATGGTACGAAGTTTTTTGTAAGAACGGACCATAAGCCGTTACAATTTGTGTTAAACGTAAAAGGCCCCGGATCACGTTTGATCCGTTGGAGACTAAAATTACAAGAATATGATTAAACAATTCAGGGATGTGACAATAAAGTAGCGGATGAATTGAGTCGTAACGTTAATATCTTCGAAGATATAGATGAGGAATCATTGGAATAAATAAATGATGTATATAATAACCAAGCAGAAGAACTGAATGAAAAAACAGCAGAAGAAATAGTAGATGAGGAGTTGAAAATTAAAATAATAAAGGAAAATCATGAAGGGCCCGTTGGAGGATATTAATATTTGGAGTCCCAAAGACTTTCAGACAACGGTACGGAATTTTTCAATTCTTTAATGAAAGAAATTTCTGAAATACTTATTTGGTTTCAAAAATATAACTACTAGTATAGCTTACCCACAATCAAATGGAAGTGTTGAAAGAGCACACCCCAGACTCTCCGAGTATATACAAACAGTTAGTAAAGCAAACTCTGATAGTTCAATGAATTGGGATGAATACATGAAGTATGCTAGTTTCTGTTATAATACGACACGCCATCTTGCACAGGTTTTACCCCATACGAACTTTTTCTTGGTAGGATAGCCAATAAGCCAAGTAATGTAGATTACGAAGAAATAAAAACTACTCACGACTATTCAACAGGACTAAGGACTAAACTATTGGCTAAGTAAAAGCTAAGGCGAGATTATTAGATAGTAAAGAAAAATCCAAAGTTAGGTATGATAAGAACTTAGGACCGAAATTGACTGAAATTCGAGCAGGAGATAGAGTTATTCATTATCACACCGGAAAAACTAGTTAGTGCCCTATCAGAAAGCAAATATGAAGACAAAATGCTATTCACACCCACTATAATAACATATCATAATATCGTCAAGCAATTGGAAGTCAAATGTTACGAGACAAATCATACCTACTATACTATGTTATCCTATCTATTAAAACATGAAAATATTGAAATATATGCAATTATTGCTTTACCCATAACAATAAATAAACAATTTACTATTTTTGAGAGTAAAGACAATATTTTAGTAATTACCTAAAATAGAGACAATTTTATGTAATCTAATATGAACGATTGTCAATCTTACAAAATCATATCAAGAAACTTATAATATGTCTGTCAAAATATTGTGTTTGAAAGTACAATTAAAAATTAAATTTGTGAAGTTAACCTCTTTATGAAAGGAGGTAACAACAAATGTAAATTAAAATTAATGAAAAACTAAGTAGAATTCTTCCATAAAATTAATAATAATTGTATTAAAAAAAAAAAACTTTAGCATGTAAAAATGTATCTATTATAAATGTTCGTCCGTACTGTACTAAATTGTGTTGAGAAGTGTTCAGAAAGCAACCAAGAGGAACAACTTCACTCGGTTGCTCTCTTCCTTTTTATATATTCGGACGAAGAAGGCAGATAAAAATTTCAAAGTAAGCATGTAATAATTGTAAGATCGGTTATATTTTTAAATAAAAAATAAAAGTGAGATTTTAAAACAAGGAGTTTAAAACTCAGATGTGGGGTACCACAGAAATATAAATCATATCAGGATTCCCAAAATATTTTCCGATTAGAACACTTGTGCGAAATGCCCGAAAGGCCCAGCAAAACGCAAATGGCGAAAGACCTACGCATAGCAGGAATAAATGTCCCAACTTCAGCCACAATTGCGCAGTTGCGCACAATTCATAATCAGACATTTGAAGCTGCGAACACGGAAGACAACAACACTTCAGATCCTTTAGCAGGAGAAACTTCCGTCATTACTACGTCGCCCGACGGAGCACCCTCTTCTGTATCGTCCGAACAATTACCAGTGCTCAGTGTGCCGTCATCTTCTGGCACCACTTATGGAAATAGTGCAACTTCAGTTACGCACGTCAACATATTAGCTCCATCAGACAGAGCGACTTCAGAGGACGCAGAAGAGGAGCAGGAACTTGCTCGACTCGAAAGACGCAAACGAATTCGAGGCCTCCAGAGGGAATTGGCGGAATTGGGGCCGGCTAATCCGAGTGGTAGGAGAATCGATTTTGGCGACATTGAAAATGCCGTTTCTTCTTTTTCTGGCAACGACAACTATAGTGTACGTAAATGGCTTGCGGATTACGAGGACGTCGTTCAGTCATTGGGATGTGACGATCGTTCCAAATATCTTTGCGCTCGCCGATTGTTGAACTATGCGGGTCGACAACTGGGATTCTCTCAAGAGGTTACCTCTGACAGAGACAACAAAGCAGAAGAGAAATATATCATAAGCTAAGTCAGAGATCACTACGCAGAGAAGAATCTCTCCTACACTATGTCTTATCTATGCAAGAGATTGCTTCACACGCAGACATTGAGGAAGGCGAACTTGTGGAGTTCATCATCGAAGGGATTGGAGATTCGTCATCAAACATATCAATACTATATGCAGCTAAATCAATCTCAGAGCTCAAAGAATTTCTTCCGAGATATGAAAAGAAAAGATCGACGAAGATGCAGCCGCCATCCACAGCTAAAAGTGTACCATCGGTTACTTCAGCCCCAATAAGAGGACGTAGCACTTCTGCACAGACAACTGTAAAAAGCCAAGATAGATGTTATAATTGTTCGAGATTTGGCCATCTGGCAGCCAACTGCCTAGAGGAAAGGAGGCCACCAGGTTCATGCTTCCGTTGTTTTGATACTGGTCATACCTACAAGTAAGACCAGTCGCAGCAGTACACCAAGATTGCGGTTCCCTTAAGGCCAACGAAGATACCAGTAGTTCTAGTGATGAAGAAGTAGTAAGATCGTTGAGCGCCGTACAAATGGTGAGCGTTTCTTTTATATTACCAGATAATAAGTGCACTTATTCTAAAACATATGTTTCTCTTTTGGATACTGGTAGTCCGGTTAGTTTTATTCGGAAGTCGCTTTTGCCTGAAGACATACATATCGGAGATTTATCATACTCACATTACAGAGGAATAAGAAACGTCAAGCAATATACTTACGGTATTGTTGTTATATCACTCTTTCTGGTTTTAAAAGAAAAATTTTGTTTCTGATTATTCCAGACGAAGCCATGCCGGTGTCTATATTGTTTGGCCGAGATGGATTAAAAATTTTCAACATTAATTTAAATTTAAATAAAAAAAGTATGTCTTCTCAGCAACAAAGCTAAAAGAGAATGTTAAGTGAGGTAAAAGAGAATGTTAAGTGAATAGACGTATTTTTAATCGCTCCGTCTTTACCAGTACTATTTATCCAATTTAAAAGAAATTGTCACTAAACAGTCGTTGGAATATAAGTTAAAAGTTATAAAATTGTTTTTGTGCTTACTTTTATTGCATCAATTCATTCCAAAATACGTTTTTGAAGACTATTTCATCTGTGATTAGTGCATTTCTTTGTTGTGCATAATGTCAATTACTCGCAAACAAGCACTTAAATAGAAATCCGACCAGACAACTGCAGTTACTCCAGATAAAATCCAATCAGGTAATAACCTTACGAAATCTCACCAACCACCTTTGAAGTTGTAAGATAAAAAATCATCTTTATCTGATCAACTTCGTGATTTGGAATTTAATCTTATGGAAAAATTCAAATCGTTGCTTGCGGAATTCGAATGCAGCTTTAACAAGAAAATGTGCGAAGCCATTGATTCTCTTAACCAAAGAGTCCAACAATTTGAGAGTGACATGCTCGAACAGTTGAGCAGAGTTTGGAAGTAATAGGACGTGTTTTTGATTGATCTGAGTTTTCTAGTTGTTTCTTTTTTTTAAATACTGTAATAGCCCGTTAAAATTTTAAAAAAAATTACTGATTGTGAAAATTACAAATTAAAAGACAGTGACTTTATATTTCATCAGTGTATTTCAATAGTTTTTATTGTTTTTTTATTGTACAAAACTGATATTTTTCTTTATTAAATTCCCAGTGGAAACATACATCTACATATACATAGTGTATACTTGCTATTCCCTTCTATATTTCTCATCTTTTAATATATACATACATAATAAGTACACCCTACTCTTAAATATGAATAAATGTTGTGAGTGCTCCCTTAACCTCTCTCCTGAAGGAGATTTTGTAAGTTGCCATGGATGCGATCGCAAAATGCACTTCCAATGCACTACGGTGTCAGAAAAAACTTACCGCAAAATGACCGCTGGACAGAAGGAAAAATGGAGATGCTCTACCTGTAGAAAAGAAAATGCTAATCTGGGATCTTTACTAGATTGCAATCTTAAAGCTGCATCTTCAACTGCAATAACACCAACGCAACCAGCATCAAAAAGAACCAGGAGCATAACTTCACCAGAGACTAAAACAACAAACCAAGAGGAGACCAACACAACGTTAATAAGCGAAATGAAACAAATGAGCAATGAAATGTCAGAAATCAAGTTAAGCTGTGAGTTTGTCGCAAATAAATATGAACAAATAAATCAACACATGATCCAAAATAATGATTTATTAAAAAAATTATCAACTGAAATACAGGAGTTAAAAGATAATAATGCTAAAAAAGATGAACAAATACTTTTAATGGAAACACAAATAAACACACTCGAACAACAACTTATAAAAAATAATATTGAAATCACAAATATTCCACCAACGCCAAATGAAAATTTGACTAAAACCATTAGAGCTATAGGTAAAACAATAAACTGTCAGCTAAACGATTCCGACATTGTTGACATATATAGAACGAAAACAAGAGAACCGAAGAAATCAAAAATAATTGCTTCTTTTGCAAGCTACACGCGTAGAAATGAATTTATTAAAACGGCAAAAGCGCTACGCAAATTAGAATTATCAAAAATAAGAGAAAACATTGGAGAGAATCACAACGGGGAAACAGAAACTGGTACAATTGTTTTTGTAAACAGTCAGCTGACTCCTACCAACAAACACTTGCTATGGCTCACCAAAAACAAAGCCAGAGAATGCAACTGGAGATTTGTTTGGGAGTCATCCGGTAAAATACTTGCAAGGAAAGTGGAAAACGGTGAAGCTATACATATTGGGTCTATTCATGATACTAGTAAAATATCAATATAACACTGAGTGCAATGACCGAAGAATTTCAAAATAATGTAAACAATATGATGATGCAAAACCAATATAGTGAAGCTGATGTCGATTTTAGGGTAATGCATGGATTTACGGACATCGACATCGACTTTTTTAATAAAAGTATTTTTTGTTGTGTATGTTTTAATATAAGATCGATGAGAAAAAATTGGAATATTTTTCTAGCTGAATTACAACGCGTTTTATGTTATATAGATGTAATTTGTTTAGTTGAAACGAACATAGAAGATCACGAAAATGATCTATATCAAATCAGCGGATATAGCGCTGAATTCTTGAACAGAAAAGAAAAAAGAGGAGGAGGAATAGCAGTTTTCATTAAAAATTATATACGCTATAAAAGAAGCTATGGAGAATCACCAATTTTTTATGAAAGCTTAAAAATAGAAATAGAATTTAAAGAAGGAAAAAAGGATATTCACACAATTTATAGACCACCGAAACTAAACATACCGCAATTCATTGAAGAATTCGACAGAAATATACAAAATAATAAGGAATTGATTATTCTAGGTGACCTTAACATTAACCTACAAGACTCAAGCAATTTACAAGTCCAAAATTATATGGAAGTAATGGCATCTAAGGGACTAACTAATATTATTCTACAGCCGACACGAACTGATCTAAGTGGAGGATCATCTACACTTATAGATCACATTCTGGTAACAATATCTAAGCACGATATAAAATCAGCTGTAATAGAAACTGATATAACAGATCATTACGCTACAATGTATTCTATAACGGGCTCTCAACATCGCATAACTAATGATGAAATGTCCTCTACAATTAATCAGCACAAAGTTAACCAACTGATACAGGAAATTAATTGGCAAACAATATGTGGAGAAAGTAATGTAGAGAACTGTTACAACTTATTTGTTAAAAAAATGACTGACATTTATGCTCAAGCACGAACGACACACACATTGAGAAAACATCGTGAACAGAAACTATGGGTAACGCCTGAAGTCATTACAATGTGTAAAATTAGAGACGGAATGTATAGGAGGTGGAAAAACAACACGAGAAATATCACATATCAACAAGAATATACACGATTTCGAAATACAGTGAATAAAAATATTCAAACTATAAAGTCACAGTTTTATAAAAGACAATTTCTCAGTGCTAAAAATGATCCGAAGAAGACATGGAAGCTCTTAAATGAAATACTGGGTAGGCAGAAAAGGTCGATTGATGAAATAATTATTCAAAATTTTCCTTCAAATGTGGACATTAAAACAATAGCTGATAGTTTTGCTGAACAGTATGCAAGTCAAGCCGCAAAAATTGTGCATAATTGCAGCCGCGTAACACTAAACAATGAAAAACAATATATTATACCAACGATTTATGTAGAAGAAGCCAGTGAAATCGAAGTCTTCAATATGCTTGTTGGTCTAAATATCAACAAGAGTCCGGGAGCTGACAATATAAGACCGAAAGATTTAAAAATAAATGCAATATCGCTAGCGCCAGTAATACGAACTATAATCAACCAAAGCATACATCAATGCTATGTTCCTAAATTGCTTAAAACTGCAATAATACGACCAATTTACAAAAACGGAAATAAAAGTAAATACGAGAACTATAGACCTATTTCAATACTATCCGTAATTGATAAATGTATGGAAGAAATTGTTGTACGCCGGCTAACCAGCTTCATGGAAAAATATTCTATTTTACAAAGCAACCAGTATGGATTTCAGAAAGGGAAAAGTACTGGAAGACTACTGAGTGAACTTGCAAACACGGTGACCACGAGCCTGAACAAAAACCATCACGTCCTTATAACTTTTGTTGACTTTAGTAAGGCATTTGATACATTAAGTCACAACAAGCTCATAGAGGCTCTTAATAAAATTGGAGTGAGAGGATCCTTAGCGAAATGGATGAAGAGTTATCTTTCCGGAAGAACGACAAAGGTAAAAATAAAAAATATCATCAGTGAAGAAAAAGAGAATTTGTATGGTGTACCACAGGGTTCTAAATTAGGACCCCTTTTGTTTATACTATTTACGAATGAACTTCTCAGAGTGTTTAAAAAAAGTACAGTCTTTGCTTATGCAGACGACATAGCAATCGTTGTCAAGCATGAATGCCGCATTAACGCCACGACCATAATGCAACAGGAGTTCGACAAGCTAGCTAGATGGTGCCATGATAACGGTTTGGTAATTAATGCTGACAAAACCAAACTTATGCATATCCGTACACCTTTCCAACGTGATGTAGGCACCATAAATATACTTCTACGAAATTATGGATGTTCAGCAGCAGGAAGAGGACAAGTTATTGAGGTTGTCAAAACAATAAAATACTTAGGCATCATAATTGACGACCGATTCATATGGCAAGACCACATCAATAAACTTAGGTCAAACATCAGAAGTGCTATGTTTGCAATAGTTTATTTAAAAAGATACACCTCTATCGAAGCACTGAAGCAGGTGTATTACTCGCTAGTGGAATCCCGACTAAGATATGGGGTTTTAGCATGGGGTAACGCATCAGAATCCCATTTAAATAAAATAAAAAATATTCAAAGGCGACTGGTAAGAACAATTAATGTCAACAACGATTATTTTAAGGTTTTAGATGTTAAAGGTATCTACAAGATGACTGCAAGCCTAGAATACTACGATGATCTTCGATTCCAACAACCACTACAACACAACTTCAACACACGAAGACGAGCACAAGGGCTTCTTGAAGTACCACATACGTTTAATGTATACGGCAGAAGACAACTTAGCTGTATAATACCAACAATATTAAATGAAATTCCAGCTAATTTGAAAAGTATCCTTAATTTTAAAAAACGTAAAAAAGAGCTTAAATCATATTTTGTCAACTTGTATTATGTACCTAATTAATGTCTTTTTTAATGCAATTTTTCTTTCTCAAACTAGAACAAAAAAAAAAAAAAAAAAAAAAAAAAATGTAAACTAAATTGAAACTAATAATCGTAAACTTCTAAATTCTGTATAAAGTAAGATCAAAATTTATGTACTAACCACCTGCAGACAAGCAATAAGCTTCGCAGGTAACATATAATTATAATTATAACGTACTAATAAAGAATAAAGAAAGAATAAAGAATAACTACGTAATGATAACGAGAAATTGAAAGAAGAGGTAGCGGACCTACAACGCAAAGAGCGCCTCAGAGATGTTATTGTTCGTGGCATTCCACAAAGACCAGGAGAAAATCCCACCAAGCTGGTGAAAAACATTACTGAAAAACTACACCACAATATCACCTCTCCCTTTGATGCATTTCGTTTGAGAAATAAGCCAAACAATGGTGATAGCCCGCTACTGATCAGACTCTCGTCTTAGTTTGAGCAAAGTTCACTGCTTGCTGCTTTTCGTGCTAACAATGGCCTTACTCTCGCTGAGCTGGAAAATGAACCGTCTGCTTCTGACAACAGCACAGCCTCTGCGCACACCACCACCCGCATTTACATTAACGAGAGCTTAACCAAAGAGAATAGCTCATTGCTCCGCCATGCTCTTCAGCTTCGCCGTGAGGGTCTACTGTTCTCTGCCAGAAC
This sequence comes from Brachyopa scutellaris, assembly GCA_949775065.1. Taxonomy (NCBI): domain Eukaryota; kingdom Metazoa; phylum Arthropoda; class Insecta; order Diptera; family Syrphidae; genus Brachyopa; species Brachyopa scutellaris. The sequence goes on along the minus strand of OX459113.1, from coordinate 40,557,169 downwards.
GCGCAATGGTTTTGTCTATGTGAAGAAGACAAAGAATCACACCGAGATGCGAATTTCTTCAACTGCGAAATTTCCGAAATAGTTTTGTTTTAATTTCCTAATTTAAATTTACATTTTTGATTGGAGCACTTAAAGAAATGTGTTAAAATTAATTGAATTTTGAATAATTTGCGATTCCATAATTTTTTGTTTTTGGTTTTTTATAATTGCTTTTAAATTATAGATATAATTGAATGATGTATCTATATTATTTCCTCTCTTCTTCTGCCTTTCTCTTTTTTCCTGTATATTTTTCACTTCTTTTCTTCTTAATGGATTACAATCATACTATAAAAGAAAATCTAATGGTGCTTCTATTTTTTGTTTGTGGTATTTTGGATAACTATGGTTCGTAATGGTTCTGTGTCTGGGGCGTTGAATGAGGTTGATGTTCGGACTCTAGTCAATATTTTATCAAATGCGCATGAAGGATTTAAAATTTGCTACTTCAATGCTCGTAGTCTTAATTTATCAAAACTTGATTACGCTAGACATATTTTTAATGATTCCGGGGCTGACGTTATTTGTGTTAGCGAAACGTGGTTTAAAACACTTGATGATGAAAATGACTATAATAATATTTATTTATATAAGTTTAAAAGTAAACCCCCAGATTTCGAGATGCATATTCGGCTCACAAACCATACTCCGTTCAAGAGGTGAATAATATTCTTAAAGATCTTCTAGATCGTAAGATTATTAAACCCAGTGAGTCACCATACGCAGAAAAAGTCCGGTGAAACACGAATGTGTGTGGACTATCGCGAGTTAAACAAACTTACAGTCGCGGCAATTACCCACTTCCGCTTATTGAGGATTGTCTGGAGTACCTTGAAGGAAAAACTATTTTTACGTTGCTAGATCTTAATACTACGTTTACACCAAACGAAACCCCGAGGTTTCGGCAAATTCATCCAAATCTCCGAGGTTTCGCCATACATTTTCGGGCTTTCGAAATCTCGAGATTTCGGGGAAATCTTCTTGAAATCTTTTTGAGTTCATCCGTCCATGAGAGGTTGTCAAAGCGAACAAGTCTGCAGCGTGAACTTCGGTTTATTTTGGTATTCATTTATAGATGCCAAAATATTAAATGCCAAAATAATTGTGGCCAATTGACAGGGCACAGGTAAGTTTGCAAGAGAATATTTATTTTATATAATTTGTTAATCTTTTCAAGCAATGTGCAACGAAACAATACAAAAAAAAATAACATTTTGGTCACCAACTGAGGAATGTCAACAAGCAATTGTTTGCCTAGAGATGGGCAATTGCGAATAAAAACAATCGAATAATTCGATTGTTCTCCGCTCTGTCTCTTTTATATTTTTCCATATTTTATCCGTTTTTCTTATATTTTTATACTCTGAATGAGTCAAATAAAAGAAAATCGGATTTATTTTCAATATCAATAAAATTTTCACAAAACATTTTGACAGGCGATACGCGGTCAACGTAGCTTGCTGCGGTACAAAATTGTAAACCACCTCAGTGTGTGCACCTATATTTACGGTAATAGTATTTCATACCATTATACCGCTGCCGCGTGACGCTCCGATGTATGAGCTCCTTTAGTTGACAGGAGTCGATTGTTTTGGGCGATAGTTCGATTAGAAATGAGGTCATTAAACTTAAATTGAAACTAAAGAAAATCTTTTTATTTTAAATATCAAATTGCATGCGTTCAGATTTCAGATCCAAATTCAAAAGTCACACTGGTACCACGATGAATAAATTGAGACACACATTTCTACAATCGACTAATTAGTATACTCGCCTAGTAAAATAAATTTTCTGAAATACGATTTGATAGTTATTCGATTGTTTTCGACTAACACCGAATTGTCTTTTTATTCGATTATGAAACTAATTCTCAATCGCCCATCCCTAGTTTTGCCAGCCACTTCAAAATTGACAGCTGAAACCTCTTCAAACGGGTTACTGATGTTTCGGTGAATGTTCATCGAAATCTCGAGGTTTCGGCTCGGTGTAAACGTACTATAAGAGTGGATTTCATCAGGTCAAAGTATCACCTGATTTGACTCATTTAACTTCATTTGTTACTCCAGGCGGGCAATTCGAGTATCTTAGGATGCCTTTCGTATTAAAAAATGCCTCTAGTGTATTTCAGCGATTTATCTCTAAAATTTTTAGGCAGTTTTCATCAGCGAACCAAATCATGCGATACATGGATAGTATAATTCTCGCGAATACCAATATTAGGGATCACCTTCAGTTATTAAGCCGTGTCCTTCAGTGTATTTCAGAAAATGGTTTAGAACTTAAGATGTACAATGTATCCAAAAGAACGAAAAAAAAAAAAATAATGAATTACTTACTTACTTACTTACTTAAGATGTCGAAGTGCTTTTTTGGATACACGACGATAGAATATTTGGGGTATAAGGTAACCGCACACAGTATTCAGCCCAGCGACTCCCACGTTAAAGCCATACTTAATTACCCGATGCCTAAGAACATAAAAGAAGTACATTCTTTTCTAGGCTTAAGCTCTTACTTCAGGCGGTTCGTCAGTGGATTTTCGCGAACAGCTAGACCTCTTTATAACCTTCTGAAAAAGGACGTCCCGTTCAATTTCACTTCTGAATGTGTACAAGCTTTTAAGCTTAATAAGAAAAATGTTATTCCGCGAATAGCGAGATGGGCTCTAGAGCTAGAAAACTATAATTATAAGGTGAAACATCGCGGCGGAGCTAATATGGGGCACGCGGACGCCCTAAGTAGATGTTTTGTGGTTTCAGTTGTAAGCTCAGAAGATATAGACTTTCAATTAAGGGCCGCCCAAAGCCGTGACCGTGAAATTTGTGCGTTAAGAGATAAATTAGGAAGTGAAGATTCTCAGTTATATGACTTAAACGATGGTATAGTGTTTCGAAAAAGTCGCATTGGTAGACTTCTGTTCTATGTTCCTGCTGAAATGGAGACTAACTTGATAAGACATGTGCATGAGATCATTGGACACTAAGGTGTCACAAAGTGTTACGAACAAATTCGGAAGAATTATTGGCTTTCGGATATGAATGGTAAAATTGAGAAATTCATAAGAAACTGCATTCGATGCATTATGTATTCGTCACCTGCGAATTCCGTTAAACGCAATCTTTTCAGCATTCCGAAGGAACCAGTTCCTTTTCATACGATCCATTTAGATCACTTTGGGCCCTTACCCGCGATTCGCTCAAAAAAGAAAGATATCGACGGTTAACTATGAATACCTCCTATGTCGCATTTTGTAAACTTTACAGGAGACACAAAAAACTGCATATTTTCCTAAAACGAAAACGTCCGATTGTGAAATTTGGCAAATTACTATCAATATTGGAACTCTATCAGGTGAAATGGTTTTAAATACTAAAAATTGCGTTTTTCATATAAAAAAAGAAGTTAGGAGATATTCATATAAAAAAAAACAAAACTTTTTATGCTGATAGGAGAAATTCAATTATTTATTTCACATTGTGTGCTATCAAAGCATTATTTTTGAAATAATTACCCTTATTCCGTAAGGCGTTTTAAGGAAATCACGATAAATTGGAGACTTCGGTGACATCTTGAAATCTTGTCGAAATCTCGAGATTTCGTGTGAACTTGCATTTCGCTGAAATCGTAAATATCAGGTCGGTGTAAATGTATACTTTAAAGCGACAAGACACAAAAACGACAATTGTTTAAGATAAACGCAATACGGAATATGGGTGAATAAAATTAAACGAAAGCATAAAAAAATTGTTTGCTTTCCCTCCAAGTGGAAATCTTCAAAAAACACTCGGTAGTTCATCGGTACCAAGCGAGTGGGAGATTCTTACCGCAATCTTTGAAAGATCGACATGATTTTTCTTTCTTGAATTTAAATCTCATTGGGGGAAGTTTAAAGTTATAATCACCCCTGTGATCAATTCCGACCGTATTGAAAACGAACGGATTTACAAGGGATGAATTTGGAAAAATGCGTTAATTTCGAATTCTTCACTTGGATTTCCATTAGTTTTCAATCCGGTCGGAATTAATCACAGTGGTGAATATGTACTTTCCTGTAGTCTTTAGACCATTAACTCGTGAGGCTTTGTTCTTCTCAATCTCCGAATATTGTCTCTTATATTTAAGACGGTCTCCATCTTGGAGTTAATGTGATTTTTAAGACGCTGGTTGTGTGAAAGATCGTGCTTTCTAACCACTTCTGAAATCATGTCTATTTGTAGGTCACGATGCAGTCGCTATTTCTTATGTACCAAAGGGCATTTATTTTTCCACGAAGGACTTTGTTTTGGAAATTTGTATGGTTTCTGTATTTGTTTTCTTTGTACAGCCCCACAATTGGATGCCATACGTCCATACAGGCTTCAGTACTTGCTTGCATAGCATTACATATTTAGTTCTGGATAGATAGGTCTGAGTTTGTTCCCAGAAGCCAGTACATTTTTCTATATTTCAAGTTCAGTTCATATCTTCTCTTTTTTATGTGCTCTTTCCATTATCGCGGTCAAATTCATTCCAAGGAATATTGGAACATTGTTAAACTTTGTATTTGTAAAGTTTATATGAGTAGATTTTGACTCATTGATACGCCATTGCTGCGTCCAAATTCTATCTTTGTTGACTGCTTTTTGCAGGATTTCTGTGGCCTTATAAATGCATTTATCAGGAACCAATATTGCAGTGTCATCTGCAAAGCTAGCCATGAAAGCATTGTCATCTGCTGGAATATCTCTGGTGTATTACAAATACAAGGTAGGTTCATGAATTTCAACCACTGATCCCACATCGAGTACGGGCTTAACAGTCATTTCATCGGTACTGGGGAAGATGCTTGTAACTGGCTCAACAGTCATTTCGATGGTTCTGGGGAGGTTGTAGCCTTTTGAGACCGCGCCATATCGAGGCATTTCTGTGCTCGAGACCACATTTTACTTAAAAATAAAGAGCATTCGTAATCTATAACTTAATAAGCCTACCAGGAACGGTCCACTTAAATTAGAATTTGTGCTACAATCGGCAATTTATTAATTTAAGAACTGAAAAAACATTCAAATGTCAATACTAATCCGTTGATAGGAGATATTATGTCTAGCGGTATTACCAAACAAAAAACCTCCTAACATACTTTGCACTAGTTTTATGAGTTTAATTGTTAATTATTGTAATAAAAGCATTAAATTTTATAACAATGATATTAAGGAATATTAAGTTCTACGCAAAACAGAAAATAGTTAAACAAAATACTCTCATTCAATAAGATATAGCCTAAAAACTTCTGGTGAGTGCTTGTACCTACACAAAGTCTGAAGCAAATGTGATGATAGGAGATATTTAAAGCGCCAAAATGATAGGAGGTATTAAAAGTTGGCTTTGAAGACATTTTGACAGCTGATATAAGTATAATAAATGCATTCAGCTATGCAGATAAAAATTCTTAACAAAACTACATCAAAAAGTGAATTTCACAAAAAATGTGAGTTAGGGGGTATTCATAGTCAACCGTTGATATCCTCCTTGTAGTTGACGCTTTTACCAAGTTCGTTAAGCTATACCCCGTCACTTCGACGAGCACCAGAGAGGTTTGTAACGCACTTAATAAGTATTTCGAGTACTATAGTAGGCCTTCCAGGATAATAACAGATAGGGGAACATGTTTTACGTCGTTGGAGTTTAGCTCATTTCTACTAGACAAAAATATAACGCATGTGTGCTACAGTTCAGTCTCCACAGGCGAACGGGCAGGTAGAAAGGGTAAACCGAGTGTTGACACCCATGGTCGGGAAGACAAAAGATTCCCTAGAGCATTGTGACTGGGTGCAGAAGATCTCACAGGTGGAATATGCTCTTAATAATACTGTGCAAAGATCCATTCGTACGACGCCTAGTAGACTTTTATTTGGCGTTGACTAAAGGGGTCCTGAGGTTGACAAACTGACAGAATACCTCGAAGACAAATGGTTGGACTCTTTAAGTAGAAATTTGACTGAAGATAGGGAAAAGGCTTCTGAAGAAATAGTGAAGGCTCAGAAATACAATCTTAAGAAATTTGAGGAGAGTCATCGTTCGGCACCATTGTACGAAGAGGGGAATTATGTTGTAATAACAAACGTAGATACCACTGTTGGGAAAAATAAGAAATTAATCCCTAAATAGAAAGGGCCCTATATTGTTCACAAGGTACTGCCTCATGATAGATACGTTTTCCGAGATATCGAGAACTGTCAGATCACCCAGCTGCCGTACGACGGAGTGGTTGAAGCAAAGCACATCCGTCTTTAGAAATCGGGGACTTATCATTTGAGTTGAGCGTTATTCGTGCCTTCGGGAACCGCTTACCAATGTACTATTAAATATTAATTTAAGGTCTATTGTAGTCCAATCGTATCACCCCTATGGTAACCTAAAAGCAAAAATAAAAATGTATATGAGAGTTAACTGCGCTCTTAGTTAAGTTAGTTTAAAAAAAAAAAAAATTTTGTAAGATCGAGGTCGATCTAGATTGTCAGATTGACCGAGATGTAGTAAAAAAAAAAAAAACTTTAACATGTAAAAATGTATCTATTACAAATGTTCGTCCGTACTGTACTAGATTGTGTTGAGAAGTGTTCAGAAAGCAACCAAGAGGAACAACTTCACTCGGTTGCTCTCTTTCTTTTTATATGTATATTCGGACGAAGAAGGCAGATAAAAATTTCAAAGTAAGCATCTAATAATTGTAAAATCGGTTACATTTTTAAATAAAATTTAAAAGTGACATTTTAAAACAAGGAGTTTAAATAATAAATATTTGTATGCATTAACTGAAGACATTCGAAAAAAGTGACACCGTGAAAAATTTTTAGGTGTTGGACCCGGGCTGGGATTGAACCCAGCATTGCGTAGTAAAGTAATTACCACATCACCACGGTGTTCACTTCCGCGAAATAAAAAAAGAAACGAAAACGTTTGTGTAAGCTTTGCGTTTTAATGTAAAGATAAGTGCTCGTGGTAGATTTTATTCCATCATTCGGTCTAATTGGCACTAAGTAATTGTATTTTTTTTTTTGTTTTTTATTATTCCGTTAATTGTTTAGGAGCAAAGAAAAAGCATCACTCTTCGGAATATTGACAGAACCGACCACACGTGGTTTTCCGCACCTAATATAAAACAGTTTTAAGGGAGCTATTATGATTGGCGATTCGCCTAATTTTGGCGTAGAGAAGTATGTATATACATTATACATATGCATACAGGTATATATGTATATGTAGCTTAGTCTGTAAGCTTTACATGTAATACAGTAAGATCAGTAATAAAGAGAGTCTCTACGAAGATAGTCGTTTCCTTTGCTACAATACAGATACAAAAAACAGTCAGTCATCACTCATCAACTAGCTCTCGTCTTTACATGACAGTAATTCGTTGCGACATAAGAGGCATTTATCAGCAGATTTTATATTGGGCAACTTTGAATAACCTCTTTATTTCGCGCGGACTGTTAGCCCCTTATTCCCAGAACACAAAACGCTGAGAGAAAAATTATCGTAGTCATTTTTTTTCGCAACGAGAAAATGAATGGTTCGGACCATGCATTCTCGCAACTATTAATTTTTCGATGCGATTTTTCGACATTGTTTTCAATGAAAGAGGAAACAATTGTATTAATTTTGAGTAGCAAAAAGGGAAACTACATTTGCGCGCCTTTCAACGTAATTTCCTCTTTTACAGCTGTTTTAGTGAAAAGAAAAGAAAATATTTTTGTTGTTTAAAATACATTTTAATTCAATATGAGTGATAAGAAGAAGAAAATAACACAAAAAAAGAAACAACTTATGCACAAATGTCAATTGTTGAAATGTCAAAACTCGTACGTCAAAAATCTCGCACCACAAGCTACGATTTTTTTTTCGCAACGATTTTTTTTCTCGCAACGAATTTTGTTCTAGGAATAAGGGGCTTTACCGTTGTCTCAAAAATTCATATCAACTCGAGATTTTTTTCTAGATTTTTGTTTTCAAGAATTTCGTTTCTTCAGGATTTTTTTATTTTCGTGATATCGTGGTAAACCCCCTTCTCTCTGTTACTAAAATTTCTATTCAATTTCCTACAGATATAAAATGGGAATTAAAGACAACGACCATAAAAAAAAAGAAACAATTGAAGAAAAATTAACCAACATCGATCTTTCAGTTACAGTTACAGTTGCGCTTATTATTTCATGGAATCTCTCTATCTGTACGTAAAGTTTTATCAGCTTAGATTTCATATAATGTAAAGTAAAATGAAATTGTTGCTCAGTTCTTAATTTTTATTCTTCAGAAATTTAATTTTATGTAGGGGAGACTGGGGCACCTTTGAGCACTTTTTCCTATAAAGGCTTCTCAACACCAATATATTTGAATTATTGGACTTTAAGTTATTCACACTTTGAGAAGTAAAATTAACCTTCAATTTAATCCAACATTAGTGTAAATTCAATAAAGACTTATAATTTATTTATTTTTAAAAATAAGTCCTAATGTTCAAATGTGCCCCAACTAGGGGCAGCTTTGAACAGGCCTGGGGCTTTTTTGAATTGTAGCTATTTTAATGGTTTGTGACAGAAAATTATTTAGCAAAAAGCTTATCTTATTCTTATTCCAAATGAAACGGTGCCTCCAATAAACTGAGATCCTCACGAAAAATGCTTAACACCCTTACAAAAAAAAAAAAATATAAAACGAAATTGTGTGCATAAATTCTGCACTCCCGGCTGCTGCCAGACGACGACTGAGGAAACTCCAGAAAAGTATTGACGACTAAAGATGAGGGTATCGCCATGTGGAAATTTTGGTTAACGCTTTAAAATATTTATTAATTGAGTTGTTATTAGCGATGTTCAAAGCTGCCTCACGTTCAAATGTGCCCCAGTCTCCCCTACACAATTCTAAATACAAATTTTATACCTATAGGGCTGATTGGTTAAATTACATGACAGTTTGCTCCTGTTAAATGTTTTATACATTAACGCAATATGTACCAGCAGCTGAATAGGTGCGATTAATACCAGCGAGCGGCTCATAGCTACCTATATTTATTAAGTAACAAAATTAGATGGATTTTGCTTTTAAAATATATCAATGATACTCCTGCTAGTTAGATTTCCCTGTAGGTTACGTATTTGCAATTCACAAACACCGTATAATGTTTTTTTTTTGTAAACATTTACAATGCTCAATGCGGCATAACGAATGGACTAGAGGTAATTCTTTTTCTAAATTCCAAAATTACTTTAGTGTATGCAAATTTAATGCTGGTAAATATGAAATGGAATAATTATTTGGTACGGATAAATTTACTTATGCATTGGCTAACAAATTGGAAGTTCCGGATGTGGATTGCACAATGAGAGTGGCATTGTGGCATCCTGTTCCAGTATTGATTTATTTTTGGCAACTATTATTTAATTGAAAAAGCCGACAACATTGATAAAATGAATTTCAATTAGAATGCCCAGTTTTACAATTAAATTCTATTGAATTTTTGACATTCATTTGTTTTCATACAGCTTTTGCGATAGAAAATATTCTATTTTGACGCATTGAATGTTTAACATAAAGGATAAAGAGATGTTAAGATGTTGACAGATACATATGTATGTATGTCACCGAGTTATCCGCCGTCTTGGAGACGTGTCTTGATCAAAATTAAAATGTTGGCTTATGTTTTGCACCTTGCAAAGCTTGAAATTTCAATGAACTGCTCATTAAATTGCATTGTAAAAAGTTTGACAAACTATCAATTGAGTTTTGGCTAAGCTGGACAAAATAGTTATGTTCAAAACAAAATATCGTTCAAATGTCCACCACGGCTTGTTTTACGTACCGGTCGTTGGAAACCATACCACGTCAATATCATTGTGGTCAAGTCCTGACCCAAGTAATCCGGGTTGCATGACTTTATAGAGTTTGCCAACAGCTCTTCCCTCCTCGTTTCGAAAGAAATAAAGTCCGATAATACCGCCATGCCATAAACTGCACGAAACCCTGAGTTCTCCGGTATGCGATGGCATTTCAGGTAATACTCGCCCCAATATTAGCAATTTTGTTTGTTAACAAAGCCATTCATCCAAGAATGCACATCGTCCGAGAATTTTTTTTTTCGGAAATCAGAATCATTTTGGCTTCAGCTCCTGAGTCAATGCAACTATGTTAGGACTTACTTACTTACTTAGTTGGCGCTACAGCTCGAGGTGAACCTGGGCCTGCTTCTCGCAACCGTTTGTGTGTGCGTGTTATTTTTGCACGAATGGAAGGGACCTACAATTTTTTGCCGACTCCGAACGGCGAGTTGAGAAGCTCAATCGTGACAAATGATACTCTTTGATGCTTGTCAGACATTCGAAAGAGGTGGTACCGTGAAAAAACTCTTTAGGTGTTAGACCCAGTCTGGAATTGAACCCCGGCAGCATTGCGTAGTAGTCCAACGCACAAACCACCACGGCCACGGCGACCACTATGTTAGGACATAGACGCAAAATTCTCCAAGTCGACGCTTGAGAAAGACCAATTGTTGTGATCGTCGTAAAATCGACAAATTTGGCTCATCGGCAGTACTCGCCGCTGCTGTTGCCATATTCCTATAAACTTAACTTTCACCGTGCAGCGTATAGCCTGCGCAGAGTAACGGTGTTGGCGACCTAGTTCTCTGGTGAACATACGTTGAACACCCATAACTGAGCTCGGACTTAAAAAGCGTTCAACGCTGCATGATTTAACTGCAGAACCATATATATTATTTCTGTAGTATAGGTACGATCATATGGGAAGCTGCGATGTTGGGTGGGAAGTTTGGATTTTGGGGGTTGGATTTTCTCGTTCTCGCACGGGCACACTAGTACTGAATATTTTGACACCTTGATGTACATGTAAGCATTGAAAGAACGATCCTCATATTGAAAAACGCTTTAGTTGTCAGTTTTTCAAACCAAGCAAACATTTGAACAGATTCCAATAGCACCTCTTACACGGTCAATAATAATGTCATTACATCCAAATATTGACATTAGATAATAATGATCGAGTAAAGTGGGCACTGTAGCGCAAGTGGTTAGTGCGTCTGACTACTGAGTCAGCGGTCTTGGGTTCAAATCCAGCCGCAAACACCTAAAAAATGTTCACAGTGCCGACCTCTTCCGAATGCCTGACAAGCATTCAAGAGTATCATTTGTCATGTAAAGCTTCCCAACTCGCTCGTCGTTGGAGACAGCAGAAAACTGTAGGTCCTTTCCATTCGTGCAAAAATATAACACACACACACAAATGGTTGCGGGAAGCTAGGCTTGGTTCTACCTATGACTGCTGAAGCCAAATATTTATTTATTTATTTATTTTAAGGTGGATAGCAGAGTTGTTAAAGAATGCAATCATTTTGGAATGCATTCTTTCAAAAATTCAAAGCTTTTGATTGAATTCATTGACTTGAATTTGAGACTTCAAAAAAATGAATGCAATCACCATTCATTTAGCATTCAAAAGAGTGCATTCTTTTTTTGTACCATTCAATTGAATGCAATCAATAAATGCAATCACTTGTGACTTCAATTGAATGCTTCTTTTTATATTCATTTTCACTCATTGCATTCAATTGCATTCATTTGCACTCATTGCATTCATTTGCATTCAGCTGAAGTCTTTTGCATTCTTTTGCACTCTTTGCATTCATTTGCATTCATTTGAAGTCTTTTGCATTCTTTTCTATTCTTTTGGATTGATTTTAATTAACTTAGTACTAGTAGGTAGGTTTTCTAGTACTTTTTAGTACTTTTTAGTACATTTTAAGTACTTTTTTTTAGTACTTTTTAGTACCTTTTAGTACTTTTTAGTACCATTTTAGTACATTTTTAGTGCTCAGTACCAATCCAAAAGAATCGAAAAGAATGCAAAAGACTTCAAATGAATGCAAATGAATGCAATGAGTGCAAATGAATGCAAATGAATACAATAAGTGCAAATGAATGCAAAAAGAATGCAAGCATTCAATTGAAGTCACAAGTGATTGCATTCATTGATTGCATTCAATTGAATGGTACAAAAAAAGAGTGCAATCTTTTGAATGCTAAATGAATGGTGATTGCATTAATTTTTTTGAAGTCTCAAATTGAAGTCAATGAATGCAATCAAAAAATTGAATTCATTAAAGAATGCATTTCAAAATGATTGCACTCTTTTACAACACTGGCTGGATAGTATTGTCCAAGTAATGAACGATGTGCAGTAATGACGAAAATCTGGATTTTCTGATTTCAAAGCATCAGTACTGCCAATACTGTCATAAGTATTGATCGTGTAATGTCTTACGTCATTACTTAAGCATTATTCATTCCACTTAGTACAGCTAGTGCAGTACCACCTTTTTTAATTATGGGGAATGCTAACGCAGAATCATCGCAAAGTGTTTATGTTGAAGAAAGTGATGTCCTGCATACCTTCATTTAGACTTCCGAAGGTCTTCCAAAATTGTGGAATCCCACAAATTCACAGTATATTAATAAAATCAAACAAAACAACGCAAAAATTAAGCCAGTAGCCAGAGTTGTTGATGTAAAAAAAAAACACACTTCGGACAAATGACAGGAAGGAACTTAAAAAAATGATCTGGAAAAGATGCGGATGGGGTTTCCAAACTATCATCGAGCGTCGTCGAGCGTTGCGGAGATCATCGGGGACAAAGTTTTTTGAAGGTTCGTCTTTATATAATAGTATTAAAGTAATGATAATGATTATATGGTGTGATATTAAGTAAATAAGGAGTAAATAAGAACATTTTTAAACTTTTTTTTTGTAAAATTTATATGAGTTGATTTTAACTCATTAAGTTTGATACGCCATTGCTGCGTCCAAAATCTAACTTTGTTGACTGCATTTTGCAGGATTTCTGTGGCCTTAACAATGCATTTATCAGGCACCAATATTGCAGTATCATCTGCCAATGCAAAGGTAGCCATGAAAGCATTTTCATCTACCGGAATATCCCTGGTGTATAACAAATACAAGGTAGGTCCTAAGACATTTCATTGTGGAACACCGGCTTCGATTTTCTTCAGTTCCGAATATTCTTGTTCGTATAGTAATCTAGTCTAAAGAGTCGATCTGAAATAATATATGATTTCAGTATTTCGCAGTACTGTCTAGGTAAATCCCTATGTACTTTGTACTCAAGCCCCTCATGACAAACCTTGTCAAAGGCATGAGCAACATCTAAAAATAGAGCAGAACACTTGTTTTTCTTCCAGTGCCTTTTCCACTATATCTGTAATTTGATGCACTTGCTCTATCGTGGAATGTTTATTTCTAAATCCAAACTGATAACTTGGAATAAGTCTTCTTTCTTCAATAATTTTACTTAACCTCTTCAGAAGCAATTTTTCGAAAACTTTTGCCATAATTGGTATTATTGATATTGGCCTTAAGATGCTACTTCTGATGGTAGCTTACCTTGCTTGGGTATAAAAATGACTTCTGCTATTTTCCAATGATGTGGTCTGTACATATCGGAGCTTAAGGCATGCATTTATTATTAATTGGAGTTTCTTGAAGTCTATTGGTGGCATTTCTTTCAAAACATGAGCAGTTATAAGATCGTACCCTTGTGTTTTTTATTAGATAACTTATGTTGACATATAGGTACTCCTTACTTCTTTTAGTGTGACGATAGGGATTTTACATTCATCCGCTCTATCAACAAACTGAAAGTTTTCTATAGTTGCACTTGATAGGAATGGCTTGAAAACATTCGAAAGATGTCCTGCAATGAGGTTTCGGGTTTCCGATCCATTCCATCTGGTGCTTTTAAGGGCGGGTTTTGTAAGTGCGGTCGTTTCAGGCGACTGGCTGCTTTCCATAAGGAGTATTCGGTTGACGCGTCCGTCGTTAGGCTTTTCAAGAATCTACTCAGTGAATCATTTTTAAATTCACAGATTCGTTTTTCAAGTTTATTATTATGACGGTTAAACACTGCTTTATCGTCGGGAAACCTCGTGGTTTGCCATTTTCGTCGAGCCCTTCTTTTTACAAGCTTTATATTAACTTCACTTTCTGTGAGGGCGCAATCTGGGAATCGATTTTACACCCACTTCCAGATATCCGATCATCCTGAAATTTTGCACACGTATATAGTTCCGGAGACAATACAATATGTGCTATTTGATGACGTTGTAAATCCAATATGGCGGACGCTTTTTTAACTTTTTCATTTCTGTGAGGGCGGAATCTGGGAGTCGATTTTACACCCACTTCCAAATATCCGATTATGCTGAAATTTTGCACACGTATATAGTACCGGAGACAATACAATATGGGTTATTCGATGACGTTGTAAATCCAATATGGCGGACGCTTTTTCAACTTCAATTTCTGTGAGGGCGGAATCTGGGAATCGATTTTACACCCACTTCTAGATATCCGATCATCCTGAAATTTTGCACACGTATATAGTTCCGGAGACAATACAATATGTGCTATTTGATGACGTTGTAAATCCAATATGGCGGACGCTTTTTTAACTTTTCCATTTCTGTGAGGGCGGAATCTGGGAGTCGATTTTACACCCAATTTAATTAAATTCAATGTGGTGGATGCCATAAGATGGCGGATTACTTTTTTCTTCACAACCCGCGTGATATGGATATCAAATAGAAGGGTTTGACGAATAGAATCTAAAAAAATATAGTATATTTTATGACGCCATAAGATGGAGGATTGCCGTTATCTTCACGACCCCCTTAGTATGGGTATCAACTTAAAGGGATTGACAAGCAGAATTAGACTAGCCAAGTGACGTCATTCTAAATTCAATATGGTGGGTGCCCCAAAATGGTGCCCCAAAATGGCGAATAACATTTTTCTTCACAACCACCATGGCAGGGGTATCAAATGAAAGGGCGAGTAGAATCTCGAACATATTGAGTAAACTTTCTCATATCCAACCCACCCAAGCTAATATACGTATAGACGTAAATTTGTAAAAATCACCAATCTGTGTCACCAATGTGTGACTATAAATTAAAGCTTGGGGCACTCAGGCACAAGACAACACATACAGGATGTGCAACGAGGACGGAATTAGCAGAATACATTTTGTGTCACTGTTAACGTTTTGTTAGACCTCGTCATCGTCATTTAGCCAAATTTTACCTCGAGCCCGAGTGGCACAAGCTTTAATTTATAGTCACACATTGGTGACTCGGAAAAAATTATTTTTTTACTTTTTAGTTCATTAAAGCTTGTTTTTAAAAATATTTTTTTTATCTTTATTTTCTAGTATCAACTCCTTTATACACAGAGCGTTCTTTATTTCAGGTTGCCTTCTGTTCAAGAATGTTGGTGTACTTTCTCCTGCAGCCTGTTGAACATCAGCAATGAATTTCTGTACTTCTTGGTCAATTTGTTCGTTTGTTTCCATAGGAGATCCAATGTTTATAAAACTCACAAGTTTTTCTCTAAATTCAGTCCAGTTTGTTCTCTTGTTAACAAGTTTTGTATTACTTTTTTCCTGCACTTCTGTTTCACTAAGTGACAAGATCACCTTCGACTTTTATATGATTTCTTTTCATACCTTTAGCTACGCAAAAATTAATAAGGTCTGGTATTTTGTTAGGATCAGATGGCCAGTATGTAGGTGATCCAGAGGAAATTAATTCGCAGTTATATTTTCGGCATGCTTGATAAAGTCGTTTTCCTTTTCTGGTTATCAACCTAGATCCCCAGTGGGTATGTTTGGCATTAAAGCATTACCAATAAGAAAGTTTTGCCCTAATAGATTGTAGACTTGCAAAATCTTCTTCAGTTGGGAAATATCTGGGTGGGCAGTAGTTTGCTTAAACTAAACTCTTAAACTCTTTATTTTTAAAACCAATACTAACTACACAGGCCTGCGATGGTTTTCCACTGACAAAACGTTGTAGCTATTTTCATAGGTATTAGGTACTGGTATAAGAAAAAAATATTTAAAAAACTATATCCAGTACATTTTTTGAGAAAAATATCTTTCCAGTTTTCTTAGTACTATAAGAGTTAATTTCCAATTTCTGTGTTAAAAATATAGATTAACGGTATTGCAGATTGTAGACTTGTTTATCGTAAGTAGGTCAGTTACTTCTACTCATTTTATATGTACAGCCGCTCTAGGGAAAGAGCGCATTCTAAAACAGTCGCATCTGGATTTTGTGTTTGGGTTTTAGTCGCCTCCTAAAATTGAATATATGCACATATGTATCATGTTCGTACCCCAAAAACGATTTATACTTTCCAAGCAGATAGATCTCCATTTATCAATTCTTTAGAACTAGATTGGATGTTTGTTGTGAAAATGAATCCTCCGTATTGACGAGAAAGGACCTATACAGCAAAAAGGAACTGTCAAAACTGCTTGGAAACAAACTCGAAACTTCAGTACTTTCCAATAAAAAATTTGAAGAAAGTTACCGATTTCATTTGAAGTTTAAATTAGGTGCACACTTTTAAAAAACCCTGTCAAACTATGACGATAGACCAAATAAAACTTTCTACCAGGACAACAGACGACCACATTTTTAGCAACTTGTACCATCCATCTGCTTTGTGTTACTCGTTCGTATACAGACGCACCAATACACACTCGTATGTATATCGTGAAGCGAATTCCACGAAGCTGGTGGTTGAATCCTTATTAAATTTGCATTTAGAAAGTTTTTTCTTTGAATTTTTATAGGGCAAATCATTGGAAGTCGATTTACTATGTAAATGGAATGATGATTTTTGGGTAGGGTTTTTTCGTTAAACGTTGTCAACTGAAAAAAAAAAACAAACTTTGACATCATTTTTGATTGAAGGTTTTTTTCCTCCATGTGACCGCGATTGAAATTTAAATAAAGTTCTCCTGTCCTCCATTTGTTGAAATTTTCAAAGTTGTAAACTTGGAAATTAAGTACTTGCAAAGATGGAGTAACGCGGAATGATAATACGAAATCAATGCAAATTAATGTGTTTTCTACCAAAGACGATTTATGGTTGAGTTTATTCACTCTCTTGTTGGTTAATAGCGCTGACAGAAGCTTTTTCTGATAGCGAAAATATCAATTCGTCCTTTATTTTATATATATAAAAAAAAAAAAATCCAAACATCATTCGACTTCTTACCGTTATCTAGATGTTAAGAAAATGAAATGCAAAAAAAAATATATAATGATGTAAATTCAGTTATCAATAATAGGTTAGGTGCATCAAATGGCTACCAAAACAAGGGAAATAAACTCGTCAATGTTAGTGGGACAAAACCTAAAAATAACTTTAAAACTAAGACCCATAAACTAAGATTGAGAAGGGTAAGGGAGATCAAGTTTAAGGCTAGGAGTGGTACGGTTGAAGTAAAGTTTGAGTTAACATACGGAAAGTTGTTTCCTTGTAGCCATAAGAGGTACGATGGAGTCGATGAATAAAGAGAAAGTCTGCTACACTCCTGCGTTCCTTAAGGAAATTCAAATTAATGATGCTAACGTTGTCTTAATAAGAAAGTCATTTAAAAGTGAAAAACGAAGAAAACGACGTTGAATGATTTCGATAAAAGGGGGACCAGGCTCAACAAGCATACTTAAGGAGGGGACAAATAAAGGTAGGTGCGGCGATCTGGTAACGTAGCGATTAGAGAATTATTTGCACTACCGTTTGAAGCCAAGTGATAAGTTGGCTTTTAAAATATACTTGTCAATTTAACTCCTTGTGGCTTAATATTTCAATGCTGAGAATAGGGTATAGTTGACCTTATGACTAGTTATTCTTACGAGATAAGGTTATAGATTGGCATTTGGCGATGTTGAGCTCTAAATAATTTTAGGCACCGAATAGAAAAACTATCGAGGTCTTGTTGCAGGAGATAAGAGTCATTGGTTGAAGAAATGGCTTTAAAAATGTTGGTATCGTCAGCATAAACGGAGACAGAGGAGTGTTTGATGACTCTTTTAAGATGATTTGTAGTTAGGAGGATGCAAATAATGGGAGACAAATGGCAATCTTAAGAAATATCTGAGGTGTCCAAGAAATGAGCTGAGCCGACAGATCTGAAACGCACACTATAAAAACGGTATTTCAGGTATAGTCGTTCGGGGCAAGAGTGCGCATTTTGGACTTCGGGCTTAAATTCTGGAATACTTACAACAGATAACAAACAAAAGAGCCTATTATTTGGTAGCTCTATATTTTAGGAACAAAATTATACAAAAATATTTTTTATTTTTTTTAATGTTTCATATGTTTTTATCAAAAAACCAAACTTAGTCAAGTTGCGCAACCATTTTAAATCACAGTTTTCGTAGTTTAAATGGCTTGAAATTGTGCTTTCACTCAAACCAAGTTCTTCGGCAGCGTTTCATGGGCTGCTTCCATTTTAAATCAACTTTGGGTAATCAATTTCCTTACCGTTTGTGTTTGGTAGATACGAGGCATTTTTCTGGAAAAACAGAAACAGAAGAATAGTTCAGCTACGAGCTACCACCTACTGCCTACGACTGTGATGTGCTCATTGCATCTTTCGATAGAAGGTAATTGTCTAAAAATTGTTATTATTATAAAAAGTTAAATATTGGGTAAGAAAGCACTGCGCACTCTTACCCACAGAACGACTGCGCACTCTTTCCCTAGACGCTACTTTTTTTTTCATTGTTTTGAAAATCTAAGAACGAATAATATTATCCACTAAAATTGTATCCTAAATCAAACACACATATACACTGTTAATACCTACGTACTACTTATGGGGTATCGAGTTGCCACGCTTTCCTGACACACTTTTAAAAATTAACTTTTTTTTAACAAAATGCGGCTTTTTTTTCCTTGATGATTTTCTTTGTACTGTTAAATGGAAAATTTTCGTAGAAGTTGATCATCATTGGCGGTTAGTGAAGCACACATTTTCTCATTAAGCGATTGTTGCTAACTCTTTCACAGATGGAGAAAATGGCACTGCGTACTCTTACCCGCTGCGCACTCTTACCCCAAACAACTCTAAAAAGAAATTCTCAAAACCAAACAATTTGAAAACTATTAATTTATGAGATATCTTTCAAAAACATTACTGAAATCAGTTGTAATAAAAACATCAACTTCGTTGCCATTCTCTTAGGCTAGGAAGGCAAAGGACACAAATTCGTTTGTAATGGTTGATCTATCTTTCAGGAAGCCATGTTGTCTGGGAAAAATAAGAGACATGTATTGACAGCTTAAGGCTTTTTATGAAATACTAATGTACCCGAGCGATACAACCGTTTGTCGGCCGAAACTCACGAGATGAATTACAATACAATTTATAAAACTGAAAAAAGGAACAATTCGGCCACCTTTGTAGGTTGTGTTCCAGTTTCCTTATCGATACACATAAAACAAAATTCCAAAATCATGGGAAAGAACAGTTGTATCATATTTTTTAAACACGTCCTTAGTAATAATTCGCAAAGTTCCTTCCAGAGAGAAATTGAAAAAAATATTTTTAAAAACTTTCGTTCTAGCTCTTTTAAATGATACGTGGCATATTTTCCAGACTATAGTTTTTTCCGAGATAACATTTCGCCAATATTAGGCGCGTTTTTTTTCAAATCTATATAGACTTCGAAAAAGCTCCCCATGTAAAAATAAGACTGGATAATTATCCAGGCTAAGGTTTTGTTGAATTTTACATTGAAAACATCTTGCGGAAACATGGTAAGCCTAACATTTTAAGAGGAACGGACTCACAGGCACGGAAGTTTTCAGTTATTGCAGTTATCAGTATAACATTACATTTATAACATTATTCAACTACATAAATGCTTATAAGCATTTTGTTTACATATAATATTTTCCAGGCGGCCATGAACATACAAAAAACATACAACCGAAGACGCAACTTACCGGGGACTACTGTACATATATAATTTTTCAAACATTGACAATAAATTAAAGCATTCAGATTCTCTTAAAAAACAGGTTAAAGTCAATAGCGGCATTGGAATTTAAACCACCTTTAATGTCCTTTCATGACCTTTCATGACTTGTCACGAAAATTGATTAAATTTTTTTTGTGAGCCAAATATTAAATCTCATTACATTTAACACAAAAGTCATTGTGCGAGCCAACAAATGCTGAAAATCAACCAAAATTTAAGGCGTGATTTGTCATAATCAATCAAAAAGACGGCAATCAAAAGTTTTAGCTTCGAGGTTTATAAAATCAACACAGAGCGAAAATTAAAGGAATAATATTATGCCACCCTTGGGGTGATTTTGTAATCGCTTTAACCATCTGATTGATATTTTGACATTATGGCTACATACCTATACATAGATAATTGAATTCTATATAACGTCATCAAATTAGAATTTAGATGTAGGTACATATAAAAACTTTACGTTTACATACATATGCATATGTACAAAGTAGTTAAGTAACAAATTACTTAAAAGAATAAAACATAAATAATTTTAGTTTACGATTGGCGGCTGGTTTGAAATGGCTTATTGTATGAGTATGTTAATTAAAATTCACTGGGAGCATTTTTTTTAGATGTTCTTTTTTACTGATGGTCATAGTTACGTACAACTAGAGGGCATTTAGTTGTACATATATATTGTATTTACTTTCAATCTATTGAATTTATTTAAGTTTTTAGTTAACGTAAGACACCGTAAACAATAAATCCGAAGACAATCTTAAAAAATGAATGCCAACCCGAACAAATCTAATACCTACTAGAAAAAGCATTTAAAAAAAATTCATTCAAAAATCGACGCTTCGATGAACTTTTCGTCGAAATATTGATTAAAAATTTATTTTTAAAAAATTGCGTCGAAATCTTAGTGACGCAAAATTGTTTCATATCTGGGGAACAGTAGTTCCGCCGCCAAGTCCACATGCGCTACCTTACACCTACTTTTTCTCGAGGCGATTTGGTGTATTTTGAAACTCTCATAACTTCGGTTTGGATACTATTTCAGAATTCTAATAAAAAAAATCGTGATTTGCACAAGATCTATAATTAAAAAATTATTAAATTAAAAAATTGTTATTTTATTTTATTTATTTTATAGAAGAAACAAAAGGTAAATTAAATTATGATAGTCATTTTCTCTACCAGCTGGACTATCGACACAACCTATTTGCAGTAAACATTAGAGTACGCCACTCATATAAAATTTGTATATACAATTTGTATATACATGAATTTCATTCTTAAATGTCAAACAATCATGGCCGAACAAATTTCGGGTTTACTGTTCACCACAACACAATTTTTTTTTTTTTCAGCATTAAAATCTGTTTCCATGATCATTCTTCTTGCGATTAGGAGTTTAACTTTAACTTCGTTTTTCGCGAAACGGAGACAACTTGTTCAACTTCATTTTCGTTTTAAAAAAAAGCATGCAAATAAGAATAAAAATGTAAAGATGTATTCGATATATCTACTATATGTATATAAGTACTAGCTGATCCGCCCGGCTTCACCCGTGTACACAAACAGTCTCTTCTCGGTTTAACGTTTTAATTTCAACTGATTAAGTGAATGATCTCTCGTCCCACCGCCCACCTATTTATACAGAAAATTTGACAAAATTCTATGTTCCCATGTACCTATGTAGTATGTAATGTACATACATCTAGTAGGTATGCATAGAAGTTTCAAAGTCTGCGTTTATGAGTTGCCGCTTCCGTCTAGTATATTTAGTTTTTTTGTGAAATAATGAAGCAAAAAGGACACCTGTCAACTTACGCAATGTTTATTTATTCAATGAATGGATACACATTAAGAATATACTTCTTATAAATTAGTGCTAAGGTAAAATTAAGCAAAATTAAACATTGGAAATCACTACGTCAATGCAAAATCAGTTGGTTTTGTACACTATTCTTTAATTCAAGTGTCAAATGGACTAATGTCGCTATCTCTATCTATCTGTCTGTCTGTCTGTCTGTGTACCCGTCTGTCTATCTGTGTACCTATCTGTCTGTCTATCTATCTGTCTATCTGTCTATCTGTCCATCTGTCTGTCTATCTGTCTATCTGTCTGTCTATCTATCTGCCTGTCTGTCTATCTATCTATCTGTCTGTCTGTCTGTCTATCTATCTGTCTATCTGTCTGTCTATCTGTCTGTCTATCTGTCTATCTATCTGTCTGTCTATCTGTCTGTGTACCTGTCTGTCTATCTGTCTGTCTGTTTACCTGTCTGTCTGTCTGTCTATATATCTGTCTGTCTATCTGTCTGTCTATCTGTCTGTCTATCTGTCTGTCTGTTTACCTGTCTGTCTGTCTGTCCATCTGTCTGTCTGTCTGTCTGTCTGTCAACCTGTCTATCTATCTGTCTGTCTATCTATGTGTATATCTGTCTGTCTGTATGTCTGTCTGTGTACCTGTCTGTCTGTCTGTCTATCTGTCTATCTATCTGTCTGTCTCTCTGTCTGTCTGTCTATCTATCCATCCATCTATCTGTTTGTCTGTCTATCTGACTTTCTGTCTGTCTGCCTGCCTATCTATTTATCTATCTGTCTATCTGTCTGCCTGTCTGTCTATCTATCTATCTATCTGTCTATCTACATATCTGTCTGTCTATCTTTCTATCTAACTGTCTGTCTATATGTCTCTCTGTCTATCTGTCTATCTATCTACACCAGATTTTGTTAATAACTCGACTCCAGCGCCACCTATCGGGTCCAGATATAGTAGTTTTCTCTTTTGGCACTACACCAACATATACTGTGAATATGAGTAATTTTGGTCAATTAATATAGATTTTGTTAATAACTCGACTCCAGCGCCACCTATCGGGTCCAAATATAGAAGTTTCCTCTTTTGGCACTACACCAACATATATTGTGAATATGAGTAATTTTGGTCCATTTATATAGATTTTGTTAATAAATCGACTCCAGCGCCACCTATCGGGACCAGATTTTCAAAATTTCGGCTCCGTTGTGGTGTTACCTGGTTCAATACGAATGCAACAAAAAAATTCCCATTCAAATCAGATGATGTTCAGCCGAGTTATGTTGATACAAACAGACACCAATTCATTTTTATATATATAGATGATTCCCTTCATCCAGTCTTTTGATAGGGGATTCCCCGGAGTCACAAAATCACAAAATCATTTTCATCAGAAAACTGAAGGCAAGACTTATATCATTTTGAATATTACATTAAATGATTCCCTTCAGGCAGGCTTTTAATAGGGGATTCCCCGGAGTTACAGAATCATTTTCATCAGAAAACTTAAGGCAAGACTTGTAGCTTTTCGAATATTACATTAAATGATTCCCTTCAGGCAAAGTATTTTAATAGGGGATTCCCCGGAATTACAGAATCATTTTCATCACAAAACTAAAGGCAAGACTTGTAGTTTTTTGCATATTACATGATTCCGTTCAGGGGGTATTTCCCCAGATTCACAAAATCATTTTCATCAGAAAACTAAAGGCAAGACTTGTAGCTTTTTTAATATTACATTAAATGATTCCCTTCAGGCAGTCTTTTAATAGGAGATTCCCCGGAGTTACACAATCATTTTTATTAGAAAAATAAAGGCAAAACTTTTACCTTTTTGAATATTACATTAAGGCTTATGTGCAATATAAATAGAACGTTAGTGACAGAAAATTTGATCTATTTCTGTACATTGTTAGTAATTTAGCAAAATGCTGAACCGATTTTGACTAAATTTCACAGAAACAATCTCGGGCCAATACCAAGCTCAATCGGTTTGTTTGTTTCAGAGTCCATAGCATACTTACAATACTTACAAATATATACATATATACATATATATGTTGATGTGTAGATAGAATATACATATTATATACATTTAGTAATTTATTGCCATTGTCCTTTATATACATATAGAATTTGTTAATAACTTGACCCATGCGCCACCTAGCGGGCTGTTTTTTTTGCCTTTGTCCTTCCTCAGGTTCCAGACTATGTCTTTGCCAAATTACATTACAATTGGTTCGGCGGTTTGACGTGAAAATGTTTTGTTAATAACTTAACTCCAGCGCCCGCTAGCGAGCGGTATTTCCGCCTATGTCCTTTCCCAGGTCCCAGACTATCTCTGTACCAAATTACATTATGATTGGTTCGACAGCTTAGGCGTGAAAAGGTTTTGCTAATAACTTGACTCCAGCGCCGCCTAGTGAGCGGTTTTTCCGCCTATGTCCTTCCTCAGGTCCCAGACTATCTCTGTACCAAATTACATTATGATTGGTTCGACGGTTTAGGCGTGAAAAGGTTTTGTTAATAACTTGACTCCAGCGCCCCCTAGCGAGCGCCTATGTCCTTCCTCGGGTCCCAGGCTATCTCTATACCAAATTACATTATGATTGGTTCGGCGGCTTAGGCGTGAAATGGTTTTGCTAATAACTTGACTCCAGCGCCCCCTAGCGAGCGGTATTTCCGCCTATGTCCTTTCCCAGGTCCCAGACTATCTCTGTACCAAATTTCGTTATGATTGGTTCAGCGGTTTAGGCGTGAAAAGGTAATCGACAGACAGACAGACAGACAGACAGACCGAGTTACTTTCGCATTTATAATATTAGTGTGATTCGAGTTTTAAATGAGAACATGTACGCAGTCGTAATCGTAAATGGTTTTTCTATGGAATTTCTCTTGGAGATTTTTGTTTCGCTTTCATTTGCAGCTGACAGTTTAGATTCGAGTGTTAAATAGCGTGCAGTGTACTAAAGTGTAAAAATTTATTTATTTTTATTATTATTTCTTTGTTGGCAGATTCTATGAGCCGTTCGAAGATTAAGTAGGGTGACCAAATATTTTTTGTAACTAAAAGAGTATCTGTACATTTTTAATTGTATTTTTTTTAAATAGTAATTTGTACACTTAACATCAGCCCAGCAGGAAAGTACGGTATATATTCCTTGGAGAATCGAATATATAATTAGTTATTATAGATGAGAAATATAATGCTTCCAAAAGAATAGACGTGGTAATGTCATATAATGACAAAGCAAATTGTTTACCACGTAGATTCCCACATCTGCAGAAAATGTAATGTAGTGTTTTTGAATTTAACGATTTTTCGGTTACAGTGTTGTCTGTCGGCGCCTTCATGTCGTCTTTTATATTTAAAAACGCATGAAAAACTTATTTTGTGTTGCAACGCGTGACAGCGAGGAATGAAAAAAGTTAGAAATGTATTCTAAACGGATTGGCGAAGACAATTAACAAAGAAAAAACTTTGTGCTTTGTGTGTGCTTTATTTTATTAATAATATTTGTTTTTTGTATTTAAATTCCTTTTTTGTAATAAAATATTTTAAAACGAATCGGTGTACTTTTCATTTAAAGCTGAATACATTTCTTTTATTTATGTCGGAGAAATGCATTATGTAACTAATTATAAATGCATGAATTATATAATACATTACAAAGAATGAATTCTGTAATGCATTATTAAAACACTTTCAGGTAATCGATTATTTTCCTATGACATAGTCTGTGTTAAGAATAATGAATTCTGGAATCAATATTCTATACTAGCGATTGATTCGCTGTTCGATTCCAATAGATTACCTTTTCCTGCTGGGAGTATCTTCCAGCAGATTTATTTTTACTCTTGATGACAGAACAGAGTAACCAGCTGAGTTTTTTTTCTGTTAAACTAAGTAGACGATTTTTTCGAGTTTACATCTCGCCACCTATACAGTTGCTTCACAATATTTATGAGAGAGTCTCAAATATGTGGACCATCGTAATGCATGGATAGCTATGCCAAATGTCCATTTTTTAGGTAGAACGGTTCTTGATTTTTATCGTGACAGACATTTTAAAGTTAGAGCAAACTTATAATAGTTCAGTATTTCCGTGTGGGTACGAAACCCTGCAAACCAATCTTCTCATTCGTTTTATACATAGATTGCGCCGCTTGAAACATACCATCATTTTTGAAACGAGATCGCTGGGATGTCGTTTCGCATCAATTCATGCTACGCTATACACTATCATTATAGCAATGACATTTTTCCGAAAATGTTTTGCATACTCTCTCTCATCATTCTCGCCATCATTCCAATCATATTTTTTCATTCCAAGCTACACAAAACACTGTCATTTTTACATTATTCTAGCAAGATTGCCATTTCAAAAAACATAGGGTGCTGTTTACTACTGAATAAATGTAGGTATTGGGTGATAAGAATAAAAATGAGAATATGGTAAATTTTTTTGATCAATATTCATCAAATTTTAAATATTTTGTACATTATGTATAGGTATATCTATGTTCTTAGTTTTATTTACATCACCTATTGATTTTTGTACAATATTATATGAGAAATTTATAGCCGACTCTAATTATTTAAAGTGACGTTTGTCTCATTTTAAAAATTCGAGCTGGCTATAAGTTTAAAGTCGACTATAAGGTGACTATGAGTAGCAAAAAGTATATTTTTATCTGACTATGAATTTGCGCCAATGCTTTTTGCTTTAAAACATCCTTTACAATGCAATTCTTTAGTGTTTTGCTCTTTGTGTTGTACCCTTTGAGACATTTTTAGCAAGCTCTTGACTAAAAATTATGCTGGGTGATTTTTTCGCGGTTTTGCCGATTTTTTGTACGGTTCTGGCCAGTACATTTTTAGCTGAGTGGCAACACTGCATAGGGCAACCGGCAAAGAGAAAAAGAGATATTGTATCTCACAATTTTATTAATATTTAGACAAAAAGAGTAAAAGAGTATATTTAAAAAATATTTTGGAAAAGAGAGAGTTAGTAAATCCATGTAAAGGAAAGAGTACTTTGTCCTAAAAAAGAGTACGTCTGAACAGCCTAGATTAAAGAAGCAGTAAAACGAGGAATCAATTTTTATTATAAGGAAAACTGTGACGACATTGAATACTACTTCTTTACTTTATAATTAAAAATATTAATAATAATAAAAAATAAAAACAATAATAATTTAATTATTAAGCAAATAATATACATATACATAATATACGGGGGCACCGTAGCGCAAGTGGTTAGTGCGTCGGACTACTGAGCCAGCGGTCTTGGGTTCGAATCCCGCCGCAAACACCTAAAAGTTTTTCACAGTGCCCACCTCTTTCGAATGTCTGACAAGCATCAAAGAGTATCATTTGTCACGATTGAGCTTCTCAACTCGCCGTTCGGAGTCGGCAAAAAAACTGTAGGTCCCTTCCATTCGTGCAAAAATATAACACGCACACACAAATGGTTGCGAGAAGCAGGCCCAGGCTCACCTCGAGCTGTAGCGCCAACTAAGTAAGTACATAATATACATAATATACATATACATAATATAAAATAATATTGTCCTTACAAGGAAATAAGCCTTACATCAGGCTTTACACAAGTAATTATATTGCTTATCAAAAGCTGATAGAAAAGCTTTGTAGTAGCTTAAAATAAGGACTAAGAAAGACTGAAATAAGCCCTAAATAAGACCTGAAGTAAGTTTATCATAAGGTTAGAATAAGTCTATGCGTAAGGTACAACAGTATATACCTGATTACATACGACATGGCCTGTGCTTCAGTAAGGGACAAAATAAGGAATCTTGAATGCAATGCAATTGCAATTATGATGAATAACAAGCCTTATCTCCTAAGTTATAAACTATATTGACATAAGCCTTTAATAAGCCTTAAGGTAGGTGACCCAAATAAGGCCCACCTTATAGTTTTTCGTTAATAACTTGCAAACGCCTAAAAGAAAAATACTAAATTGACATTAGCATAAGCCTAAGTTCAGTTATCTATATAAAAACACAACACTTATTTGTTAAAACCCAATTTGAAATATATTTTTTTAAAATTTTCAAAAACTTTACCTTGGGCTAAAATACGAAGTATAAGCATATGAGGTTGTGGAGCTTGAAGATGTCGATTGGCTTTTGTCACTGAATAAATCTTTGGTAACCTCTTGGCCTTTGAAATTAAGGGTCTCCTTCTTCCGCGGTGCTGTTTGACTAATTAAATTTCGGAGTTGATAAAAACTTTTTAAAGGGAGATTTTTCCGTTTCCTTTTCTACTGCTTGTATCATTGCAGCTAATTCAAAATTCGATCCAACTTCTACGACCGCGGCGCCTGATATCGGCACTATGGCAGAAAGCGGAACATTATCCAAATCTGCATCGGAACTGTAACGGTCCTCTTGCTGTTGCTCTTGATTTCTTTGTAAAGCTGAGGCGCTAGTTGATGCTGATAAATTCTCAATACTTTCTGGGCACTGTATTTCAGAAAACGCAGAAGGAGCGAATGCAGTTTCTGGAATGATGTCAGGATCGAAAGGATACAATCCCGTTGCACGAAAGCCTCCAGTGATGTTATCGTATGTCATGCATTTAGACAACACATTTGAAAAAATGACATTATAACTGATTATTGAATGTTCTTGATCCCAGTGATGCTCGAAAGATCGATAAACTGACTTATCCAGAGGTTGGAGTTCATGGGTCGTATTTGATGGAAGGCAGTATAGTGTAATGTCATGTCGTTCTGCTTCGTCAACAATATCTACTATAATTACGGTGACCATATTTTAGAAAGCCGAATAATGAACAAAAGAAAATAATACAAAACTTATCTCAATTTTCAATTACATATACATAGGTATATTTTATTTAATTAGATTTATCTAAAATGTCTTCAAGAGTCAACTTAATATATAATTTATAATATCTTGATGAGACTTTCCTCCTTGTTCATCGCTCACTGCACCAAGGTTACTAGGGAAAAGTTGAGATGAGAAGGTAGAAAATGAATCAAGTGACAGTCTGCATCCTAAATCTCGATAGGAGTGAAGAAATTCCAATACAAATATTTTATAGTTTTAAGCTTTCCTAGAAGCTTTCACAACAGAGACAACATAGTTCCATGCTATTAGTTTTTTTTTTTTGTTTAATTTTTGGACAATGGTCTTTAATCAATTTCCTTATCTGAGGAGCTATAAAACCTCCTTCTTTAAGTTTCTCATCGCTATGTTTGTGAAAAATGTTCTTCAAATACTTAAAGCCTTCACCATACTTGTCCATGGCTTTGAAGAGATTTTTTACTATCCCCAACTTAATACGCAAAGAGATAAAATAACAGTTTGATTGACAAGAGGCGTGTACTTGACATTAGCACTTCCCAGGTCTATACATATTACTTGCTGGAATGTAAGTCCATTACTTGCTCGACTGTCCATAAGTTTAAATAAATAAACGTGTGATCTGTTGAAGCCTAGCAGATAAAATATACTTCGTTAGGCCGCCATATTTGAATGTTACTGATGACGGAGGCATACAAACAAGCTAACTATAACGAAAAATAGACTTTTTGATTATGTGAGTATCTACTGTTACTAAATTGTTATGCTTGAATTCGTTAACAGTAAGGGTAGCAGAACAAAATATGTGGTCATTGTTGTTGTTGTGTGATCACTGTTCCCTTGTGTTATTCTTTGTGTTATTTATTTTCTTTCATAATTAACTACATCTCCGTCATGCATATTTCCTGGGTCTTAATCTGAAAGATATTATTTTGAACACAGAACAGATAATGAACCAGTTCTAAAATACAGAATATTTTTATGTTTTTGTATGGAAAATAATTCATAATGAACATCGGCTTCAAATACAGAACTGTTCATTATTATAATGAACGGATGGTCACTGTAACTATAATCCAAGTGACATGCTGCTCCGTCAAATATAAGAAGACAAGATCCTGATGTTTCATACTCACTCAAGTGAGTTATAAAATCAACAAAAGTTGAGTGGTTCATATAACCCTTGGATGTCATTTTTAAGACTGAACCAGCTGAAAGGTTATCCATAAACTCTGGTTTCTGTCTTTTACCTTTAAAAAGGATCATCGGTGAAATGGCAGTCCCTGCCTATAGCATTCACACATCCAACTAACTATGGTCACGCTTTCCGCATGCTCATTTGAAATTTGGTGAACACTTTTTGTTCCTTTAAGTGCTAAGACAGTTTGTTGATCGTGCAAGTTAATTCGGCAGCCCTTTTCATCCATGTTATAGATGCACTCCAGTCTTTTCTCAATCATGCGCTTTTGTAACAGATCCTTCATCTTTTCGAAGTGATCACCGACAATTTGTTTATTAAGTTTTTGGGCTCATGCTGGATTCATCATTTGCGATTTTCGCATAGAGGTTTCTGGGTGTCTCTTCGAAAACAAACGTATTTCCTACCCGCTACGAAGTTAGTATTATTAAAGTTCCTGGTAATATTTTTGACGCTGCAAAATGCGGAGGCTTGGTGCTGCAACATTTTTGGTGTGAGTGGCATGCCCATTTCAGCGTGTCTAACGCACCTTCTGGACGGATTATCTTCTTGTTCGGGTGTGAACGTTGTGGACCTGCCTAGTTTTCTTGTAGCTGAACCAGTGT
This sequence comes from Brachyopa scutellaris, assembly GCA_949775065.1. Taxonomy (NCBI): domain Eukaryota; kingdom Metazoa; phylum Arthropoda; class Insecta; order Diptera; family Syrphidae; genus Brachyopa; species Brachyopa scutellaris. Next base: position 40,526,755 of record OX459113.1, on the reverse strand, counting down.
TGATATGGTTTCTCAAAGTTCTTCTTGGAATTCTGTAGCGCCTTGACGTCTCATGTTGTGATAAAAAACCCCGTTGGATAGACTTCAAGGCCCCTCCCATATCATCTGACGACCATTCTGCCCGCTTTCTATCCCCAATTTATCTTTACAAAAATTTTAACGAAATCTACTCAAAGGATTAAAATAATACTAAAACCATACTAAACCTCAGTTTTATATGTAATATATTTAGTGTAAAAACTAGACTTACCCGAATCATTATTTGCAATAAAATCAATTACAAAAACCACTTTCTTATAACAAAAAGCGCGTGCGTGCACATTCACTAACTTGTATCGACTGTAAGAAAACACACGATTGCGTCAGATGGAAATTTCCATCGATTTTCGTGTAGACATACATATATTAGGAGGCCACAACCACATTTTTAAAATATTTTTCCTGTTGCTTGTCGGTTATGCAACTTTTTGCACACTGGCAAAACACTTATTAGGATTTGGGCTTTATTTGAACCACGTTCTTTACTCTTTTTGCTGGGTATCTATGTAGGTACATATGTATGTATATGTATCTACACTTTTGTTTAAAAAAAAGTTTAACCCTCCACAACACATCAGCGAAGTCAAGGCACCGAGGAACGACACTTAAACTTTAACGAGAAATGTCAAAATGTGTCGAGTATTGATCCTGTGAAACGACCTCCCTCTCCTCTAACAATCGGTAGGACCATGTAATAAATCAATCGATATAGTCCAACTCATTGCATGACAAGAAACCAATGACGGCCGATTTAAATTGAGAAAGAGAGATCGCTTGAGGTAAATTATATGTGCCATCACACACCCCCAACAAGAAACTCATATGGGACACATGATGATAAATTTCGGGAGAAAAAATCTTATGTTATTATTGTTATGTAAACGGGGTCAATGACTCGAGATTACATTGTTATAAGAACCGAAATTACATTGTAATAAGTAAAACCCATATCGAGTCATTTGCCATTAGATCGTCACGAAGACTAGAATAAAAACTACTTATAACGTTCGCCTGTGGGCACCGTAGCGCAAGTGGCTAGTGCGTCGGACTACTGAGCCAGCGGTCTTGGGTTCGAATCCCGCCGCAAACACCTAAAAAGTTTTTCACAGTGCCCACCTCTTCCGAATGCCTGACAAGCATTCAAGAGTATCATTTGTCATGTAAAGCTTCCCAACTCGCCGTTCCGAGACGGCAGAAAACTGTAGGTCCCATCCATTCGTGCAAAAATATAACGCGCACACACAAATGGTTGCGGGAAGCTAGGCTTCGTTCTACATAGGACTGCTGAAGCCAAATATTTATTTTTTTATTTTTTTTTATAACGTTCGCCTAGCGAGTTTTTCTTTCTTTTGTTTTTATATTCCACTTTGAGTTAAATAAGAAGCTTCGAATTTCAAAAGTCTTCGACGGCAGAAGTATCAACGAACGCCATCTGGGGAGAAGCTAGACATCACTTCTTCCCAACGGACATGGTTTATATCAATGAAGATTGATGATGAAGAAAGAAACAGATGGATGAACGTTTTTGAGTGCTCTTCACATTTATTTAAATTCAATATTTCAAAGTTTCAAATAAATATAAAAACTACAAAAGACGTCTCAGATATATTCTTTCCCAGTTTAAACTTCCATCGGGCACAACTGATCTGGCAGGAACAGTGGTTAAGCATTTGCGTACCGTTACTTGATTCTGGCGCAAAAAATATGTACTTTGCTTTCTCCTCATCATTTTGCATCCCCCACTGAATGAGCAATTCATTTGGTGATTGAACATTTTAAAGTAATGATGTGGCTATTTCAATCTGATAACGCATATACAATCTTCTCCGAAATCGATTACGTATAAAATCCAACCTCATTTTTGATCCAAAGCGCTTTTTTCGCTTCATTAATACCAAAAAAAAAAATCTGACAACTATCCATCCACTCTGAAACTATCTGACTCTTCATCGATTAATCCTAAAATAATCGCTAATCTTTTTGCTCTTTTATTTAGCCAATCGTTTACCAACCACGTCTTAGTACCCGCTTCCGATTACTTTTCTCACATAAGAAACTGCCCTCAAACTTCTCAAGCATCATTTGATATTCGCGTTGAACACGTTGTAGAAGAAATAAATAAACTCAAGTGCGACTCCTCTGCTGGACCCGATGGTCTGCCTTTCATTATTTAAAAAAAAAAAACCGGCCAAGTGCGAGTCAGACTCGCGCTCAAAGGGTTCCGTACTTTTAAAACTAGTTATATTTTGTTTAAATAACTGTTTCGTTTCGTTAACACAAAAAACGAAAATGACCCACCTCTATACTCGCTTTACAAACTAATAAGCAGGGGTAGGATTTTGCTAACTTTGTCTCTTTTTTTACTTATTTGGAAGATAGTATCGACTTTACACAAACACGTTTCATGTCCTCCTGATTCCAAATACAGTGCACTCTCTCCTTACGGACACCTCTTATAACCGGACAGATTTGAAAGAACCGAAATAAATACACGATTTTTCATATAAAAAAACTCTCCCATAACCGGACTCTCTCATAACTGGACACGGACACCAATTTTCGTAACCGCAATAGAATGTCGCTCTCTCTTAAACGGAGAAAACACATCTACGTATGGCAAACTTTTTACATACATAGATACTTTATTTTGTATTTGTTTTGTTCTCCTCGTCTTTACACTTTGCAAAAAAAAAAAAAACCAAACAAAAATGTAAACTGTGGAGTATGCCTTTGCGTCATTATCACGTTCGCGGACACATGATTTTCGGTGTGAAACGCTAGAATGACACAGGCATATCTCCTGTATTTTGAGAGATATTTTATATTATTTTGTGCGAATTTTGTATAGAGATAAAAATGATTCCGCTGATTACAGTGAAGTGGAAATTTGGCTGTGGTAGGACAAATAATGCCTTAATATGGAAGTTTACTGTATTTTTCGTCAGGGTTCCGTCTTGTCCCAACATATTTAAAATTGTCATGACCCGCTTATTTCCTCGACGGCATATGCCATCTTGTCCGCGCGAACATGTTATCCAACAACTTTGTGCATCTATAAATCTCATTGCATATTTTGTTTGTATGTTATGTGTATGTATGTATGTATATATGTACCTATGTACATATGTATGTATGTGTTATTTTACGCTTGATTGTCATAGACAGAAAATAGTATTTTTTTGTAATTTGTGTTTATGATATAAAAATTAATTCCTTTATAAAATAAAATGAATACCACATGTCTATTGTGCTTTTTTTTAAGGAACGTCAATTTATTTTTTTCTCCCATAACCGGACACCTCTCATAACCGGACAAATTTCTCGGTACCGTCGGTGTGCGGTTACGAGAGAGTTCACTGTATATGTGTTTTGTTTTGCCTTTTTATACCATTATTGACTTTTTCTAAAAAAAATAATAGTACGTGTAGAAGTTACAAGCGACCGAAGTGAAACTTCTTAGCTACATATAATCGTGGACAAAGGATAATGCATTTGTGACAAAAGGAAGAGACATTCATACATTTTTCGAATTTTTTGGATATTCAAAAATATTCTCCGTTATTTCTTCTCGAAAAATCGTTGAAAAACTTCAGAAATGTGGGAATGTCGTATGTCACATAATTACATAATGTATGCGTATGCATAATCCATTAAAAAGTATTGTAAACTTATGGTCGCTTATTGAAATTACATATCATACGATATCGGTGAAAAACAAAAAATACTCACATCAAGCTGCAAACAAAATAACAAGCATGCATATTGCATACACCCAAACATCTTTACACGTATACGATCTACACGGGTCAATATTTATGAAATCCACCGTACCACCGAACGTGCCGGCATCAGTGCTGTCGTTTTCCAATTTTCAAGAGTATCAGAATTTGAAATTTTTGGGTATCATTTTCAAACGAAGGGTATCATAAAATAATGTACACATTTTCGTCTTTTTAAAAATATATATGTACATGGTGTTTCCAAGTTAAATGTCAAGACTTTTAAAAATTATTTTTGGGTATAATCTAAGCAAAAAACCGTTCAACAGCAAGGGTCTTTCTATCTCCAATGCAGACATAATTTATTTTGGCATTGAATTTAAGAAAATACCTACCTTGACCTTTGTAACAGAAATAACTTCGCTACTTACTACGGAAACTTTATCTAGTGCTTACATTTTAGAAAAAATAATACTCTTTTTAAATGCGTTTAAATCAAATTGATACCTTTGTTGGCTTTGCAGATATTTTATTTTTAAATCGGTTTTATTTATCTTGCCAATGCAAATTATTGACCTTCAGGTCGCTTTTCTACAAAAAATGCGTAATAAACATGCCGTTTTATTATTTTTTTCTGATGAATGTAACAATTGTAAAAAAAATCTATGAAAAAAATTCACAAATTTTTTGGTGCTTGGGAAAATCTGCAGCGGGTAAAAAGGAAAATATGATTTTTACCTACTTTTCTAGCCACAGTTGGTAACTAGCGCGATTTTCCAACTAATTTATATTTTTGCAATATTTTTTTGAAGAATGTATGGCTTTACGAAGGTTTCAAGGCATGCTGATTCATTAGACTACCCGTCAAAACCGTAATTTCAATACCATTTTCCCTTAAAATCACAGAAATAGTTAAGTTTGAGTATGTAGGCCTAGTTGTAAAATTTACCAAAGAAAAATTGTGTAAAAGGTTAGAAAAGAAAATTCAATTCATCAGTTTAAGCCGAGGTTACGCAATAGTTGCTTATAAAAGGGGTTTGAAATGGCACCCTTTAAAAACCAAGAATACGATATTACATTATCAACGTTTATGGGCTGTGTAATGGAACCTTCCTAACCTTGTTTTTGTTCTCTTTTCCGATGCTTCACATAATTGTCTCTTTCTTTCTCCCAGCGATGCAAGCAAAGCCATGTGCTTTGTCGTTTTGATTAAGTTGATTCATAGCTTCTTCGCGTTTTGGTAAAGAAGCAAAGCGCTGCGAACGTAGAGTGTAAGAAGCCAATACACCAAGGCAATATAGATTCGGGATTAGGGATGTGCAATTTATTTATTGAAGTAGGATTTTGCAAAAAAAGCACATTTTATGTTTGTATTTGATTTAAAGTATCATTATTAAGCTTTGGGTATCACAGTATCACCAGCTCTGAAATAGTATCAAAAGGATACTATAGTATCACCTTCAGCAGCGCTGGCCGGCATCAGCACTCCGCGTGCGCAGTCCCCTCCATATCACCATCAGTTAAAATAAGCATACAGAATTTTTGTTGTTTTGTTCTTGCAATAGAAGTAACCAACACACCGGTGTGACTTGTGTGTGTGTGACAGAATATGGGAGAAAAAAAATGTTCTGTGTGATGCGAACTTTTGACGGAGTGGAGTAGACAGAGGGAAGGGGAAAAAAAGAGCTTTTTTTTAAGCAGATTTCGTTTTCATATACCAGTTCTTCCCATATGAATGCGACATTCTGTATACATATTTATTATCTGTGCTTTCAGGATCAATGCTTAAATCTTAAGCCAGAACTACATCGGAACAAAAGTGATAAAAAGTAGAAGTGTGCACACACTGAAAGCTCACTCAATTCCAACTGACCAACAGCGCCATTAACGGATGAAATTATTATTTGTTTGACATTTGAAAGCTCCAGGAAATGTATTTCTCCGCAACCATGCACATTTATTCGTTAATAGTGGATGAATAATAAAAAGGAAAATTGGTTTCAAACCTAAAATTCTAAAAAATTGTACGGGAATAATAAAATCGGTATTTGCTTTCGTGAATATACGTCTAAAATCATCTTTTAAATTCATCGGAAATCAGCTGGTATGCAAAAAAGTGAATAAGCGCCATCTATTGTCGAGGATTTTATACGAAATCCAATTACATATAACTACTTGAATTGGTTTTTGTATTTGGTTGGAAGAACTACTGGAAAGCTTTTGTGCAACATCACCGCGGCGAAAGCTAGGGTATGCTCTAGCTTTAGCCGCGGTGAGTTTTATTCATTTGAGAGGAAATGATACAGATGTGCCTGCGATGGAAGAGTACAACCTATTGTTTTGACTTCGTTGTACTTTTTATCACTTTTGTTCCGATGTAGTTCTGGCTTTAGGCCCGAGATTAGTGGTTGCACTGTGTAATAAGAACTGGGAAGAAGACAAAAACGTGTTTGAGCAAGATTGTTATACGCTCTTTTAGAGTGTTTTTAATTTCTTATTAATAAATCGCTAAAAACAATAGTTTTTTTCAAGTAAATTGTTTTATTTCGTGTGATTACAATTTGATTTTTTTTTTGTATTTGAGTATATTCGTAGCCCATTAGTTAATAAAACTTAAAAAAAAAGAAGTTTCTACTTTTTCAGCGCAATTTGAATTGGAGCGCATAAAAGACCCACGATGATGGTTTGTAAACCCCATCCGCATCTTTTCCAGATCATATTTTTAAGTTCCTTCACAATTCTGGAAGACGTTCGGAAGTCTAAATGAAGGTACGCAGGACATCACTTTCTTCAATATTAACATTTTGCGACGATTCTGCGTTAGCATTCCCCATAATTAAAGTAGGTGGTACTGCACTAGCTGAACTAAGTGGAATGAATAATGCTGAAGTAATGACGTAAGACATTACACGATCAATACTTATGACAGTATTGGCAGTTCTGATGCTTTGAAATCAGAAAATCCAGATTTTCGTCATTACTGCACATCGTTCATTACTTGGACAATACTATCCACCTTACTCGATCATTATTATCTAATCTCAATATTTTTTTATCTACGTTTTTATCTACGTTTCTGTGTTGGCGTATGTAGATCTTTCGAGATAAACCAAGTCTTTCAGTGCAAATAATCGCTCCAAAACGACAAGTTATAGCGAAACGAGTTGCGACGGTAACGACATTACCTCATGTTCACCCTTATTTTCGTCTTCACCACTTCAAACTCGAATTTGGGTTAAATGGGGTGGATTGGGGGCGAACCGAAAACAGAACAGTTGTCACGTTAAAGCAGACAACATAAAATTAATGGCAAACAATTTTTTTCCATTCGCATTAGGATCAACGAAGAATGAATAATTGATCGCTCTCCTGTGGTATCATACTTCCTGACACCATACTAGCAATTCAATGGTATGAAATGAGGATGCTGTGCTCTTGTGTTCGTTGAGCCACCAAACACAACAACTTTCATGTTAATCACTCGCTTGGGTCAAGTATATTCACGACGGCAACGACAAAAATACAAATTCCTTACACCACTGCGACGAAAATTTGTGACTTCACTTTGAAAAATCGCGAATAGAAACGATGACGGCGATAGCGACAAAGATGATAAGAATGAAATCAGATCTACCTGGAGTTTTGACGCAGGGGAGAGTACGAATACGAGTATAACAACGAAAGCAATTATCTGGGCGATGATTGGTAAATTGGCATTCCAGAGCCGATTTACTAAATGAGAAAACAACCCTTGTTGTTGTTGTTTTTTTCTTTACTCCTGGCACAACATGGAATGATAAATTACCTTTGGAATGATGGCACGCAGTGCCCCACTTGAATTCTTTGTTGATGAAGGAGCAGATTTTCAACAAAACCACCCACCCCACCTCACCCAGCTTCAATCTTAGGACGAGAACGTGAAAAGGAAAGAGGATATAAAAAAAAAGTCGAATGCTATGACTGCCAATTATGATGTGATGATATTTCAATAAAGAGACAGATGAGATGTAATTTATCCTTACCGGGTCTTTTGTGTGTACCGAGCTATACCTAAGTTGTGAGCTCAAAAAAGCGTTTGAAAGACGAGTTCATTAACGGTTAATGGACTTATTGAGACAGAATATATCATTGTATCAACATTAGTACGTGCTTTTGCATAGAAGGCATTTGAAGAATCCAATTAGGACCAAGAAAGAGAGTGATATATGGAATGAAGTAGACAGTTAAATCGATTTTTTAGGCAGAGTGATGCTTGTGGGTCGAGTATGCTTGACAGTTTTGTTTCTTGGTACATATCTCGTGGTGCTGGTTGAAAATATACTACCAAAGAAAATTTAATAATATTTGATTGCTAGGCATTTAAAGTGGATATCAAATAAATGCCAGTTAATTGTCAAACGTTTCGTAGCGATCTCATTTAAAACACCATATTCGAATCCAAAAACTGAGAAATATCTAGGCGGATTCTCTGGACTCTAGAGCCTAGTAAATCATCTTCATATCCGTTCAGATATTCGAAATAATTAATCTCAGCGACAAAATCTGAAAAGTACAATTTGGAGTGGCAAAATCGTTAGATTGTAAAGATAATCCCAAAAACTACCTACTTGTTGCGATGCTTTAGCTTAAATAACATCTTATATATAAAAATCTCGTGTCACGGTGTTTGTGGTCGCACTTTTCCGAAACGGCTCGACCGATTTTTATGAATTTTTTTCTCTCAAAGACGTAAAAGTAGCCAGCTAAAAACTTACAAAAGTTAATGTTCCACACTTCAAGATGTAAAGAAGTGAATGTAATAGATATCAATGCCAAACAAAATGTACCTAGCGCGGGCAAGGGCATTCAACCTAAACGTTTTTACAAACATAGAGATGAAATATTGAGCGAACTATTAAAAGAAGACAGGAAATCCAAGCAATAGGTTCTTTCAAAGCCAATATCTTACAGTGCCAATAATAAGACAGAAGACTGCCAATAAATAGCAAAATATGCCAATAATTGGCAAACATGAATATTTATTTTTTTGTTTTTTTTTTTATAGATTCTAAATCTTTTGATGTTATTCGTTTTTTTTGTGTTCCTAACAAACCAATGAATTAAAAAAAAATTGGAAAAACAAAGTTTGTATTTTAGTGCGATCTTTAAGGGCAAAAGTTATGGTGAGTTAGTTTTCTTAAGGTGCCAATCACTGGGTGGCTTACTATATTTCTAATAATAAAATCGCACTAACCACGGTCACCGTGGCTGTGGTGGTTAGTGCGTTGGACTCCCGTACCATCAGTTTGGTTTTAGGGTGAGGCATGACACTATTCATGCCGCGTCGAAACTGGTCTCCGACATTCAATGGAATTACTCTAAAAAACAATGCACTGGTGCCTGGCTGGTTGACTTTGAGAAAGCCTTCGACACCCTATAGTTAGGAGGGCTTTTCTATAACTTGGGTATTCGAAAACCGCTGTTATATATACATAATCTACGATAATCTACTTCGAGTATAATGTTTGATATTAAAAACGGTTTACAACAGGGTACGGTGAATTCCCCGATACTGTTCAACATTTGTACAAAAGATCTAGTAGGCTCGCTCAAATTTGGTATAGCGAACGCAGACGATTTGGTGGCGTATAGATCAAGTCCACATCGAGATTATTAATATCGTTTTGCAACGTGACTTCGATCAAATTAAGGGTTATTGCGACGATTGGAAGTTGAAGATCAACTTCCAAAAGACGGAAACAGTTTTGTTCAGGACCACATTGATTAGGGCTTCTAGGGATACCAGAAATAACTGGAAGAAATTTACTATCATTGGACAGCATGGGCGGCCGTTGGCTGTGAAAAGTGTGGTTAGAAATCTCGGTATTTGGCTCGACCAGTACCTGTATTTTGATAAACATATAGATACTGGTTTCGCTAAGGCTAAAATGGCCTTTGCTCCGACAAGAAGACTATTTCACAGCAGTCAACTTGACTCCAGGGTGAAGGTCATTTGTGACGTTGCCCTAATCAGACCGATTATAACATACATATGTTTGTCCGGTGTGGTCCAATATGGCGCCTTTCTACATGGAAAAGATTCGGGTGTCTCAGAGGCAATCTCTAAGGATCTGTCTCAGATTGTACAGAACACCAGAGTCCCAGTACATAAAATACTATCCTAACAAGGTCCTATACAATGGGGCACAATTGAACAGGATTGATAATTTCCTTACTAAGGCGATTCGAATGCATATTGCGAAGGCGATTACCAGCGACAATAGCCTGATCTTCGGGGCTTATCACCCCAATGTAATGTACCATGAGAGTATGCTCCTTTCGGCGCTTATCCCACCAGAGGTTTTTCCCCATGTTGACGCTAAAGTGTTAGGTCAAAAAAGGAATGGTATTCCGGTATTGTACCACCGCCACCGCGGTACGCGAAATAAGCGGCTCATCCACGTCGGGTTCGATGCCAATGCTCATGAGTTTATGACTTTCTCCATTTTAGTACCGCAATTGCGGATCGGGATAAATGGGATACCGCAAAGCAATACACCGATTTTTGGTGGCTTGTTGAGGAGGAGGGGGTCGATTATGCGCTTTCCAATGTCGGTGCGTTACTTTTGTAACATCATAGTTTTAAGTAAGGCTAGTTGTGTAGGTAAAAGTCAACTAGGGGGTCTTCGTGGAGTAGCCGGGCCCGCTATTATGATGCATCGTCTCCGAGAGGTGACCGGCACGAGGGGGCGTCGCACAGAGGGGCAGAAAAGATGCTTTTGTGATATTAATTGTTATTTAGTATCTAAAATGCGATTTTAGAACACAAATATGTTGTTAAATGTTGTTTAATGCTATAGTTGATAAAATAAAACAACGTATGTACATTTATGTTATGCTTTAACTTACTATGCAAAGAAGAGAACACTTACGACAGAAAATTGAATGTTTAATTTTTATATTATTTTGTTCAATTTACTTATTTTAATCAGAATAAGATTCAAACATTTCAGTGGCATTCGGATGAAAATATTTCTTATTTGCATTTTGAATTCTCAAACAAGAAATTAGGGGTCAGATGAATTTAATATTCTATTACAAATGTCCGTTAAAGTGTATTTTCTGCAAGTTTCCCGACTGTATTATTCTCTATATAAATATTTTGAAATCCTTACTTCGACATTCTAAAGCTTCGGCGTTTAATTGTCTAATAGATAAAGGACGACTGGAAACAATTTCATGGCCATGTAGCAGTATTTTGTGGAAAGTAGTGCTCACGTAATACCATGGATATAATGCAAAAAAAAAACAGCACGCAGTACAGTATCCACACAATAACTTTTGAATTTATCTTTATTTATGTTAAAACCACTCGAAATACATTGCCGATAACGTAAAATCTTTCGATGAAGTCATTATCAATCCTAGTTATGGATGCAAACAAACAACTATTTTCAGAGAATGGTCTCGCAACATTACCTGTTTGGTGTTACCATAGCCAGGTTTGAGTTATCCATAATTAATCCGGCCGAATCTTTAAAATCTTTTTGTATCCTTAGCTTATTTTCAAGGACTGTACTTGATCAGCTCACTACCCGCATCAAAATAACAGACAGATAATATATATTTTTTTAAATTAAATGGATCCATTGAGCCATTTTAAGACGGATTTGAAAACTTTATACCAAACATAATACTTATAAGCCCACAAAAAATGTACTTTGGCAAGGAAAGGATTGAAAATGCTGGAAAGTGGCTAAGCTATAACGATAGCACATTTTTTTTTTAAAAAAAAGCAGCAATCCCATCAGGTCCTTGACTTTTATTTACATCCAATCCCAATAGTGCTTCTTCAATTTCCATAGGACTTAAAAATATCGAATATATCAAGAATTATTTCGTCTTTTGTAATGTTTGCGAGCTTGGAAAGTGATTTTGATGATATAAATGATGAAGAAAACTTTGTTATTGCCTTGAGAGTGAGAAGAAAAAGGATTCGATTACAAAATCAGTACAAACACTTATATCAATGAGAAGTTGATTCAATTGATTAAAACTCGATTGCGAGTTTTCGGCTTTCTTTATTTAAAACTTGCCCGCCTCGGCTGGTACAATGCTACAATCATCCGTTAAGTGGATCTTCATTTTATAATTGTGAGGTCTACGTTCAACACTGGTCGGCAAAATACTATCACTAGCACAGCTGACCTGCGGCGGGACAATAACAGTCGGCGAAATTGGGATATCGGTTTGGGTGACACTTTTACCATACAACGGACTTAACAAATCAACTGGATCAATAATTAAATGTTCATCTCGCGGTCGGACTATCGGGCTACTACAACTACGCACTTGAGTTATTTATTTTTTTGAAATGAAAAGTGCTAGGAGTGAATTCTATAGATTAGAGTTTTTATTTAGCAAAAGATTAGTTTTATTTTCACAAGAACGCCTTACTTGGCTTAAATGAATGTCAAAATTCATCAGGTAATCTGGAAGTACTAAAAGCAAAACTTTTCTGATATCGTTCCGGAATTTAATAAAACATTGAATCGTACCATACGTAGGTATACAATTTAATTTGACCTACTCCGGTGTACTTCCTTGGTTCCAATACCTCTGATATGCTGACTTAACTTGGGAATAGAGAACGTTTGACGATATTTGTTGCGCTACCGGTATCGAAGAAAGAAAAAAAAATCATGAATTTAGGACTTTTAACCTGATCTACTGAGAAAGCCACACTTACCGTTTGCATAGCACTGATGGTGCCTGCTAACTCTCCATCGCTGTCTGAATCATCCTCCAGTGCCTTGTTTGGTGACTGCAGCAACAATCGTCTGGTGTTTTCGGTTTGCAACTATTGTGGAAATGTCCGACTTCGTTGAATAAAACAGGCGTTGTGTGGTCTCACTGGCTTATTGCAATTGCTCTTGTAATGGCGGAATTAGGAGCAGTTGTAGCAACGCACCTCGGAGAGCCTCTTTGGTTTGGTGTTGGTATTGGTGTTGGGAGCCTTGCTTTGTTTGCGTTGGCAACGGTAAATGACTTGATGGGTTTCTTCGTAAGCTGCTCCTCCTCCTTCACAAAATAATATGGTCGTTCATTTTCGGCTCTTTTCTTTACTTGGCTGCAGAGGGCGCTAGGTAAGTATAGTTTCCTTAAGCAATGTTAATATTTGGAATATATACATTACAAAGTTTCCCATTACACGATGAAGGACAGATCATTTCAGCTATTGGGACGATGTTGAATTTTTTGATAGATTTCGTTTTGGAACCAATTCGATCCAAAATTGAAAATACAACGAAATAGTATAAAATGTTTAAACAATGGTATAAAATGTTTTTAACAAAAAATAAATAATATTACTTTTTAGGAATAGTTCAATGTCCGCCGATATTTTCCACATTTTTTCACACTTTTCTCTTAAGATCTTGCGAAACAAAAATCAACCAGAAAGAAAATATTCAAATTAAATTATGACACCATCATTTGACATTTCGAAACAATAGTGCTGCCAACTTTTGTTCCAACAAAGCTTCCAAAACTGCATTTAACTATCTGGAGGATTAGATTTTTTTTTTTTTTTTCCGAGGGTAGGTGAAAATCTTCCATAGACACTATGAGAATAGCAAGCACGTGCTCATAGTAGTGTCAGATTCTTACTGACCAAAAACAGATACTGCAACTAAGTTATACTACTTATCAAGCAATTTTTCTATCACGAAATATAAACGGTTGGCAGGTTACTTTCCAATGAAAGATCCTGCATGTTCCGCAATTTAGACGCGGTTAATCCTTATCTCGCCAAGTCGAAAGGTTTTGTTCTTTGTAGTCGGCGAAATAAATTGCTCTCATCCAAAATAAGTAGGACTATATTATTAACATGTCCGATTAGTCGGTTTCTATGTTTTCGCGCGAAGCTTCTAGTTTCAGCTTCGATTGTCGGAAATTCGAGATCCCTGTGGATATCGTCGTTTCTAGCATACCACGGTGCTTGGACAATTTCTCTAAGCACTTTATTTTGAAAGGTCTGTAAAATATTGGCATTTGTTTTCTTGGTACAACCCCAAAGTTGTATACCGTAGGTCCACGCCGGCTTTAGCACTTGCTTGTATAAAAGCAGTTTGTTCTCGGTACTGAGGTGGGAATGTTTCCCGATCAACCAGTACATTTCTCTATATTTGATATCTAGTTCTTTGCGTTTCATTTCCACGTGCGAATTCCACTTCAACCTTGCGTCGAGTGTCATTCCCAGGTATTTGGCTTCATTTGCAAAGGGTATTTGGGCCAAATTTATAAAAATTGGCAAGTCATTAATTTTCCTATAAGTGAAATTCACGTGAACAGATTAAGTTCCGTTAAGGGCGATCCGCCAGTCCGTCGTCCATTCATTTACCTTATTTAATGCGTTTTGCAGTTTGGCAGTCGTTTCCTCGATTGTTTTACCTACCGCTAGGATAGCGGTATCGTCGGCAAACGTAGCAAGGATAGTGCCATCTTCTTTCGGTATATCACGAGTATATAACAGATAGAGAAGCGGCCCCAGAATGCTTCCTTGCGGTACGCCGGCCAAAATTTCCTTGAGCTCTGAGTATTCGTTCCCATTTCTAACACGGAAGAGTCTATTCCCGAGCGGGAAGTACTTGTCGTAGTTTGCATTTCAAGCCATCGTGCCACACCTTATCAAAGGCTTGCGAGACGTCAAGAAATACGGTTGAGCATATCTTTTTTTCTTCTAGTGCTTTTTCGATTACGTTAGTAATTCTATGCACCTGGTCAATCGTCGAATGCTTACTTCTGAACCCAAACTGGTGGTCAGGTATTAGATTATTTTCTTCTATAGACGCCTTAGTAATATCCTCTCGAAAATTTTGGATAAGACTGGAAGAAGCGATATTGGTCTGTATGATTTTACTTCATATGACGGTTTTCCTGGTTTTAAAACCATTATGACTTCCGCAACTTTCCATTGGCTCGGCACGTGTTTTAATCTGAGTGCAGCACTTATAATATGGAGAAGCTTAATTAATGCTTTTCTAGGTAAGGCTTTGAGAATTTCTCCGGTAATCAAATCATAACCAGAATCAAATCATTAGATTAGACTGTAAAATCTAACGAGTTAAACTAAAAGATTAAACTCTCGTTCAGGTTTAGTTGACCTTCAGTTTAGACTCTCACTGTGAAACTGGGCATAAAATAATTAAACTCGGCAGTTAACGTAGTTTATGCGCAGTTCCAAGTTATTTTTATTAAGTTTATATAGGTATGGAGGTATTTTGTACGCTATATTTTGTTTTATTTTTAAGATTACTTAACATCTTATTATACCAGATGGGACTTGTTATTTCTTAAATGTATTTTAGGTACATGTCTATAAATTGCACCTATCAAACATACAATAAATAGTTAACCATTCCATCATAATTGGCTTTCCTATAATCCTAAAAGGTTTTGTGATTGAAATATTCTTTCCTTAAATAATTACAGTTAATGAATACCCTTATAATGTTTACACACAGCGCGAGGGATAAAAAAGAGAGACAGACTGATCGGCGTAGTGATAGGAAACTCAGATGTTAGGTTTCAACTAACTCCATGGGTGGTGTCCAGGATAACTGGAGAATTGTGTATTATTGAAGGCTTTTTTGTCTTTGCTTATGATTCAAAGAAGTTTTTTCCAGATGTTTTTCTGTTATTGCTTGTGCGATCAATTTTTTTAGCCATATCACCACCCTACTGCCAGTGTTATTCCTTCGCAGTAGGTTTTGGCATTAACAGCTGAAACTGATCGATTTATTTTTATTTCGTGAGAAATAAATGTTTCGGCGACATCTGGATTTAAAACGTGAACTTTCAGCGTGACAAGCGACGACGACTAGCACTACGCCAAGGCCATCCACTATATTTCCATTAATTGCCATAAATGTTGGATAGAATTTTTAATAATAGGGAAAATGGATTTATCAAGAAAAATAGGGAACTCTTTATCTACAAAAATCAGATTAAATGTCCGATTTAGATCGTTGAAATATGAATTTATTTGACTCAATTCTATTGACCACAATGGGTACCACAATTGGTTCACATGAACCTAAGTGTCATGAGGATGTTACCATTCTCGTCAACCTGCAAACCTTACATAACCAAACCTTATTTACTCGCCGTATCGTCATCTTCGTAGTTATTTGACAAATCGATGATAACGTCTATGGATTGGTTTTTCAATCGTTCCAGAGACAGTTTCAAGGTAAAAACTTCTTTTAATTTGTTATCAACATTGTGATAATTGTTCTTCCTTTCTTATCTCTTTGATTTGTTATCTTTAATAGATTTATGTAATCTGATAAATTAAGTACATAAGTAGATGGTATTATTGATAGTCGTTTGATAGAGTGTCAGTCAACGTACGTTACGTTTTCATTTTATTTTTCTCGATTTAATATATTATGGCATTAGAATAACAAATTTTACACTATTCCAAACTTTTTTGAATATACGAGTACATAATTGCAGTACCTAGTATCGAAGTGGATTGCTTTTGCAATGCTTTTAATAAATCGCCCAACAATCATCCCAAAAAAGTACTTAATATGCTCGTAGCTTTGCAGGTTGTCATAAAATACAGTTAATGCGAACCAATTCACTGAAAGAATTTAGAACTAGACCATTTGACACATTAATCACTTCTTAATGGGTGCATGATACCATCTGACGTGGGGCACGCAACATAAATGTTTAGCACACATTTCGGCTCGTTAGTCACAAAAACTTTCCAGGGAACACCTGGAACGATATGACCCAAATATTCACATTCAGTCACTGTTTTTTTGCTGACAATTTTTTGCAGGGCCAATATCAACGTCATAGAGAAGGACATGTAAAAAAAAGAATACTAACACATAAATACTTCCGAAAAATATTCACAGAAAAGTTGTGCTCAATTTAGGTCCTATGGTCGTTTAATATCAACCAGATGGGGCAACATCAGCAGCCATCCTTCCGATTTGATTGGACGTCCATCAGGGCATATCAAGGATACATAAACAACTGGTGCAACGTGTATATAATTCGATATCCTTCTATATAGTTTGTAAATGGAAATCACGTGCCACGACACAATTCAACCGCTTTCGTCCTTCACATCTCCATGTGTTGAGCTGTGAAATTAATTTAACTTTTTGCATGACAAATTTATAAACACACGAGGCTATATGATGCGTAGTTTAAATACGAGTCGGTACTACGTATCGGATATGTATAATATTTAACACTAGCTGTTGCCTGCCCGGCGTTGCCCGTGCTTTGAATCAGTCGCGTTGTTTGAATATAGTATAATAGAAAGGAAGTAGTAAGAAGCGATATTATTTAAATTAAGTTTCTAAAGAATTCTGAAGTCAATACATTATAATTTGAACTTAGTGGTTGTTCCCTATAAATGAAACGATTGCATAAAAAAGTGATGGAAATGTAGTATACCTGTGTACAAACACATCTACGCACATATGTATGTACATAATATGTATTTTATGAGCACCAAATAATGGTACTTTCTGGTCTCTTATATCTAGGAGTTGTACTTAATGTTCATAGTTAAAGTAACATTATGTTAACGCCGAAGATATTAGGCTTTGATGTAAGCCTAAATCGTGGAGTAACTGGTAAGGATTGTCTGAAATCACCAACTATTTACTGATTTTAAAACTCAACAACGCCTACCTACCTCTACTGTGAAACTTTATTCTTAGGTTACCACTGACTTAACCTTAAGGACTTTAGGTAACCAAATACCGCTGTAAAGTGACAAAAAAAAAAAGAAAGTAAAAAGAATCATACATTTCCCCCTATTCCGTCAATCTAGATCCGAACGCTGACGAAGCAGAAACACAACTAACTAAAGTCGGTAGCAAATATCAGCAAAATCATCCCTCCTCTACTGTGGGACAAAGTTAATATTAACACGAACAACCCTCTCTCAACAGAATGACGATCAATGGCAATGGTTTCCCATCATTCAATGCGCGTATGGGTAGAAAGAAAATTAAAGAATAAGCGATAGCGATAGATTTGTGGCGAAGAGAAGAGCATAACATCTACAGAAACAACCCTCTCCCAACAGAATGACGATCAATGGCAATGGTTTTCAATGCGCGTATGGGTAGAAAGAAAATTAAAGAATAACCCAGCAGGAAAGTACGGTATGTATTCCTTGGAGAATCGAATACATAATTAATTATTATAGATGAGAAATATAATGTATCCAAAAGAATCGACGTGGTAATGTCATATAATAACAAAGCAAATTGTTTACCACGTAGATTCCCACATCTGCAGAAAATGTAATCTAGTGTTTTTGAATTTAACAATTTTTCGGTTACAGTGTTGTCTGTCGGCGCCTTCATGTCGCTCACAAATTTCGCGTTTTATATTTAAAAACGCATGAAAAAGTTATTTTGTGTTGCAACGCGTGACAGCGAGGAGTAAAAAAAGTTAGAAATGTATTCTAAACGGATTGGCGAAGACAATTACCAAAAAAAAATCTTTGTGGTTTGTGTGTGCTTTATTTTATTAATAATATTTTTTTTTGTATTTAAATTCCTTTTTAATTTTATCCTAGAATTTTTTGTAATAAAATATTTTAAAACGAAACAGTGTACTTTTCATTTAAAGCTGAATACATTTCATTAATTTATGTCGGAGAAATGCATTATGTAACTAATTATAAATGCATGAATTATATAATACATTACAAAGAATGAATTCTATAATGCATTCTTAAAACACTTTCAGGTAATCGATTATTTTCCTAGGACATAGTCTGTGTTAAGAATAATGAATTCTGGAATCAATATTCTATACTAGCGATTGATTCCCTGTTCGATTCCAATAGATTACCTTTTCCTGCTGGGAAGCGATAGCGATAGATTTGTGGCGAAGAGAAGAGCATAACATCTACAGAAACAACCCTCTCCCAACAGAATGACGATCAATGGCAATGGTTTTCAATGCGCGTATGGGTAGCAAGAAAATTAAAGAATAAGCGATAGCGATAGATTTGTGGCGAAGAGAAGAGCATAACATCTACAGAAACAACCCTCTCCCAACAGAATGACGATCAATGGCAATGGTTTACCCAAAAATAATGAGCAAATAATGAAAGCGAAAATTGGAATTATGTGAATTATGGAATCAAGGAATTGTTTTTTTTTGTATAAAAAATAACCTAATCTCTAATCCAGGAAGAAGATTTTCTATTCCCGAAAGTTTCATTCAAATCTGTTAAACCGTTAAAGTGTTATTGAGCAACAAACATCCAAACATCCAAACATCCAAACTTTCACATTTATATATTAGTAGGATGACGGTCGACGCGTCGCATTATAGCGGAAGGAGACAGACGAACTCGATTTTGCAAGTAAATACAGTTGCTCTCAAAATTGAGCGTACACCCATCAACCAAATACAATTTTCCTTTTTTCGATATCAAAAAACATTTTTCTAAATAATAATAATAATAAATAACAGAATTCATATTATACATATTTTTATAGTAATAATAAAAACAAAACCAAACAAAGTACATTATTTAATTATTTTTACACATAAAATTGTGAAAATCACTGAATTTCGGCGCAGAAGCCAATATTGGGACTTATGTCCCGATTAGGGGATAGGTATCTTTTTAATTCTAAGGGAATTCTATTTGGGAAAAATAAATAGAAATCACTTTAAATTAAAATCAGTAATGCTTTAAATATATACATACATACATAATGTATATGTATATATGTAATATATATTTTTTTAATTTTGTTGATTTATTTGGTTTCCACTTTATACAAAATTCGTGCCCATTTTTTGAACTCAAGAAAGAACTGGATCCTGGAAAAAGAGGTTCTTATATGCGACAAAAAAAAACAGATTTTCTTTTAATTTAACTGATTTTATTAATTTTTTACAAAAACTTATTTCTTAAGTAACATCTTCCGTTATTAATTTGATACAAATGTAAGGTAGGACTTGTAAAATATGAAGCATCGAGTATGCTAATTTTTTTCTTCCTTCAGCATCTCCGAAACGAGCTGTTGGAGCAATCACAGTATTAAGCAAGCTGGAAGCTATGTAATCAACACAATCTGCAAATAATACCTAAATGTCAAAAGACAAAACTTATACGTTATTATACTTATACTATCACGTTTGCATTCCACTGGTGTATATTTGAAACTGAACAAAGCAATAACAAATTATGGTACATTTACAAGTCATGTTACATTCAAACACGTTTATAGTCAAATTAAATATACATCTGTTCGAATAATTCATTTCCAAACGTTTTCAATATAATTCTCTTTAAAACAAGCTCATTCATGTTTTCTCAAACATAAACTTATTATAGTCCACTGTTGCCGTTTCTCCTGTTATAACAGGAGTCTACTGTTATTTAGCTCCGAAAAAGTGAAATCTACTGTTTCTTGTTCCCAGACAATTTTAAGACCGTTTCTCCTGTTAGTTTACTTTTCTTTATTGAAAACAAAATTCGAAATGGAAGGCTTATATGAAAAAAAAGCAACAAATAATCTACGGTAGACCCATAGCAATAACATTCCTGGTTGGTGATTGGCACTACATGTGAGTAGGTCCATTCGCGTACGCTCCCAAAACTGCGAAAATCTATGTATGAAAAGTTACGAAAACCCGTTCGCTTACGCAAAAATGTCGCAGTTTTTCGTAAAAGAGAGTACCCACGAAAGAGTAATAGCTCTCACCATGCTGCGAATTTTGGCACAAGAAATTTCTTTGGGCAGATTACATGAAAACTGTCAAATCACATACCTACATTTTGAATTTTTTGTTGCTCAACGTGTTCGTTTCCTTTTTCGTAAATTTCCTATCTTTGAGAGAATTTCACCTCCACTCTTCGATGTTTGACATAAAACACATCTGATGTAAAAGTACCCGAACGGACATAGTGACATTGACATTGACAATTATTTCACAATTTGAATAAAATAAAAGGTCTGTTCCTTTAATAGCAAATTGTTACTGATTCGTAGGTTCGCATTTGTACGAATTCTAGACCAACCGCGTTCCTTTACACAAAAAAGTAGGAAAAGAGAGAATAAACATTTTTCCTCGCTAAAAATTCTTACGAATTCTTACTCAACAAATTTTTGCGGGTAAAAAGTGAACTATCTTGCAAAGACAGCTGTTCCGTTTGTTTTGAATTATTTGCATTTTCTTATTTTATGGCAGAAAGTAAAATATTGAAAAAGAAAAAAAAATTGGCTCAGTGAAAATCCAGACAATTTTATGGAATGCAAATGCGTTGTTTGCAACGCAACAAACATTTTTTCAATGAACAAAAGTGGACTATTATGCGACATGCTGAAGGGAAACGACATATCAATAACATTTAGTCAGCGCAACAGCAAATTATGTAGTGCCAAAGAACCTTTTCCTAATGCAATAGACATTTTACTTAAAAATATCATATTTTATAGGTTTTTGGACGAAATTTTAAGTCTCCTGTTACTTTGGTAAGTCCAACAGAAGATCTCCTGTTTTTTTCACATTTTCTCAGCGGCAACACTGTTTGAGTCAAACATAGTCCTATTTTAAATGATCTTGTATTCGTTTGTGAAACGAAATTTTACTAAACTTGCTTATGGTTAGATCAAATAGAAATCCGTTTGAATATTTCAATACAAACTGATTTTAATAGAATTGTATTTAAAGTAAACTCTTTCATATTTTATGGATAATATCAAACATGAACTAATTTAAGTTAACAAATATGTATTTAAAATATTTGTTAATTCAACACCAAACATGTATTTATTTGATTAAACCAAAATTTAGTTTACATTTTTCATTTAAGCGACATGTTTAACCACGGGAAAGTTAAACATGCTTCTATTTGATTTTTTTATTTTTCTCAGTGTAGGTATAAATAGTAGTACATATTTCTAGTATTTAAAAATTTGTGAAAAGAAACTTAAAAAATTATATTTTTTTGGAATTTGATAAAATAAAACTAAAAAAATCGCGCGATTTTGTTAGTTTTATTTTCTCAAATTTTGAAATTGTCAAAAACTAAAATTTCACAAGTTTCTTTTCTCAAATTCTAAAATATTTATGTCGATTATGGAATCTGGCGGAACAGATCTGACGGAAATTATCCTCAATTTTAAGTTTTTCATATTATTGAAGACGTCGGAAAGAAAGTAAACGGATGTCGGTAATGAAGTGACAAAAAGTAAGCATTATTGAAACCGCAACCGATTCGCACTCCATACAAAGTCTAACGTTTTCAGTACGCATTAAACTAGCTGCGGATTACAGCAATAGCTTAAGAGACGGGTTGCAGTAAAACAAAAAATTAAAAAAGCTTCTGTATACCGAAGTCACAACCCACTGAAGGACGGTTGACTCGCACGACCATGTAACTTAAAATGGT
This sequence comes from Brachyopa scutellaris, assembly GCA_949775065.1. Taxonomy (NCBI): domain Eukaryota; kingdom Metazoa; phylum Arthropoda; class Insecta; order Diptera; family Syrphidae; genus Brachyopa; species Brachyopa scutellaris. The sequence continues at coordinate 40,504,555 of OX459113.1, read as the reverse complement.
TTGAAACCAATCTATTGAATCGATATGCAACAATCATTCCGCTTGCGAGTAGTTTTTGTTGTTTAATGTGTGGTGATTTTTTTTACTCTGCATGCGATGTCTATGTAAATTATCTGTGGTTAAACGTTTAATGCAACTTTCTGAAGTCGAGTAAGAAGTTTCACTTCAAAAATAAATTAAAGAGATATCCTTCAACTTCAGTTAACGAAAGTTAACAGGAATCTTGAAGATCAATTTAACTTTAACTCCCTCTGTCTTTGTACCAAGGATGCTGTTTTGTGCTTGTTTTACTTATCCTTTATTAACTTTTGTTTTATTACTTTTGTTAATTGCCACGAAGGCTCTTATTTATTGTTAGTTTGTAAAGAACTAAATAAATCGAATCCATTTTGTATTTTTTTGTTTTTTTTATTTTGTATACACATATACTGATTTCTATAAATTGACATTTGAAAATTAAATTTGAAATTTTGACAACGGATGATAGCTTAGTTTCGCAATTGATAATGTAGTTTGCGGACCGATAAAGTAGATGATCCGCCGGATTATATAATAGCTCTGGGGAGAAATGCGAATCGTATGCGGATCGGATGCACTCCCGGGAAGTACGATCCGCCGGATTCTATAATCGGCATGATTAAATTTATTTAGTTTCTTTTCTTATAAGCTATGAATGTATGTAGGTACATTAAAAGTATGCAGGTAGGTAGCCACTTACATGTTTCGCGCGAGCTACAAATAATATGTAGGGCAGGGCGAGGAGGTTCTGACACGTTAACGGATATTGTGAAGTGAAAAATTTGAGTTTGATGAAACCTCCTACATGTCAAAACCACCTCGCCTTACCCTACTTGCCTACATACACACGATGGAGCACAAATATTGAAAGGTTTGCATTGTTATTCGCAAATTGCTAGTAACTGTACTTCAGTTGTAATTGTAAGTAATGCATAAAAATAAACCAAGATTACAGAGCAAAAAACTATTTGACTGGTTAGACTTACTTGTAACGTACGCTTCTGGGTATTCGAATTCCCTAAGCTAATCTAAAACAAGACCCAACTTTTTTATTTGGGAGTTATGTCCTGATGGGACGGGACTCAAGTCCCATATTCGATTTGGGTCTTGTGTCTCACTTAAGTCGCACTTATAGTACGTGAAAAACAGATTTTAAACTAATTGATATAACCACATACTGATTGCTCTAAATATAAAACAATGATATGAACCTCCTGATCACGAATATGTACGTCCCAGACATCTCTTTGCCAGACGCACCAAAAGATTTTCCGTAGGTACAATATTATAAAGGGGTTTTCAATAGACTTTACAAATTTTTATTCAAATAAAACACATAATAATGGAGATATCGGGCTAAAACTTATTCCAGGTGTAGTACCTACACATATTATATTAGTATGGAATTCAATATCTCATGTGACCACCGCGAATACATTTGCAGCGATCAATTCTTTGAAGCCAAGTTTCCACCTTCCTTCTACACATATCGGCCTGAACGTTGGCAATTTCAAAATGAACCAAATCAGTCGATTCCACGCCACACAAGAATCGGGAATCTTTCAGTCCACATTTTGGCGAATCTCGCGTAAGGATCTTGGCCCACACCCTTTCAAGCTCAAACTAACTCCAGAACCTAAGCCTCGAAACTTCTCCGACTGCGCTCTGCAAAAGTTTGAAAAAAAAACCTGAATTTTATCAATTTTTTTATATTTCTTTTTCATTTGTGGCTTAATGGCTTTGTCAATAAGCAAAATATGCATTATTGGATAGCAACAAGCACATGTGCCTCAAGAGAATCCATTGCATCCACAAAAAGTGACCGTGCGGTGTGGATTTCATGCCGGAAGTGTGATTGCATCGTTTCGTCGATGAAAATGATCGCCATGTTACGGTCAATGGAGTTCGCTATCGTGTTATCATGCCATGTTGGAAGACTATATTTGGCTATGTATGTCATATGTTATAATGTGATTCCAACAAGATGGTGCCACGTGCCAGCAAAGTGAAGTTTGTTGTGTAATAATTCTGTAATCTCGAAAATGGTCCGGTTGAATGGCCAGCTCGCCCTAGCAGTTCAACGCCTTTGGATTTCTTTTCATGGGGTTTCGTTTTGGTTTACGACAACAAGCCAGCAACGTTAGGAGAGCTCATGAACAATATCGAACGCGAGATTGCCAATGTTCCGGCAGATATATGTAGAAGAAAGGTGGAAACTTGGCTCCAAAGACTCTTTTACTGCAAACGTGCTCGCGGGGGTCATAATATGAGAGATTGAATTCCATACTTAAATAATTATTTAAATTCAAAATTGTAGTCTTTTGAAAACCCCTTTATAATATTGTGCCTACCTACGGAAAATGTTTTGGAAAATGTTTAGGTTCATATCATTGTTTTAAAGCAATCGGTATGTGGTTATATCAATTAGTTAAAAACCTCATTTTTTACGTACTATGTATTAGTGCGTCTGGCAAATAGATAGAGATTTCCAAGCTTTATATTCATGTGCACATTTTTTGGTTATATCTAACTCTAAAAATTTGCAGCGGGCTCTTAGATTATTCTGTCGCAAACAAGTTAGTGGGGTCCGTGCCACGGCACTTGAAAACAGTCATAAATGCTAAATGTGGTCATACTTATACTTATGTATATTTTTATATTTTACATTAATAGTATTTTATATCTGTCTTTTACTTACTTAGTTGGCGCTACAGCTCGAGGTGAACCTGGGCCTGCTTCTCGCAACCATTTGTGTGTGCGTGCTATATTTTTGCACGAATGGAAGGGACCTACAGTTTTTTGCCGACTCCGAACGGCGAGTTGAGAAGCTCAATCGTGACAAATGATACTCTTTGATGCTTGTCAGACATTCGAAAGAGGTGGGCACTGTGAAAAACTTTTAGGTGTTTGCGGCGGGATTCGAACCCAAGACCGCTGGCTCAGTAGTCCGACGCACTAACCACTTGCGCTACGGTGCCCACCGTGTATCTGTCTTTACTTACTTTTAATACAATGTACTTTTATGGCATTGAAATATAAAGAATGGAAAAAAAAGAAGAATTATTTGCCCATTGGAAATTTATGTGTACACGACAATCAAAAGGATAAAATACTAAAGGCGATGGAGAAAGTTCAGCCGCTTCGTGATTGGCATTTCTGGGCAACAAATGAAAGTCAACATTTCTTTGCTCTCTCTGCGCACATTTTCTTGTCCACCGTGATTTGAAACAGCGACAGCCTATGCGTACGTCGACGTACGAACCAATTCTACTTTTATACTTCGGCCTTTAATATCACGCTTTTACCTGTTAAACTTCTACACAGATAAACTCCAAAACCAATTGGCAAAATAAAGTGGAACGTCGTGTACCTATTCGTTAGCAGCCTCTGCGGAGTAAAGGCCGATTTTTGAATTAACTTATACGTTATATTATTAAAATAAATTTTAAGAAAACGAATGAGACTTTTTTAAGAAATGTCACTCATCTATATCTTATTCTATACATATAATAAAACTGTAGATTAAAAAACTGTTTGTTCGCGCATCACGCTAAAACTGCTAGACGGATTTTGATGAAACATTGACATAGTCATTGCTTATGTTCTTGGCCAACATCGTTTATACTTTTGGCATGGTTCCCAGAAAATAGTGAAAAAACTACATATTTGAAAGGAAAAATATAGGTATTCAGCCCTAACTCAATAATGGCTTATCGGATTGAAAAACAAAAGAAACAAGTGAATCTAGTAAATTCTCCCCAGATTCCTTTGAGGTATAAAACATCCTTCTGCGTTGTCCTGAAGCTGAGCAATGTTCAAAACAATTATTCAAAGCATGCCCCACAATTTTCTTTCAGTGGAGACCACTGCCAGCAGCCGTGCATCGTTGCAATAGTGTGTGTGAGTATATGTGCGCGCTCTGACGTGATCATTTGTATTGCACTTCAATGTGCTACAATCATCATAATCATTTGCGGCTCTCACACTCAACCAATATTAACAAATGAGGTGTCAAAAGAAAGAAAATTTTCTAGACCAGTAAATTGCATTTTCAGTTTATAAATATTATTAACAAATTAAAAAAAAATACCAAAAACTTATATTCTACCCAAAATGAACTACTGTTGTTGAGTTTATTTTGGTTCATATATGTATCGCACTAATAACGCAATATTGTAATATGACTTCTTTCTGAATTATCGAATAACTGAGCATATTTGCTTCCTGTTATAGATTATAAAAAAAATTAAAAACTTATTAGGATTATTAATTAATATTTTGTTTCTTGCACTATTCTAAGGACAGCTTATTGACGCGCAGGGAAATGAATTTTAAGTGATAATATCTCAAATCTTACAAATTTTGGGTTACAACAGTATTGTATTATTAGTGCGATATGTATGAATGTACATACATATATGTATGTATGCATGTATGGGATGTCCGGTCGGTGGCAAACGTTCTCATCCAGTGTTTAAAGTAGCCATACAATAAGACACCACTAAAAGTCCAGTTTGCAACATTTCCCGAAATAGTGATAAAGCTCGAGTTTTATGTGAAGAATAATAGGTGAGGCCACCGAAGTTATGTAACGGCACCTGATTTAGAGTTACAAGTCCGCAACGAAATCTGGAAACGAAAGTGTTGAGGGGCTGCGGTGCCGGCGAACATATATTAATACCTCGAATTCCGACCATACCTAACATTTTTCCTTTCCAGTTTGAGCGTGTAAACTTTCCCATCAGCGTCCGCTTCGCGGTAATGATAAATAAGGCGCAGGGACAAACACTGTGAACCGCGGGCGTGGACCTCACCACCGGCTGCTTCTCCCACGGTTAATAATTATATGTGTCTCTTTCCCATGTCAGCGAAAGTAAAAATGTATTTTCTATGCACCAGGTGTGGTCGCCGTGGCCGTGGTGGTTAGTGCGTTTGACCACTGCGCATGCTGCCCGGGTTCAATCCCAGCTAAAACACCTAAAAGTTTTTTCACGGTGCCACCTCTTTCGAATGTCTGACAAGCAATCAAAGAGTATCATTTGTCATGAGAAGTTTCTCAACACGCCCTTTGGAGTCGGCAAAAAACTGTAGGTCCCTTCCATTTCGTGGAAAAAATAACACGCACACACAAATGGTTGCGAGAAGCTACGCTTGGTTCTGTATAGGACTGCTGACGCCGTATATTTATTTATTCCTATGCACCAGGCAACGCCACCTCAAACTTTGTAAACAAGTATTTACATAATAAAATATAGCAATTTATTATCAAATATTTATAGATGAAGTTTTATAACATTTTAGAGCATGTTGGTTTTTGAGCGCTTCAATCAATCAACAAAATTTATTACAAAATTTTCTGGACTTGCACAAATACTTTGATGTCTCTCCGCTCCCACTGATATTTCATATTTTGTATGCACGAGAAAGCCTTTAAAGTGCGAAGCAAGCCAAGCACGGGTTTAGGCAGTTAATTAATAAAATTGTTTGTCATTGTGGATAGGCCTGGAGAATAATTTTTGATCGTACCAGTCTATTAGATATATACGTTTTCTTAACACTTCAGCTTTGAAGAATCATTTAGAATTTCTAAAAATATATTTAAACACGTTCTTGAGGAAATATGTAGGTCCAGTTTTGCAAATTAGTTTGCAAATATTATAGGTTATAATATTTATTTATTGATTTATATTTATTAATCATAAAACGTGAAAAAACTGCGAGTCTTAATTTTTACATTATTATTAGATGGTGGCCGGTTACTAGAACTTTTTTAAGTTATTTGTTTAAATGAAGCCACATACTTTTCTCTTTCACTCCATATAAATATTATGTATTTAATATGTAAGGTTACAGTATGCAGCCACTATAGATCACACTGGCCAGTTTCTAATACATCCTGTTTTAGTATCCGGCAATAGAGATCATTTTGTTTATTATCCTATTTTCATAGAAAATGAACGCAGAAACTGAAGATAACTGTTCGAAAAGCTTATCACGAAGTGATACAATGAAGCTTGCCTTGGATGCTATTCGGCAAAATGATTTGAGTCATAGAAAAACTGCTTCCAAATACAATATTCCAAAGAGTACTTTGCAAGATAGGTTGCATGGTAGATGAGGAATGCAAGAAAAAAAGGACCCGAATCTGTTTTGTATTCTGAAGAAGAAAGGGCGATAACAGACTGGTGCATTGATATGGCAAAATGTCGCTTTCCCCTTAAGAAAACCGACCTTCTTAACACATTTCAAAGAATTCTTAAAGCAAAAAAACGTAAAAAAAACAATTTAAAAATGATCGCCCGGGTGAACATGGTTAAGATTGTTTTTTAAAATAAATCCCTACCTAAGCTTTAGAGAAGCTGAGACCATTTCGAAAGGCAGGGAAATTGTAACAGAAAATAACATTAGAAAATGGTTCAAATGTCTCCAGAATTTTTTGAAATAAAGAGGAAATGAAGATGTGCTACTCGACCCTAGGAGGATTATGAACGGAGACGAAACTCGTTTTTGCCTCTGTCCGAAAACAAGAAAGGTCATATCTACAAAGGGTCACCGAAACGTTTATCGAATCCAAATGGCCAAAGAAAAGGATACTATCATAGTGTTAGCTATGACGACTGCTAGCGTTAAGCTTCTGCCGCCATTAGTAATTTTTCCATATATTCAACCAACTGCCGATATTGTCAGAAGCGTTCCAAAGGATTGGTTCTTAGGAAGAACCGAATCAGGATGGATGCGGAGTTAGACGTATTTTGAATATATTGCTAACTGCGTCGACAAATGGATTGAAGAAAACGAGGTTCCGACACCAGTACTGCTATTTGTAGACGGTCATAAGTCTTATTTGTCCATGCAACTAAGCCAACTTTGCCATACAAAAAATATTATTCTTTATGCTCTGCCGCCAAACACCACCCATATCCTTCAACCAGCTGACGTCAGTATATTTAAGCCGCTGAAACAAGATTGGAAGCAGACGGTAAGAGAATGACACATGAATAATATAGGAAAGGTTTTGACTCGTAAGGACTTCTGTCCACTTTTTGAAATTGTGCTTACAAAAACTTACAAAAAACAAAAATTTGCCGGTTACCATTAGGAACGGATTTAGAAAGTGTGGACATTTTCCATTTGATCCAAATGCTGTCGACTATGGAAAGTGTGTTCAAGCCATACTTGAAAAAGTTACCATTAGGAACGGATTTAGAAAGTGTGGACATTTTCCATTTGATCCAAATGCTGTCGACTATGGAAACGGATTTAGAAAGTGTGGACATTTTCCATTTGATCCAAATGCTGTCGACTATGGAAAGTGTGTTCAAGCCATGCTTGAAAAAGTTACCATTAGGAACGGATTTAGAAAGTGTGGACATTTTCCATTTGATCCAAATGCTGTCGACTATGGAAAGTGTGTTCAAGCCATGCTTGAAAAAGTGTCTACAAAATCTCATGAAGAATCAAGAGAACTTTTGCCCACCGAACAAGATCGGTTTGCAATAGCTGCATCCTTAATAGTTGAAACTATAGAAATAAACTGGAAGGAAATGGGGTCAGCGTTGACATAATATTAAAGGCGTTAGAAAGTGCTAAATTGACATTTAATCCAGAGCCAGCGCCAGAACACATCAACCTTTCCTCAATTCCGATTAACATTGTTTTTGATTTGAACGAAGATGGAACGCTTGAGTTTGCTGACGAAAATCTGAACAGTAACACGTTTTCCGATCTTACTGGCATATTAAATGAAATACATCAAGGCACATATTCATCACCAGTTAACTATCTCGCCACACCAACTTTATCAAAAAGATCTTCCCTTGCCCAGATAACTTTGAAAGAGTCAAATATTTGTGAAAATCTAGTTTCCACTTTTAATTTTACCAATTTAAAATCAACTGAAATTCAATCCACTACATCAACAACACAGAAAACTTCTCCAATAGCTCCTGTTTATGTTAACCCAGTAAATGCAAAAAATATAGGATATAAAACACTGATTTCATCAAACGACAGATCAGAATCCTGTTCACCATGCAGATCTCGTTTTCCAATTGTGTTGTCGAGGCATTTGTTTTACCCAGCTCCTTTTACCGAAAATAATAGGAGCCCTACACAGCCTTGTCGGTCTCCCTGCGCAATTTCTTCACAGGCTTGGAGGGATATATACGAGCGAAAAGAGCGAGCTAAGCAAGAAAAAATCGATGCAGTCAAAAAGAGAAAAGATGAAAGGCTACGGAAAAAAAGGAAAAGGAAGCTAAAAAGTCAAAGGGACAAAAGAGAAAAGGAAAAAAAAACAAGTCATCAATTGCAAAAAATGCAAAGAACAACTTATAAGCGATACATCAGAAGAAGACGATTTAAAAAACATTGGTTGTGACACCTGACACATGTCCTCGATGGTATCACCTAAAGTGTAGCTCAATCCGCTTTTTGGAATACAATGAGGCTATTACTATGGACTTTATATGTAATAATTAGATAATAATAATTAGTCTAGATTTAGGAATTGCTTAGGTATTTTTATTAAGTACCTATAAGTGTTATTTTTCATTTACCTACATACATATGTATGTATTATTAAAAATGTATAACTGAATTCTTTTTATTTTACTATATTTATTATTTTAATTGTCTTGGACAAGTATCAAAAATCGAGTCTACCTGAAGTAGATAGATAGATATTTCATTTTCATAGATAAAGGGTTTTTACAAATTTTTAATAATACGCAGCGTGCTAAAAAATTTTATAAACATTTTACGAAAATTTTGAGGTAGTGTTTTGTTTATTTATAATGTATTATTAAAAATATATAACTGAATTCCTATTATTTTACTATTTAAGCTATTTTGACTGTCTTTGAAAAGTCTTAACAATGAAAAATCTACCTGAACAACACCCGTGGGCAAAAAAAACCCTCGCATTCGAAATAATTTGTATTCCCTCCTTTCCGATGGGAGCCAATTTATGTATAGTGAAATAATTTATAGGCATACATTTTTTTTGTTATTGCCAATATTTTAATTATCTGAAAATCCTTCAAGACTACTGGTAAGCGCTCTGTACTTTTTTCATTCGGTAATTGTTGAAATTTGCATTGTATGCAGCTATTGTCACTTCTGAACGCACTTTTACTTAACGAAACTTTATGTTCGCCTTTTTGGCTTTTTATTATATTATTCTTGACTACACTTGTTCTTCAGTCGTCTAACGAAAAACATCAAATAAGGTACAGTTTCCAATTGAAGGTTAGTCTTTCATTTTCTGCAACGTGGGTTATTTTCACAGGTTATGGGGCCAGGGTCGCATAAAGTAAAGAAGTCTAATTAAATATTTTCACAGAATCTTAAATGGCGAATACAGCGATTGAACAGTCATTAATTTCTCATCGATTAGATGGCAGTAATTTTCGAACATGGAAATTCCAAATTAATGCAATTTTGAGAGCGCAAGATTTGGTGGACGTTGTTAGCGGCGATTCGAAACCTGCTGCGGTGGCATCGGCAGAAGAGACGAAAAAGTGGATTCAAAAAGATGGCAAAGCTGTATCGGTCTTGTTTGCATTACTAAATGCCGATCACAGCAAGCACGTGTTGAACTGCAAATCGGCTAGAGAAATCATGGATACTTAAGACTTTAGAGAATATCCATAACAAGAAAAGTGACGTAAAAATCATGGGATTATATAAAGAGTATTTCGCACTGAAAACGAGTGATCAGAAGAATGTAGCTACATTTGTGTCGAAGGTGGAAACATTGGCGCATGAAATTGAAGAACAAGGCGAAAAATTGTCTAATAACCTAAAAATGTGTCGTGTTATTAGTGGACTGACATCGAAGTTTAGCAATTTTTGCACGGTATGGTATAACATCAAAGAATGCCGTACGATGGATACCCTGTTAGCGAAATTACAGCTAGAAGAAGATTCAATTAACAAATTAGAGCGAGAGAGATCAGCGAATGTCGAAGTAGCGTTCAGTGTAACGAGATATGAAAAAAGGAAAAGAATTGTCTCACAAGCTGAAAGAAGATCAAAATCTAGTTGTTTTTCTTGCGGTAATATTGGTCACTGGCAGCGAAACTGCCCAGAGAAAAGAAAAAACAACAAATCGATTGAGAAAAATAAAACTAAAATTGCAAAAGACGTAGCTTATAGTGCAATTGACGATATTTTGTCAATAAAATACGAACATTTATGGATAGCTGACTCGGGTGCGACTAAGCACACCACTTTTCGAAGAATATTCTTCAAAGGGATCTCAGCGGTGTGTAAAACTTGCAAATGATGAGATGCTGGATGTGGAAGGCACGGGCACTATTGAAGTTGATTCGTGGGTTAATGGACAATGGCAGAAACAGCGTCTGGAAGATGTGCGATATGCACCTAAAGCAATTGTAAATTTGTTTTCAATTGGTCAAGTCATAGAAAGGGGCTTTGATGTGCGTTTCAAAGCAAAGCAGTGCATAGTGACCAATGAATTCAACGAAATTGTTGCTTCTGTTGTAAAGGATGACTGCAATCTATTTCGGATGGTTTTTCGTTGCACAAAAAAAAACACGATTGGTGGTGCAGGTGCATGCTTAGCTGCAAAGGATCATGGCACAGTGTGTTCACTTCAACAATGGCATCGTCGATTGGGGCACATTAATGTAGCGAACATAAAGTCCATGGTAAAGAATAATTTGGTTTTTCTAATGAAAACCAATTTTTCTGTGAAGAATGTCAGATGGGATAATCGCATAGAAGTTCACATCCACTGACAGCAAAGCGTGCTGTCCAAAAAGGCGAATGCTTTCATGTCGACTTATGCGGTCCAATGGAACGAGTTGGTATAGACGGTTCCAGATTTTTCATGGTGTTGAAGGACGAAGCGTCTGCGTTTAGGGCAGTCTATTTTCTGAAGCAAAAGTCTGAAGTTGAGGAAAGGCTGAACGATTTCCTATCATTTGTTGAAAATTCGGTAGGTCTTCGTGTGAAACGTATTAGATGTGATAATGGAACCGAATTTACAAATTTTATATAATATTTTAATATTTTTATTTACATTTTTTTGAGGCGAGGCATTACCATGGAGCGAAGTGCTGTACAAAGCAGAGCAGAATGGCTTTATCGAAAGGGATAATCTGATTGTTCAAGAATCAGCGAGAACAATGTTACTCTCTAGTAAGTTGGGTAAATCATTGTGATTGTGGCCAGAGGCAGTTCGAACAGCTGTCCATATATTGAATCGATCAACAAATTCTCGAAGTCCGAATATAACACCATATGAAGAATGGTTTGGTGATAAACCAAAGCTCAATCATCTGAAAGTTTTTGGCATAGTTGGTTACGCGCATGTTCCTCGAGTTAATCGTAAGAAATTGGATGCCAATGCGAGGAAGGTACACTTGGTAGGATATGAAGTCACAGGCAAAAACTTTCGTTTGTTTGATCCGAGTTCTAGAAAAGTCATCATCAGCTGCGATGTGCAGTTTAATGAAAATTTCATTCGGTGTGAATACTATGAACTGCCAGATAATAGTATCGAATGTAATGAGGAGGACATGGATAACAAAAAAACTATTAAACTAGAAAATGATTACAGCTTTATATCGGAGGAAGAACCGCATAGCAACGACACTAATAGCTCACAGCAACTAGAGAATGATGGCAGCGCTATTTCGGAGGCAGAGCAACAGACCAAGGACATTAATAGCTTACAGGTGAATGCAACTTCAAGCAAAAGGGAAGGTTTACGTTCGAATCGGAAACAACCTGATTTTTATCGAGCTGAAGTAGCACTATCAGCAATTTATGTTGAACCAGCGACATACCAAGAAGCTTTGTCTTGCAAAGAATCAGATCAATGGATGAAAGCAGTTGAAGATGAGCTACACTCGCTGAATGAGAATAATACGTGGGACGTCGTCGAAAAACCAAATGGGTTTTCAAATTGAAGACCTCCTCAAATAAAGACCAAAAGTACATATATAAGGCGCGTTTAGTAGCAAAGGTACAAAAGTACAATCACCTGGTATCGACTACACCGAAACGTTTGCCCCAGTAGTGCGATATGATTCAGTGCGATGCGTTTTGGCTATGGCTGCGGTACGAGACATGGAAATTGCTCAATTTGATGTGAAGACGGCTTTTCTCAATGGAGACTTGAAGGAAGTCATCTACATGGAGATTCCAGAAGGTTTTGACCATCAGGCTGGTAAGGTGTGTCGCTTAAAGCGAAGTTTGTATGGTCTTAAGCAAGCCTCAAGGGCTTGGAATTTCAAATTTGTGCAGTTTCTGAAGAGCTGTGGAATGGAACAATCGATGGCTGACCCATGTGTGTTCTACGGAGAGATCGCGGATAAAAAGGTAATTGTTTTGCTTTACGTTGATGATGGACTCATTTTATCAGACAGAATGGAGTCAATCGGTATACTGGTGCAATGACTACGCGACAAATTCAAAATTACATTGGGAAACGGGGATTTTTATGTTGGAATGGAAACAAAGCGCGATCTAAAGGCCAAAACCATAACCATTTCACAAAGTTCATACATCGCAAGGGTAGTTGAAAAATTTGGAATGATGGAGTCGAAGTCGATTTCTACGCCATTCGACGCCAATACTGTTTTAACAAAATCGGAGGAGCAATTGATATTGGTTTTCCGTATCGTCAAGCTTTTGGATCATTGATGTATGCCGCGACCGTTTCAAGACCGGATATCTCATATGCGGTGGGAGAAATCAGTCGTTTTATGGAGAATCCAAATCACTCGCATGAAAATGCCCTAAAGAGAATCTTGCAATATTTGAATTGCACGAAGTCACTGGGGATTATGTTCGGTAATTCAGATGACATATCTTTGATTGGGTTTACTGACGCAGACTTTGCAAGAGATATGGATACAAGACGTTCGACGACAGGCTATGTGTTCATGATTGGAAATGAAGTGATAACTTGGAGTCAGAGGCAAAAGACTGTCGCTTTATCGACAACCGAAGCGGAGTTTATGGCAATCACGTATGGTGCAAAGGAAGCTTTTTGGTTGCGGCAATTTCTTAAAGATGTTGGCTTAGTACAAGAAGGAGCTATAAGGCTGCGTGTTGATAATCTTAGCGCTATAAGATTCCGAAACACGAAATCCCGAATCACAAAATCCCGTAAAATGAACTCTAGTGAAAAATCACGAATTTTTCGGGATTTTCGATTCGCGGTGGATTTTTTGCAAAAAAAAAAATAAAATTTATTCTTTCATAGCTCTTAATGATTCTTTTCCACATTCTCAATAGAACGTTTTTCGTACACTACCCCTCCATGGCACTAAGAGAAACTTACTAAAACACACTATTTATTTGCTAACAAAATCGTTTGGTTAAATGCATGTGATGAGAATCGAAAAGAGCTGTTCTTCTTGATTCTCATGGAACCGTATACTTCGGAACTAATTCCTTTCTCCAAGTAATTTATTCATATGAATGTGTTTGTGTCTACAAATTTATTTAATTAAATTTCAATGCTATTTAATCTCTTTTTCATTTTGTGGTCCTGAAAAGAGCCTTTGAAATAATGTGTGTTTGTATATAAATATAATATATATATATATTAAAATTATTTAAAGCTTTGGAATTCATTGCAATTAAAATAAAAAAAATAGGAACTTAAACCGAGGAACGCAAAAAAAGAGAACTTATATTTTTATTAACATAGACCAATATTATGTGCTATGCACTTTAAAAATTCTTCCTTATCAAATCTTTTTTTTGCAAAATGGATTGAATCCGGTTGGTTCTTGCAGCAGCCTTGGTTTTATTCGGTACACTCCCGCTCTTCACTTTTTCGATTGTGGTTACGGCCATCACCAACTCTTTCGCTAGGTCCTCGATCAATTTGTAGAGACCGGCATGTTGTCTACCGACAATCACCTTCAAACGTCGGTGCCACGCTTCCACGCTGTTCTGTGTAGTTGGCTTGTTAGGGTCGGCCATATAAGTTTGTTTGTATTGTGGTTTGCTTTTGGAGGACTTACCGGAAATATAATTTTCCTTTAACCACTTGGCAACACTTTTGGCATCTTCGTCATCCATCTTGGCACACAGGGCATTGTAATATGCCTGAACTTCACTTGGTGGCTAAACTTTTCAGCATACTTATTTGAAGGCTGAACTCCTCGCAGTTCCCAAACATTGTCCTGAGGCCTTTATTGTGCACCCTACGCCAAATTATTTGCCCAAAGTGGAAAAAACAGCCCTTATATTTAGCTGAAGGCATACATTTTTGGGCTGCTTTCGAGATTGCCTTTTCGAAGTCGGTAACAATGACTTCCGGATTTAAATGAATATGGGCATCGCACGCAATTTTGAATAAGTCGTAAAAAAATTGACTGTACGACTCCTTGGTCTTGCGGCTCATTAAGCAAAATAACAGTGGAACTACCGTTCCTTCTATGCAGCCGTAAATTGAAAATAGCTGTTTCATAATAGATGGCACGACGTAGAAGGTGCTATGTTTCGTGGGCTGTTTTGCAACAAACGTTCCCCCATCTTTTTCGGTGGTCGTCAAGCGAGCCTTGCACATATGGCTTTTCCTTTTACCGCAGCACCAATAACTTGAATTTTGGAATTTTTTTTCCAGGTGGTACACGTACCCATTCAGCACTATATTTTCCTTTCCTTTATTTGATTTAACTATTTGCACTTTCATTTCACTTTTCACAACTTTTCACTTTTAAAACACATATAAAGAGATCACACAAAACTGAAAAAATCTTGGATTTAAATAATTCTTAGCAGCATTATGTGAGAATCATAAGGATTCTAATTGCCAAGTTCTAAGAAGTATAATTCCAAGTACTAGGAAACCACTATTTCATCACCATATACAAAACATGCTGTTCGAAAGGGTATATGATATAATGAGAATCAAGAAGAACAGCGCTTTTCGATTCTCATCATGTGCATTTAAGAAAACGATTTCTGTCTGGTTTGTTTGTTTTCGGGATTTCGTAGTTCGGGATTTAGCTTCCAACCCTATTGTTGCTTTGCGTAAGAAAAAAGTCAAATCGTGAATTTGCTAGTCGACTAGGGGCTAATAAATGGAGTGTGCGAAACATTTTGAAAAATGTTCAACTAGAGAGCTCCATTGCTCGGAAAGCTGGAAGCGGAAGGCCCAGAAAGACATCTCCTAGAGATCAGCGTTTGATCCAGCGAATTTGTTTAAAAAACCGGTTTGTACATACTGGGGATATTAACTGGTCACTCCAGAGGCAAAATGAGAAACAATAAATGACCGGACAGTATCGAGGTTGCTTAATGGAATGGGAGTTAATGTAAGTCGTACTGCAGAAAAAACCACTGTGAATGAAAAAAATAAGGCTTGAATGGGCAAAAACTTTTTGAATGAGACCAAATTAAATTTACTTGGCACAGACGGGAACGCGGTGGTTTACCGAAGAAAAGGTGATCGGTATTCAGATTATTGCATTTTACTCACCGTTAAGCATTCCCCATATATTATGGTATGGGGGGCTATAACCAGATTTGGTGTTAGATAAATTGTAATTCTTAGAGGCTCAGTAAATGCCCAGAATAAGAAAAAAATATAGAAAACGATGTTGTCCCTACTTTATAACAACTTTACCGCAGTGTTGGTAGTGTGATTTTTCAGGAGAATTAAGGTCTTGCACATAGAGCAAAATCGCTAAGTTTTTCTGCTGTGTATGATCCGTAAAGTAACATTTTTATAAACTTTTGTTACTTTACTCTAATTTTGGGTACAGGGATTCTTTGGGGATTCTTTCTCTTGAGAAAACTTTCGGCATTACATTGCCAAAAAAATTAAAGAGACAAGGCGAACATCTGTTACTCAACTGGAAAGTATAATGAAAGACATCTGGTATAAAGATTTAACAATTTCCCATATAAAAAAATTGTTTGATTCGATGCCAAACAGGATTGATGACGTCATTAATAAAAAAAGTGGGGTAACCAAATATTGGGTTAATTGCACATTAAATGAAGTCTTTTTTTATGTTGTTTTATTATTTCAAGGTTGTATTCAATATTTACTTAGTTTTTTTTTAATAGTTGCACCTGTACGTAATGAAAATTTTGATAAAACAGTTTGCCTAAATAAAACGTTAAATTCCCTTTTATCATACAAATGCAAATATATTTGAATTGTGTGGTCAAATTTCGACTAATATACAATATATTTTTGTTACTTTAAAATAGCAAGTTTATCCATATTAAAGTAAAATAAAAAAAATTATTTTATAGCATAAGAACAACCTTGATTTTTTCATGAAAATTTAAGAAAAGTAATGGTCGGAGGGTTTTTTTGTCCACGGGTGTATGTACAATTGTACATGCGATACAGAACTATTTTTTTTATTAAATAATCGCTAAATCGATAAAAAACGAGTTAAAATGTTTAATTAATTGTTTGACTGCAGTTTTGCTAAAGTATAAATAACCTGGCCGGATACTGGTGCAAAAGTGGCCGACTTATGAATTTTGGTGGCCGGGGAAGTGGTGACATTTCACTTTTTTCAAAAAAAAAAAAAAAATTAATTTCAGATACATGAATCCAATTATATTCAACTATTTTCTTTTTAAACTTAACCATCTAATGCATACATATATGGATATATGGATTTTTGCAAATATTTCTTGTTTTCTTTACTGATGATTACTTCGTATGTATTATAAGCAACATAAAACGGTACTTTTCATATTTGTGAGATAGCGTCTGTCGGCGATTTTTACGTTTGCACTTCAGTCCATCGCGCATTGCAAAAAAAATTGCCAAAAAATTGAATTCTGTGTGCAAATAATTGTGTTTAATCGCTAAGTACAATCATTTTAAAAATAAATTTTGAAGGGAATACTTAACTTACTATATTGTTAATGTATCTGCATTGTAAAAAAAAAAACACTTCTTTGATTAGTTTTATAACTAGAGCCATATAAAAAAAATTAAGATTTTTAAAATTTGGTTTTGCAACCGTTGAACATCCATTAGGCCATTAGCTGACTGTCGTATTGCCCCATGCTAAAGTCTGTTGCATAATTATAGCACCACCTTGAAAATTGCAGTTTCTTTAAAGTTCTTTTACATTCCAGCTAAAATACAAAAACGTATAATTGTTATGCTAAATTGAAGAGGGTATTATTTAGATAAAATCAAAATAGTGGTTATAAGTCCTAATTTTTGATTTTTGGTGCTTTTTCTTTGTTTCAAAATTATAGCACCACTCAAAATAAAACAGCAAATCTTTTATTTCAACAAATTTAATGCCGGAATTCTTTGATAAAACAAAACAACTAATATTTGGTGATGCCACCCTTATTTTTGATTAGTTCAAAAATTCTGTTTTTCATGCTTCCGATTAACGTCTTAAGCAATTCGACATCCAGATTACTCCATTCTCTAATAATGGCTTCTTTCAATGCTGCAACTGAATCAAATTGACGATTATTAGCGTATACCCTTCGAACAAGGATGCCCCAAATTTTTTGATTGGATTCATGTCGGGGCTGCACGCTGGCCACTTCAAAAAGTCAATTGATTCCGACTCAAACCACCCCATTGTTTCACGGCTAACATGAATTCGTGCGTTATCTTGCTGAAAAATGTATTCGATTGAAGAATTTTGACGCAGAAATGGAATTAAACTGCCTTGGAGTACTGTTATGTATTCAGAACAGTTCATTCTTGACGTAGTGAACTGTAGCTCTAAACAACCAACTGCAGAAATTCCCCCCCAAATCATCAAACTTCCTCCACCAAAATTCCTTTTTGAAAAATATTGAGGTTCTTTCCTTAGGTCTCGCCAGTAGAACCTAAAACCATCTGGGCCGTCCAAATCCACTTTTTTCATCCGAAAATATCATCTAAAACATTGATAAGCCCATTAGAATTGCATTTTATAAAAAAAAATATTCATTTACATTGTCCCAATTTCGATCCATATTCGCCTGAGCGAACTCTAGCCGAGCAAGTTTGTGGTGAGGCATTATTCGTTGTACAATCTTCATTTTTGATCTCACAATATTAGGATTTCGCTTTATGGCTCTCCATACTGTAGTCCTACTCACAGATGGTTCAATCATTGCGGCAATCTTCCTACAGCTCTTCGAAGAATTGGACACTTCTTTCATTATTTTCCTTTCAGCGCGTGCAGAAAGTTTTTTTGGTCGTCCTGGATGGTTGGTCTTTCCATACCCTTCAGTATCTTTTAAAATATTTGACACAACTTTATGACTACACCCGATTTGGCCAGCGATCGCGCGTAACTCCAATGCTTGTCCTTTAAGAGCCAATATCTTGCCCTTTTCAGTGTCACTCAACATTTTTCCACGTGGCATTATCTTCACAACACTCTTTCAATAATTTGTATTCACAAAATCTTTACTCAAATGCATCTGGACTGATGGGGAACTCAGAAACGAATAGTGGTGCCAAAATTATGAAACACTTCCCGAGACCCTTTAATTTACAATTAAAGTAACGGTTAATTTTTACTCCTCGGTGAAAGTAAAACGTTTTTCATGAAATAAGTCATAGATTATCTAAATACGCATATCAGGTGTTCCTAGTCATATGTATTTTAAGAGTAACGGCGTATTTACATGTGGTGCTATAATTATGCAACAGACTTTAGTATGCCATATCTTAGTACAGACTCTACGAGTGAAAAGTATACTTGTTTCAGGACGGTGTAGTTGGAGTAGTTGCTTAGATGATGTATAGCATATACAGCTTTTCTAAGACGTTTGCACAGTTGCCCCAAGTGCAGATCCCATTTGAAAAAAACAGTCCGGTTCTACTCCCAGGTATTTGTAGCTCGTTACGTTTTCAATGAAGTAGGTGCAACTATCATTCGGATTGAGATGTTCTTTTTGTGCGTTATGGTGCAGACATTGTGTTTGATGAATTTTTATTTGAATTTTTGTTTTAAGAACGTTGGAAGGTCTGATATGCATTAGTTTTGTTTTTTTCAAGTTGATGACAAGTCCAAAATCATGGCACCAGCGGACTAGTAAGTCGAGCTCTGACTGTATCGTTATAGTTGATGTTGTTAAATCCTTGTGACTCACTACTATTGCTGTATCATCCGCATAAGAAAATACCACACTTTTCCGCAAAACAGTTAACATATCACTTACATATATTATGAACAACAACGGTCCCAAAATTGAGCCTTGGGGCACTCCATACGTAATTGTTTGTTGTTGGCTGTAATTATCTAAAACTTTAACCTGAAGTCCACGATTTCTCAAGTAACTTCTAAACCACTCTAGATCTTCTCCCCGAATTCCAATGCTTTCTAATCTCTCAATCATTCTTTCATGTGACAGGGTATCAAAAGCCTTTTTAAAGTCTATGAAAATAACCAAAATATTTTGGTTTTTATTGAGGTTGCTATTAATCAAATTAGCAAATTCCGCCAGAAGTTTACTCGTGTTTTTGTTTTTTGTAAATCCGAATTGGTTTTTGTTAATGATCTTGTAGCGTTCAATATAGTCCTTTAGTTTTGTCGCCATGATATCTTCCAGTAATTTATCGATTGTTGGCAGGATGGAAATAGGACTGTAGTTAAGGAAGTCTGTCTTTGATCCTGCCTTGAATATTGGGCAAACTAATGCCCAACGCTGGATTGGTTCAAACTTAGGTTAACAAGATGCGATATCACAGGTGCAAGTATCTCAGCGTTTTCTTTCAAATCTATTGCACGTATATTATCTATTCCTGGTGATTTATTGATTTTAAGATCAACCAGTAGCTTCAGGATTTCTTCATTAGTTACATTTCCGACAATCATTGATTGAACCGCAGGTGTAGTTGCAGTGCGATGTGTCTTGATATTGCATGAGTGCACAACATTTTTCATTTCAGTTATAAAACTTGTAGCAAATTTATTAACTAGCTTGTTAACATTCGTTTGATTACCGAAATTTTTGCAGATTATTTCATCTATACTGCTGGTATTTCTTCCAAGTATCTTATTTATTAATTTCCATGTGTTTTTGGGATTCTTTCTAAACTCTTGGAATTTGGCCCGATAGAAATCTGATTTTAGTTTCTGAATTTGTTTGTTGACTAAATTTCGGAAATGTTTGTACTCAGTCTCATATCGGATACATCTCTTGTTATTCTTCCATCGCTTGTATAGTGTCTCTTTGTTTGCACATAGCGTGAATTTCATTATTTACCCATGGACTTATGCTACTTCTTTTCTTGTTTGTTGCTCTGAAGGTTGATTCTCCATAGGTTTCTTTAAATATCCGTAAAAGTTCGTCGTAAAACTCATTAGCGTCAATTTTTTTTATAGATGTCGTTCCAGTTTACGTTTCGAAGATATGTACTTACAAGAGTGCCATTTATCTTATAATTGTTTATATCATCATTTTGTGTATTGTAAGTGGTATTGCTTGTTATGCCACAGAATAGCGAGTAGTGATCTGAGATGTTGTTTTCAATAACTGCAGCTATTACCTTTTCATCTCTTAAGCGAACTTAGCAGTGATCAATTCTGCTGCTACTTCCATTAGATAGATCAACTCTGTTATCGGCCTGAATTATATTTTTCAACCCTTTTGAAGCTATCATACTTAAATAATTGTTAACCGTAGCGCAAGTACTCTCATTTAGGTTTATATTCATGTCACCTATTATGACTATGTTCCTTCTTTTATCAATTTTATCAATTTGCTTCTCGAGTTCTTCTACAAAGTTTGGTATATTTAGTTCAGGTGGTCGGTAGATAGCGATTAAATCAATCTCGTCTTTGTTTATCTTCAGTCTAAGTTGAATGTTTTCATAGAACAGCGTATTAAAATTAATCTTTTCTGCTGAGATTTCTTTCCTGGTGTAAATAGCAACACCGCCTCCTCTTCTATTATTTCTGTTCAAAAATTCTGCTTGAAACCCATCAATTTGGTAGCTATTTGTTTCTTCGTCCTTAATATTTATTTCTACTAAAACAATTAATTTGAGTTCATCAACAATCTCTTTTATGTTAGTCAAAAATAAGTTCCATTGCTTTTTTAATGATCTGATATTAAGATACACACATGAAAAGTTTAATGCTTTTAATTTACATTTTTTTATGCTTTTCATATCATCTACTACCCTGTGATCAATATCTAAAAGTTGATCTAGTACATTATATTGATTTGTCGTCGGCTGAGAATATAGTTGTCGCATGTCAAATTTTAGCATTTTCTGATAATGCATCAATTATTATATTATTCGATGAGATCTTTCTGTTGGTGTTATCAGTTTTTGCCTACCATCAATAGTTTCCGAGATATACCGTGTTATTTTGTCGTATGTAGGCTCTAAGTAACGGTTTTATTTATTTGTCGTATGCAGAGAGTTTTTTTTACATACGACAAATTTTAATACAAAAACTGAATTCTTTTTATTAAGAATTTAATGGTCGTATGTAAAAGAAACGCTTTGCATACGACAAATAAATACATACTTACTACAATTTGCGTGATTAATTGACGTATGCGTATTGAGTGTTAAAACTAGTATCACCTGTGTCGACCAATTGTGAGAGAAATTTAGCATGTATTAATATTTACTGGTTTACCTGATTTTTACCTGGCTTAGGCACAACATATTGGAAAAAAATTACATACATACCTACTGCACTGGTCCTCTTCACAACCTTTCCAGCAAAGAAAAAATTAAACGAATATGTTGTGTCTAAGCCAGTTACGTTAGGTACGGTTAGGTTAGGACGGGGTTTGAGGCTGAGCCATCATGAAAACACTTGGCACCATTGTGGGCCCATCGCGATCCGCTGGAACCTTCTATAGATGATACCAAAACCGAAACATTTCCGTCTAAACATTTGATTTCCCTGTAAAATTTAAAAATTTGATTGTGGCCGGTTCGGCCCACCTCTTCCAATGTATCAAAATAGTATCTTCCTGAAACTTTTTTGCGCGAACGAGCAAGGGAAGCATATGTTCGACATCCTATGAACTCAAGTCATTGCAGTATCTGCAGATGTCCCTACTAGAATGTCCCATTCTTTTGACATGTCTTCTCAGAAGACAGTGTCCGGAAAGAATTCCAATTAAAGTTCTTAACTTTGCCCTATTTAATCCAAGTATTACTGTGGTCCTTTTGTGATCTAAGGCCGGCCAAAGAGCCTTGGACACCCTATGTTCCTCTATTCCTGATCATTTATTGCCCGCCATGCTAATGATGGTATTCTTTATTTTCACCCTGATGCCGCATGATGGTGGTGCTAAGTGCACCATCTCAGTTATAGGCGAGCTCATTTCCTTCTACATCAGAGTGTCCTGGTACCCAACAAAGTTTAAGTCTTTTATGTCTGCTTAGGGTTTTGAGCGCAGAGCGATAACCTTCTACAGTTACCGATTTAACGATACACAATTCTAGCGCTCTGAGCGCGGCCTGACTGTCGATAAAGATGGTGATATCATTATCTGATATCAGTTTCGTCACCCACAGCTCCGCCGATCTCTGTACCATTCTTAGTGAAAACGAAAAGCATTTTTATTACAAGCACATATGAGAAGAAATATTGTACCTATACGGATAGAAAATGTGCTTCAAATCATTTAATATTAATTAATGGGAAAAATAAATTTTTCTTTATTTTCTACATTTTTTAATTTATTTCTGTATGTATGTACTTCTTGTTAAACAAGAAATTCTTATAAAATTATAAAAAATAAAACTTAAAAATAAAAAAAATAATTGCATTATTGTATTTCATTATTACAGGTACAAGAAATTGATTTCAATTTTTATCTTCGTACCTACAAACGACAAACTTGACTTACAAATAAGTAGTATTTTATAGTATGCAATGGTTTTTGTCGTATGTAAGTATTTAAAAATTCGGAAGTGCTTACATACAACAAAATGATTCTATATAGTTTTTTTTTTATAGGTCAATAACTTTTTCACATTTCGAGATAAAGCATTATGTAAAAAAACAATAAAGGAGTAAAATATTTCCAATATTCTCTGAAAATTTCATAAAAATTTGTCCGTTGACTATTTATGTAAATTGTTTGTTTTTCGGTATTAGAATTTAGGTTTTTACGTATTTCGTGCAGTTTTAAAGGACCTCGCGCGCGCAATTTATTTAAAATATTGTTTTTACAGTATTTACTTGTGAAGGAGACAATTATTCTCGAGTCATTTTGTTTGTTTTTCGTGTTTGTGCGGTAAATGTTATTTATGTCCGAATCTACAACTGTCGTGTCAATAGTTTCACCTATGTTTTTAATTATTTCAACTAAATTTTCATTCGGTTGAAACGGAATATTTTTAACTTCGATATTATTTTCAATTACCTGTTGTTCGAGCTGGTTAATTCTCATTTGCATGTTTATCATTTTCTCATCTTTATTCTCATATTAACGTTTTAGATCAGTTATTTCGTCAGTTAGTTTTTTTTAACATTGCTGTGTTTGTTTCTAAAACTGTGTTCAGATTTTCATATTTACTGCAAATAAAGTCAACGCTACTGGAATATTCTTTTAATATCTTTTTTATTTCTTTCACGTCATTTTCCAGCTCATAATTTTTGGGGTCGGCGGTTGATGTAGATGCAAATCTTGTTCGAACGGTCCCAGTTTCGGCTACAACAGCAGCAACAGCATCCTCTCCGTTAGCACGCTCTTGAGCTTCCGTTGGTCCTTGGGAATCCTTAGGTTTCCGACAAAATTGGCATTTCCAAGTTTCCTTTTGTCTTGAAGTCATCCCCTTGTATGTCCTATGGCTTATTGTAGTACATTCAAAGTGCAGCTTTCTTGTGCATATATTACAGATCACATAATCGCCATCACTAGGCAGATTTTCTTCACAGTGACCACAGCGCACCATTTTGTACGATATATATTTTATAAATTGTAGTTGAGAAATTCTTACACCCAAAAAAAAACCTTGGTAAAATCAACTACAAAGCTTGTTTGATTTTGCGTCAACCATGGGTCATTGTTGATTCAACCAATGTGGCATTGTCAATTTTTTTTGAAAAACGCTACAATTTTCATTGGTTAAATCAACTATGGCATTGTTAATTTCGTGTTTAATCTATCACAAAGCGTTGTTGCACCAACATTTTCATATTGAAGCAAACATATTCCGTGATAAATGAAACAGGGCAACCGTGTTGCTTTAAACACAAAAATGTTTGTTTAAAAATATTTGTGTTTGCATATTGTCCTGTTCGCATTAACATGGGACAGTGATGGATTAAGTATGTACATTGTTGACCAACAATTAGAACATTGTACTACTTTCGTGCTTCTTTTAAAATGTCCATGCTTACATTAATACAAGCGAGTGATGAATTAAGTATGAACATTGTTGATTGACAATCAAAACATTGTACAACTTTCGTGCTTCTTTTAAAATGTCCATGCTTACATCAACACAAGCGAGTGATTGATAAACTATGAACATTGTTGACCAACAATTAGAGCATTGCTAATATTGTTGTGCTTGTTTTAAAACGTCATAATAATATTATCATGTGAGTATAATTACTTTTCCACAGCCCTTTTAAATGTACACATACTTACTTTTACTTATAATTTCCCATCTGAAAGTAGAATTAAAAAATAATAACGCTATTTCGCTTTTAGTTACTATACATATTTTTTATTTTGTTGTTGAGTATTTAGATTTACATTATAATCAAAGTTTGGTAAACAAATTATTTTAAAAGAATGTACATTGAAAGCTTTCTAGTAAAATAAGTTTTAAAAAAAATTAACAAAAGCAAATTCTTTTCCATTGGGATTTGGATATAAACAAAAAGGTGGTCCATCAAATTCTTTAATTTTTAATACATAATACAATTCAGTAGGATTATAAATTTCGAATGAATTAAAATGATCAAGATATTCCGAACAAGCTATTTTTTCGCAAACAATATATGGACAGTTTTGATATATTAATAAACATTCTATTCGATAAATCGTTGTTGGACGAGTAGATATACTGACATATTTATTATTTCTGTAAGCCACTTTACAATAAGTAAGGGCATTGTAACACAATTCTTCATGAAAATGTTCATACGTAAAAATGTTTTGTATTTTACAAAAGTAAGATTGCTTTTTAAGCAAAATTTCAGCTTTAGATATTTTAGATAACCGTGCGGGAATTCCCCCATTAGAAATCATTCTTTTACAAAAAACTAAACTTGATTTTATTCCTAAGGATAAAGGTAAATTTTTACGAGATGATGTGTTATTACAATAACTTTTAAGTACTTTATGCTTAGATTCAAATCTGAATGACCAAAAATGTTTCAAGGGCCCGATCATTTGCATAACATAAGGATAATGTATCATAAAATGAAATTTAGGCTTCAAATTCGTATTGAAAAGTTTAATATATAGATTATGGTGCTTGGATATAAGACATTCCAGAGTAACTAGATCAATTTGTTGAAAACTAGATTTTAAGATAATATCAAGAATTTTGTTGAGAATGGTTAATAATTCCCAATGTTTATTTCCTTGGGGAACGAGATCACCAATGAGTATTGGCAAGAAACGGCAAAACGTCCACATTTCTTTAGCTGACATGTTTAATTTTTTTCTTTTAACATGCTCTGGCTTTATAACATTAGGTATGTTTCCATATTCAGAGTCACCGTACTTAAAAAATTGAGTTCTATTATTCAGAACATCTAATGTAAAAAAATTGTCGTGAATAACAAACTGAGTTATAAGCTCACATAAGTCATAATGACATACTCCCTCAAATATATCGTGCATTATATCGACTGTTAAATTTTGAACAACATGAAAAGATGAAATGTTGTTGAACACTGATACTTCTCTTATGCCAGTATTTGTAAGTCTTTCACTTGTTTGTGTATAATTAGTAATATCAGAGTTATAATTTTGAATTGTTCTATGAAGGCTATTGTCATCAGAACAATTTTCGAAAATTTGAAATTTTGAACATTTGCAAATACGACATGGAAATCGCGAGTTAAAACTTTTTGTGTACCCTAAGATTGTATTGAGTCCAAGGTTGTCGCCTGTAATAACTCCCAATACAAAAAACAGCTGTAAAGATTCACCAGAAGGTAAATTTATTACAACTCCGTTTTTATTTCGTTTACAAGTTGGCAAAAAATAAGATTTTCACCGTGACATTTATATTTTGAGTAAAACAACATAGCTACAAATATGTTCTCTAAGTCCGAAGAAACCCACTGTGGAAGTGTAGGGAAATTATAATAAACAGCTCCAATAGAATGGCATCCCCCATGGGATCCTAATGGATTATTTGATTCAAAATCATCAAAATATATGTTGAAAGGAATAATTTTGTCGCGCTTGATAGCAGGAAATTTGGAGATTCTCTCTTTCCAAATTTTAGCCGTAATTAAATGTGGAACAGAATTCAAACGTATATTATTCATATTTTCAACAACAGATTCATATAGACCGGGTAGCTCAAAAAATTGTTTAAACTGAAACTGTAAGGGTAAGATGATACCATCGGATTCAATAACATCAACAGACGGTGTTATACCACTTATAACGCATACTTCATTATTAATAACGAAACTAGAGGGATTCCTATACAAATCATAGTCTGTTACAGTCTGAACAAATTTGTAAAATGTTTTCACGCTTTCAAAATGATTTTGTAAAGCAGACAAAGTGTTTTTGAAATGTTCTATTTTTTCCGGTTTTATGCATGCTGAATATTCCTGGTAAATTTTTGTAAATATTATCTTAAAAAATCCTTCTGTAAGATCTAATATTACTTCTTCCACTAGTTTTCGAGATAAATTCGGTTTTCCATATAAGTTACCAAGAAAATTGATTGCATATTTTTTTATAACTTTGAAAATATCACCATCGTCATAAAAAAGTTCATTTTTCTCCTTATTTGATAAATTTTCTAATGTTTCATTATGTGGTTCAACTATTTGGAAAGCCGAAATATTTTCAGAAGGATTAGGAAGGGTACCGAAATCTAATGCAATATTTTTGCAAGAGCGTTGAAAATGCCTTTTAAAACTTTTCAAATTATAAACTTGGTTGCAATTAAAGCACTGATAATCATCACCTGAATTCAATCTATGAATAATCTTATAGTGCAAAACAAGATTATTGACGGTATCAAATATTATATTGTGGGGACAAAAGTGGCATTTATACATTATTGTTTTTTTAAAATCTCTAATAAAATTAGAATGTCAGCGGGAATTCTATCTTTCGACTCAATTTCAAAAAAATACTTTTGTAAAAAAGTCCAAACAGATCTCGAAGCCACTGGATATTGAAGATTTAATATAAAAAAAAATTTCAAACATGTATCTAGCGCTGCTAATAATGATTCAAACTTATACTTAATATCGTTATAATAAACTATAAACGTACCGTCAAAAGAGCAAAAAATAATTAAAGGCTGCAAACTTTGGCCAAGTCCCCTCAAGCTTAGTTGCTAGCCTATCTAATGTTGGATTAAAATTGTTAGCTTCACTGACATGCAGGATCAAAGACTGCTGCGAGTCCTTTATTGTTGGCTTATAAAATCTCCGTTTGTTTGATCCCTCTCCGGTTCGAATTGTCGTTTGCCTAGCAGATGGGGGAAGAACGGCATGCAGCAAATCCACTATAAGAACATCTTCTGGTACTGTAATAAAAGAAGTGAGAAAAGCATTAAAAATAATTCAGAAAGCGATGTGTATAAGAAAAATTACCGTTGGAAAAGTTTTTCTTATTAAATAAGCTAAGTTGTTCTTTGCAGTGCAGGGATTTGAAATAGTACTCGATGAAAGCGTTGGTGATGGTGTTCGTGAAATTTCACTTGTTGTGGTACTTATTTTCATGTGCTCTGCCAATTTATTTTTGACGAGCTCTTCTACTAAGACTTTCATACTACTAACAAGTGACTCGGATGGATCTGATGGAACACTAATATCCTATAAATAAAATAGAACTGTATAAAGTGAAATATTTCTAATTTGAACTTGACTTTATTTACGTTTTCTTTTCGCCATTGGCTAAGTTTGTGTTTGAATTCTATTCGAATTCCAATAGATTTATTTGCAAGTAGGTCCTTCAGATCATCATTATCAATGTTTTTCAAAGAATTGACGTTAATCTCTGAACTTTGGAAATAGTCATAAAAATTAACGAAGCCCCATGAAGACAGTAATTGGTACAGTTCAGCATCAACTTGTGGCAATTCTTCGTCTTCATGTAGGCAACCACCAGTGTTATTACTATCAGCCGCATTGATTAGTTGCACATATATAGGAGACTCTTGATACATTTCATTATCTTTTGCGGAAGGCTCAACATTTATGTTTCCCGAAATTTGACTTGAAGTAAATAGATCTTCGTAGCAAAGTAGATTTCTGATTTCTTCCATTTTTTAAAGCAAATAAATCTAGTAAAAGAGTTTTATATTTATATTAAAGTATAATCACCTATCAAATAATCATATTTAGGGACACTTCCGATTCTAATATAACGTATTATATATTGCTGATATCTATTATGTTATTGTATTAGTACAGTAAAACTTGTGTATAATGGAATCTACTAATAAAGGAATCTTGCGAAACCTGGATAGTGGACATTTTTCGTTGCCAATTTCGATTTTCTTCACTCAAACCCACTCTTATGTAGTGGAAACCTGCGAGATCTGAATAATGAAACATTTTTCAAAGGACTTTGTTTTTCCTTCATGAAAATTCACTCTTCAATAGCAGAATCGGGATGTGAATGCGCCTAAAACCAGTTACATTTTGTCGTCTTTATGGCACGAGTACGATAAGTTTGGCGCAAGGATTTGACAATGCCGTTTTGTAGATCTCGGTGAAATAAGCACAAAATATAAAGTAAAAAATATTGATTAATCGCTTTGTTTAGAAGATATCGAGGTTTCAAAATTTGAGCAAAGACATTTATAGACTTAGTTTTTGAGCATCAGACTTTGAAAAAATAAAATTAAAAAAATCGCGCGATGCTCAAAAATTAAAAGTTTATAAAATGTCTCTACTTAAATGCTTAACAACAATTTTGTTACTTTTACGCCTAGATGTATGCAACACTTTTGTCTGTACCGAAGCAAAAATAATTAATTTCAATGGAATTTCCATAGGAAAAAATTAATTTTTAAACCTCGATATCTCCTAAACTAAGCGATTAAGTAATATTTTTTTCTTTATATTCTGTGCTTATTTTACCGAGATCTACAAAATGGCATTGTCAAATCTTTGCACCAAACTTATCGTACTCATGCCGTCTTTATTACCCTTTTTCGAGAATTTTGACGTTTTCTAGCGGCTACATTCAACACGTACATATGTACACATTCTCAACTCTAATAACAAAATTAATGGAAAAATAATAAAAGAAATAGGTTGCCGATTGTGGAAAAAATTGCGAATAGTACGAAATGTTTCAAGAAGTAGAAAAAAAGTGCACCGAAGCATTCCACTATTCACAAGTTTTACTGTATTAGTATTTTATTATTATCCGAAACTAGTTTTTGTTTTGAACCAGATGCGAAAAATTATTAAATAAACTTGAAAAGTATGCATCGCAGTTACAGCAACCAACAACCCCTTTAACGATGTGATGATGAATAAATAATGCGCAGTTTGCATGAATAGTGGTGGGCGAGATGTAGGTGCATCCTTTGGATTGCGCATGTATGCATGTGTATAATGTATGAGCCATATAATTTGTTCAGATGTAAATTCCCTACTAGCACGTGTTTTGTGTTTCGTTGTGTTAGTCATCATTAAAAAAAAAACAAACAAAACAAATGAACACAACAAAGGCAACCACAAAATGCACATACACACTCTTTCACTTGTAAAACACTTAAAACTATTACTTACCAAATCAATAATTGTTGCACTATTACACTAATAACTTTTATTTATAAAAAATACTCTTTAGCACAAAATTCACTTTTAACACAACTTGAATAGCGTGCGTTCGCTTCCACTGGTTACTGATCAATTGAAATCTGAAAATGTTTGCAACACGCATGCAAGCAATACGATCAGTGGAAGACCCGCTATGCGGCGCGACGATTGTGGTTACCTAAAAAAACCAACCCAATTTGACTACATTCATTGTAGCTTAACAACGTTTGTGTTTCTTCAACAATGTTTATGCTAGATCGAAGTTAAACATTGTTACTTCAATATTTTCGTGATACATTGTCCACAATTTTTGCTTTTTCAACAACGTTTCTCATCGTTGTTGTAACATATTTGTGTTGCCTCAATAAGAAAATGTGTTCATTAAACTATGTTCGTGATAGTTTCATCACGTTTCTGTTCCTTCAACAATATTTATGCTTATTTGAAATTAAACGTAATAACGGTACCAATTATTCAGGATAAATATTATGTTCTCTTGACAACCTTTGTGTTAAATTGTACAATGAACATAATAGTCAACCACGAACATGTTAAATTTAAAAGAAAAATGGTTGATTTGTATTTATTGAACAGGTTTGTGTTTAACCAAAAACACTTGAGATCAAATAATTTTTACAATGCCAAAGTTGTTCATTGATCACATTTATTATTGTTTAACAATGAAATCAACAATCGAATTGTATATTAACAATGAAACCATATTTGAAACAACTACAAATATGTTTAAATTAAGCATATTCGTGATACTTACGAACATTTTTATCAACAATGCTAAAGTAGTTGATTCAAATATGAAGCCTTGTTTGTTTTAATCACAAACGTATTTGATTTGACTATTTTAAGCCCATTTTGAGTTAACAATGAAACATGTTTGAATCAACCAAGGTTTTTTCTTTCGGTGTAATAAAAAACTAAAGTGGGTTTCTCTGTTTTTGTTTTATTTAAATGTGAAGTAAATCAGCGAATTCAGATTTTTAAAATTACAAGACTGCTAACTTTTAGAAGATACTAAGGAGCTACTCAAAGAAAAAATACGTCCGTTCACTACCAAGAATCACTACCAATTCCAATATTGTAAGCCAGAAAGTGGAAATGATGAATTCGCCGCCATATTTACCAGACTTATAATGTTTGGGAATGGCTAACTTGCAAAGAATACGAAAGGGGAAAACAGTGCGACAATAAAGAACTACTTCTCCGGGGTATTAAGTCAGCTTGGACCGAAATATCGCTTTAGTATGTACATAAAATCTTAGTACGACTCACTTCCAGACCGCATATTTGAAGAGATTTCAGAATACGGTGGCGAAACACATTATTAACTTCTTTATTGAATTATGAATTATGGTAATATGTTAAAAAAAAAAAAAATAAATAAAATCAAAATGCACAGATTTTCTTTAATTATTGCCTTTACCTTTATTCATGTGAACCGGTTTTATTGCATACTTTTCCGAATCTTTTTGCAAAATTTGGGAAAAATCCCGTATTTGTATGTATACTATAGAAATAGATAAGTATAAAATAATCTGTTTTCTCTTAAAAGTTGCTGGCAGGCGAAGCAAGGCGAGCGCGGGTCAGCTAGTCTTGTTATAAAAGGGGAGGGTAATTAGTTTAATGCTTTTTTAAGTAATTTATTGTATACATTTATGTACCATAATTTTATTGAAATACAATTTATTTAAATTGTATTCTTAATTAAATAAAAATTAGAAAAAAGCCTCTTCTTTTAAATAACATAGTTTTTTCATAGAACCTGTTGGTGGCCTTAAACCTATGAACGGTAGTGTATGTACACATTCATATCCATATGTATAGATTTCGACATGGTGGCTTTGAGTGGCAGATTATTATTTCGTGATTGTTGCCCTGAACACGAAAGTGACTTTGGCATCACCATGATGGATATTCATCAGTAGGAACCCACAAAGGATGGGGTATGTGTCAGTCACTGGGATGAAGTTTAGGGATGTACTGCAACACTGGGGCATGCATAGTTAATTATGTCTGGAAGTATTCAATGTGTGGACGATACTGTCGGATGAAGTGCTAAATTGATGAACCCTTGCAAACTAAGGTGTAAGGTCGAGTGATATTAAGTACATAGTTGTAACCGTTGTTGGCTGTAGTTTAAAGCGCTTATGGAGGAAATAAGTGCTTAAATGATTTCTACAAATTTATTATAATATTAAGAGTAACTTTTAAAGATGTTTTGTTGGAATAATTTGGAATGCTTGTGAGCGTTCAGGAAAACACCAAAAATGGTTTTGAAAACCCCCTTTGAATTATCAACCGATCGCTTAAGACATAACATTGAATTGGGCTTTTCAGATTTTGCTCTCAGATCTTAGATTTTTCGTACTGGATGGAAAACAAACGATATTGATCTCTTTTTGTGCAATAGTATTAGTGTGACATTTGGCATCTTGTTTGTAAAAGGAAATAAAAAATAAAAGAAAAATAATAAATACACTTTCCTTATATTTTCTAATTTTGTACGGAGTTTCTGATAAATATTTTTGTTGATTGATAATATTTTTATGTACTGCGTTGACATTTCATATAAAATGTTTTGGTGTTAGTGGAAGCAAGTATGTAGGTGTAAAGCTCGAGTTGAATCCGAGATTCACGAACATTGATCTAGAGCAAAAAAAAAACTTTACTTCTTTGTAGCTTTTTTGGTTGGTTTGAAAATGAAAATTGTACTGGAGCACTAAAAATTGCTCGAGATAAAAAAGTGCTTTTTTGCCCAACCGAAAAGCGATAATATTAATATTGAAGGTGCTTTTAACAATGTCGAGACGCATGCGATTAAAAAAGCGCACTAAGATAACCATGTTGAACGCACCCTGACCAAATTGATAGCTAGCCTTCTAAGTAGTAGGCACATCATCGCTGAACTCGGGGCAACCCATCAAAATGTGATCGCATCTAGAGGCACACCTCAAGGAGGGGTCATATCCCCACTTCTTTGGATCATGGTCATTAATGAATTGTTAATGAAATTTAGATACAGGGGAATAAAAGCAGTAGCATATGCAGACGATGTGGTGCTACTTGCCACGGGAAAATTCCTAACCACTGTTAGTGAACTAGTTCAGCAGGGCTTAAACACACTTAACGTTTGGACTAAACAATGCGGACTGGGGGTCAACCCTCAGAAAACCGAACTAGTGCTGTTTACTAATAAAAGAGTGATACCAACCTTCACGCTACCAAATATTGAGGGTACCCCCCTTTAGTTCTCTGAAAGCGCGAAATATTTAGGCGTCATACTGGACAGAAAGCTTAACTGGAAGCTGAAAATTAAAGAAAGGGTAAGAAAGGCATCCGTCGCTTTCTAGACCTGCAGTAGATTCTTCGGAAAAAATTGGGGCTGTAGACCGCAAATAACGCTATGGATGTACTGTTCGATAGTAAGACCCATACTGACATACGGAGGACTAGTTTGGTGGCACGCTGCTGCCAAAACAACCAACCTAAAGGATATGATCAATATTTAGAGAATATCATGCACTGGAACGACCGGTGCGATGAGAACAACCCCAACAGCGGGACTGGAAACAATTCTTAACCTTCTGCCTTTGGATCTCTTTATGCAGGAGACCGCGGCAAAAACTGAACTCAGGCTAAGCCAGTCAAAACACTGGAGGTCAAACGCATACGGACACACCAAAATACTTGGCAACTACCTTAACGGTGACATCAACTCTGACTACACTGTCCCGTACTTGGATTTTGAAAAACCCTTCACGTGGGATTCTCCAAGCAGAGAGCAGTGGAAGAGAAACGAAATACCACAGAGCGCTAGGTCCATCTATACCGATGGTTCAAAGATGGGCATAGGTATTGGAGCGGGTTGGTTCTCTGAAGAACAAGGAATAAGCAGCTCCATTCGACTTCCAGATCACAGCAGTGACAAAGGCTGTTCAATTGGTGTCAATGATGACAATATCACGTGAGGATATCAATATTTTCATTGACAGCCAGGCGGCCATAATAGCGATAGCTGCTATGCAAATAACATCGAAGCTTGTGAAGTATTGCCGCGAAGAGCTGAAGGTTCTCGGTACGCAGCACAATGTAAAACTCTGCTGGGTCCTTGGTCACAGAGGAATATCGGGCAATGAAGCCGCAGACGAACTGGCTAGAAAGGGATCAGCCCTAGATAGAGAACAAGCAGACGGGACGGTCAAACCACCACTCTGCAACCTTCGGGCCAGAATTGAACAATAATCAGTAACTGAAGCGAACAACAGGTGGAGATCGCTAGACACCTGTGTGATATCAAGAGGACTATGGCCAGAGTATGACAAAACAAGAACTAGAAAACTCCTACAAAAAGATAGAAAGTCGTTGTCAATACTAATTGGGGTGCTAACAGGGCATAATACATACCATAAGATACCACATGAAAAAATTACGATTAAATGAGGATGACTATGCATAGGATGTGGTGACGAAGAGGTACATGAGGATACAACCCATTTCCCCTGTCAACTAAGAAACAGGACCCTAGGCAAATTCTTCTTCGATCATATCGAGGAGCTTTCCAATGGATCACCATCTAACCTACTTGAGTTTGCTAAGGCTTCGGGTTGGATGAGAACATAGACATTGATACCACGGGTAGGACCACAGTATGGGTATCACAATGGGACCTAAGTGTGATGAGGATACACACATCCTCATCAGCCCGAAAACCTACCCTTAACCTAACCTAACTACGTGCCGCCTAACACTATAGGCAAATACATAAGAAATCGGTTTTGACAATACCTGATATAGCGATGAACAGGATATAACGATATATTTTCAAAGTCCAGGCAAAACTCCGTTTCACTCAAAGTAATTTGCAATCGGTTACAACGATGCCGGATATAACCGTCGTTATTTCCACCCTATTTCTTAATATGTAGTATAGTGAAACCCATTAAGTGAAACTCGCTTAAGCGAAAAACCCGCTTAAGTGAAAAGATTCACAAATCTTGTACTTACACTAGCGAACATAGAACGTGCAACATCCATTTCATACAGAATAATCCTTAATAACTATTTGGTATAGCAGTTTTTTTTTAATTGAGTTTATCCTTCTTGGGTACACATATAAGAGTGCTACAAGTACTTCAAAGTCATTTTTGTTTTTAAAGTTATCAGCGTTGGTGTAAAAATTAATATTTTTGAAAAAATGCCAAATTACGAGCAATTGATGGAGGACCAAACAAATCAAATAATTGCTCGTTTTGAAGTGGCAGGGTTGACTATTACCAAAATAAGTAAAGAGGTTGGTTGCAGCAAGTAAGGAGATTATTAATATACAAAACACTTAGGAACACAGTTGAACGGCATAAAGGAACAGGAGGGATTCGTAAGACATCTACCACGGATGATTGAGTCTTACACCGGATGTCATTGAGGAACCGTTTTCAAATAGCTGTACAAATAAGAGCAGAGTTTGTGGAGCCCAATGCAATTGAAATTAATGTGCATACAGTGCGTCGAAGACTCAGAGAGTCTGACTAAATGGCTCGTCAACCCGAAAAAAAAAAACGATGTTTAGACTTAAAATGAAGAAATCTCGGCCAATTTAGGCAAACAAATATTAAAAATGGACAGGAAATGATTGAAGACAAGTCATATGCTCCGATTAGAGCCAATTCAACATTAATGGATCCGATAAAATTCGCCGAAGATCTGGAGAGCGCTTAAGGAAAAATCGCCTTGAGAGAGCAGTGAAAGATTCAGCGTTCCAAACGATATGGGAACGTTTTTCCTACTATGTAGTTGGAGATTTATGCTTCGTTAAAGGAACTGTAAGCTCGGAAGCTTACAAAAAATATTTTAGTCAGTCACTTTTATCGTCAGTTGAAAAGCATTTTTCAGAGGCCATCGATGTGATTTTGTAAGACGGCTCTGCTCCGTGCCATCGTTTCAAAATTGTTATGGTTATTCACCGGACCTCAGCCCGATCGAAAATCTTTGGCACATTATGACATTGAAAATAAATAATAAAATGCCTACCGCGATTAAAATGCCCAATGAAGTAATTGAAGAATTTTGGGATAAGGAAGTATCCAAGGGACATCTTCAAATTTAGTGGATTCAATGCCTAAGTGAATTAAGGAGGCCATAAAAAATAAAGGAGGCGCTACAAAGTATTAATATTCCACTAAATTTTATAAATGTAAGAAATCATCATCCTAAACAATAAATAAACATTTAAAAGGTTTGTCACCTACTGCAACGAAAATATATGGTTTTTTCAACACTTTCTTGGAAATTCTAATTTGCTCGGATTCTGTACCTGTAACAAATGGTTCTATGTGTTGTTTTATTGCCCACAAGTTGGTAAACGCTATATGGAAAGCACTTATGATTTTATTGATTTTTTTCGTTGACAAGTTTCTGTTGCAGTTTCTATGCTCGCTATTGTACACAACAAACTACCGCGCTTAATTGAAACTCGCTTAAGTGAAAAACCAGGATAACTGGAAATAAATTCTTCAAACTTTCTATTTTTCTTTGGAAAACAACTCGTTTAGCTGAAAAATTTAAAATCGAATAGAACAATAAAAATTGTAAAAGCGCGCTAAATTGTTTCATTTTATTTTCACCTCCGACAATTGTCATCCACTTCTCAACATGACAATAATTTTTTTCAGTTATCTGAGGTCCGGTTAACTGAAAAACCCGCTTAAGTGGACATTTTTTTCTCGATTTTTTGTCGTTTCGCTTAAGCGGGTTTTACCGTATCTACATTCTACATTATATACCATATTCTTGAAGTATTCGGTCCGTATGGTGCCACTGATTCGGATGCTTCAAAAATGAACAGGCTCTTCAGAAGCGAAAGTGGGGCAATTACATAGGTAGTTTTTCAGGACGGTCTTCATTCTCAATTAAGGCTTTAGAGATTCCATTTCACCTTTAGAATCGCGTGGGTATAGGGCACATAAGCCCGAATCTCTGCTGGAAGGACATGGGCAATTAAAAACACTACAAGCAAACAAATCACGATGTATAACGATGTGTAGGTTGGGTTGTAGTTGTTTTAAATGTACGCTTTAAAAGGGATTTTAAACTGTTCCATTAGGAGTTCTTCAATCTTGCTTCTCCTCACTTGATGGATGATTTTAAAATAACTTCAGCAATTTGAAACAAGTTTTTCAAACTGATCGAAGACCGATTATGCTTGTAAGCTGCTGCAAAACGCTTTAAGCTGATTAAATACTCCCGATCACCTAGGTGACACTGTGATAGAAAATAACATTAATCGAAGAAGGACATTGTTTAAAAGCATTGAAGGGCATATTGCTAACTTAATTAACTTGTCTAAACTAAGTTTGCCAGAGTAACTTAAAATAACCCTAAGAAACTATCAAATAAAGCAAGCTCGTTCATACTTTGGAGAACATCTGAAGCCAAACGGAAGCTACCAAATAAAAGTGTGTACGAATATAGGTAGAATTACCATAGGATACCAGAGCTTAAAAGGAAAGAATTATTTCTTAAAAGGTCGTATAAAATCTCGACATATAATTTCTAGAGTACATACATCCATTCTAGTTAGAAATGAAGAAAATAGTGCTAATAGAAGCAATTCTATCAATGTTTATTATTGCAGTTGTCTGGTTGGATTGAGAGCTGTTGGATATTGTGCTCACATTATAAGTGTTTTGTGGTATCTTGGGTATGCTCGTCATCTAAAAAACTTAGAAATACCACCTGCACTTTTTTGCATAACATTTGAATAGATGACCAAGCTGATGAAGAATATTATAATGAGCCATAACATTTTATTTAAATATTTAAACACGGTTTATTGTACATACAACATCCTCTTTGTTAAAAAAGTAATATTATTGTTTGTTTTCTAAATTTTCTCTATATTATGTTTGTAATAGTTCTCGCATTAATAACTTTATATGTTAAAAACAAGATTTTTCAGAAATAAGTGATTTTCAAAAAAAAAAAAATACTTTACTTTTAAAGTCTTCAGAGATTAATGATACAATAAATGATTTTTTTGCGATAAAAGAGGAACACACTTGGTAAAAGCATCTTTTAAAATTTTAATAAAGCGTTCATACATATATTCAACATTAAGATTAATAAATTCACAATTCCAGTCAGTACTGCTGAATAAATTATTAAGTTCCATAAAATTTGCTTTCGAAAATTTATAACATTTTTCTTTTAAATTTACTAAAAATTAATAACAGGGATTAATATACGGTACACAGAAAAAGAATGAATTTACTTATATTTAAGGTAAGTCGATTAAGCTCACACCAATTAGCAATTTTGTTTAAATCATTTTGAATACTTTCACAATCATAAATATTTTTAACACGCACGATTTTTAGGTCATCGGCATACATCAAGCAGTTAGTATGACTAAGCAATGAAGGTATGTATCTTATTTATAAAAACATTAAAAAGCAATGGTCCTAATTGGCTACCTACCAAGAGGTACACCAGATGAGACCTAATAGAGTCGAGACTGAGAAGAACCATTTTTCACATACTGCTTTCTATT
This sequence comes from Brachyopa scutellaris, assembly GCA_949775065.1. NCBI lineage: Eukaryota > Metazoa > Arthropoda > Insecta > Diptera > Syrphidae > Brachyopa > Brachyopa scutellaris. The sequence continues at coordinate 40,466,077 of OX459113.1, read as the reverse complement.
TGAAAATAACTAGAAATCAACCTAAGAAGCATCGAATGAACGCCAAATGATCTTTATTAGGATAACCCTTAACGGCCCAATTTTTTATTTTCTAATGAAATAAATTACTTTAAGATAACATAGCATCTAAAGTGAGCGTACTTAATAATGTATTTCGTTGCGTTGTTTACCTGTGGGGGCGGATATTGTGGTATATATCAAATTCGATCAAACGGGCGCTAGTGCTACATTTTGAGCTTAAATACGAGATGAAAGGTATATTACGCGAAAGAAAAAATATTGTTAAAATGAAAACGTAGTATTTAGTATATTTTTGAAACCGGATTCATAAAATTTATTCAAATAACATTTTAAAGTAATTTCTGGTCTTTTTCGAATCTGCTTATGTAACACGATCAACTTTCAAATTGTTGGTATTATTTGAATTTTAACATGAAATTGCATATTCTTATGCACATTTATATTGAAGAGGCTTGTATTAAATATGATACAATGGCCAATTATGATAAAATATGAAGTTTTTCGAATTAACAGTATTTTTACTAATGTATCAAATTTGATACACTGGGCCGTTAAGGGTTTTAATGTGAGTCTACCACTACCAGATACAAAACCATGTTGTTGCATTGATATCCGCTCTTTAATAGAAAAGTAAAGTTTTTTTTAGTAACAACTGATTCAAATTAATTTAGGAATATCCGACAGTTTATAAATCCCACGATAATTTTCAATCTTTAAGAGAAAGAGTAGGATGAGCGAAAAAGAATTTAAATATTTGAGGATCAATGCGCATTGCGCGTGCAGGAAGAATCAAAGAAAACGAGTTAGTTATAGCGATGGTTATTTGTGACAAGAGCAAAATATTCACACGAAAAACCCTCTCGCAAAAGACTAACGATCAATAACAATAGTTTACATATAAAAATAATGAAAAAAATAAGAGGTTCAACTGGAATAATGCGAATTATTAAGGAATTAAGGAATTATATTTTCGGAATAAAAAGTAGCCTAATCCAGGAAGTAGACTATCATCATTATTCATGAAAGTATCATCGAAATCTGTTGAGCCATTAAGGCGTGATTGAGCAACAAACATCCAAACTTTCGCAATTCGACTATGGAATAATCTTCTTGTTGAGCTGCAAAGAATAAGCTCAGGAAATGTATTTCGAAGGAAACTATTTTCACATAAATTACTAGTTCTACTTAGAAATTAATTTTAAAACTGTTGATTTAGTAATCGGCGATTTTTTTGTCAAAACAGATACACATAGATATTGCTTTGTGCACGTTTGTTATTGTTAGCTGTGATTTTGTCCAGTTAAGTTGATTTTGGAAGTTAAAATTGGCAAAAGATTTAAATTCCGAAAAATGGCGAACCGAAAAATGTCAGTAATATTTTAAATTTGTTAGACTCAGTCAAATTGGTTTCTATTGCACTTTTGCGAACTACAACATCATATATTAACTAAAGATATAAGTTCTGAATGGTAAATTTACATAACAGTCAACAATATTTACTCTTTTCTTCGCCCGTTGCCATATGGCAACGATAGGCCATAGTGTGTACATTTTTTCTAAAAATTGTTTATGCTTGTTTTAGTCTGTTTAGGCTGAAATCATCGATGAACTTGAAAATGATGACACTAGAAATGATGTTGATATACTCATTGAACCTCCAGAATCTGCCGAGTTAACCGATGATGATGGAGGCGGATTGCTGGATAACTTGGTAGCATGACAGCTATTAGCACCTGCACAGTTTGTGGCAAATAACTTGTTATTGATGTGTGACGTAATGAATCACATCTTTTCATTGCGGCTAAGTCCCTGATGTGCTTCAGTTGTAACAACTGTATGGGTTCTGATTCGTCTTGTCTTTCAAACTACTTAAAAGCAACATCTAGAGCTTTAAAAGCTTCTGCGTAAGATGGTACCTACTTGAAATACATGTTAGCGCTCTCTTCTGTCGAAAACTACGAAAAGTCTTCGTACGGGAACGTAGTTTTGCGCTGTTTTGGACAGGTACGGGAGAAGACCTAATCTTACACCGCCTTTTTCTTCGCGTAAGGTTGAATAACTCTGTCAAACTAGCCATCTGACAATTGTGAAATGTCATAATCTTCATTGTTAGTGGAAAACAAATTTACAGGTTTTACGCACAATGTGTTTGGTTACTTTTCTTACGAATTTTCCACTGCTGAGAGGATTTTCCCCCACTTTTCAAATTATGTATTTATTATTTGACAGCGATGTTAAGCCTTACACAGAAAAGATACCAAACAGACCTACTATCGCGCAAAAAAATTACAGCGGGAGTACACGGTCAGAGGCGTTAATAAACTCGTCGTAACATGTCTCGTTGCGCCGTAAAAACATTTTTAAGTCGGCAATTTGAGCCGTGACGAATGAGTTCGGATAATCGGATATTTGTATAATCGATGTTCGGATAATCTGGATTCTACTGTATATGCAAATAAAATCAAATCACAAGATACTTTATAATATGGAATTTTTGTACACGTTATGGCCTATCGTTGCCATATGGCAACGGCTCAAAACTCTTAAATTATTAAAAAATTAAAGCTTTTTGCAGCGGATTTGTCTTAATAGATGCATTTCGACATGGATTCATAGAAAATTTTAAAATTATCGCGAAAAAAATGACCCCAGGCTCTAATGGGCTAATATCTTTACACACACTTTTCTTTTGGTTTTTAAATTTATTTACTTAGTTTCTATATGATTTCTTTCTTTCAATTTTTGTATGTGTAACTAACTTCTTATTTTAGTAAAGGTGCTTCATATAAGATCAAAGACTTCTAGTGCCATGTTAAATCTAACGATCAATAAATATAAACAACAATATCAATATCAATATCAATATAACATATTGGTAGAACAATGATCATTTGAAGCATCCAATTTTGAATAAAAAACCGTTGAGTGCGAGTCTGGTTTTTTTAAATCGATATCTCTTGATGAGAGCTGTTTGTTGACTGACCACTAGCGTAACTACTACAATTATTGGCACCCTTAAGGAAATTTTGACTTTGATTGGACACAACTTTACTGTTTTCTGAGTTATGATAAACATTTTTAAATTAGCGTATTATTTAAACAATTTTTTGTTGGTTAATATTATTAAATATTTAACGTGCAAATAAAAATATACTATAAAAGTCAAATTAAAATATGCTTACCAATAACTACAATTATTGGCACCCTGATATAACTATTGGCACCCAAAAAAAGTATAATTATCGGCAGTGCCAATAATTGTAGCTCAATACGTTGTAACTATTGGCACCCCCTGCCAATAATTCAACCGTGTTTTTTTTCTTGGAACCAATTATTGGCACCCATTTTATTAATGCTACATTGAATTAATTTACATAAACTATTTACAATCATCTTATTTCATACATTAGTATGTGAAATAAATGCAGTTATTATTAAAAAATAGTGATATCAACCTGCACAAAGTTTCACTTATAAATTGCTACTAAGGATTAATCGCTATCATTAAAATAATGACACAGAAATGTGAGGATTAGATGTAGATGTGGTCGCCGTGGCCGTGGTGGTTAGTGCGTTGGACTACCACGCAATGCTGCCCGGGTTCAACTCCTGGCCGGGTCTAACACCTAGAAAGAGTTTTTTTTTCACGGTGCCACCTCTTTCGAATGTCTGACAAGCATCAAAGAGTATCATTTGTCACGATTGAACTTCTCAAATCGCCGTTCGGAGTCAGCAAAAAACTGTAGGTCCCTTCCATTCGTGCAAAAATATAACAGGCACACAAATGGTTGCGAGAAGCAGGCCCCGGTTCACCTCGAGCTGTAGCGCCAACTAAGTAAGTAAGATGGGGTGCCAATAGTTGGGTCAAACACAGTGCCGGTTTTAGCACTACCTACGCGCTGGGCGAGATTTCTACGGCGCCCCTATCTGCCATACAAACGCATGTGAAAAGAGGAAAGAATAAAACAAGGGAAACAATGAAATCATAACTATTTATGTATTAAAAAAAAACTAAAAGAATTTTAATTTTCTGGCCTTTCTATAGGCAAACTCTCGACATCGAAGTCTATGTTTTCTTCAATTTCATTTTCTATTGAAAAAGTTGCAATTTTTGTCAATCCAGATTGAGATATTGTCGATCGCAGATCGGAATATGAGTTCATCACACAATATACAATTATTTATAACTGATTTCGAACTTACAGTTAATTTTAATTGGAGATCATCACAAAGTTTGAGAAGGTTTGGTTTTTCTGAAATCCTTTTTTTATGTTATACAAAAAGGACGAAGATTCGTAGCACTAATTTAACTATCCAAATCATTCTCTAAGTGAAATTAAGGTAGTGTCCAACAGACAGTTGAAAAGTCAAACTTCAAATTGATATTCTGGAGAAGCTATAGGTTCACCGCGGGAGTTACGTTTTCGGATTTCACGAACGATTAAACAATACACAACCAACAAGTGTTGAATGTAAATTTATTTATTCATACATTTAACACTTAACTTAATTTACAATTTTAATAAACGAACATAGAACGATAAATTTACAGAAGACGGAGCTTTTGACGACAAGAGATCCACAACACGTTACGACAAAAAAAAGACTAATTACCAACTCGACATTTTACTTAGAACAGAAATCAAAAACAACAAGAACTAACAGTTTTACATAAATCACAAACAACAAAAAAGAAACAGCTTAACATAGCATCAGCTTTGACTTGTTATGATGTTGCTGCTGGTCCAGAATGTAGGTATGTACATGTCTGTGTACATATATTGGTCCAGCACGTAACTCCTCCCGCCTAAGAGTGGACTTAGCGAATTTGAGAGCTAAGCCCACATTGTTGCTGGCTGGAGAATTAAGGTGCCATATTATTGCGTTGTTGTTTTATTGATGCATGTGTGAACAGATTAATATTATAATGAATTTTTGCACACGTCAAAAATTAATAATATTATTTTACATAATTATGTAGTTAGTTTTGTTTTGTTATTGAATTTGTTTTGTACTTGCCGAAATATTTGTATAATGATTAAGTGCCGAAAATGTGGTTGTTTATTTCAAATTGGATGTTTTTTTTTTTTATTTTATTTTATTTCTATTTTATTATTAGCTAATTTTATTTATTTTCTTTTAATTTTATGATCGACTCTCTAAACATGTATTTAAGCTACTTAGTTTTCACAAAAATTTTATTTATACTTGTCACTTATTTATTATTATTATTCTATGTGTATATATTTTTATTTAAAGTCAATGTTTTTAAATGTTTACCAAAAAAATGAATACCTACCACTCCAATGTTCCCTTGAAGTGGGGTTTATGTAAATCTAGAAACTTTTAATGCACATCTTTTTTATTTTAGTTTGCCACTTTTTCTACTTTATGTTTTTATATATTTATTTTATTTTTATTTATTTAATTATTCATTTTATTTATGTCTTTGTTTTTGTTACTTTTTTTTATTTTCAAAATTATATTTTCTTAATTATATATTTGATTTCCACTAGACCACTTCAATATTCCCTTGAAGTGGGTTTCATGTAGTCACTTAAAACTAAATTTCTCTTGTTTTTTTATAATTTATTGTTTATTTGTTTATTTGTTTTGTTTGTTTTATTAGTTACATAATTATCTTAATTCTTGTATTTACGTTATGTTATGTTATATTTGTATTATATTATTTTCTGTTATAAGGCCAAAGGATAAAATAAAATCCACCAGTCCGATATTCCCTCGAACTGTGCCTCGATGCTTTTCCAGCATCACTTAAAAGCTACTAAGTGTATTCACTTCTTGGATGCTGTACTTCGCTTTATGTGTTATCAATTTTTTTTTCACTGTTAAATGTATGTATATTTTTTATTGTTCCTCACTGTATTGTTTATTTATTTTCTTTCACTATTATATGTATATTTTTTATTGTTCCTCATTGTATTGTCCTGTGTTTTCTTCTGTATACATATGTATATGTATGTAAATTTTTTTCATTCACTGTACTGTTTTTATTTATTAATTTTTTTTTTTTTTTTTTTTTTTTAATAGTCTTCACACTTTTTCTGGTTTAAATTGTTTTTTATTGTTTTATATATTTGGGAGTCCGTTCACTTGCCAAAGGATAAAAATCCACCTCTCCGATATGCATTCGAAGAGTGCAACAGCAACAAAATGATATGCTACTAAAAATTAATACAATTAATTTTTTTTCACATTCATATATTTGATGCAACGGATCCTACCGACTGCGCCAGTTACGTTTTCGGATTTCACGAACGATTAAACAATACACAACCAACAAGTGTTGAATGTAAATTTATTTATTCATACATTTAACACTTAACTTAATTTACAATTTTAATAAACGAACATAGAACGATAAATTTACAGAAGACGGAGCTTTTGACGACAAGAGATCCACAACACGTTACGACAAAAAAAAGACTAATTACCAACTCGACATTTTACTTAGAACAGAAATCAAAAACAACAAGAACTAACAGTTTTACATAAATCACAAACAACAAAAAAGAAACAGCTTAACATAGCATCAGCTTTGACTTGTTATGATGTTGCTGCTGGTCCAGAATGTAGGTATGTACATGTCTGTGTACATATATTGGTCCAGCACGTAACTCGGGCAGTTTTACCATCTTGGCATTAACACATCGCATTCTTGTTGTGGCTTTAAGTTTAAATCCAATTTCAAGTTCTTCAGTTAATTCATTCGCTGTTAAAATGGCGATTTTAAAGCCCGTCTCTCTATACTCTTCCAAGAAAGCGCAGTATTTTTTCAACACTTCTGTGCATTTATCGAGGTCCATGTCCATTGATGGACTACTTTAACGCTGGTTATGCTTGCTCCTCAACGTATTTCATTGCGTGTTTGATATTATATATGTATTTAATCCTAACTGGCCGAACACATTGGCGAAGCTGTAGTGGAAGTAGGCAGCGCTGTCAAAGTTAAAATACACGTAAACCCTATGAACACAATGCGAAGCTGTTGCTGTAGTTCAGCCAACTTCAACTTTCTACTTCCACTGCAGCTTCGCCATTGTGTTCGGCCAGCAAGTGATCGGAAGCTGGAAATAATGTGAACAACCTCTGAAGTACCTAAAACAATGTGACGGATTCGAATTATTTTCAAGTGCACCGGTGTAATGAGCTGTGCTCCGCTTCTTAATAAGTAAAAATAATACTAGCTCTTTTTTAATACAATGCTAAAAGGGGATAAATAATACGTTTTATCTATTGACGGGACTCCCAGTAAATGTATATCAGTACTGGTATTCCAGTGTTGCAACCTTTATGATTTTGTCGCCAGATTTAGGGAATTTAAGATCTTACAGGTGACCTGGCCACTGCCGAAAATGCAACAAGTCACAATATGCAACTTGATCGGCGCCCTTTCATGTCAGGTGCCCTGGGCGGTCGCCCAACCGCGCTCTACCCTAACGCCGCTACTGGTCAAACATTGGGGGTGCCAATAGTTGTAGTCGTTACGCTATAAGCTGGCGCTATGACACATATGTATGTACATACATACATATGTATTTACTTAAAAAAGGAAGGTTTTCCGTTTCTTAATGTAAATAACGTAAAGCTATTGTAAAGTCCTAATGCAGCATTCCTATCTCGATTTAAAAGTTGTTTCTACTGTAGCAGTTTAATCTATTAGAAATGTGTTTTAAGTGGGAGACGGACTGCTGGTATTGATAACATGGTATAATGAATACCACAACCCCCGACAGACTGTATTTCGTAGTACACCCTGATTTTCGCATTAGGTAGTATACTTTGATGTTTGCGTTTTCATGACAATAATCACAACAAAATAAAAAATATCGGTGCAAGTATTGTTATCGGATAAAAAAATTATTTTTGAATTCATTGTATATATCTGAGTATTGAATGCTACAATTTTCTATGCAAATTCTGTTTTCTTGAATTAAAAAAGAAGCTACCAAGAATCACCAACAGAGAGAACGCGGCGCTGCAGTCAGTAAGAAGGTGGTATACCACCAACAAATTTCTAATCTCAATACCAGGTATGTTTCATGGTAAACTAGCTTTTAACGTGGTATTGTAGTGACAGACATGTGGTATAGAACATAGTATTGCTATACCATGGTATCAATACCAGCAGTCTGTCTCCCACTTTACACCAAAGTTTTACCGAGGATTATATAAATAATATCCGTTAAAAGTTAGCATCTATTCTTATTTCTAATACAACAACAGTGTTTAAGGGATGAATTCGCTTACTTACTACTTAAAATTTAATACTATTTATACCTACAATCCACAAGCCAAAAAAAAAAACACTTATTGAAGTGTCACCAGTTTTTGTTAATTTCGTGCAATTGAAATTGTTGGTGTGCCTGATTTAAATAGTTCAAATGCAAGGGAGAGAGTGAATGAAATTTTTGACAAAGCATTAAATATCTCCGTATCGACTGAGGACATACAAAAATGCTATGTAAAACACACAACAAATCATACGGGTTCAAACTCCAACTCTAATGTTCGCGGTGATATTCTTTGCGTGCAATTCTCTTCGCACAACGTCAAACAAAAAGTAATGGAAAGCAAAAAAAATGCAAAGGGGAAGCTGAACTCTTCGTTATTTATTAATGGTAGTAAAACTAATATTTTTATTAATGACAGCTTAACTAAATATACAAAGGCATTATTTATGGCAGCTAAAAAATTAAAAACAGAGAATAAATTCAAATACTTGTGGTTCCGGAATTCTCATATTTTATTAAGAAAATTTGAAAATAGTGAGGCTGTCCCCATAAGATCATTTGACGATCTAACTGCTCTCCAAGGGCAATAATATGAACGACAGCTTTGATCTTATGTGTGACAGCCCTACTATACGAACCATTAGAAGTAATTTTGATAGAATTTTTAATTGTAATTCAGTTGGCAAATCATTTTTCGTTGTACATCAAAATATACGTAGTTTACGGCAAAATTTCGATTTACTGATGGGCAATCTTGAAGCTTTTGTAAACCTGCCAGAAATAATATTTGTATCTGAAATTTGGATTTATTCTTGCGAAATTAAAGATTACCATATTCCTAATTATATTTTTTTTGCAAATACTAATGATACGTATTCTGCCGGGGGAGTGGGAGTTTTTGTTTCGATCTTATATGAGTGTGATGTAAAAGTTTTTAATTTAAAAAGAGCGGATGTCATCAAAGTAAGTTGCGTTCTGGACAAAGAATTATTTAATTTTATCTGTGTATATAGACTTCATTCTTCTCCTACTAATTTGTTTTTAGATGAATTTTCAATCTTTTTGGCTAATGAACGTTTTGGAAATCTTGTTATCTTGGGTGACTTTAATCTAGATATTATAAACTCTAATTCCATTTGTGATAATTACCAAGCGCTCATGGCTGAACACGGTCTATTATCTTTTGTAGTTGATCCTTCAAGACCGATTTCAGGCACCTGCCTCGACCATGTTTTTGCTCGTCTTGAGAATATTGCTGTTGATCTCCTTGCTGGGATTAACTTAGACCTTCATATAACTGATCATTGTATGACGGAAATCTTTTTTGAAAACATAAAAAACATAAAATGTAGAAGGTCACATGTATCCTCTCAAGCCAAATTTAATAAAATTAACCTTCGTGAATTGAATGATAAGCTACGTCATGAATATTGGGAAAGTGTTTATGTTGAACAAAATGCTTCTATAGCATATGATATATTTCTTAAAATTTTAAAACATTACATTAGTTCATCTACTTCCACTTTTATACAAAAAAAATCAGAGTATCGCCTTAAACCTTGGGTAACCCGCGCCCTTATCAAAGATATAAAATTAAAGCACAAATTAAGAAAAATATGCTGGAAACACCCATTGAATAATAACTTGAAAAGTCGTTTTATTAAGCTTTGCAAAAAAGTGAATAAGGAAGTTAACAACGCTCGGGATAGCTATTATCATTCCAAAATACAAACAGCTAATGGAAATCTTAAGAAAGAGTGGCAAGTTGTTAACAGTATTATTAGTCGAAAAGTTTGTACCAACACTGAGCCCATCACACTTAAAAATGGTTCTACTAATATTTCTAATCCTTTGGATATAGCTAACGAGTTCAGCAATTACTTTGCTTCCATTGGTAAAACATCTTTTTCAGGTTGTTTGCAAACTTCTTGTTCCTGTTGCCCTAAGCCTGGCTCTCAAGGCAACGATTTTAGAAACAGCTTCGTTTTTGAATCTATAACCGGGTTTGAATTGCTAAGAACTATCAATTCTCTTCCTAGTTCTAATTCGCATGGTAATGATGAAATTTCGAATTTGATTCTGAAGAGCATTGGACCCAATTTAGTACATATTATGTCTCACCTGTTCAATCTTAGTATTATGTCTGGAAATTTTCCTTCTCAACTTAAAATCGCCGAAGTGCTTCCTTTATTTAAGAAGGGTAACAAGACCGACAAATCAAATTATAGACCTATTTCTTTGTTGTCTTCAATTTCCAAAGTTTTTGAAAAAATAGTTAAAACGAGAATTTTAGGCTATCTTAATCACATAGATTTCTTTAGTCTCATGCAGTTTGGCTTCAGGACTGGCCTTTCCACAGAGGATGCTTTGTTGGACTTCTGCTCTATTTTATATAAAGGGTTAGATGACAAACGTTGTTGCGCTGGCCTTTTTGTAGATATTACTAAGGCGTTTGACATGGTTGACCATGTAATTCTCTTAGATAAATTATATAAGACCGGATTCAGAGGATTCATGTACAAATGGTTTGAGTCTTATCTTAAAGATAGAATTCAATGCGTAAAAATTGGAAGCAATATAAGCAGTTCTAAAACCAATAACTTGGGAGTGCCACAATGTTCGGTACTTGGCCCAATTTTATTTCTTATTTACATAAATTCCTTATTCTCACTTCCATTCTTGGGTAAAACTAAAGCTTTTGCCGACGACCTTGGAATTGCATATTGTTCAGCCAGTCCATTAGATTTGATCGCTGACATAAACCATGACGTGTTTTTACTAAGATGTTGGTTTTCCAGTCACAGACTTATTGTCAGTAACAAAACCAAGCTGATGTATTTCAGTCTTACTGGACAGGAGTTCCCCGACTCAGATATAATATTTCATTCTCATGACTGCTCGAGACACGACTTGCTAATCAACCAATGCAGAATCCAAGGTGGTCAAACTTTCAATAAAAATGTTGACTGCAGTACTGATTGCTTCAAGATTGAAGGTGTAAATAGTTTTAAGTATCTTGGCATTACCATTGATCATAATTTGAACTGGTCCAAACACATCTCTTCTTTAAAAAAATATCTTCTTTTCGCTACTCGCTGTTTTTTCCGCCTTAGAATGTATTGCTCTCTTAATATCATGAAAAGGGTTTATTATGGTTTAATCCATTCAAGATTACAATATTCTCACCGTTTGGCACACACAATGGATCTTTTCAGGACCTTGAAGATTCTCCCTCTACGTCACTTGTTTTATTTTAAGGTTTTAAAGGTCTTTTTCATGAGAGGAGGGTATATGGAAAGTCCAATTTCTGACGTACGCAGCTTGCGTAGCTGTTCAAACTTTGTTGTAAATGTTCCTGCTTTTCGCACTACAAGTTACAGAAACTCTTACTCTGTTGTATCTTGCAAACTATTTAACACTCTACCTTTGGAAGTTAGATGCATAAGAAATCTGTGCGCGTTCACAAAAATAATTAAATCCTGGCTTCTTGGTTTTAATCATCATGAAATCGTAACACTGTTGCGTTATTCAATTAACCCATTAGAGCCTGGGGTTCTTTTTTTTCGCGATAACTTTAAAAATTTTCTATGAATCCATGTCCAAATGCATCTATTAAGACAAATCCGCTACAAAAAGCTTTAATTTTTTGATAGTTTAAGAGTTCTGAGCCGTTGCCATATGGCAACGATAGGCCATAACGTGTACAAAAATTCCATATTATAAAGAATCTTGTGATTTGATTTTATTTGCATATACAGTAGAATCCAGATTATCCGAACATCGATTATCCGAATATCCGATTATCCGAACTTATTCGTCACGGCTTTAATTGCCGACTTAAAAATGTTTTTACGGCGAGACATGTTACGACGAGTTTATTAACGCCTCCGACCGTGTACTCCCGCTGTAATTTTTTTGCGCGATAATAGGCCTGTTTGGTATCTTTTCTGTGTAAGGCTAAACATCGCTGTCAAATAATAAATACATAATTTGAAAAGTGGAAAATTAGTAAGAAAAGTAACCAAACAATTTGTGCGTAAAACCTGTAAATTTGTTTTTGTTTTCCACTAACAATGAAGATTATGACATTTTACAATTGTCAGATGGCTAGTTTGATAGAGTTATTCAACCTTACGCGAAGAAAAAGACGGTGTAAGATAAGGTCTGTTCCCATACCTGTCCAAAACTACGTTCCCGTACGAAGATTTTTCGTAGTTTTCGACAGAACACGAGAGTAAGAAATTTCCCCATGCTGCCGATTTTAGCCCAAGAACTTTTTTTGGGCGGCTTTATGAAACTGTCAAATCTGTCAAAGGACATACATTTTTCGTTTTTTGTTGTTAATGCGTTACTTTACTTTTGCACACTTTTCCCTCTCTCTGACAGATTTAAATTTAAATGCAGAAAGTACGGGAGCAGACCTTTTGTATACGCTCTCAGTTGAGGGGAATTTTTTTGAACTCATATTTGGCTCTATCTTTTACGAATATTTTGGAATGTATTTCAAGTACCATCTCACGCAGAAGCATTTGAAGCTCTAGATGTTGCTTTTAAGTGGTTTGAAAGACAGGACGAATCAGATCCCATACAGTTGTTATAACTGAAGCACATCAGGGACTTAGCCGCATAACAAGTTATTTGAGGCAAACTGTGCAGGTGCTAATCGCTATCGTGCTGCCAAGTTATCCACCAATCTGCCTCCATCTTCATCGGTTAACTCGGCAGGTTCTGAAGGTTCAATGAGTATATCAGCATCATTTTCAAGTTCATCGATGATTTCAGCCAAAGTTAGACTAAATCAAGCATAAAAAATTTTTAGAAAAAATGTACACACAATGGCCTATCGTTGCCATATGGCAACGGGCGAAGAAAAGAGTAAATATTGTTAACTGTTATGTTAATTTACCATTCAGAACTTATATCTTTAGTTAATATATGATGTTGTAGTTCGAACAAGTGCAATAGAAACCAATTTGACTGAGTCTAACAAATTTAAAATATTACATACATTTTTCGGTTTGCCATTTTTCGGAATTTAAATCTTTTGCCAATTTTAACTTCCAAAATCAACTTAACTGGACAAAATCACAGCTAACAAAAACAAACGTGCACAAAGCAATATCTATGTGTATTTGTTTTGACAAAAAAATCGCCGATTACCAAATCAAGAGTTTTCAAAATTTGAAATTTTCCGTGACATGATTGCCGTTGCCATATGGCAACGATAGGCTCTAATGGGTTGAAATGTATGTATTTAGCTATTCCTGCCATTTATAATAGCTTTTTTTGTAACCTTTTATCTTTTGTTAAATATTATTTTCACTTTTCACTTACTGAAATTTAAAATAAAAATGTAACCTTTGCTTTCTGCCTTTGTACACCCCACACAAAGTAAAAATTTTGAAAATGTGGCATCATCTCTATTTTTTTCTTAAATAAAGATGCCACTAACTATTCTGTATGTATGTATTAACGTAATGAAAAAATGTATGCAAAATTGTAAACTGTTCTTTATACATATGAATAAAGAAAAAATTGAATTGAATTGAATTGAATTGAATTGTTCTCATCGCATACACAATCAATAAAAATGAAAGCAATTACCTATTTGAAGTTTACGGAAACAATTTCCGGCCTTTAGGATTTTGACAGGATTTGAGGATGTTTTTTTTTTCCTAATGCTTGTCTCAATATTAAAAGAAATGCGAATTATATTTTGCCGTAGATACTGCTCCTAATCAAGTATTTTTGGATTTTCTCAATAGCAGAAAAAAACCTAATTTTTTCAACATCTGACAAAAGATCTAACAATTGACACGAAAATAAGATAACAGCTCACCACCAGGGAAATATAATAACCGCAAGTAATAAAAACAAATTGCCATAGTTTCCTGTCCTGCAGGACTCAATGAAACTTTTAAATTAATTTCCTTTGCATGCAATTGAGGAAGCGGTCCGGTCCGCAGACCGAAATTACATTTCATACGTGCACATAAAACTTTGCGATAACTATGTAACAGGGATTAGAATAAAAGCCTGTTTTGTGTATGTTTCAAAGTCCTACTAATGCACACAGTACTACACTAGGACTTGGCGTGGGAATGCTTTCAATTTGTTGTCGCTCTGTTATATTTTGTGTTTGTGAGGTTAAATTAAAAATTTAAAAAAAATGAGGAAAAGTTTATTCGGGTAAAATGGCACGTTTTCCACGTTTATTTAAAAATTTAGTTCGACTTGACTATTCATGGATTATTAAAAATATTGATTGATCGATTAGGTAATGAAATAAGTATGCATGAACACTTTCTCAGTATAGCAATATCGAGGCATTGTTTGTTAAGCGAAAGTTCGTGCGCAATGTATCATCAGCATAGCACTTATACTAATGGGTTGTCAGACATCAACAACACCTACGCTGCCCGCCATCAATGCGTGCGAATGCTTATACATATGTCTCCAAAGATGGAAGAGGTAGGTACTCCTTTCCTTTATAAATTATGTGATTTCTAGTTTCATCAACGAGGTTTGTATGAGAAAACCTTCAACCTTCAGAAGGGAACGCAGTCGGGATGCGGCGCTCGTCTTTATCCAGGCAAATGCAAGCTTTGAACATCTTCAGGTTGTAATTACCTTGAATTTTTATCCATGACTAGGTCCTATCTGTCTTCTCCAGTGAACGGAGTTTCTCTTTTATGGTGTGCTCTCCTATGCCGTAGTATGGTTCAGGACCCACGAAGGGTGTAGCAGGTGTCCTAGTACCCAGTACCCTTCGCCCAATCTATTAAGAATATCTAGTCATTAGCAGACAATCCTAGGTTTAATGACATGAGCTCCGATTGCCTTGATAGCGGCTTTGCTATCTGATACTATTGCTATGTCGCATCTGTTATATCGTTTTTCAAGATTGAGTTGAGTTCACCTGAACCACATGTGTACCATTTAATGGTATGGAGACTCAGCGTATAGATTCTAGATTCGTTGGTCCAATCTTGTGAAAGTTTTTCTTCCAGCTGGTTTTCCTAATCCCATCGTCTCTAGGAAAGGTTAGAAGGGGAAGATTATTATTGGCCATTGCATCATGGTCTCTATGGCTAATACATTTTCCTTTTCCTTCGTTAGCCATTCTTATAAACATCATTTGCAGCTTCTTCCACTTGGAGGTGCAGTGGAGTATGTTCCAATAGCACCTCAGATGCTGCAATCGGACAGGATCTCAATGCCCCTGTTATGCATACACATGTCAGACTCTGTACTTTGTCCAGTGTGTTTCCCATTGTAATTAGACTAGTTCTTTTAGCCGATACTATTGCCCAGTAGGTGATTATAGGTATCATTGCGATATACATCCATCTAAGAACGACCACATATGGTCGATAGCCCATTACATTCCGGCTATGCTTTTACATGTCATCAGTGCATGAGTCACTTCCTTAGTAGCCTCCTCTGTGTTCTTCTTCCAGGTGAGCTTACTGTCAAGATACAGGTATTTAACCTCTAGCACAGGAGTGACAATCATTTCTGAGAGGCTAATGGTTTTCAGATGTGGGGTTGCCTTTACCGTATTTATATTCAGCCCCGCTGTGTTGCACCATTCTTTGGTCACTCTGAGTCCTTTTTGAATTAAGTCACACAAGGTGTCCTCGTATTTCCCTCGTGCATTAAGGACGATGTTCACAGCGGAAGTCTGACAGTCTATGCCGAGGTTGGTTAGTCTTTCTGGGAGTTAATCAACAACGAGACTCCAGAGTAGTGGAGATAAGTGGCAGCCCCAAGTGGTGTTTAATTTTGTGGTGCGAAGCATCGTGCGACTTTCAGCTGATCTTTTACTCAGTAGTTCACGCACACATCCTACTACGGTGTCATCCACGCCTTTTCTACTTAGGGAGCGTCCAACAGCTTCGTGTGAAGTATTATCAAATGCTCCTTGAATGTCGAGAAAGGCGCAGAATACTGTCTCCCTAGTGTCTAAGGCACCCTGGATAGTTGGTATAGAGCAGTCTCCGTAGATCTACCTACTCTATACGCATGCTGGCAGTGGTGTAAGGGGTATCTGCTGGTCTATCTAACAATCTAACAATCTAACATAGTGACATTGTGTTGAATTTATACAAAATCTTTAATCTATCATAGAACCCTGTTTGGGGATTCTAATGCAAAAACCAAAATTCACATAAAAAGCAGTAGATACGATATAAAAGGTGAATTAAGCTTGGCCTTTAAAACTAGCTGCACAATTTTCGTCAAAAATGACTCAAGAGCTGCCAGCTGCAGCTACAGCGTATTGCGAGTATTGCTGAGACTTGGTAACTTGGCTGCAACTTGGTAACAGATAATAGTTAAAACTTCCTGTATTTCAGTTCCTCACTTCCTCACTATGTGATCAATATAAAAAGAACTAATCATTTTCTTCTTCTGTTAATTACTACACTCATTGGTCATTTTCTGTAGCAGCTGCTTAATTTGAATTTAATTATTCATTTCAATAGCCTTATTTAGTTCAACCAATTTCGAGAGGAAGGCAACCTTATAATCTCGTTTTCGGAAGAAATTGATTTTTTTTTTCTTTTTTCTACACAAGGAATACGACGAAGAATTAGGAAATCAGTATAAATGAAGAATTTGGGTTCCTTCATTGCGATTCTATTGCACTTTTCCAACTCGTTCGCTAAATGCACTTATTAATTACTCCACGCCGCGATGACGATGAAGACCGGCCGTGCCCAATTAATGTCTGGCAACTTATTCGATACGAACAACTTTCTTTAAAGTAATCATTTGCGCTGTTTTGAAAGAAGAACGGCGAAAGATTCCAGTGTAATTTAAATGGCATCACATTGCCGTGCCCCGAAAAGCTAAAACAGTAATTTACTAATTAAGAAGTTTTTAAGGCAAACATTGAAGTTTCTTCTTTGAAAAGTCGGAGCCATTACTTCGCATTGAATTTGGTCCTGTCGACGACTATTAAATAGTTATAGGATATACATATAGTTATATAAGTGCACTATTATAGTCTGTAAGCTACTTAGTAATTAGGACGAACAAAACTGGCATTTCAATTCAGATTTCAATTCAGATTTTTTGTCGTTTAGGTTATTATAACGTTCATGAGATGTTTTATACTTAAGGGTTTTTTTCGTATCTGCTAATCTGTAACCAATAGCACATATAATATTATAAATATAAGTATCGTTATAGAGTAGTATGCAAAAACAAAGTGTTGCCCCTAAAAAAAACCCCGGAATCGTTCGCTAAAGTTTCTACTGTAAACCCAGAGTCTTAATTTTAATTTTTGTATTAAATTATTAAAGCTCTTTTTTTAATATAGAACAAACATTTTGTTTAAATTTAAGCCTTGTACGCTGTTGATACGAAACGAAATTTTCCTGTGATCTCCAAATCGAAAAGTGCGAAAAGCTTGCGAAATATCGACGTAAAAAAATGTATGGAAAGTTCAATCAGCTGCTTAGAAAAAAAAAAAACTGACTGAAACAAAAAAATTAAATTGAATTATAAAAACCTATAAAATTCCACTTCTAGGACTTTGTTCTAACAACAGCACAAAAAAACTAAACACAAACACGAGACCGAAAATACAAAATACGAAAAAAACACAAATTAATGTACCGGACAGTAAATTGTGTGCGAAAAGTGAGTGGAGACTTTTATCTAATACAATCACCATTAGTATAGTTTCGCAGCGGAACAGCGTACCGAAATATGAAAATAAAAACGAAATTTTTCATTGTCGATTTCGTTGTGTCATTTTTGTATGGGATTGTTCTGTCGCATCAGCAGCGTACTAGGCTTTAAACTAAATTAATAAATAATAAATTTTTATTTTTTTTGCTGTGCAAAAAATGGGTCCATTATCGTGACACGGAAAAAGACGAAGAAATGTTTTATGTTTTAAAAAAATAAAGGTAAATATTTAACAGAGTGTGTTTAGTTAAGAATAAGGGTTTAATATTTGGTCCCAAATCCCTTATTTTTGATGACAGCCCGACACTTTCTTAGCATGGAGTCTACCAATCGTTGGCACTTTTCAGTAAGTATACAACCTGCTTTCACCGATGACAACAATGAAAAGAAATTTGTACATGTTACCTAACAATATTACAAAATTATCAGTGTCTGAAGTCTTCACGATGATTTCTGAATTTTCAGCACACATGTATGTTGTATGTACATATTTATGTATAAAATTGATCTATAAAAATTCGAATGAAGCTGGGAGGCATTTGTAGCGCAAATTTTTCCAAAATCATTTCAGACATTTTTCCAAAAGTTTGCGGCATGGATGACCCCAAAAGATGGAAGAAATAAATACTATCGATGACCTCTAAATCTACAGGTTTTGACAGTTCAATATTGGATTTCAAGTTTCTTGCAAGAATGGCTTCGTCATTCATACACATCTCTCCTTTCTTATCTTTGAACTCCTGCCACAAATGTCAATTGCCATATGATGGGTGCGCAAGAATCTGGAATGGGTCTTGAAAGAAAGGCTTGAACCAGTATGTTTCTTAGGAAACCAAACGCAATGCGATAACAAAGAAAATTATGATGTTTGACGATTCAGAATCCGACTAATTAAATAGGACCCTGCCTTTCGGTGCTTGGCCTTGACAAATGTTTCGATTATATCGTCAAATCTTAGTTCATCCATAACACTACATTCAATTGACAGTAGGGCCAATGAATTCAAGTTTTTTCGCTACAGAGACGGATTGTCCACAGAAAAAGGAAAAGCTATAAACGAAAATTTTTACCTCGATATGTATTGTTAATAATTTTTCTGAGTTCGGAATATCTGGGGAAGGATAAAATTAAATTATTTAAATAAAACAACTCTATTAATTGTCTCTACAGCCACGGCAAATCGCCCGCGTGGTTCTGCCTTCTTTTCTTTATTTTCTCTCCTTTTTGTGTTACATTCTTCAAAGCGGCAGCAGCTGTCATTCAGCAGGGTACGTTTACCGGCTTGCTAGTGTTACATTCCTCCCTTCTTGAACTGGGGCACAGCCTGCAGAAGATTTCGCCCACGACTCCCAAGCGTTGAGATTTGTTCCTCGGTAAACAGCTAATCGGTCAACGTGGACAATTCTTGGTTTCGACCTTGGAAGTTTTTGGATTTTTATGGTGATATCAGTAAGTAAGCTCATAACTCGATAGGGTCCGTCCCAGTCCGATTGCAGTTTCGGGCACATGCGCACTCTTCGTTTAGGGTTATGGAACCAAACGAAATCTCCGACCTGAAAGCGAGGTGCATTTGAAGTAAGATCATACCTGGATTTCATTCTGTTTGCCGCCTGATGCATCTGATGTCGTGCTCTGTCGTGAATTTCTCCAAGTTGTTCCTTTAATTTCTGAGCGTAATCCCCGACCGGGACGTCTTCAGGCAGATTTCCAAGGAGCAGGTCCGGGGGAAGTCGCATATCTCTTCCAAAGAGCATTGTGTGTGGAGACTGCTTTATAGAATCCTGCTGAGCCGCACGATATGCCATTGCAAACAAAGGGAGAAGATCATCCCAATCATCCTGCTTGTCACTTACAAATTTGGCTAAGAAATGCAAAATGGTTTTGTTCATGCGTTCGACGAGTCCGTCAGACTGGGGATGTAATGGAGTGGTGCGGGTTTTATTGATTCCCAAAATCTCCATAACACTTTGAAAAACTTCGGCCTCGAAATTCCTACCTTGGTCCGAGTGCAATTCGCGCGGAATCCCATAGCGACAGAAAACTTCGTTAACCAATTCCCTGGCTACAGTGTTAGCAGTCTGGTCCAAAAGAGGAAAAACCTCGACCCATTTCGTGAAGTAGTCCATCAGCACTAAAACGTACTTATTTCCTTTCTTCGTAGGAGGTAAAGGACCCAAAATGTCGACAGCGACTCGTTGAAATGGCTCACCTGAAAGATAGAGTTGCAATTTACCTTTCGTCTTACTCTTAGGACCTCGCTTCGCCGCACAAATGTCACACTCGTTGCAATATTGAACTACATCTTTGCCAGCTCCGACCCAATAAAACCGCTTTCTTGCCTTTTCGAGTGTTTTATTTGAACCGAAGTGTCCCCCGAAAAGGGTATCGTGAAACATTTTAATCGCTTCGGAAATTAATGACTTCGGTACGATTGCCAATAATCGCTCAGGTTCATTACGTTTTGTCAGCACCCATCTCTTACATAAAATTTCGTTACTCATCCGTAACGCGGAAAATTGTGCCCAATATGCCTTCAAAAGATTGCCTTCGCCAGACACGTTGTTCCATGTTGGTCTGTTACCTTCTTTGACCCACGTTATGACACGGGACAAAACATCATCCTCTCTTTGCGCCTCTGCAAACCGTTCAGAATTAAATTCACTGTCGATAAGCAGTAAGGTTTTGACAGAGTGAATTAATCCCCCATCAAAACGCATCTCCTTTGACGTGCAGTGGTTACAATTATCTTCTATACATGGTCTTCGAGAAAGTGCATCAGCGTTTAAATGACTCCGCCCAGCACGATGTTTTATTTTGTAGTGATATTGCTGTAGCCTTTCCAACCAACGTGCGAGCTGTCCTTCTGGGTTTTTAAAAGACAGTAACCAGCTAAGAGCGGCATGATCTGTGCGGATTAAAAACTCACGCCCAAACAAGTATACATGGAAATGTTCTATCGCCTTGATCATGGCTAAAAGCTCCTTACGTGTGGTGCAATAATTTCTCTCTGGTTTGCTGAGAGCCTTACTGAAATAACCAATTACAACCTCTTTTTGGTCCTGAATTTGCGATAAAATCGCGCCAACCCCTTGATCGCATGCGTCGGTGTCTAAAACAAACTCGCAGTCGGGGCGTACATGTCCCAAAATCGGTGGGGACGTTAAGTAACTTTTTAACGCAAGAAAAGCATTTTCACATTCGTTCGACCAATTAAAGGAAACATGCTTTTCCGTTAGACGATGGAGAGGGCGCGCAACTTCGGCAAAATGAGGAACAAATTGTCGGTAATAGGTACACAAACCTACGAAACTGCGGACCTCTGAAATGTTTGTCGGGCTAGGCCAATCGATGACATCTTTAATTTTCGACGGATCAGGAAGCACTCCTTTTTCATTGATCATATGCCCCAGAAAACGAACTTCCTTTTGGAGCAAACTACATTTCGAAGGGCTTATTTTCAACCCGGCTTCTCGTAGACGACTAAAAACAGTTTTTAAATTATCAAGCATAATGTCAAAGCTCTTACCATGGATTAGTATGTCATCCAAGTAAACTAGACAAGTGTCCATCGAAAGTCCTCTAAGCACGTTGGACATCAGCCGTTCAAATGTAGCAGGCGCATTTGTAAGCCCAAAGCTCATCACTTTGAACTGCCACAAACCATCTCGGGTCACAAATGCTGTCTTATCCCTATCACTCGGATGCATTTCCACCTGCCAATAGCCAGACTGGCAATCGACTGTGCTGAACCAGGTGGATCCAGCAACCGCATCCAAAGTGTCATCAATTCTCGGTAGAGGAAAGGAATCCTTAATAGTGACATCATTAAGCTTGCGGTAATCCACACAAAACCGCGTCGAGCCGTCCTTTTTCTTCACCATTACGATAGGAGATGCCCAGGGACTTGAAGATGGTTCGATGATGTCTCTTTTCAGCATGTCTTCGATGATAGCCTTCGACTCCTCATGCTTCGCTAATGGTAAACGGCGTGGAGATTGTTTGACGGGTTTTGCATTACCAACATCAATTCGGTGTTTAACGATGTTAGTTCTTCCTAAGTCATCAGCACTGGCCGAGAAAATGTCACAAAATTCCATAAGTAGCGATCTAATGGCCTCGGATTGTGACGGTTGAAGATGTTTTTGTGATTTGGTGAAGAGCTCGATTAAATGGGATGGTACAATGTTATTATCACCATGGCCCACACCTTGACATACAGCCTCTTCAAAAGTAGCAATTTTTAATTTAGGTGGAAGTGTAATAGGATAATCGACAACGTTTGCCACTCGTACAAAGATTTTACCCTCTCTGTTGCAGTTCATCGACTTACCAACCAGGATTCCCTTAGGAAGATCGGTATATATGGGAGTGACTACACCTTCGGCAGGAGAACGACTGGAAGCACTAGTAGAGATGATTGTTTCCCTTCGCGGGGGAATAATTAATGAATCCGTGGTTTCCAGATATATGGCCCGTACGGTGTCTTCAACAGGATAACCGTGTTCAGACCCCAATGTAGGATTACATTCACTGGTTAATGGGATATCATGGCCGCCAACGGATAACAGGTTTGAAGAAAAGTTCAGGACGCCCTTAGATGCTTTAAGAACATCGATTCCGAGAATTCCTTGACTATTGACGGATACTAAAAAATCAACCACCATAATCCTAACACGTCGCTTAAATTTGCCTAGTTGTATAGTAGTTCGCCATTCATTTGACACATTAATAGTGTTACCGCATAAAGTTTTGATCACAGCTTTTGTGGTATGTAAACGTGTACCAGATGGAATAATTTCTCGATTCACCAGCGTGGTTGACGAACCGGTATCGACCAATAATCGACAAGGCACATTACCGATAAAAGCAGCAACTGTGAATCCGCTGAACTGATTTTCGTTGTTAGGATTGAAAACTTGAGGACAGTTTGATTGTGTCAACGTCCGTCCCTCGACGCTGACTGCTCCCCGTTTCCCGAAACGGGTCGTGTATTAGATCTCTCATTCGGTAGTTGCTGATGTGTATCTCGTTGACCCCATATTTTACGATTGGAATGATTTGGAGCACCCTGGCGTTCTACTTCCGTTTCGCATTCAGCAGATCGGGCTAAATGGCTAGTTTGGGTAGCCATGTGTGCAGCTTCAACCGAAATAGCTCTTGTTAAGGCATCGGCCAAAGTCATTGGATTTGCCATACGAACAGCATCCTGAAGGGAGCGATCAGCGATCCCGTCTAAAAACTGCATAAGCGATATTCGCTCTTGAGCTTCCGGTGGGCAATCACTGAATAAGATCCGCGTAAGTCGCTGAACGTCACTACCAAAAGCCCCAAGGTCTTCTTTGTATCGTTGACGCCTGGAACGAAACATTGCATGTGAAACGTGCTTTTGTTGAGAAAGAAATCTTAGCTCAAGAGCAGAAGTTAACTTCTGGTAATCACCACGATCCTTGCCACTAAGATTGGATAAGATGGACACAGCTTCTCCACGAAGCATAGATGCTAATGTTTGTGCTTTCTGCTTATTGTCCCAACCATTTGCCTCGGCAACAATTTCGAACTGAATGCGGTAATCACGCCAATCAGCTGTGTTGCTATCGAACGGTTGGGGTTTGATTTTGCAGGGGCTGTGAACAATAGTTGTAGTTGTATTGCCACCTGGATTCCCATTGTGTTCCTGCTGTCTCACTGGACCTGCTTCGGGAGTTGAACACTCGAACACCTTGTCGACAAATATAGTACCACTAAGCGTGCGTATTTCATCAAGTTGGCGTTGTTGTTCTGTCCGCAGCTTGGCTATTTCAGCGTTTTGTTTCAACACGCTTTCACTTAATGAGGTTAATTGACAGAGAATTTCGTCCAATTTCGGTGAAAATTCTTGCGACATATCGACCCAGATATCCCACTTCTGACACCAATGTTAATAATTTTTCTGAGTTCGGAATATCTGGGGAAGGATAAAATTAAATTATTTAAATAAAACAACTCTATTAATTGTCTCTACAGCCACGGCAAATCGCCCGCGTGGTTCTGCCTTCTTTTCTTTATTTTCTCTCCTTTTTGTGTTACATTCTTCAAAGCGGCAGCAGCTGTCATTCAGCAGGGTACGTTTACCGGCTTGCTAGTGTTACAGTATGTTTGCCGTTTGGTTAAAGAAGTTGACTACTTTTATGAATAAAATTATTTTCTTTGAACATTTTGTTTGGTAGCTTATTGTTTCCTTATTTTTTTATATTTACATTTACATTTATTTTTATCATAGAGAAATAGTTTACATTGGCTTTTGCGATGTTATTGCACAGTACAGAGATATGATAATTTACAATTTATCTTACTACTGAAAAAATCATTTTAATACAAAGTTAAGAGCAATAAATTTGAAACAATTTTTTGAAGGAAAACTATGAACAAAAACCTCCATTTGATATACGTTTTCTTAACATTAATATCACTGAAATAGCTTACATTAACTAAATGACTAAATAAATAAGTAAATAAATAAATATGTAAATATATGATATGTATATGAAATTAAATAAATAGGATAATTGATACATAAATAAATAAATAGATAAATAAATAAATAAATAAATAAATGAATAAATAAATAATGAGTAAATGTGCTTAACAAATAATAAATAAATAATTACAAACATACATAAATAAGTAATAAATAAATATAAAAAAAATAAATAGATTAAATAAATGAACAGAAAACAAAATAATGTAAATAAATAAATAAATAAATAACTATAAATAAATAAATAAATTTAAATAAATAAATAAAGAAATATAAAAATAAATAAATATAAATTAATATAGTACATATGTAAATAAATAAATAAGTGAGTAAAGAAATTAAATATCAAAATCAAGTAAATTATAGATATATTTTTACAATAGCTCCTTAATCAAAGCATTTTCACTATAATTACATTTTCTGAAAACATTTTCATTGAGAATTTCTATTTTCCTTGCAAATGAGACAACACCGGCTTTGTTATGCAATTCTACAGTGGAAAAGAACCAAGGCAGTGCCAACATAATTTTAAGAATTTTATTTTGACGTATTTGTAACTGTTTTACATGAGTTTTTGCACATTTTCCCCATACCGGTGACCCATACGTAATAATTGCTTGGAAAACGTCTTTAAATATAACGATCTTATTGGAAGTGTTAAGCAGTGATCTGCGATTAATAAGTGGGTAGAGTAGCTTGATGGCGACATTTGTTTTATTAGCGGTCCTTTTTATATGTTCACCAAAGGTCAGTCTCTTGTCTTAGTAAACACCTAAGTACTTAACCGAGTTGACCCAAGGTATTTCAAGACCGTTGATGCGAATATTTCTGCTGGGTAAAAAGCATGACTTTCTCTTTCTTGTAAAAAAGATAGCCTGGCTCTTATCAGCATTAATTTTAATTTTCCAGTGCTTATAATATTCGTATATAATGTTTAACCCTGATTGCAAGTGGCTCTCAACTAAATTAGCATGTTCATCTGAGTAATAAATCGCGATATCGTCAGCATACATTGCTACATTGCGGAATACTGGGGAGATCGGCAGTAAAAATGTTGTAGAGAGTAGGTGCCAAGACTGAGCCTTGAGGAACACCAGCTGAAACCATTTTTGTTGACGAGTTAAAACTCTGAATAATTTGTATGAGGTACTTAGGACACTCAAAACGAATAAGCTTGTAAATTAACCCATGATGCCAAACTGTGTCTAATGCTTTTTCTACGTCAAGCAGGACAAGTCCTGTGGATTTTCTGTTTTCAAAATTGTTCTTTATATGATTGGTGATTCTAGCTATTTGGTGTGATGTACAATGTACAGTGACCCGTTCTAAAGCCAAACTGTTCTATAGGGAAAATATTTTTGCTTTCGAGAAATAGGTTCAGTTTGATACGGATTACTTTTTCTAGAACTTTGCTTAGAAGGCTTATTGGCCGGTAACTGCTTGGAAGATTACGTGGCTTGCCCGATTTCAAGATTGGAATTACCTTCGCAGCTCTCCATTTCCTTGGAAAATAATGAAGCTTAAGGCACGCATTTACTAAAAGCTTGAGAAATGAGATTCCGCAATTGGGAAGCTCTTTAAGAATTTTGTTGTTTATTTTGTCCATTCCAGGAGCCTTTCTGCTTTTTCAATCAAGTAGGATAAACTCAATATCTTCTCGTGAAACCAATTCACTTAATGAAGAAACCGAGTGTCTGCTGTTAAATTCAGCAACAGTGTGGTCAATTATTGCACTATTCGGTAGATTATTGCTTGGTGTATTATGGACGGTCGCAAAGGTGTGCGCTAGTAACTCAGCCTTGCTTTCGTTGGTAATAGACACATTTCCCGATGATTCGAGAGGTGGAATTAGGGAATGTTTCTTTTTAATTATCTTAGAAATATTCCAGAATGGCTTAAAATTAGGGTCTAGCGAGCTAAATTTCTGATTCCATTGGAAGTTTCTATATTTTGAGATCTCCTTACTGATGAGACGACTTAGAGCATTCATTTGCCTGAGGTCGTTTGGGAATCTATGGCGTTGCCACCTTCTTCTTATCATATTTCAAAGTTTTATTAGGTCTAAAATGTTACGTGGAAGTGTAATTACTCTTGTAATAGGTGATACCTTAGGGACTGATACATTAACACTATCTAGGACCTTCGCTTCAAGGTACTCTACGATATCATCAATATGCTGAGAATCACAGACATTTTCAACATTGAATGAACGATTACAAACAGCTGACATGAAGTGCGAACGAAATAAATTCCAATTGGCATTCTTAAAATCCAAATATTGAATATTGACTAGACTAGGGTTAAGTATCGTAAAATATCACAGAGTACAGGAAGATGGTCAGAGCTAAGAGCGTTTGCTGTAGTTGGTTGCCTAAAATAATTAGGCACATTTGTAAGGAATAAATCTAGCGTAGAGGGGGGGGAAGTCCTAACCGAAGCGGGGATATAAGTTGGAGAATTGGGATACATATTAGAAACTGGGAATCTTATTGTAAAATCTGAGAGCAAATTTCCCCAAAAATTAGCTCTCAGACAACCACAATCACGATGCCTGCAATTAAAATCACCACCAATCAGAAATTGATTACCGCGTATTAACTTCCTTAAGTCGTTTTTAAAGCAATATATTTTATGTGGATCAGAGGCTCCGCCCGGAAAATACACCGAATATAATTGAAGTTTGGAGGAATTTTCCAGTACTAACTCCACTCCTATTGCTTCAATTAAGTTAGTATTAATATTAGGTAATACGGAGTGCTTTATATCCTTTTTGACTAAGATGGCAACACCACCGCCTCTTCTATTCAGCCGATCTAATATATAATTACAATTAGAAAATGAGACGCCTGAATTGAGCCAAGTTTCACACACAAGACAAACATCGACATACAAATTACAAAGAAAATTGAAAAATTCTGTACACTTATGTATTACGAATACCTCTGGCATTCCAACATGTTAACTTCATACTATTTTCTGTATTACTTATCATTATATTAGTAGAGATATTTGGTTGCTAACTGTGGAATAACATTGAATTGTTCGAACTTGGACTTGCATTGTCCTAGCTTAGTGACTAACTCCATCGTCAGAGAAGCGATTTCCTCTTGAGAGAAAAGTTCACTCTCTTTGGCTGCATTCGTTCCACTTGGCGAGTTCTCCCACGCTGGAATGGATTGTTTATGATTGTGCTGCTGCTGCTGCTGAGGTTGGGGCTGACGTTTACTTTGCAGCGACGTCAAATGTTAAATTGCTTGCTTGTTGTTGCAAATGATTTGTTTTGAATGAGAGGAGATGTACTCTTTATACTGGTGGAGCGTCCTCTCATTTCTAAATACTTCGCACAGCTGGCACAAGAGAGATCGGTGGACCCATGGTTGCCTTGGCAATTGGCACACTTGGAGATACCGGTAGCATCGCACTCAGATGTTTTATGGGAACCAGAGCAGTTGGAACAGTAGGTTTTAACATGACAATAGCGCTCACCGTGTCCAAACATTTGGCAGTTGTGACACTGAGTAATTTTGTTTTTAAATTTACGCTGGAATTCCCATCTTACATGTGTGTGGAAAATTGTTGTTTTGCGTAAATCCGCGAGCCGAATAGAAATATTTTCTAGGTACACAATATAAAATATTTCAGTGAATGTTTCACGTTTTTTAAATATCATTTTCACTTCCTTGCATTTTAAGCCAAGCGAGATCAGTTCGTTTTGAAGAGAATTAGTGTCAAGAGAATCTTGTCCAAATAAAACGACTTTGAATGACCTCTCACTACGTAGGCCATGGGAAAAGAATTGACTATTTTTAAAACTTAATTCATTAATAATTTTAGTGTAAGAATTCATTGATTCACAGAACACTTTGAGACCAATTGAGATTTTTTGTACCGAGTAGTCAGTAACATCTAGAGATTTTAATAGTGTATGCACAAATTCACTAGTTTTTTGTAATAGTTTAATTTGTGGAATCGTTTGCTTCGATTTTGAGTGATTTTCTTGAACATTGGGGTCACCTTCACCTTCGTCGTCAGCGATACATTGGAGTGGACTCCAATAGTTAGCCGATGTTAAAGACATTTTTGGAGAATCGGATCTCCTTGTTTTATTAGCTGAGGATGTTATATCCTCACTATTGGAAGATCGACTTTTCGAGATTTTGGTTGTTTGAATAACCAATTAGATTTTAACTACACTGTGAGGACTGCTTTAGTCGGCAGCTGTTGCTAAACTGATATTTTTTTTATTGTATGCATGTTTTGTATGCTATTTAGAATATAGTGACCAGACGTCCCGGATTTTGCGGGAGAGTCCCGCATTAAGCATAGCTGTCCCGCATCACGAAATGTCCCGCATTAACAGATTAGTCACTAGTAGCTATTCAAATAATGCCCATGTGGAACCTGAAATGACAATGGGCACATTCCGGATTTTAGTCAACGGTCTCTGATTGGTCGAGAGACCGGAAATTGACTAATCATTTAGTATATTTTTTTGAGGTCGTGGACTGGGTTTTTAGTCAAGAAAATCTTGACTAAATGTCAATAACTGATTTTTTGGTGAAAAATCTGCTGCAGATCTACCAGGTACAGCCTACAGAAAGAATTTTTTCGATGATAAATAAACTGTAGTTTAGGTATAAACGAAAAATACATGAAATCAATCGCCCACATCAATTCAGTCAAACAGACAAAATAAACAAAATTGATTGAAACATGCGAGCGATGACTTATCGGATTTAACGCTTTATTCATTAAAGTTCTGTAAAGCCGAGTGTAGTGTAGTATCGAATCAAGATGTGTGACGGTGAAAAACTATTATTTTTGATTGAAATTCTGGCAGCGATATATAATAATTGTAACCCTTCCCAAATTAAGAAATTTATAAAAAAAATAGAAATTCGATATTTAATACAACATTCAACTGCTTTCTTACGAAAACTTTCATATACTTGAAGAGAAATATGAGCAAAAGCATAGTAGGCGACGATGCACAAAAAAATGGGCCTACTAAAATGTTTTTGAATTGTGATTACATTTCAATTTGGGACAGAAATGGATTAAAAGAACATAGCGACAAACGAAATATTGACAAATTGTGGTCAGAAACTGCTGAGGAAATGCAAACTACAGGTAGGTACGTTTTTTTATGATAATTTATTCTCTTTAACATTTTTATTATGTACATAATGAATTATGTTCATAGTACATAAGGTATATTAGATAACACTTGCAATATTTATATTGCCATCGAACTGATCCGTCTGTTGAATTGAAATACTTCATGAATTCTCTTCATATGTATGTATATATATCAATTGCAATGCTTATTGGATGATTTGAAACTACTACTACTACCATCAGCTCGACGTGTTGTAATGGAAAGTTCTTGTAATTCGCTTTGAATATCCGCATATTTTCTATTTGTCATTCCTATAAAATTATAAAATGGGCACCGTAGCGCAAGTGGTTAGTGCGTCGGACTACTGAGCCAGCGGTCTTGGGTTCGAATCCAGCCGCAAACACCCAAAAAGTTTTTCACAGTGCCCACCTCTTCCGAATGCCTGACAAGCATTCAAGAGTATCATTTGTCATGTAAAGCTTCCCAACTCGCCGTTCGGAGACGGCAGAAAGCTTTAGGTCCCTTCCATTCGTGCAAAAATATAACGCGCACACACAAATTGTTTGCCGGAAGCTAGGCTTGGTTCTACCTAGGACTGCTGAAGCCAAATATTATTATTATTATAAAAGTGTGAAGAACCGCGTACCATTTAATGGTGTGTGGACTGCGTATATATTCTAGATTCGTTGCTCCAGTCTTTCTTGTTGCTGAGTTTGATGTGAAAGTTTTTCTCCCAGCTAAATTTTCTAATTGCATTATTGTCTTTATGGCTAATGCATTTTCCTTTTTCTTCCATTCTTTCCATTCTTAGAAACGTCCTATTTGCGGTTTCATTCACTACAAGATGCAGTGGAGTAAGCTCCAGTAGCACCTCCAGTGGTGCAGTTGGACAGGTTCTCATTGCACCCGTAATGCATACGAATGCTGTTTCTCATAGTAGTCAGACTGGTTCTTTTTGCCCATGCTATTGCCATTGACAGTTTACTGTCAAGGTACACTCCTAGGTATTTGACTTCTAGCACAGGAGTGATAATTGTTCGTGAGAGGGTAATAGACTTCAGGTGTGGAAGCTTCCTCTTTCTTGTGAATGGTACTAGCGTTGCCTTGGCCGGGTTGATGTTAAGTCCCATTTTATTGCACCATTCTTTTATCACTCTAAGCCTTTTTTGTATTATATCACATAAGGTTTCCTCGTATATCCCTCGGGCAACAGGGACAGTGCCGTCAGCATAAGCTTGCCATTCAATGCCGAGGTCGGTTAGTAATTCCAGTAGTTCGTCGACAACAAGACTCCAGAGCAGTGGCGATAGTACTCCCCACTGCGTGAAACCCTTAGTGGTGTTTATTTCGATGGTATGAAGTGTCGTGCAAGTTTCCGCCGATCTTGTGCTCAGTAGCCCGCGTACCCATCTTATGGTAGTGTCGTCAACGCCTTTCTTTATCAAGAAGCGTCCAACGGCTTCGTGAGAAGTGTTATCAAAGGCTCCTTCAATGTCTAGAAAACCGCAGTGTACAGTCTCCTTGGTGCCCAGTGGACTTTGGATTATAGTATTTAGTTGATATAGAGCAGTCTCTGTTAATCTGCCTACGTGTGCTGACAGTGGTGTAAAGGGCATCTGCACAGTACCTCTTCCCTTATGTAGTTGTCAACAACCTTCTCCATGGTTTTCAGGAAAAAGGATGTGAGGCTAATAGGCCGGCAAGACTTAGCTTGCATTGGGTCCTTTTTCCCCATTTTTGGTATAAAAACCACCTTCGCCGTTCTCCATTGACTTGGTACATAACTAGGGCAACCGGAAATATGCAAAGAAATGTTTTTTTAACAGGTCGAATTGGAAATTGGATTACACAGAAATTTGTTTTATACAAAACTAAGCATTCGTTAGGGCATATTTGTGCATATTTTGGATATAAATGAATATTTTTGCATTTTTAGGACATATTTTAGCATATTTGTGAATTTTTTCAATATTTTTGCTTATTTCTCCTTTTTCATCAACTGTTTATGTGAAGAAAAAAAAGTTAGCTCGATTGACTGCAAAATAGGGAGAAAAATAAATTCCAAAATGTCAAATGTTTTGGAAAAAAAACCGTGGTGGACTTTAAAAAAATTTCCAGTTCAACAGTGGATAAATACACAGTCTCTGAAATAATGACATTTAAATTTGCGCCTATTACATCCGTTGAGGTAGAAAGAAGGTTTCTATGTACAGAAATGTCTAGCAAATAGGTTAAGTTATCTTTTTGACAATTTAAGCAAAATTATTTGCATTTATTACAACAAAAATTTAAATTAATTATAATTTAAGAAGAATTTTGATATATGTATTTAAGTTATTTAATTAAGTTGTGTTTCCTCAAATAAAAATTATTTAAAAATATTGGTGCAAATTCAGAGCCGACGATAAAAGAATGTATTCACCTACATAACCTAAAATATAATTTTTGCTATTCATAGTCACCTTCAGCTCATAGCCGGCTCGAAATTTAAAATGACCCAAACGTAATTTTAAATAATTAGAGTCGGCTATAAATTTCTCATATAATATTTTGACGTTTGGGTTTGTTCTTTCAAATCACTTTACAAAAACATACCAAAGTCGATACTAACTAATACACAGGCAAAAATGTGTTCATGAATAACGAAAAAGTTTGTTATGAGGCAGGATAAGGCTACAGGGGCAGCTTAGGTGTAGGTGTGGAGGGCGGCGGCACGCTCGCGGTTGCTCGGCTAAAGCTCGTCGGACGGGAGTAGTTCTTGCCAACCCCACCATACACCACCTGGTCATACACAAAAATCTCGTGCCATTATACAAATAAAAGAGAGAGAGAGAAAGCTACGTTAATCAGACCACGGACGGACCCTAAAGATAGGATAGAAGAGAGAAGAAAATCCAAGAACCTATGCCAATACCAAAGAGAAAGAGAGGAAAGGAGCCGCGAAACTAAACCTAGTTAGTCTAACTTAATCTAATCTAAGCCTAAATCTTATGAATAAACCCTATACTAAATCTATACTAACTTAATTCTACCTATGACTATTCCTAGATCGAATCTCCTCCTTTCCTTTATCTCTCTAAGGTAAAGGTTCGTCAAGAACCCGAGACATGCCTGGTGTCATTGGCACAGGTCTGGCCAACCCACCCTTAATGTCCGAAGACAACCATGGATACCTCTTTGGCTGATGTAATAGAGGTAGCCCCTTTACTTGACCCCCAGTCACAACCTAAATCAGGTTCGGTAGAGAACGTAGAGTACTGTCGTCACTTCATGTCGTCAAAGTTTGTATTTTGTCCGGTTGAGTCATGGTTGTCTTGTACTACTGAAGAACGGCCCGCCCCATTTCTCCACACACCAAAACAAATGCTAGATTATTCCATCCTAAAATAGTTCATACCACCGTTTCAATTTTTGATCTGGCCTTGCCAGTTATATTCACAAACATTATCCCTTAATGATAGTATGAGTTATAATATCAAATTAAATCAATTCAAATTCATTATTTGTTTACTTCTGCTCTTAATCTATGTATGTGTCTTTAATTCAATTTCTTATAACTATTACTCACGGTTACTATAGTCCCCCGTTGTTCTGCCGGCAGCACAAGAAGAGATGATGATGTGTGTGATGTGGTTTAACTTATACACTTTTATCTACGATCACTAAATACTTTGATTAAGTGCAGAAAACAGGTTTGCTTAACATTACTCTAATTACAATTCCGATAATTCAAAAAAAAAACAAAAGAAATATATATATGTATACATACATATGCGAGTACACATACATATATGTATATATAAAAGATTAAAATTCAAACAAAAATTAAAATTCAAAAAAAATTCCAACAATTCAAAAAAAAAATTGGTGTTACAACTATTACGATGTGAGAATGAACTCTCATATAAGTCCAGCAAAAAAAAAAAAAAAAAACACACTTAGACACTGGAGTAACAACCACGCTGTCCTTTTGGAGCACCCTGTCCCTCCTGGTATGTTCGTTTGGGGGTATATATGTTTGTATATATATATATATATGTATTGTAAGCGGGGTCGTGACGAATTGTCGGAACACCTCGTCTATTTTGTGAAGTCACTTTGGAGGATGTAGTTTGGTCAGTTCCCACTGAACTCCTAAAAGCGGGCAGAGGCCTGGGTCAGAGTGGAGCTGACCTTTGGACCCAGAACCTATATCGGTAGAGATTGTGTTAATATCTTACTTCTTTACATCGATTTACTATGTGAAGCTGAACCTACCTCTGCGGATATTAGCTGTGTGCTTAGTATCTTGATTGAAGTCTCCTTTAGGTCCCACTTGACCTATAATCAAACTATTTGTCACTTCGCTTTATCCATATATATATATATATATATAATTTTTCATTCTCACCCATTTATTTATTTATTTTTAAATTTATTGATTAAATTTTTATTTTTCGTTTCGTTCTTTCCTTTTTTTTTTTTTGTTATTCTTATTTTTCTTTTTGTAATCTAAATTTATCTAAACTGCACAAATTTAATTGCAAATAAATTTCTCTGCAACGTTTAACTGCCACTCTATTGGAATTAGACCACAAAATGGTTTGAATAATTCCCACTTCTATTTCAGTCGTTGTCTTTGTCCAGTGGTATTTCCAGTCTTTGTTTCTGTCCATTATACTCTCACATATCTACTTACTCTAATACATTTAACATAAACTTACTCTAACGTACCTAACATATACTTAATAACACTTACTTTCACTAACATACATAAATACATTAATCGTCATTTGTAATAATGTCTCCGAAGAATGTATCTCGGATAAGAACCTGATAACGAAAAGGTTTAACTTTAGACCTACCTTACCATGATGGGTGTGACATTGGGTAACTGTCCTATTTTTATGCCAGTTCCAATTCATTCCCGCAGCCGCAGTGACATTTGACAACTGACATGTCAATCAAAAAAAATTAAAAATGTAAACACACACGAGGGATTTTCGCGGTGCATATCAGGTAAGAATCGTTTCAATCTTTTATTTTCTTCTATTTAGGTATTTCATTTTCTATTATCTTCTTTTTCCAGGTGATGAACTACACTAGACGTACTTAGATGCAGGTAGTTGTGTTGGAGGTTGCCTCCTGGGAGTTGTACATGTCTTTCCCAGGGGTAACCTTCAAGAAATTTTATTTTGTTTCCTGAGATTTCGTGTCTAATGATTTTTTTTTCTTTTCAGCTGTACATAAGGTGGGTCAAATCGGGTGCATTGACCCACAACAAGTGTTTATGAATAATCAAAAAAATGGAGGAGGATATTTTAGGAAAGGTATACTTTTATAATAAAGTAGAATAAGTAATAAATAATAGATTAATTTTTGTTGTGTTTTCAGATTTTCATGCCAGTTGTCAATGCACTTCATTATTTGCATGCCCAATTAAAGGTTGTACACCGAGACGTTAAACCATCGAATATACCAGTGAATCGACGGGGAGAGGTAAAAAAAATGTGCGACTTCGGTATTTCAGGTAAGTACGTATTTTAAAATTGTTTACTTTCTCTTGTAAATGTCTGCGTTCCACTGGTTATTAATTTTGACTAGTGGTCCCGTGCGAGAACTCTCGCAAGGGAAAATCCAAATCGGGTGCATTGACCCGTAACAAGTTATAGCCGGCTTTTTTATTTATAGCCGGCTGTAACTATAGTCGGCTATAGGCACTATTCATGGGCTGGCTATGAATTTTCGCCATTTTTTTTTTTTTAAATTTACGTGATTTTTTCAGTTTGCAATAGTTTTTAGAGCATATTTTAAGAGCATATAACGTCTTTCTTAGAGCATATTTAAAGCGCTATAAACGGTTTTTGAAGAGCATATTTCCGGTTACCCTATATATAACCCAAGGCAAGACTACTTCTCGTTGTTTTTGCCAGGAGTGGAAGAAGTTCCTCTTTTCCCTCCTGTAGGAGCGCGGTAAAAATTCCATCTACGCCGGGTGACTTAAAAGGTTGAAAGGTCTTAATTGCCCATTCTAGCCTGCTTGCAGATGTTTGAGGCTAGTTTCTAGTCGATTTTTCGAGGTCTTAAATTTTGGTTGACTCCCACGGATTCTGTCCACATTGAATTTCCCGGAAAGTGGGTTCCTAGGAGCAAGAGTGCTCTTTGTTCTTCATTCAGCGGAAAGCTGCCATCTGGTTTTTTCAAGGACGTCGAAATTCCACCTGTTTTAGAGAGGCCTTATGCAGTCTCGCTGCTGCTGGGGTACTACTAATTGTTTCACAAAAGCCCCTGAGACTGTTTCTTTTCGCCTTCCTAATTTCATTATTGTTATTTGTCAGTGCCATCTTGTAGCTCTGCCAGTCGCGTTATCACTTCGGTTGATTTAAGTTGATATTAGGGTATAAACAGAACAAATGAAAAATAACAGTAGAACAACTGAACTCGCATGTAATTTGATTTCGTAAGAACATGACAAGCGACATGGAGCCGCAGACACACGAAATGTCTGTTAGCGCAGGTACTTTGCTCTTGACTTTCGGAGCAGAATATATGGTATATCAACTCAGATAAATAGCGTTTGCTTTGATATAGTATATAGTCTGCTTTGAATTTGAATGAGCATACTATACTATACTATATATATAACATACTTACTATGCAGACCAAGCGATGTCTGTGCTGATAAACAGTATTGCAATACGATGTCTGGCTACCACTGGGTTGTGGAACACTTTGTTGTATTGGTGATCCAAAGAAAGATTCGATGCCATTTCGAACGGAAGACACTCCCATGATCTTTGGATTGTTCATCCTTGCTTCGATCTGAGGGGTAACCAATTCCTCAATCAAAGAATGCAGAAGTCGATGTGCATTGGTTTTGTCCACTCTAACATTACCTACATTTCTATCTTCTTAATAAAATAATAAATTACACTATTTTGTTCATTTATGATGCGATTAACAAAAATAATTATCTGAAAAAGACGTTTTTTTCCGGATGAAGTAGGAAATAAATACGTTTCTCCATACAAGTCAGGCCGGACCTACTCCATTGGCTCAAGGAGTTGTTTTAGAAAATCATTGTTTTTCTTGCTCCCACTTACATATATACAACAATTTTGTCTGCACTTAAGCATTAAAAAGATGAATACTGACAAAGTCACGAAATTTGGTAATGGTAGCTGCATAAATAATTATAAAGAAATGGGTTTGAATGTGGAAAAGGTCTGGCCAGACCTAGTTATTGACAGAAGGGCTAAGGTTATTTTCTATCACAAAATCATGTAGTTTTTAATGTGCCTTGCAGCAGCTTATAAGCATGTGTCTCCGATCAGTGGGTGAAACTTGTTTAAAATTGCTGAAATTATATTAAAATCATCCATCAAGTGAGGAGAAGCAATGTTGATGAACTCCTGACGGAACAGATTAAAATCCCTTTTAAAACGTCTATTTACAACTTCTACAGCCCCTAGTGGGCACCGTAGTGCAAGTGGTTAGTGCGTCGGACTACTGAGCCAGCGGTCTTGGGTTCGAATCCAGCCGCAAACACCCAAAAAGTTTTTCACAGTGCCCACCTCTTCCGAATGCCTGACAAGCATTCAAGAGTATCATTTGTCATGTAAAGCTTCCCAACTCGCCGTTCGGAGACGGCAGGAAAACTGTAGGTCCCTTCCATTCGTGCAAAAATATAACGCGCACACACAAATGGTTGCGGGAAGCTAGGCTTGGTTCTACCTAGGACTGCTGAAGCCAAATATTATTATTTATTATAACAACCCACCTACATATCGTTATACATTGCGATTTGTTTGCTTGTAGTGTTGTTAATTGCTGATGTCCTTCCAGCGAGATTCGGGCATATGCGCTTTATACCCATGCGATTCTAGAGTTGAAATCGAATCTCCAAAGCCGCTATCGAGAATGAAGACATTAAGCCTTCTGAAAATCTGCCTCGTCGCTCCACTTTCGCTTCTGAAGCACCTGCTCATAATTGAAGCATCCGAATCAGTGCCAGTGTTGTGCCCCAGTTTTAGCACCGGCACTTGTCTCCGTTTGTTTACCTTGCAAGTCATTGCACTAGTATACAAGCAGAAACAACATTGCTGTAATTGCCGCTTCTTTAAAGCCAATGCCCTGGCAATGTTATTGCTCACTGCAATAACATTGTTTTGCTTACGCAGCGATATTGTTCAGTTTCGCAACAGCAGGTCAACCAACGGAGAAACGCCGATCTAGCTTCCTGACCCGCCTCAACTTCCGACTGGAATTGAGGTTCAACGACGGAGTCAATCGATGAACGCGAACGCTTTTTTATTTCGACGCGAAATCACTACACCAGCATACGGAGCCAATACTTCAAAATTATCCATCACTGCACGTTATAAGAAATGGTTTGATCAAATTCTGATATTTATGTAAACTGTACGTTTGCTTTTGAAATGCGTAATTAGAGCTCTTTTGGGTATAAACGTAAGTGACTATAGCGGGTCTACCATTTTGAGATATTTCAATGCTGCAAAAAGATCCATTCGGAATAAATGTATTTCTTCTGGCAACATCTTGAACGCTCATATCTTCTAAGCCCAAGTAGCGTGGTACGAACTGTCTTGATAAGCAGCTCCTAGCGGTGGACAAATGCCGTTGTAGTGTCCTGCAGCATATGTTACGAAATGTAGAAAGCCTACGATTACAATCACCTATGCTTAATTTCACCATGTAAGCGAAAAGCTGTAATCGTACTGAACAATTAAAACATTAATTACACCTTCAATTCACCTTCGTATTTAGACTTTTTTTTAAACAACTTATCAATAGAAATATCAAAAAGAAACAAGCTACATATACGTATGCATACTCGAAGCGGACGGCATAGAATGTGGCTATCTCTGACTTTTATCTACAATATACATACATACATACATATGTTAGTAATGCACACATACATATGTTCTTGCCTGGCTTTGATCAGGTGCATAGAACTGACGGACAAAAATCATCAGAAGATCTATCCGTAATACGAGCTTCGGACAAAAAAATCTCAAAATCCCCTCATACAACAACAAACAAATGCAGTGTCAAATATAACAAATCTCAAAATTAAGTTTTAAGCTGTGACATTATTAAAGCCGACGAACGTGCGACATGTGAAATGAGTTTGAGATTAAAGAATTAAAAACTTAAACTGTCTCTAAGAGCTCAGTGCTACAAGCAAACAAAAACATGCAGCAGCTGTTAAAAATACAATCTCGTGGGTCCAAATTTGTGTGTACAAGCAATTCCCATCTAAACACCAACACAGGAACACAAAAAAAAACCATTAGAAAACACGAAGATACCAAAGGTAACAACCAAAAATGTCTGCCTCCATCATCGTCGTCATCATTATCACACCCTGTTGTTGTCCTTGTCGCGTAGGAAATTTCCAACCAAAATAAAAAAAAATATTAATTTCCATAAGTAAACATGCGGTAGGTACTTGTAGGTTACACAGCGTTCACATTATGCGAACGATGCTACGCCATTCTCCAGTTAGCCCGATGAGAACAAAGGAAACCACGCCAAAGGATTGCACAAAGTGTGACATTCAATTTCTCTCCTTTCTATTGAATTCGTTTAGCGGTCGTCGCAACGGAATTCCTACACGATTTCTAAGATGTTGTGTGTGCGTGCACTCATCCCTAATAATATCTACTCGAAAACATTATTTTCCTCTCTTTTGTTGAACGTACATATAGCGATAATATTTTCAATAAAAGACGACGCGTCGAACTCTTATAAAGTGTTCCTTCCTAACGCCCGCTAAATATT
Source organism: Brachyopa scutellaris (assembly GCA_949775065.1). Taxonomy (NCBI): domain Eukaryota; kingdom Metazoa; phylum Arthropoda; class Insecta; order Diptera; family Syrphidae; genus Brachyopa; species Brachyopa scutellaris. Next base: position 40,426,680 of record OX459113.1, on the reverse strand, counting down.
AAACTTGCACGAGAAAGAGTGTGAACACTTACGGCACTTATGTGTGCTCATTAACATTGCGATGATTTTCATAAATTGAATCCCTTTAGCTTTAGCAGATACATACATAATGTAGATTGGATTGAGTCTGTGATACACACCAAAACCAGTATTTTCAGGTTATATAATGAATGCCATCTAAATTATCGCCCACGGTTGCCAACATGAAGAAGGTTTAGAAACAAATACAAGAAAAAAAAAAAAAGACGGAGAAACTACTTTCGGGATAAAGATTTAACTTTCCAACTTTAGACATTTTGTACTTTTTGGAACAAACTTTATTTATTTATTGGAGATATACATACTATATTTATTTATTTAATTCGAAGCATATTTTAATATCGAAAAAAATTGTTAATATAAAATGAAATTGAATAAGTATTTATTCAAAGTATTGTCGATCGCTAGCCACTACTTTTTCACATCTTTCGTGCTGGGTGCGAATACCATGTGGGAAGAACGCGTCATCCTTAGGTGCAATCCACGAATCGACCCATTTTGTGCAATCTTCATAAGAAGTAAACTTCTGTTCGGACAGGCCATGCCATGATCGGAACAAGTGATAATCAGAAGGACTAATGTCTGGAGAATACGGAGGGTGGGTTGGAGCGTTTCCAAGTATGTTTTGACCGGTTTTGCTGCAAAATCACTTTGTGGTATCTTTCGGAGTGTTCGGGCCATTTTTCCTTCAATGCATGGCTCAAGCGCATTAATTGTAGTGGGTAGCGATCTCCAGTGATGGTTTCATTCAACTTGAGTAACTCATAGTAGACCACACCCTTCTGATCATACCAAATAGAGAGAATGAGTTTGGATCCATGGATATTTGGTTTCGCCTTTGAAGTTGATGGTTGGCCGGGCTTAACCCATGCCTTTCTGCCATTGGGATTGTCGTAATGGACCCACTTTTTATCGCCAGCTCGATGCAAAAATCACTTCCTATTCTGCTTCGTTTATTTATATATATATATGACAAATAGTTTCAAGAAGTGCGTTCGCTTTTAAAACAACCAAGAGTGCGCTCACATCGCTCCATTTTTTAATAAATTGAGTTTGGGACAGAGAAATTACCCGCAAGGACAAATGACAAAAAAATGCTGAAAAAGACAAAGTATTTGTCCCAAACGTCCCGTGTTGGCAACCCTGTAATCGCCTAAATAATAGATAATCCTATAGACTAGAGACACTTACTCGTACGATGATAAATGTTAAAATTAGAAACGTGTAAGTGTTTTCATGAAAATGGTTTTTGTCATTGAGTTGAAGGTTGTCAGTTTAAGTACATACTCGTATTACATACCTACTAGGTGCGATTGCGATTTTTATTGCAAAGAAAAGTTGCCTCTTTTATGAGTTAGTATAGGTATTATTTGTCAGAGTAAGCGGCAACTCGTAAGCCACACGAAACACTTTGAATAATCAATTCATGGGTTTCTAGATATCGATTCATGAATCATGAATCATGATAGAATTTCCATATAATGAGACGTGAAATCGATTTCAGTTGAGATAAAATAGTTCATCGACATGAATACAGGCGGAGGATCCAGAATATGAATCAAGACTTTGGATTCGAATCCAAATAAATTTATGTTAGAAAAGGAACAACAATTCCCTACATCTTGCCACCTCACCTGCTATCTATGGAAAATTTACAGAAGCAAATCAAATGCATATTTTATTACAATAAAATGCGCCATATAAAAGATAATTTCAGAAGAATGCCTAACATTAGATGTTCAAATATTTTAGGGTAGGGTATCGAAAGTACTTTTGCTGACGTTAGATCGCAGTAAAAATTAATGAGAATAACTATTAATTATATCTGGAATCTTTCGATAGCAAAACAACATATACAGTACTATGCAAATTAATTGGGACAGTCACTTTTTTCAAACATTATCGTACATAGGTTCAGCGTTGTCACTCAAAACAAAAATTATCGTGCCTCATCCGGTGAAACAACGTGTCATATTAAGTAACTAGCTGTCCCGCCCGGCTTCGCCCGTGTCTAAAATATAAAGTGTTACTTACAATACATAAGTACATTGTCATTTAGTTCAAAGAATCAAAGACAGTACGAATGCACCCCAAGGTTTGCAATCTACCAATATACATATACAATCCATAAGTGTGGATTGTAAGTATTTGAAGTTTGAATAAGTGAAATTTCGCAAGAAAGTGGCATTTGTTAATGTTTTTATTTTTGCATTAATTTAAATAATATTGCGAATAAATTAATTTAAAAATCGGCCTATAATAGGCACAGGATGTTAATGAACTGGAATACGAAGTTTTACTTCATTGTGTGCACTAGTTTTTGTGTTTATCGAATCGTAAGATTGACAGGTAAGAGCGTCACATCGAGATTTATATATTAGTATGATATGTAGCGTGCATTAAAAATACAGGTTTTCTTCAAACATTTAGCGGTTGTTGGATTAGATCTTTGCAAATTAATTATAGCGCAGATTTTCTGTTTGCTTTTACGAAAGAAGATTGAATTTTTAATTCATTTTATAAAAACTAGTCCTCATAGGCAGGGCTGCTGAAGTGTGTTCTAAGGGAGTATTCGTACTATCCTCTTTAACACTATACTATTTAATGAATAAAACTTTGTTAAAAAAAGCTCTTATTCTGCTTACTGTATTCATTGTCACCTTAATTGAATTTGAATTCCTACATACATTATGTATTATATTGTTTTAACAGGCTAATGCTTGATGTTGATAGTTGATTTGTATATTGTTTTTTTTCTTTTTTTCTTTTTTTTGTTGTAACTCAAAATACTCCCCTGTAAACGTCTAAAATACCTCCTTTAGAATTTTCAAAACGGCGGCCCTGACTTATCTAGTTCTTTGTTTGATTTGATCATGACCAAAAGGTTTTGATTCGAAATAGTGTAATTCATACTTGGAAGACAAGCGGTGAGCTTTAAAGGGACTTGGCATCAGCTGGGCCAATAAACACAAGTCAGCAGAAAACCGGAAAAAAGTAATCTTTTCAGAAAAGGTCGCTCTGAAGTTCAGTGCTACTGGGTAAGTGTTGTGAGAAGTGGTGACAACAAAAAGTTGTGCAACCCTCTAAACACCCGCCAATGTAATGTTTTGGGGTTGTTTCACTTCCACCGGTCCTGGAAGCTTGAACCCAATCGAAGGAATGATGAACAACATCAAATACGCAGACGTCTTGGATCAAATGCTCTTGCCCATTATGCAAAAACAGGGGCCGAATTACCGCATCCGTTAACGAGTGAGCGAGTAGGACTCGTTATCGAATGATCGAGTAAATTGTATGTAAAATTATACTCGATAACGAGAGCGGTAATGCCAAATCGTCATATTTCGATAACGAGTAACTCGCTAACGGATGCGGTAATTCGGTACCAGTTCTTGTCTGGAAACGCAGTTTTCCAACAAGATCTTGCTCCTTGCCGCACTTGAAAAAAATAAAACATGTCCGGGTAGGGCCTCAAACCAATTAAACATCTTTGGGTCATTGTAAAAGCGAGACTCAGACCACGAGATTGTGCCACAAAAAACAAGCTACTTTCAGCTATTATTGAAGTATGGTTTCATGATGAAAAAATAAAAAAAAGATGCTTTCCATGCCAAATAACATGCGAACGATCATAGTTTTCTGTTTGATGGTTAAATATAAACTAACGGGATGCTTTTTGTTACATGTTTTATGTTTCGAGATACTCTTATGGTATGTAGGTAACAGACTTAAACTTATTTGGCTAACAGAAATGTACTTAAAGAACTTTAATTGCAGCCATTTGATCATTAACTGCGTATGACCAAGCTTGAGTGTTTCAAGTTTTTTTTTTGGTTATTCTTCCGATTATCTAATCAAACGGAATAATTTAAGTAAAAATACCAGGCTTAACTGAGGTACAGGTAACCTTTGCCATACGTTGGATTGAAAATGGACAATCGTACGTAAGTGGCCTGAATGCTAAATATGTCCAAGTTCGTTATTTTTCGCGATGTAAAGCGATATAGAGAAACCGGTCAATTGAAAAGAAATCGGGGACAAGGTATGATTAAGACCGTATAGACCAGCAAAGGCCCTGTTCTCAACAGACTCCATAGAGCAGCGTGTGTTGGCTTCGCCTGAAACCATGAAGACTGGTCTGAGGACGTCTGGATATGCCGATATGCACAATACAACATTGTTCCGAGAGTGGCTTATAGTGAAGGTTCCATAATGGTCTGCGGTGGTATGTATGTAATACAGCTCTCTGATTAACAATCAAATAGAAAATGCTAAAGTGACCGTATATACACGCCATAAACATTAGTAATTAGCGGAAAACCCCAGGTAATAAATACTCGTGTACATATTTGGGCACGATAGTAAATAATGTTCTAAATAAAATAATAAATAAAATTTTTTTTTAATTTGTGATGCAATTAACAAAACTAATTATCTGACAGACAGTGGCCACTGTGGCCGTGGTAGTTAGTGTGTTGGATTACTACGCATGCTGCTCGGGTTTAATTCCAGCCCGGGTCCAACCAGCGTTGCCAGGTTGCGAGATTTTTCCCCGTTACCGGGGATTTTCAACACAAAAGGGGAAACGGGGAAAAAGAGTTCAAAACGGGGAAAATGAACTGCATTAAAAAATGTTTCCATTCGTTGACATTTTCAATAAGTAAATACTATTTAGTAAAGCAATAGATTGAAAATATCACAGGAATACAGTGCAAACATTTTTAGACACACAATCTCACATTTTCATTTGGCTGAAGGGGCAACCGCATTCCGCACTGACTTCAACCCTTTCTATATATACAGTGGACGTCCAGTATTTGAAATATTATATCCAGTTTCATTTTAGAATTTATTTGCTCCCTTAAAGTATTCTTATACTGAAATTAAATGATTTATGAACATAAGTTAACTTTAAGTTTTTCATTTTCTGTTTTTTATTTTAAGTTTTATATTTTGTTACTCTTATATCCACAGAAAGTACGATTATTGAATGACGTATGTATGTACAACTTGAATGGTTTCTCAGTTATCTTATATACTCTAAATGCTATTACTCTCTCATGTTGTTAATAATAAAATAAGACTATATAAAAAGTAGTGTTTAATTGGACAATTCACGAAATCGCAAGTAAATTAAAAACGGGGAAAAAACCGGGAAAAGTGAAACGTTAAATCGGGGAAAAATTTTGTTTTTTCATGCAAAAAAGGGAATTTGTTCCACCAAAACCTGGCAACGCTGGGTCCAACACCTAAAAAAGTTTTTCACGGTTGCCACCTCTTTCGAATGTCTGAAAAGCAATCAAAAGAGTATCATTTGTCAATGAGCTTCTCAATTCGCCATTCGGAGTCGGAAAAACACTGTAGGTCCCTTCCATTCGTGCAAAAATATAACACGCACACATATGGTTGCGAGAAGCAGGCACATGTTCACCCCGAGCTGTAGCGCAACATAAAGTAAAGTAATTTTCTGATAGACATATGCGCAGGTAAAAAAATACGTTTTTTCAAGATGAAATAGGAAATAAATACGATTATCCATACAAGGTCTGGCCAGACCTTTTTTATTAACTCTAGGGGTTTTTGCAACCACTTACATATAAAAAATTTGCATATAGGAAATTTGGTAATGATAGCTGCATAATTAATTAGAAAAAAAAGATTTTGAATGTGGAAAAGGTCTGGTCAGGCCTAGGTATTGACAGTAGGGTTAATATAATTGGTGATCTCTATCATAAGGTCTTCGAGTTAGTTGTTTGCCCTACCTCTCATAAATCGCATGCTAAGCCGTGTAACCTGAACTTAACAATAAAAGCATTTATATTATCTTGAAGTAAGATCATTACGTTTAACTTGAGCCATCACAGTAAGCGTTTAATTTGAATGTTTTATATGCGAATATGAATTGATAGCTTAAGCACACGCCAACGATAATTTGCATAGACCGATTATCCCACCTTAAGTCTTATCTTATTCTAAAAGCCGTTTTAAATATGAACGACTCAATCACCAGGTGCAGAATTACCATAAAATGAATTAGTGTATCTCACACAACACAGGCACAATTCCAATTGCCTTGTCGGCTTGGGTCTGAATGTCCTTCTGTGTCCTTCCACCCCAAACCATTCAACTTAGTTATCAAAAATTGACCAACACAAGTGGCACAGTCAAACTAAGACACAAAATCCTCCCTCAACTCCATTCACTTATGCGCACGACCATCTCATCACCATAATCGTCATCATTATTATTATCAACAGGACGATCGTCGTCGACGTCATAGACTTTTCTGTATTATTGTCGAAAAGTGTAACTTATTTAACAAGGTATTTGCACGAGGAAAAGCTCATAAAACTTTTTCAATTTCCCAGGAAATGTATACAGGGGAAAAATTAAATTTTTTATAATTTTCCATTGGCATTGTTGTTGTTTTTGTTAGCGCTGTATACTTTTTCTTGTATTGCTGCTTGTTGTGTGCCTTTCCATCCATTATCATTTCATCCGCATACCATATTTTAACAAACCAACCCGAGAGATGGGTGCGGAATCCGGCTACGGCCATTCAATGTCCGTCATTGCTCTGCTTTACTCGTAGGTACTCGTACCTACTCTCATCTTCTTAATTGAAATTGAATTTTAAATTATATACATGAGTTGCTCTTGCAGCATGAAGGACACTGGCTGTCGTCCCTATGCTAAACTGGACATTTCGAATAAAAAAAAATTCCATAAAAGTTATATTTTTATTTTAAATATTATGTATATACATACACATGTACAAACATAGGTGAAAAACACTGCGAATACTTGAAATTCCTCCATGTTGGTATTTATTCATTTTTTGTAAATTATTTTGTACGGAATTGAGTTTGAAGAATGCGAAATGTTTTGCAGTGGCTATCCATAATATTTACTTCAAGTGGATATTAAGCGGTTAAGCAATCTGAGTTTTAAGTAAATGGACTCGATTTTTATTTTGGTTTTTTTTTATATAATTTCAATTGTCACGTTTTAAATTAATTTTAAGTCAAAAATTACAGAAGGATTATTTTTCTTATTTCATTTATTTATTTGTTTATTAATGCATTATTGTTAGGGAAGTAAAGGAAATTAATTCGGTGGTTTTAATTTTTATTTTTATTTTTTTTATTGTTTGGGCTGTTTTTGTTGGATCTGATGAAAGTAAAATTAATTTCACTCTGAAAATATTTGCTTGTGTACATTGTGGTTATAGTAATAATGAACTTCTGTCCTGACCTGTAGCGTTGGCATTTATCTCGCCGCGAATTGTCCTTGGAAACTGTAAAAAAAATTAATGTTATTTATCTTTCTCATTACAGACTGTGTTAGCGACAAAATAACGAGTTTAATGTGATCCGCCCATTAGCCAATAAATCCTCACTAGATGGCGATCACATTAAACGAAGTTGGTTGCAATCGGTCAAAAAACTTAACTTCCTATTGGTATAAATACCTAAGCGCTCGAATTGCGCCTTCTCTTTTAATCTTTTCCTGAAACAGTGCGGTTCGGTGTAAGCAAAATTAATTCCCTTGTACAAATAATATCCCTTAATAGTTGTATCGTGTGTTATAATTAAAAAAAAAATAATAATCTTTATTCATATTAAAAAATATAAATAAATTAAATTAAACCACGTTTCTTTTGTTTCTATTGCTCACATTTCTTCCAATTGAGATACCATAAAACCAAGAGCCGGATAACGTCCGCCATAAATCGATTCAAATATTGGTCCAATCGAGCCAAATTCACCAGCATTTTATCGTACGTCGCACCGCACTACGACATCCATTACACCGGCGCTCCGCCACACCAACACCACCGGCAGTCTATCGTCCGACGCACCAAACAGAACAGCCACCATCGTCACCGGCGCTCCGCCATACCACAATACAGGCGTTCAGTCGTGCGTCGTACCGCACCAACACGACAAAGCCATCACACCATCACACCAGCTGTCTTTCGTCCGTCGTGTAGTACCAAGTCGACGGGACAGAACAGCCACCATCGTCACCGGCGCTCCGCCATACCACAATACAGGCGTTCAGTCGTGCGTCGTACCGCACCAACACGACAAAGCCATCACACCATCACACCAGCTGTCTTTCGTCCGTCGTGTAGTACCAAGTCGACGGGACAGAACAGCCACCATCGTCACCGGCGCTCCGCCATACCACACTACCAGCATTCGGTCGTCCGGTGCACCGCACCAACACGACATATTCATATTCATCATCAGTGCCTCCAGCTTCAATCATCAGCTCTATCTCATCAGCACATAACCTCAACCACAGTCACCATCTTCAGTGCCTCCAGCTTCAGTCATCAGATTCAACATCCGAACATAACCTCCATTTCATCTCATCATCATCATACATCATATTGTAAAAGGTATGTGAAAATTCCAATGCATTATTTAATTCGATTACATTATAGTAAATAAATTAAACATACATATTTAATTTTACATAAAGTGCATTTTGTGTGACAGTAGCATTAGACCATTTTCATTATATTTGATTATACCAATAGAAAAGTGTTGCCGTGTGTACTTTTTTCGAATAGAATTTCAATACTTTGTTCAATTTGGTGTTGCCGAGTGCAACTCACAGATAGTACTTTTTTTTGTAGTTTTTTTTGAAGCGGGAATTTTTACCAAATTAATAAATTCTAATATTTAACGTTACCTAAGCAAAAATAATCAACATCAGTTACCACACCCTGCCTTGCATTTGTATTTAAACGCACTTTTATTTCAATAGCAAATATGAGTGTTTTGTTGGATTTTATTTTTGCGGCTGACCAATTGGTCAAATATTACGCTATTTGCAAGGAAGTGCCAGATAATAAACATACGTTATCGAGTCTAGAAGCGCGAAAAGTTGAACTGAAAGATTTATGGGCGGAAGTTAAAAGTACTTACGCAAAATGTGCGCGTACGGAGTCAAGTGAAGATTTAAATATCACCACCATAGAAGCTAAATACCAGCTTTCTAACGATACGTACTTGTCATGCCTCGGTTATATTATTGAATGTACATCGAGATGCACTCAATCTAGTTCAAAAGGCTCTAAGCAAGTAGAGATTTTGCAATCTACATCGCAGTGTATCAAGGTACCACCATGCGATTCTGAGGTATTTTATGGGGATTACCTTTCTTGGCCCTCCTTTAGGGATATGTTCGATGCAGTTTATAAGCAACATCCTAAATTGGGACAAGTTCAAAAATTGTTTCATTTGCGTTCGAAAACTAAAGGCGAAGCCTTCAACATTGTAAGCAAATTTCCACTTACCAATGATAGTTTTGAGTTAGCATGGGATGCTTTGAAAAGCACTTATGAAAACAAACGTATCCTTATCAACAACCAAGTCAAAGTAATTTTTACTTTACCCCATATACCTCACGAATCTGCTAAATCTATCAAGGCATTACAGAGTGCAATCAACGATAGCATTGCGGCTCTAAAATCACATCAGATCAAAACGGATGACTGGGATCCTATCCTGATTTATGCTTGTTCAAATCGTTTACCCCAATCTACTTTATTACTTTGGGAGCAGTCTATTAAAAACCCAAGTGAAATTCCTACCTGGAATCAGATGGATACTTTCTTAAGTTCTAGATTTCGAATTCTCGAATCAATTTCTGACATCATGTCTAGCTCACCACGTACTACAAATACCAATAGAAAGTTTAATAATAATACTAAAGAACCTTTAAATCGTAGTAAAATTAATACCTACCATACACAATCGCACACTTTTACCTGCAAGCTGTGCAAAGAACATCATCCTATTCGACATTGTCCAAAGTTTTTGCAAATGACTATACAAGCTCGCACTTCTTTTATCAATAACAACGCTTTTTGTACTAATTGCTTAAGCGTTAATCATACTACCAATACTTGCATAAGTAAACATACCTGCAACATTTGCAAACAGCGACATCATTCACTATTACATACGAATGCAATACCAATCTCTACTGACGTTTCAGTACCACCTCCTACCAACAACTACAATTTTAATCACCTTCCTAATCAAAGCACCATACAGTCCACTTCTTCACCAGCTGTACCGACAGTAAGTCGTCGATCACACTACACCACTACCACCAAAAGCGTTCTGTTAGCGACCGCTATCGTAAAGATTCTCTATCAAAATTCCATTCACCTGGTACGAGCACTTATTGACCCAGGATCAGAAGTATCCTTCATTTCTGAATCAGTTCAGACTCGCTTAAAGCTACCAGTGAAACAAATAAGTGCTCTTATATCAGCTATAAATTCCACTCAAGCCGCTACTTCCAATAAACTGTGTTCCTTTTTGCTGAAGAACGATGAACGTCAACAAGAACCTATATCGGTACAAGCAATCGTTCTGAAGCACTTGACTGGTAAACTTCCACTTTCATCTTTTGAACTTTGTGATAAAAGTCAACTTTCCGAGTTAAAACTCGCAGATCCTAATTTCTTTCAATCATCCAACGTGGATTTTTTAATCGGCGCGGATCTCTATCCACTTATTATTCGCCAGGGACTTATACATATTTCAAATTCACTTGTGGCACAAAACACTATCTTCGGGTGGATTGTGTCTGGACCTTTACCAACACATATAAACACATTTACGACATTTGCGTCAAACTTGAACGAACCAAAACTTGAAAATCAAATCAAAAAGTTTTGGGAAATAGAAGAACTTCCTGACGTTCTTCTTCGCCCTTCAGCCAGTGATCAATATTGTGAAGAGCTCTACCAAAACACCACTAAAAGACACACTGATGGACGTTATGTTGTCCGGTTACCGTTTAAGACCGAATCTTTACATCTTGGACTATCAAGACAAATAGCGTTGAATCAATATTTACGCACTGAACGGTCTCTAGCCAAAAATCCGAATCTTCATTTGAAATATTCTGAAGTTATCTCGGAATATCTCTCCTTAAACCACATGCGTGAAGTACACCCCATGGAGAATGTTAATCAAGATATAGCTTCCTCATTTTATCTACCACATCATGCTATCATCAAACCCGAAAGTGTTTCCACAAAAATACGAGTTGTATTCAACGCTTCAAGTGCGTCAACCAATGGAAATAGTCTAAACGATCTTCTTTATCCTGGACCAGTTCTTCAACGGGATCTTACTACACTCATTGTAAGATGGAGATTCTATAGATATGTGTTCAATAGCGATATTGAAAAAATGTATCGCCAGATTATGGTACACCCTGCAGATACACCATATCAACGAATTCTCTTTCGCTCTTCGTTTGACTCCAAGATAAAGGATTATGAACTCCTCACCGTTACCTTTGGGGTTAATTGCGCACCCTATTTGGCCCTCCGCACGTTGTTGCAGCTTGCAGCTGATGTTAAAGATAGTCATCCACTCGCTTCTCAAATAATTAAATCTGATTTTTACGTCGACGACGTGCTCTCCGGAGCGCACGATCTAGTAACAGCTAAAGGGTATCAAAAATGGACGTCTAATCACCCTGACCTATTAAGTCATTTGCCCACGGAACATGTCTTGAATCAACATTTTTTAAACCTGGATGACCATAGTTCCATTAAAGCTCTAGGTGTGCGTTGGAACGCGAAAGGCGACTATTTTTATTTTATCACGAACCTCACTAAACCTTCCAGGACACCTACCAAACGAGAAGTTTTCTCCGAGATAGCACGCCTTTTTGATCCTGCGGGATGGTTGGCACCCATTCTAATAACAGCGAAGATCTTTATGCAAACGGTTTGGTCTGAGGGCATTCAGTGGGATGAGTGTTTACCTCTTTTTCTTTGTCAAAGATGGCACGCCTTTATGAATGTGCTATCACGAATTCAATCTTTCAAAATACCAAGGTGGATAAACTACAACCCCTCATTTTATATTCAATTCCACGGCTTTTGCGACTCCTCTGAAAGGGCTTATGCTGCAGCTTTGTATGTTCGCGTATGTGACCATAACAATAATATCCACAGTCATCTTATCTGCGCGAAAACAAAAGTTGCCCCTATCAAGTCCCTTTCATTACCGCGTTTAGAGCTGTGCGGAGCCGTTCTTTTATCAAGGCTCATCAAATCATATGTCCCAAACTTACCGGTCAGTTCCTATCATCTTCATCTTTGGACTGATTCTTCAATAGTACTCGCGTGGTTGAACAAACCTCCGCGGACGTGGAAAACGTTCATCGCCAATCGAACTGCCACTATCATCGACAATGTCGGAGAGCTTGTCTGGAAACACGTTAAGTCGGCGGACAACCCTGCAGACCTTGCCACTCGCGGTGTTTCTCCCCAAGAATTGGAAAACAATTTGCTGTGGTGGAATGGTCCACAATGGCTTCGGCAACTAGAATGTCAGTGGCCTAAGAGTTTTCCAGTTTCCTCACGGGAAGAAGATTTAGAAATGAGGCCGTTACAAGCTTTAGTTCTTCAATACAATGAAGACATCCTTGAACGCTTCTCGTCCTTACCTCGTGCGTTACGAGTCATTTCTTACATTTTCAGATTTTTTCATCATACTCGCAATAAGAGTCTCTCTGTGCAATCGCTTTCCATTTCTCAAACCGAAATGAACTTTACTAAACTGAGATTAATAACAGTATCTCAGCAGACATATTTCTCAAAGGAATACGACCTTTTGTCTAAGGGTAACGTTGTTCACGCTCGTAGCTCGTTACTAACTTTAAATCCTTACCTAGATACACACCAAGTAATTCGGAGCAACGGTAGATTGACTCATTCATCGCTTTCCTTCAATGAACGATACCCTATTCTTCTTCCATACTCGTCTCGATTTTCAAGTCTTCTCATCGATTTTATCCATGATCTAACCTTACATGGGGGTAACGCCCTTGTCCTCCGTTTGGTACGGCACGAGTACTGGATCCCAAAACTTAAAACATTGGTGAAAGCTCGTCTCAACATGTGTAAAACTTGCACAATCCACAAAAGGCAAATACGTCAGCAAATAATGGCTGCACTTCCTACGGAACGTTGCACATACTCGCCTCCATTTACTTATACTGGCATGGATTTCGCCGGTCCGTTTGAGATCCGAAGTTTTAGTGGGCGAAACTGCCGTATCACCAAGGGGTATTGCTGTATTTTTGTGTGCTTTTCGACAAAGGCTATACATCTAGAGGCTGCAAGCGACCTCTCCACTCAAGTTTTTCTTGCGGCGTTTGCGAGATTTGTTTCCCGACGAGGCCTCCCCAAGGAAGTTTTTACTGACCATGGTACCAATTTCGTTGGTGCCAATACCTCTCTTCAAAGGGATTATAAAACCCTACTTTCTACCGCTTCTAAGGCCACATCCGAACGCTACGGGATACAAGGATTAGTTTGGAATTTCATTCCACCCGGTGCTCCCCACATGGGTGGATTATGGGAGGCTGGAGTAAAATCCTTTAAGACCCATTTTAGGAAAATCGCTTCCTCCACTAAATTTACCTTTGAGGAATTCTCCACCATTCTGACACGGATTGAAGCTTGCTTAAATTCAAGGCCACTATCTTCCATGTCGGAAGATTCATCCGATCTTCTTGCTCTCACCCCTGGCCATTTTTTGCGCGGCGGTCCGTTGCTGGCCCCACCAGAGCCGGAAATCTCCAACTCACCACTCTCTCTTATTAACTGCTGGGAAAAATTGAAAAGCTTACAGCAATCATTTTGCCGACGCTGGAAAGAAGAATACCTGAAGGAACTCCACAAGCGTTACAAGTGGCAGTTTCCTAAATCCGATGTAAAAATTAACGATCTAGTTGTCATTAAGAATGAAAATCTACCATCAACCGAATGGCGCCTTGGTCGAATCATCCAAGTCAGTCCCGGGACTGACGGTAGAATAAGAGTAGCTACAATCAAAACAGCATATGGTAACGTGACTCGACCTATAGTCAAACTTTGTGTTTTACCTTCAACTTAAGTCTGTGGGTTGAACTGTGGCACACAAAGGGCAATCGAATACTTGAACTTTATAACAATTAATTTTTTTTTAACACACCTAGGTATATTCACATATATGTTTATCGTATGTTTTGAAAATGGACTTTAGTATCTAACGGTTGAATAACATGCACTGAATTTGTTTTTTTTTTTTCTCAATCTTGAATTTTTCTATGAATCGAGATAAATGCATTGGAGTTTTCATTCATAACCTTTATATACATATTTAAGAAACTACTCTGTAACTATCTATTAATATATTCTATTGATTATGTACTGCTTGCACTGAACCCCTTAAAAGTATCTAGTTTCGCCACATTGTGGCAAGGCGGCCGGTAATGTTAGCGACAAAATAACGAGTTTAATGTGATCCGCCCATTAGCCAATAAATCCTCACTAGATGGCGATCACATTAAACGAAGTTGGTTGCAATCGGTCAAAAAACTTAACTTCCTATTGGTATAAATACCTAAGCGCTCGAATTGCGCCTTCTCTTTTAATCTTTTCCTGAAACAGTGCGGTTCGGTGTAAGCAAAATTAATTCCCTTGTACAAATAATATCCCTTAATAGTTGTATCGTGTGTTATAATTAAAAAAAAAATAATAATCTTTATTCATATTAAAAAATATAAATAAATTAAATTAAACCACGTTTCTTTTGTTTCTATTGCTCACATTTCTTCCAATTGAGATACCATAAAACCAAGAGCCGGATAACGTCCGCCATAAATCGATTCAAATAGACTGGTTTTGATATTACTGACCATTTCTCCGTTGTGTACTGTTGAATTGAAATTGCAATGTTTTTTACTTGCACCGATGATCGAAACATAAAACTTGTAATACAATTAATACCTACATAGTACTCATTTAAACTTATTATTTCATCATTAACTAAATTTGAATATCACGAATGGATTTGGGCGTAGCTTGAATTTGTTGCAAAAATAAACAACATATGCATGAATATTTCGCTTTTGACAAAACTTTTATTCGCATTTGGTACATGGATAGAACTTACCCAATGGGAAAAGTTGTAACTGCTTCCATGGTAAGTGCATATTTCTTTAACCCTTAACTGATGCCGTGAAAATAGTGAACGCTTCTATAGTCGTGTGGTCCATTGGACCCATCTGTTTTAAAAATGATTGAAATAAAAGTATGTATTATTTGAACGGAGTATTCAGAAGACGCTATGGAGTCATCGTAAGTTAAACCCTTATTGTGGCCTTCCTCCTTCATAGAACGGGTTTGTAAAAAACCTTAATTTGACAGGTTTGTAATATAATTTAAGCGTAAGCATCTCATTAAATGTCGGATCTTAGTGATTTTAACAATGATCGATCCATCATGGAACAATAAATGTAATTTATAAATAAAAATAATGACGTTATTTATAAAATTGCCTTTAAAATATGTTTGTTAACAATTAACAAATATAAGTTATGTTATTTTATTTTTTCACAACAATTTAAAAATTCTTTTTTAGATTTTGCCAACAATTCAAATTTGCAAATCTGCAAATCTTGTTATTTGTTAAATTTCGCCTGTTGTGCAATGTTTGTTGTTTTATGATATAGGCCGCTGGTACTACTGGAAATAGTGATATTTCAGTTGTAGTACATATTTATTTTTCTTTGGATAATTAGAAAAAAGGATATTTGTATTCAAAAATTCTTCAATTTTACTTGTATTTTTGATTACCATTTCTCCCTTGAAGACATCGTTCTCTGCCCGATTTTTTTCTTAATTTACATGACGTCTCGGTATATTTTGATATTTTGTATTAAACTTTTCGATAAAGTGTAGTACGGCTTAGCTCATAATACCCAATAGTTATCCGGACTAAACTAATTCTAACGGTGAATTGAGAAACTAATTGACAAATGATACTCTTTGATTGCTTGTCAGACATTCGGAAGAGGTGGCAACCGTGAAAAACTTTTTTTAGGTGTTGGACTGGGATTGAACTTGAGCAGCATACGTAGTAATCCAACGCACTAACCACCACTGCCACGGCGACTACAAGCGCTTTAATAGCAAATAAAAGCTTAAGGAAAAGCTATAAGTTGTGACATTCCCAAAGAGTGTTTTATTGTCCGCCTATTTGCAAGGAGAAGATAATATATGTATATAGCTATGTACATTAAAACTTCGTAACTGTTCTTTGTTAACGTGTATTAATTGCATTAGAAAAAAATCCGGTCAAGTGCAAGTTATACTTGCGCAATAAGTGTTCCGTAAAGGTTCAATCACATTCAAATTTAAGTGCAAAAAGTACACAAAATGCGAAAAATATGTTCTTTCTCTATCCGATACAATAAATATGCTTAGCACTCCGTCGCAGGTTTCTGAAAGTAAAACACTTCAAAGCTGAGCACAGTCTAGCTCTCACGTTTTAAAAATGTTCAACTATATAACACTCTCAAAACATTATCAAAAACAAACACCAAATTGAATAGTTCTAAGTACAACTATTCAAATTTTGCACTTACACACGCAAAATCTCTACACAAAAAAAAAGAGAGAAAAACAACAAATACATACAGTAAGTACCTACATACTAGGATTGGGTACAAAAAAAACGAACTGGTTTAAAAAACCGTTTTTCATCCCGTAACGACGTAACCGTTTTTTTATAATAAAAAAACAGTTTAAAAAGTAACTACATTTATCTACTTTGCGTTTGCACATTGAAAATTCATTGAAAAAGAAACCAAAGGCAAACGAACCCAGCAAACTAAAAAAATAACAAACCAAAGAATACACAATTCAACACAGGTGTGCGAATGAATAATTCTGTTACGCACACATGAAAACGGATAAAGAAGAAAAACTAATAGTACCTACCTACATAACATGATTCCACCCTTGATGTTCGTATGTAGGTATACTCCAACTACTTCACCCGTTCGTTATCGTTTTTTCTTTTTTTTTTAACCCTTTGTTCGTTTTTCGTTTTTCTAACCGCGAAAACGACCCACCTCTAATGTAGATACTTATGTATGTACATATGCACTTATATACCTGTAGATACGAATAGGTACATATGTATGTATGCATATATTTCAATAAAAATTCAGCACGATTTGCCAAAAACAAATTTAAATATGTATGTACATATATGTACATATCTACACAAATGTAAACAACTTGATAAGTCTCATCTTCTCGAAAGAATAATAATTATACATATCTACATGGTACATCCACAAAAAAAAAAAAGTATGTATGAGTATGTATCCATACATATATTTTCGTCTCGTTATTCGTTGAATTGTATTAAATACGTGGAATTTGGCGATTTGTCTCCCTCTCGTGTCTGTACGCAAATTCAATTTTCATATCTTCATAGCAAAAGAAGAGACACCTACATTACAATGTATACGAAACCATCAAGATTCCTTTATGTGGTTTAAGTCTAAGCTCAATGGTTATACCGGAAGCATTGTATATATTTCATATACAATGACCGGAAGTGAATTTTTTGTATCGAATGGCGCAACCATTCAATTTTTACTCTCACACATACAAATTTCCCTTCACGTATTCACTTTTATATGATTGTGATATGGTTACGTCACTTCAGTATATGCAAACAGTCGGGAAGGTGAAATTACAAAAAAATTAATAGAAAAAAAAACTGTCGAAGGTAATGCAGTTCTGATAATTGGGTTTCCATCTACATTTTATTCTCGATGTTTGTGACTTTATTTAGATTTTTCTGATCGATATTTTTGGAGATACAGCCTCGGACAGCGATTTTTTAACGTTTTTTTGAAAAAGTGTTAAGAAAAAAGTAACACAAAAAAATATTTTATACATTTTTGAATTTGTGCTTTAAGTAGCTTTCATTTGACATCACACACGATGACCTCAACATTAAATTAAAAAAGTTTTTTTTTTAACATTTCACTTATCCCCCCAAAACTAGCCCCCCAAGTCGAAATTGAACTTTTTAAGTTCATGTCAGTGTTTGGGCCACTAATTGCTATAACTGTTCCAAATTTCAATAGTCTACGTCAAATGGTCTCTGAGATAAAAGGCCTGTGACAGACGGACAGACAGACAGACAGACAGACAGACACCGAACTGATTCCATTAGTGTTCCGTTTTGGTACGGACGGAACACTAAAAATACCTTTTAGTATGTGTCATTTGAATAAGTTTACCTGCTTTAATTAGACAAAAATCGAAAAATAAAATATAAATAATAATCAAATTGTAGCATCTTTATCTTTATACATACTTACATGATGAATCAAAAGTTTTCAAGTTTTCCGATAGATTGCGCTGAACACCAAAATTATTACTACAGCAATGCACAGTGACAGCTAACTTTTGATTTACGTGCACTTCTCACTTCATAACAAATATATTGTGAAAGTTTCAGCTCAATCGGATGGTAAGTTGTTGAGTTCTTAGCACTTAAACAAAGAGGTTATTTTTATGATATGGACTAAAGACTGTTGGGGCAGTTCATATAACCGAAAGATCAAATATTCCTAATAATAATAATATAATAATATAATAATATTTATAAAACAAAGTGAAAATTCCTTTGCATGGACCTACACAGCAAACGGCTAAACGGATTTTGATAATTTTTTTTGTGTTGATTAGGTTTTGATAAGGAGCAGATTCGTGCATAAAAATAATTAGACTTTGAACCTAAAAAAGGTAAACTTCTCCTTCGTCTATTTTATTGAAATTCAGATCAGTTTTAAGAGCTTTAAAATACGCGTCTTTTAAGTCCAAAATTATTTTTCTTCGTGCTCTACAAGCTGAGCAATATTAATAACATCTTTGCAAAATGCCTTTTTTAATTAATTTGTTAATTGATCACTGTTCTGAAACCAATCTCAGTGGTGTTTTCTTCTTTTGGTTTCCTTTCGATCTCTCTTCGTAATTTGTATTTCTCATTTTCCTATAAATACGCGTTAAATCTGAGTGGAATGGATTTGTGTATGTGTCTGCTCTGCTCAGCGTCAGCGCTCAAGCGCAAAGGTTTTGTTGGTGCGTATTTTTTTTCTTTCTGTTTTGTTTACATTATGTTTATGGAAGTGTGTATACACTACAAAAGATACTTGAGTAATGCAGTATGCAGCTGGTAAAGTTTTGTAAAGGCGTGTGTCGTATTCGTGTAATTGTATTTCGTGTGTTATACTTGAGTGCAATTTTAAGGTTATTGAGTTGGATTGGAATTGAGTTCTAATCTTTTTTTGCAGGGTTCTTCTTCTTTATCTGCTCTGTTTTATCTTTTATCATTTAGTTGGCATTGGAAATTATATTTCAAAGCGGAATATAGGTAGTAAATTTTTCAGCGAAAATTAGTTAGCAATCAAATCGGCCTGATATTGGGAAATGCAAAATTAAAATGAAATGCTCGAGTGGCCAGCAAAATGGTCCACAGGAGAATATTTCGCTGCCATGGACCCGAAAGAAAATTCCGGCTTTCAATATGAAATATGTATTGTTAAGGGACCATAACTTTTTTATGACTGCATAGATGTACAAAAAGTCTTCAACATTTCGTATGCGCTTCTAATTGCCTCTCCGAAATTTAAGAAATTGTTTTTGTATCTGTAGTAGTTCAGAAGTAATATCATTTAAAGTGGTCCTACAACCGAATCGGAGGTCCCTTACTTCGACGGGCTGAAAATATACCCCACTGTCATACGATTTTTTGTTCGCTAATCTGCAGGAATTTATAGGACTATATCTACCTCTAAACTGGGACACCCTATATTCCTCTTCATGGATTTATCGGAGGAATCGTGATAAGAGTAACAGTGACTCTTTTGGTTACTATTTACAACCGAAAACTACTGCGGGCTCTTGGTCTATTAAGACAGCAAAGTAAATCCAAATTCCATTAACTACATCCCATAAATGTGGTAGGCAGGCGAAGCAAAGCGAGCACGGGCCAGCTAGTCTTGTATAAAGTATTTATGTATTTGCAGCAGGTAATGAAAAAAACTTAACAATTAATTATGTATTTTCAAATCTTTGAGTTGAACTCGCTCGAAAAAGTTAAATATTATTGCTTGGACAGTTTTCTTAAATCCAAATTGTGTTGCCGGCATTTAACTCGGCATCAGAGACATTACTATTTCTTATGTTAGGAAAATTGATTCAAAATGGTATTTACGTATACAAACAGACGAAATTTAAATTCATTTGAATACAGGTTACAGATCCGATACCAAGCACTTCTCGATCAACATTCGCAAATAGAATTCTTGCCTCCAGATGACACCAAAAGTTACTCGAAAAAATGCGTGACATTTTATGTCATAAACACTGTTTTCAATGGATGTAGCGAAGCGCACCGGGTAACCACTAGTAGAAAATAAAATTAAATTATAAAACACACTTATGTTTATATTTATCTATACATAAACTATATGTACAATCATATAATAATGAAATACTTTTTTATCTTAATAAATCCTGTTACATACAAATTCTTAAATTATGTTGTTAAATAGTTTTAGGAAATTGAATTGTAACTTTAGCTTTAAGAGATAATGTAAGTAGTGTGGCAACACTTGTAAGTACAAATAAAAGCTCCCAAAAGCTAACGAAAGCATGATCAGGCATATAATATACTAGCTGGCCCGTGCTCGCTTTGCTTCGCCTGTCTACCACATTTATGGGATGTAGTTGATGTAATTTTGATCTACTTTGTTGTCCTAATAGACCAAGAACCCGCAGTAATTTTTGGTTGCGAAAGGTAACCAAAAGACATATGTACATACATATTAATATGCAGCCCCGATGAAAGAGATCTCAAATCAAACCGTCTGGTAGCTCAATATGGTGGCTGCTAAAGAGAGTAACAATACAACAACTTATATCTCGATTCCTCCGATGAATCCAAAGATAAAGAGAAATATAGGGTGTCCCAGTTTAGAGGTAGATCTAATCCGTTAACTGTAGATTCCTGAAGTTCTAGCGAACTAAAAATCATACTACAGGGGGGCAAAAACAGTTTTGTACATTTTGGAGAGGCAATCAGAAGCGCATACAAAATTTTGAAGACTTTATGTAGGTACATACATGTATGCAGCAAAAAAAAAAGTATGGCTTCTTAAACTGAAAATTATGAAAATTAAATGTATTTTTCTAAAGACTTTTACTTGAAAAAAATGTTTTCTTACTAAACTGTTATCTTGCCGCATTCTCTACAAATTATGTTAAACAACTTTTTCACGTGCAAAAGTGATATGATAATAAAAGCCATTTTTAACATATAAAAATGATATGATTATTATTTCTACTACTTATAATCTGGGAACAATTCGATATATGGAGTTGTAGTTTGTTAAGAAACAAATCAAACGCAACAGATGGGTCAGGTGCAGTATACACTTCATCCCAAAACTTAAAGTCTAAGACCGATCTTAGGGCATCAAAATCAATTTTTTTATATTCTCTAAGTACAGATTGTTTTTTTCTGGAAACCATACAATTAAGTTGAATACCCGTTAAGCTATGGTCTGTTATTTGTAAATTGTAGACCATAGTTTTATAGTCTACGCAATTGTTCCTGTGAAGTCTTATAAATATATGGTCTAGACAAGAGCCAAAGCGAGTAGGTTTATTCAGCACAGATTCAAATCCAAACGACGACAGTACGGATATAAAATTATCAACATCGGGTGAATCCCACAAGAGATTAATATTAAAATCACCTAATAATACTATATTTTTAAATTTTTGGAGTTCCAAAAATCCCGAAAAATCTTCCAAAAAGGTTTTCACGGAACACTTATGCAGTCTATAGATGCAAATAAAACAATAATGAACACCGGATATATCGCAACTAAAGCTAATTATATCAGCACTTTCCATTTTATATCTGTTTATTACACTCCCTATCAAATTACTTCTGTAAAAAACCGCAACACCACCAGCTGCATATGAATCATTGCAAGTTGCATCAAATGTAAAATTAGGAATTATATCAAATTCAGATATCTCTTCTTCAAAAATCCAAATTTCAGAAAGGAAAATAATATCTGGTAAATGGTCCAAAGGTGCAAGGTGAGAGAGAAAAGTATTAAAATTTGTTCTCATGCTGCGAACATTTTGATGAATAACTGAAAAACCAGAAGATTGCTCATTGTTCGGATGGTCTACACAAAAACATTTAAAATTATCAGAAATTATTGAGGAAAAACTAATATTACTATTTAATTCATTATGAGGATAAATATTAGAATTATTATTTAAATCAGTATTATTCATACTTTAAATATAAAAGAGAACAACAATAATTAACGATCAAGTTTACAAATATCTTCAAATGAATTAATTTTAATTACTCTTTCACCTTCATTTTCCTGACGAGTACAGATGAATCTCTTACCCAAACAAATTTACACAAGTTTTTATGTTTGAGTTCATTTGCCATTTTCAATAGTGCCCTTGTGTAGCCAGTGAGACAATCGTTTATATAGATCTTGCTGCTTCCGATGTTGCTGCTACTGCCGTCTCTGTTGTTGTTGTGGTTGTTGTTTTGAGAACCAAAAATATCAGCAGAAATTATATTTCTTTTCTCTCGCATCTTCTTCATCACAGCTTTCTTTCGCAGTATGGTTGAGAACTTTACGCAAACTATGTTAGAAGGGGTTTTTTTGTTTTTGCTATTTTCTTTCACGCTCTTTACGTAGCATGAATCAATTTCGCTGACATTGATCTCTTCACCAGTAACAGCTGATAATAGTTCGTTGACTCTCACATTTACGTTATCATTATTTACACCGGGAATGCCAATTATGTCAACTGCACACTGCTTCTCTCTCTGCTCCAGTACATTCAGCTTCATCTCCAAAAGGTCAACTCTCTTATTAAGAGAAGCATTACTTTCTTCAAGAGTATGGATTTTTGTTAGCGCATCAGCATTCACTTGCTTTAGCTGAAGAATTTCGTTGTACAGTACTTGCTTTATTTGAAGCATTTCGTTGTACAGTATATCAGACCGATTTGATCGCTTAGTCATGTTCGCAAAAAAATTTACTATATTTCACTTTGAAATAGAATTGCCAACTAAATGATAAAAGATAAAACAGAACAGATAAAGAATGCTGCAAAAAAAAATAGAACTAACTCAATTCCAATCCAACTCAATAATTAAAGTTCCACTCAAGTATAACACACGGAACACGAATATACGAATACAACACACGCATCTACAAAACTTCACCATGCTGCAATGCAATGCACAGCACCAAGCTGGACTGGCTGGTGAGGCTTAGCTCAGGCAACTGTGGGGGTCACAGGTGGCGGATAGTGAACGACCTACAGAAATGCAGGTTAGCTGCGAATATCCAATAAGCAGCCCCCGACCAAGAGGGGCAGAGAAGGAGGGCGTGGCTGAAAAGGCCAAAGGAATCTCTATGAACTTTCTGTGACAAGACGAGTAAGCACCGTCTTTTACCTACGTGCTCCTCACCACCCATGGTGGCTACGTGGGATATAGCAAGGAGGAAACGGCGAGACCCATATGTACCCGCCACAACGTGACACACGCACCTTCTGGCTCCGGAAGTGCGGCTGCATATGTATATGCTAAAGTGTATACATCACATAGAGCGCATTAAGACCGAGCCCGGTAAGGTCTTAATTATGGTATACCGGACCAACGATTGGACTTAATTGTTGAGGGCTGACGGCTGTAGTATTCTGTTACCTTAGTAAGTCAGAGTGAAATTTGGCTAAAACGGCTCTCAGGCTAATGCTGCAACCGCCCCCGTCCCGTTAAAACCTTGGCAGGCCTCAAAGTACGTTCTCCGTCAGGTCGCCATTAAGTTGGCGGTGTATGTTTAGATGTAACATTCCTGATTAGCACCGATCTGGCTCTGGCACAGACACCCATAAGGTTCTGTGTCAACCCTCGCATGGCCTCCCTGCCTGCACAGATAACCATGGGATCATAGAGGTGAATACACATCCGGACGGAGATAGCGGCTTTGATTGGGGACCCAAAAGAGATGAATACAACAAATAGTAACAACAATAACACGCATAACAAGCAACAAGAAAACCAAAGCGGAAAGCTGGAGGACATAAAAAACCCCTTCGGTAGAAATCCAAGAGTGGAGCGCTCACCACCTAGAACCAAAGAAGCAGGAACGAGCAAAAACTTGCAACCTGTGGGTAGCAATGATGTAGACAGTGATTTACCAATGGGAAACTTGACTGCCATGGAAGGTAAAGCAGCAAGCAACAACCTAGAGGGCGGTAATACACTGATAAATCACTGCACAAGGGAAGTGAGGACCCAAAGATCACCAACCCTGCTACCGAGCACACCAATTGCCACGGCACGAGATGTTAAGATAACTAAGCAGAGGAACACGAGATACAAGAAACCATGGAGAAAACAGAGAAACCTTGGAGAAACTTGGACGGAAAATAGCTGAACTACAGAATGCCATGGGAACCCAACGGCACATTAATCAAGCCATAAAGGACCTCATTAGGAATATTTCAGCACTTCACAAAAGAGCAATGAACGCGGAAAACGTAGAAAAAGAAAAGAACCAGGCCAACAAAAGCGCGCAAACTTCCCCAGCATATACACCGGTCGAAGGAAAGACAAAACGGCCGCGCGAAACAGAAGAACAGCTGCCAACCCCTAAAAAGGAAAAAAGGCCGGCCCCACAAGAGGAAATCGAACCCACAGCCCACAGAAGAAGGCAAAGGAGGGGAGAGAAACCAACCGACCCAAACACTGGAGAAGAAGAAGGTGCTTAAAGACGCACGAAGCCGTCCAAAGGCAAAAAATAAAGGAGGTAAGGAAAAGGAAGAGAACAAAAGGGAGGCAGAGAAAGAAAATAGAAAGCCCAAAAGAAAGCACATAAGGCCGGATGCCATTAGTTGAACAGCTCCAATCGGCTACGTGCTTCACGAGAGATGCAATTAGATCCATAAGGATGACAAGAGGAGGCACGCAAACTGCCCTCATAAGCCTCCCCGCGAAAGAAGCTAGCAAGATGATAGCCCTAGGACATATGCGGGTAGGTTGGGTCCGGTGCAGAATACGAGAGCACTTAGTACCAACACAATGCTATAGGTGCCTGGAATTTGCCAAAATCAAACTGACCGCACAGGAACATGTCTACGATGTGGAGAAAAAGGACACATTGCAAAGAACTGCACGGAAAAACCAAGGTGTTCCATATGCGACCCTGGATGCAAAGGCGGAAACGATCACTCCACCGGAAGTTTCAAATGCGCAGCGTATAAAAGCGCAGTACGGGAAATAGCAAGGAAAACATGAAGTGCATCCATATAAATCTGAACGATTGTGAAGCCGCCCAAGATCTAATCGCACAAACGGCGAAAGAAGAAAAGGCAGATGTTATTCTTATCTGCGAACAATATAAAACCCAACATGATAGTGGAAGATGGGTGGAAGAAGAAAACAAGAAGGCCGCAATATGGACTTGCGGAAACTATCCCATCGAACGGAAGGAGCCCAGGCAGCAGCAGAACATCGCATATGCCAAAATTAAAGGAATTCACTTCCTCAGCTGTTATGCCCCGCCAAGTATGAGCAAGGTAGAATATGAACAGATGCTGGACAGCCTCGTAGCTGAAGTAAGAGGAAAGTCCCCAACTATTGTCGCCGGGGACTTTAATGCATGGGCGGTGAAGTGGAATAGCACTATCACAAATAGAAGGGGCGAGGCCATACTAGAAGCCTTCGCTAGCCTTGACTTAGTGCTACTAAATAGTAGTAATAAGCATACCTTCGATAACGGCAGAGCGCGTTCCTTCATCGACCTGACGTTTGCCAGCAGATCCATTGCAAGGAGGACGAAATGGCAGGTCTCAGAAATATATACAAACAGTGACCACCTGGCAATCATATTCGAAATAGAAGAGCAACACAGATCACAGCACCGCAAACCCCCACCTAAGGTGCAAAAGCTGGGATGGAAGACAAAAGAAGTAGATACCGAAATGCTAGAGTACATGATAAGCAACATGGACATAGCAAGAGGATCATCGGAAGAACAAGCGAAGGAGGTCCTAAGGTCCTTATCCCAAGTCTGCGATGTAGCCATGCCACGCAAAGGAAAAGGAAGTGGAAGAAAACTGGTATACTGGTGGAACGATGACATTGCAGAATGCCTCAGAATGCGGAGGCGTCAGCAAAGAGCCATTGGTTGAGGCACAGGAGACTTTGACATACTGAGAGAACAGTTCCTGAGAAAGAGAACACAATTCCGTAAGATGATAAAAAAGAGTAAGGGGCAATCCTTCCAGGCACTCAGGGAGGAATTACAGGATAATCCATGGGGAGGCGCGTACCAAATAGTCATGAAAAAACTGAAGAATAACACGGCTGCACCGATTTGCCCGAACTTCATCTACTCGACGGTTAACACTCTCTTCCAGAGGAAAGATGGATTCAACCTACCACGAGGAGTAGCCGAAGAAACAGAGGCAACACAACCAGTTACAAATGAGGAAGTCTTAGAAGCGGCGGTAGCAATAAAAAGCAACAAGGCACCAGGAATTGATGGAATCCCGAACTTCGTTCTTAAAGGAGCCATGATAGCAAGACCAGAAGTCTTCACACGGCTCTACACGACATGCCTAACGGAGGGGAATTTCCCGGTGCAGTGGAAAAGGCAGCGGCTTGTTCTCATCCCAAAGGGTAACAAGCCACCAGACCAGGCCTCATCTTACAGGCCGCTGTGCATGCTCGACACGCTGGGGAAAGTGCTGGAAAGAATAATACGCACAAGGCTAGAGCAATACACGGAAGGAGACTCGGGGCTCTCTAGTCAACAATTCGGCTTCAGAAAGAAGCGAAGCACCATAGGTTTGATAAGAGCAGTGTGCGATATTGCACGCGAAGCAATCGCGGGACAAAGATGGCTAGGAGTGAGGAAGCAGTACTTTGCCGTCGTAACACTCGACGTTAAGAACGCATTCAACTCAGCCAGCTGGAGCTGCATAGTTAGAGCGTTAAGCAGTCTGCACATACCAAATTACCTGCTGAGAATAATAGGAAGCTACTTCAGCAAGAGAACATTATACTACGACACAGAAGAGGGGCCTAAGATGTACAAAATCACGGGAGGTGTCCCTCAAGGATCAGTGCTGAGCCCAATCCTGTGGAACGTCATGTCTGATGGCATACTAAGAACGCCAAGACCGAGCGGGGTAAGCATCATAGGCTACGCTGATGATATAGCAGTAATCGTTGTAGCAAAAACAATAGAACAAGTATCCAAGAACTGCAGCCAAACAATTAGTAACGTGAGGGAATGGTTACAAGCATCTGGCCTAGAACTGGCTGACCATAAGACGGAGGCAGTGCTAATAAGTAGCAGAACAAAGGTAGAACACCTCACCATACATGTCGGCGAGCAAACCATAGAGTCTAGCACACATCAAGTACCTGGGCATACTGCTGGATCACAGGCTTAATTTTAAGGAACATCTGAAGTATGCATGAGATAGAGCCTCTCGAGCAGTAGCGGCACTATCGAAATTATTACCAACCGTTGGAGGACCTAGGCAGCCAGTCCGAAACCTCCTAGCAACAGTGAGCAAATCGATGCTAATGTACGGGTCCCCCATATGGGCACCAGCGATGGATCGGAAAACGTACAAGAGACGGATGAACTCGGTCCACAGAATCGCATCGCTGAGAGTGTGCTGCTCTTTTAGAACGGTGTCAGCGCAAGCTATCAGTGTAATCTCCGGACGAATGCCCATCGATCTGGAGATAAAAAAGACGGCTCTAGTAAGCGGAAACGAGTTGGAAAACGGAACAAATACGATAGAGGCTATACAATCAGAATGGCAAAACAGGTGGACCACGACAACGAAAGGAAGATGGACGTATATGCTGATCCCTAACGTAGAGGAGTAGGCCAGTAGGAAACATGGAGAAGTAAACTTCTACCTGAGTCAGTTCATATCGGGGCATGGATGCTTCCGGGAGTACCTCCACAAATACAAGCAGGTGGATGACCCATTCTGCCCACACTGCGAAGGCGAAGCCCAGAACGCGAAACATATTCTGACCGAATGTCAGAGGTACACAGCCACCAGAAACATCCTAGAAAGAGCAATTGGCGGCCAAGTGACACCGAGAGGACTTATAACATTCATGCTGACGACAAGCGAAGCATGGAATATAGCGGATGAAGTCATCACAAATATTATGAAGCAACTGCGCATCGAGGAGCGGACAGCGAGAAGCGAGGAGCCTACAACACCTGGCAGCTGAGGAAACCTAAGGAGGAAATGTAACTACAACACATAGAACACATAGAACGTACAGACAATACAAGAACAAACACAGGCAAATACAAGTACGAACACAGACACATACACTTCGTGCACTAGCACACACATTTCCAAACGTACAGATGCATACAAATATCTATGTAGACAGGAAGACTGCCTCGGTTCAGAGGCGGCGGTGGCAGATATTCTCAAAGTGAAAGATGGACGTATCAAGAAGAAATGGTGGAAGTTGTTCGCGAATACAAATACTTAGGAATTTTGGTGTCTTCGAACTTGAATATGAAGAAACATATAGAAACCAAACTATCTGAAGCCAAACGAGCAATCTCATCGGTATGGGGTCGCTGCATCAACAACAAGTATTTAAGCCATAGCTCGAAGCAGAAACTCTTTCGCACAACTGCAGCTTCAGTTCTTTTATATGGAGCGCAGGTGTGGGGATACTGTTCCTTTGTTGAAATAGAAAAGTTTCTTAGGTATTTCTTAAAGCGAACATTTCGTTTACCAAGTGCTACGCCTAATTATATGCTGCATCTAGAGACTGGTGCATGTTCTTGGAAACACTGAGACTACATTTCGACTACATAGTAAAAGTTATGGCAATGAGTAATGACAGACTGCCAAAAGTTGTACTCAAGAGTGTAATAAGAAGCAGTGCTGTCGTTTTGAAAAAATCAAAAGTAGTACAAATGGTCTCTAGAGAGTAGTATTTTCAGTGAAAGAGTAGTACGCCCAAGTTATGTGTTTTCGTTATATGTTAACCCTTAAATGCATGAAGTCAACCCTCAGTATGGAGACAAAGCTACCCTAATGTAAAATCGCTCGCTAAGCACGAATTGAGCATTCATTTTTCTGCGAAGTGCACTATTTTCCTAGAAAAGAGGAAAAAGGACGATTTTTGATGTGTACCATATATGGTACACTATGCATCCACTATACATTTTTCGAATAAAAATAGATTGTTAGAAGTATGTTTTATTTATTAGAAAATAATGAAAATATTTATAAAAATGAATGAAAAGTGAACGCAAATAACAATTTGAGAAGTTTTTAGTGTAAATATAATATTTTATTATTTCTTTTTGGTATGATAATCGATGAAACAATTGCGTTTTTCGTTCAAACATAGGTGAACATTACACTTCCTGCATTTATATATGGAACGGTTGTTCACTCGTTTGCTTTCGCCACCACATTTTATATTTTTGCACTGAGCTCGTCCGTCAATAACTGGCAAGTGATCCATACCATCATACCATCTTGTCGCAAATCATTAGCTGGCTGATATTCTGTTTGTACTCGGGGGAATGGCAAAGGTACGTCTGGCCGACTAATTTTCTTTTTCTTTCGTGTCATGTTTGTCAGCACGTGAGACACCTCCAGACGGAACGCCTTTTGGGTTATCGAGATAGAAGGATTTGCTCTTTTAAAAAGAAGCCAAGCATTAACCATGGAAACGTCGAGTAAGTGGTAGAATATTCTTATGTACCATTTCCTGCTTTTCAAAGCAATTTTTAGACGACCCAAAGAAGAATCCATAAGGTCTACACCGCCCATGTGCAGATTGTATTCTTTGATGATTTGGGGGCAAGGAATCGTGATTACTTCGTGGTGCTTCCTATCCCATCGTTCAACTGTAGGGACGTCAACATCAACACCATATTCCACTAGTAATGGTTTCATGCCTACGAAAGTGGACACAAGGTTAACAACCTTGTTATCTTTCCACGATATCGATGTCAACTCCACACTTTGAATGTTTGTTGTGAACTCTGCCGAAACGCCTCTTTTAATTTTCATCATAGCCTTCGGGTCTGGAAGTTTACAATTTTTTATTCGGTTTCGATTTATGGTTCCAATGCTGTGAATGTATGGACGTGTAGTAATTGTCGATATAGACGATGTAGTTTTTAAAACGATATAGATAATTCAACTTGCACTGACGTACCAACAGCAGGAACAGGAATTCCAGAAACCTCAAGAAAAGATACTTCTAGTTCGTCATTGTTAAGAAACACGCCGGAAATTGCACCTTCATCCAATATAGCGTAATTGGTTTCGGCTCGATTTCTCACGCGTAGCGGTATTTGAGTTTCACCAATTAATTCATCCAACCCGTCATCTGCTAAATCTTTTTCATCTTCAGAGAGATCACCATTGCTAGGTATGCCCAACACTTCATTATCGTCATCATCACAAAGCATAACCGCCACCTCATCAGCATTGTACCTCCTTCCGCCAATTATAACACCTTCCATGTCTAAATAAGCAATCAAAAATTGTCACATAAGCAGATGCATGGTGTACCATATATGGTACATACAAAAATAGGAAAAAAAACTATTCCAAGATATCAATTTGGATCAAGTTTCATTATATTTAGCCAAAACAAAGCCCAATCCCTATTTCCAGACAAATAATAAATATTATAAGTTATTTGTTCACTACTGAAGCTCACTTTTCAAATTGTGTGCAAAAAGTGCAGACGAACACTTCGGCAGCTTACTGACAACCGAAATAAATAGTAGGCGAGCTAAAGCGTTATTTTTTTTAAACGATATATTTGGCTGTTACAATTTAAAAAATACGGTATTACGCTTCAGTGTGAGTGACTGGATTATCGTATGGTTAACGACACGTACCATATATGGTACGATATGCATTTAAGGGTTAAGTGCATACTATACATAAGTTCATTATATAAAAAAAAAAAAATCCTACTCGTTCCTCTGTCTTCCAGAAATTAAGTTATCATGAACATGTTTAGCTGTATGGGGCTATCTTGAATACCCACTGAGCTGCAGGGTGTTTAAAAAAGTTCCTTTAAAGAAGTAGGTACCAACAGTTATTCAATTATAACTTCTAATGTATTAAATTTAGAACAACCAAAGTGGGCTCGTTTCATAGACAATTGATTAGTGCTTATCACAGTCAAAAACTATTATTATCCGTACTTCCATTTTCTAGATAATGGTCTTCAAACCCAACTCGGGAAAGTGTGCTTATATTTTTTATTATTATTATTATTACAAGGTTTTTACCTGCGGCTTACAGTTTTCTTGGTATTAAGGTAATATAGTCACGAGAACCATTAAAAAAATAGCATTACCCTGCATTTAGTCTGATGGACGATACGGCATATAAGGTAATGCTCGTTTTTTTTAATGGTTCTTGTGACTAAATTAACTTTATACATACCAGGGAAACTGTAAGATAAAAAGCTGTCAACCGTGTGGAATGACAATTTAACGTTGTAACTTGTAAGGTAGTTTGACATTGTCAGCACATTAACAGCTTATTGTCAGCACATTGGTAGACCTGACAGTATTAGGTCTTTTCGCGTACGCTCCCAAAACTACGAAAATCTACGAAATTTTACGAAAACCCGTTCGCGGACGCAAACATTTCGTAGTTTTTCGTAAAAGAGAGTGCTCAAATCTCTATCAGATCACATACATTTTTCATTTTTTGTTGTTTAATGCGTATTTACTTTTTTGTAGTTTTCCTATCTTTGAGAGAATTTTACACCCACTTTTCGAAATTTGACAGAAAACACATATTTGGTGCAAAAAGTACGAGATCCGACAACCGTCTGAACATAGCTTAAGTATCAACCGTTGCTATCATTGGATTCGATTACATTTGAGAATAATATAAAGTAGGAGCGCATCCTCCGTAAGATATTCGCTTCCGTTTGCGTTGATGGGTTTTGGAGGATTAGATTCAGCCACGAACTGTACGAGCTGTACAGCGACATCGACGTAGTCAGAAAACTGCGCATTCGGCGTTTAATATGGCTAGGACATCTAGAGCGAATGGACATCAGTGCTTCTACTCGAAGAATATTAGAAACCGGGTGGTCAGCGCAGCAGAGGACGACCTAAGGTGGCGCGCACAAGTAAAACAAGAACTCAACCAACTTGGAGTACGCAACTGGAGGCAGTTAGCTAAGAGCCGGGCTAACTGGAAGAGGTTTTGGGTGTGGCCTTGGTCCACCCGGACTGTATTTTTGTTTAAAAATATGATGAAGTATGCATGCACGCATATAACTGTATATTTGGGTAATATTTATGTCCAGATTTCATTATTTTCTACAATACATATATGAAATTTAAACTAGACACTATCTTTGCGATAGTATGAATAAAGTTCGAAATGAATATGTACTTATGAATTCACTGTAAACTTTATATCGATGAAATAAAATAGATACACAATGAATTTGAAATAGTAGTACAAAAGTAGAAGGAGTAGTATGGGTAGTACAGCAATGCCGATAGTAGTACAATAGGTTAGGTTAGGTTAGTGGGTTGACGCCGAGGGATGCCCATCTGGCGCCACACTTAGATCAATACAGATCCATTGTGATGCCCATAAGTGTTGTTTCCTTATTCGTTTGGATGACGGCGATTAAGGATTGTCAAACCAACCCGTAGCTTTAATAAAGCTGCAGATGTCCTTTACCGGGAATCCGGAGAGTTCTTCTATGTCCTGGAAGAAATGTCTACCTAGAGTTTTATGCCTTATGTGGTAGAGACCTGGGCAATGACAGAGGAAGTGGGGTGTATCCTCGTGGACTTCCTCGTCACCGCATCCTCTACAGAGATCACTAACATTAAGACCTAGTTTGCTGGCATGGTGCCGAAGCATATTGTGCCCGGTTATTATGCCTACCAGCTTGGACAGAGAGTTTCTGTCCTTCATTAATATCTTATCCGTTTTGTTTTTGTCGTAAATTGGCCACATCTTTCTTGTGTTTATACAAGAGTTGAGGGTTTTCCACCTGTCGTTTGCTCTGATAAGCGTTCTACTCTCTATTTTTTGCTTGATGGCGCATAGTGAGATGTGAATTGAAGGGTCGGCTTGGTCTATGCCTAAAGCCGATCCCGCCCTAGCAAGTGCATCAGCTTTTTCATTACCCGGTACACCATGGTGTCCAGGAACCCAGCATAGTTTTACTTTGTGCTGTGCGCCAAGAACCCGTAGCTCTTCGCGACAGCAACGTACAAGCTTCGACAGTAGTACAATACTACTATAGTAGTACAAACGACAGCGCTGATAAGAAGTAGAGCAAGCTTCATTCAAGAATGGGAACGCCTTGCATCAGATTATGGAGAAACCATAACGATAACACCCGATGAGCAACCTGAACATCTAAAAGCACAACTCAACGTCTTATTGCAAAAAGTAGGTCGAACTATGTATGATCGATTTGTAACGGAAGCACAGTCTTCCCAGTATAGGACATATTACAGCAAGTTGAAATACGATCTAGCAGAAAAAACTTACTTTTTAAACTGTAACTCAATGGAAAAGATCAGCATAATTTTTAAAATCAGAGGAGAGCTATTAAATTTGAATTTCATTCCACACCGTCCAGAGCTACCTGTCTTGTGCAATCTTTGCAATATGAAGATACGAGAGGATATATTTCACTTCCTTGCAATATGCCCAGTTTTAAAAGAAATTCGATTGAGATTCTTCGGTTCGTATACCCTGGAATTAGATGAAGCAATTGAAATCTTAAATGGAGTCCGAGGCTGGGATTTACTTTTCAACTACTGTGCAAATGGTCTTCGTTATAGAAAATGTATGGTTGAAGAAGATTTTTAATGTTTAATGTATATACATATTGCCATTTTCTTTGTTCTCTGTTAAAAACAAAAATAGAAATGTAACTATTGTCAATCTGGTAGACGGCCATAGGCCAAACACAAATAGACTTAGAATTATATTGAATGTTATGAATTAAAAATGAAAATAAAAGTCATATAAACTAAAACTAACTAAACTAACTAGATGCGTATTTTAAAGCTCTTAAAACTGATCTGAATTCCAACAACATAGACGAAGGAGAAGTTTACTTTTTTTAGGTTCAAAGTCTAATTATTGAATTTCTTGGTTTTCACACTAAAAATCAGATATTTTTTAAGCACGAATCTGCCCCTTATCAAAACCTAATCAACACCAAAAAAAATTATCAAAATCCGTTCAGCCGTTTGGGGTGTAGGTGCAAAGGAATTTTCACTTTGTTTTATATTATTAGGGATTAGGGATAAAGGCAACCGCCCGACCAATAATCCCACCACTTTCCATAAACATAGAGAAATTAAGGCTTTTCATAAATTCCTCATCCTGTAGGACTTTGACGAATTTAAGAAAGTTTCCTTTTTTGTTCAGCATCCGTCCAAGTACACCATTGTATTTTAAAAACTGAGAAATGTAACGGCCTGATCTGAAGTAAGTAATGAAAAGAAAAACAGCTTTAATCCGAAATGAAGTACTGAAGAAATGGATATATTAAATCAAAGGGTTAGGCTCCACTTACAGTATGGTAACCGCTCCGCTTCACGTGCTAATACACGTTTCATATACCTACATATGTATACAATTCGCATTGAGCACACTTTTAAACCCAATTTAACGAAAATGTCAAATCTACCAAAATGTAATATTTTTGGGCGATTTAACATTTTTCAGATTTTATTTAATGTTGTGCGATTTGACATGGAGCCGAAAGTAGGTACATAAACCAACCTTTTTTATTTATTTTTTGCATCGGGTCATTTTTGATCATTTGCCACTCGAAGGTTATACTAACCGTCAGTGGAAAATTAGCACATTTGACTGATTGTCCAAATAGAGAGCTGCCATGGTACAGTATTTTTCCCCTTTTTCTTGTTTAATAAATGCACTTCAGAAAAAATAACACATCAACCTTTTTTTGTAAATACCATATTGGTATTTCCGAAAATGTTGAAAACGGAAAGTTGTAGCACATTTTCCAAACATTAATGTGCTTGCAGGAGTCCATCCGAACACATTCATTTTACCCACACAGTTGGCGGCCATGCATCCCCAGATAATTATACTGCCTCCACCGCATGCACCGGTACCACGCATTCTGTGTTATATTCACATCTACCCCGTCGTCTTGCAAGAGTCACACCTTACACATTCGGAGAAAAAACACTTGAACACACATAAATTCATCTTGAGAACGTCAGAGTTAAGTTACATTTTTTGATCTTTAAATGTAAAGTGATTCATAAGTGAAACGCTCCTCAAAATAAGATTCGTCTGACCACAATATATTGGACGAATCTTCTTCAGTGAAATAAAAATGCTTTCGCCCAATCCAAGTGTGCCTTCTTGTGCCGTATTGAGTCTTTTATCCTTGTTCTGTAAAACTGTTAAAAAAAAACTGCCAATTCCACTGAGAGCTGGCAGAACAATGGCAGAACATGGGTTGTCGAAAATCGACAACGTATGTGTTTCTGCATATCTACATGCCTACGAGTATTTATATATCGAAGACCGATTGGATACCAAAGATCACTTATTACCATTGCTGTATAAATGATGTATGCTCCTGATGATCTATTCGTACACATTGCAATTTAGTGGTTGCGTAAATGGTTCCCATTCTATTCCTGAGTTAATTGGAGAAATTCATTCAAATAAATTAATACCTAAGTACAATGCCAAAACCAATAGCTCGAAAACTCATCAGCAGATACGGATAAAAGCATTTAATGGAAAAAAGTATAATACATATGCATATCTTGTTTTGGCAATTGAATTTGATTAAAAAAGAAAAATGAATCCCGCGAAATTTATTTCATTTTGGCAACGATGACGGTGTGTTTGACGCAACAATAACTCTCTATCTGTCTGCCAGAAAATAGCAAAGTCCATTAATAAATTGTATTTCCATTCATTTAATTTGGATAAATTAAATCGAATTATTCATTTCATTTAGTTTCCCGTGCTGTCTCCATCGAGTGTCCTTCAAAAAACCTTTCAAATGACGAAACACATTTTATTTTTGCCTCCACGCCATACTCAGTGGACCATCATATCCCTCACTCCACAAAAATGCTTCATTAGCCAATCAATCAATATCATCCGGTCGTCATTAAGTGCAGCCCTAAACTCCGTCCAACCCACTTAGCCACC
The DNA here is from genome assembly GCA_949775065.1 of Brachyopa scutellaris. NCBI lineage: Eukaryota > Metazoa > Arthropoda > Insecta > Diptera > Syrphidae > Brachyopa > Brachyopa scutellaris. The sequence goes on along the minus strand of OX459113.1, from coordinate 40,390,430 downwards.
ACACCCACCCACAAAGAATATGCTGTACGAGTATTTTTCCGAAATCAAGATACGAAATTCCATCCCAGAGATTGTTATCTCTCCTCGCTTTGATCATTTATTATGCTCGCATACAATCTGTGATATACATTTTCCACATTTCCAGTTGTCGATAGAACGGGAGTGGGTTGTGAATGGATTTACAGAGACTTCCTCAAGCCATACCCCAATCGAAATATCAGCTTTAAAGTCTTTTCGCATTCGCATTGAATTGAATTTTTCAAAGCGCACTATCTACGAAGTTTTGAATTCGTATCGTATCCGAAACTCTCGTATCTTGGATGACGTACAATGGTGCAAAATGCATAAGACAGCTACTATCTCATACAGATGTAACTCAGAATACATTATGCATTGGTAATTTAGGGCGCACTGCTAACGCCATAACGCCAGGGTGCACAATTTCAAATGTCTTAGCCCAGCTATTGGGTGAATCCTTCCAACAGAAATGAATCTAAAAATTTTATGAATTTGCAGATGTAAGGACTACATGAAGTGCAGGTATACGTATGTATAGTCTCTGCATCAATCTCCTCAATTTCATTTTCAGTGCAACGATGTAAGAAACAGCTCTCCGGCATTGGCAGCACTAAAAGAAGTAACGCAAGAATTTTCAAGAGCATCAACGTCATGTCATCACTTACCATCAAATATTCATGTGTTATTTATTCCGAATGAGTTTTGTTCAGAAAAGGCAAAGTTCCTTCTTATCCACCTGGCATGTATACACATGTGTTTGAGAAATGGACACATCAAATTTAGGAGTCAGGATTTCAGATTTGTTGAATTTGTTAATTATATTCACTAGGATGAGATGGAGGATTCCCAATTGTAATGGAATTAAGTTTCTTGGGAAACAATCTTCCGATATAACGACTATGATCCAATGAAGTCAGAAAGACTGCAACACAGAAATCGATGGGAATTTTATAAAAACAGGACAATGTACAACTATAGAATGTCAACGTTGCGCCGCGCTGCGTCGTCGTGACAGAGGAAAACCTTCGATAGAAGCACGGTTCCTAGGTGGGTCGGTTGCAGTGACTGCCAATAACGATTACCAGCATAATTAGGCATTTAGAGGCCCATTGTGATACCAAAGATCTCGGGGATGTTTTTCTCCGCCACTCATGAGAACTATTTAGAGCTTTGAATAAAGCTAAATAGACTTCTAGCGTATTTTTGTGCTACGTCACTGAGGTCGTTGAAGAAGTATTCACCGAGTTGCAGTTTCCTACTACGGGAAAGACCTGTGCATGAACAGAGTTGGGCTCTCTTCCGCCTCTTCGTCTCTGCAACTTCAGACGAAGTCATTTGAAAGGATGCCAAGCCGGCTCGCATGCTTACCTATAAGGCAGTGTCCAGTGATGACACCAATACTCGTACTTATATCTAATCTTTTTAGGGACATACGCTGGTTAAAGCGATTTGGATTCAGTCTAGGTCAGATCTGTCTGGTGGCAAGGCAAGTAAGTCCGCCTTCCCATCTAACATTAGTTTTATTGACTGTGTCGAGTTTGAGTGATAGCTTGTAAGTAGCAAGAGGCACACCGCATACCATACCGCATACCTATATTTGTCTTACCTGGTAGAATAAGTATTGTTGTTCCTAGTTTAGCGAGTTTGTCTACTTGACAATTAGTAGTAGAGCTATGTATAATCTGGCCCAGGAAGTGACGAGGTCATCATTAATAATAAACAAATCCAAGGTCATTGTTATGCTGTGTGTAAGCGAGATGGAAGCTATAAACAAACTCAAGGTCATCGTTATGCTGTGTGTGTGTGAGCGATATGGAATATATAAATAACTCCAAGGTCATTATTATGTTATCCTATGTATGTGTGTGTGTATGTATGTCACAAAATCCAAAGCTATCGCTATGTTATCTGATACATGTGTCTATGAATAATATGTCATAAAATCCAAGGTCATTGAAGCGGGGCAAGCGGGGTTTAATGCTCATCCAGATCAGATTGTTTATTTTGTTTGATGACTGAACTGGGCTAGCGGGGGACAAGCGGGGCTTAATACTCATCCAGATCAGATGATTGATTTATGGGTGTAGAGCAAAAAAAATTAATTTGGAAGAGTCGGAGAGAAGCATTTCAAAGACCGTTTTGTCAAGTTCAAGTTGAATATTAAACCAATACGAAGAATATTTCATGCCTTACAAAGACTGAGTTGTAGGTATTGCCTGAAATGAAAAGTAAATATGTATGTATGTATGTACATACATAGTTGAAAGAAACATGTTTTGGTGTGCGACTTTAAATGTAGATCTATGTTTGTACGCAAGGACGGAGGGGAGTTTGCATTCGCTGATGCAATATGATTATACCTACATATTATATTTTAAGAGAAAATGAAAAACAACCTTTTTTAATTTATAACTGTGTTTTATTTATTCTTTAACATTAATCATAGTCATAATTAGGCAGCCATCGAACATGTTTTCTTCTTCAGAGCTTTTTTAATTTTGATAAGGTTTTTAAGTAAACGTTCATTAACATTCATGATGATGATAAAATGGGAGATCGTTCCAAACAGGAATTCAATCGCAAATTGGATTGTTGCTAACCTTACTTACTTACTTAGGTGGCGCTACAGTCCGGGGTGAACCAAGGCCTCAACCAATAACATCTTCCAGCTAGCCCGGTCCTTAGCTAATCGCCTCCAGTTGCGCACTTCAAGTTGGTTGATGTCTTGTTCTACTTGTGCGCGCCACCTTAGGCGAGGTCGTCCTCTGCTGTGCTGACCCTCCGGGTGAGAGTCGAATATTCTCCGAGCCGGAACGTTGATGTCCATACGCTCTACATATCCTAGCCATCTTAAACACCCAATGTACAGTTTTTTGACCAGGTTGATGTCGCTGTACAGCTCGTACAGTTCGTGGTTGAATCTTCTCCTCCAGAGTCAACGCAAACGGGACCGAATATCTTACGAATGATTTTTCTCTCGAAGCGACCAAGGCTTCAGCTCAATATAACAAGACTTGGATGATAAGGGTCTTATATAGAGTCTCCTTAATCGATCGAGAAAGGACTTCACTACTCAATTGCATTCTAAGCCCGAAGAAACAGCGGTTGGCTGTTTGATTTCCGACGAGATGTCACTTTTTGAAGTTATAGCAGAGCCGAGGTAGACAAAGTCCTTTACTACCTCGAAGTTGTAGCTGTCTATTGTGACGTTGTGTCCAATTTCTCCATCGTCATCCTGCACAGGCCGATGAGTTTGGCAGGGATGTCAAAACTAGACATAGCCTCTATACAGTTCATCCCCCTATATGCTGTCATAGGCGGCCTTGAAATGATGAACAGGTGGTAGGTATCGACTTGGACGAGTGAATTGTTGCTAACCAGTTAGTTGTAAATAATGGTTAACGGATGGCAGTTAGCAGATAGTAGTTAGCGGATAGCTTTTCAAACAGAGGTGTTCATAACAGAAGCTATTGAATGACTGTGATGTTATAATATTGCAACTTCTTAAAATGATTTTTTATAGCTTATTTTTTTGAGCTGAAATCAAAGAACCAAGAATATGCACCAAGGATTTGAAGTATAATAATTAAAGCAGGCTAAAAGAATAAAAGACAACAATTTGTTTTTTTATTGTTCCTACAACGTTTTATTATTTTTGTTGAGCTATTCAATTTCCTCTTCTTTGTATAAATTTGCCATAACAGCGTGAAGAATAAATTGTGTATTTTCAAATTCGACTAGAAGTCGAATTGCAGACCTAGTTTGGATTATTTTAATTTTAGTTATTTTGTAATACTTATCATATTGCAGCTCAGCTACATTTATGGTTTTTTTTTTTTTAAATTGTTGTTGCGGAATTGAATTCTGAACAAAATACAAACAAAATACAAATAAATATCACCCCTGTTGAACTCTTCATTAGCCATCTTCCGTTTTTTAGTATGTTGATGCGTCTATTGCTGGTGGTAATGATGCTCCTGTTGTCGGTGCTGTTGCTGTTGCTGTTGCTGTTGCTGTTGCTGTTGCTGTTGCTGTTGCTGTTGCTGTTGCTGTTGCTGTTGCTGTTGCTGTTGCTGTTGCTGTTGCTATTGCTGTAGCTGTTGCTATACTGTTGATGCTGTTGAAGCAGATGCAGATGCTCCTGTGGAAATATATTCTGTTGTTTCTGATGAAGTTATTGCTGCTGCTGATGCTGAGGTGTTGGTCCACGCAACATCAGACTTTCTAGAATGTTGATGCCTTCCATTTTTTAAGTTTGCATCACTATAAAGCTAAGTGGTTACTGATATATTCTACTGAAAAATTGTCGTGTTTTATTTGAAAATGATCCTCGCTAAAAACCATAGGATAATTTGTTAACTTATGTTTTAGAGACTTATCTCAAGAGGACGAGGATTAGCAGGACACACTTAACATTTTAGTGCTTACGCACGCACAATTGATATTATAAACATTCTCGAACCAAAGAAGAAGATACAAAGTTAACATCCATTTCAATACGTACACATTCAAATCACAAATTTTGCATTTTATATAATTTTTCGGGATTTCGTTTTCGAGATTTTTTCCGGTATTTTGGCTTTTCGGGATTTAGGCTCAAACTTGATTGACTCCAAATCAGTCCTGAACTGCTTAAAGACACTCCAAGACCTCTCCCATAGAAACAAAGTCAAACTTTGGTGGGTGCCCGGACATGAGGGTAGTGATGGAAATGAAGAAGCTGACGAACTGACTAGGGAAGCTTCGGCTGAGTCCTTTATCCTTTATAAATCCTGAGCCGTTTTGTAACATTCCAAACTCAGCTATGTATAGACTTAAAAAAATCAAATGTTGGGAAAACACATTGTGTGTCTCCTATTGGGAAAATACCCAGGGTCTTCGTCAGGCTGAAAGAGCCCATAACCCTTCAACAATATAAATCCATAATAAACATACTCCTCAGTAGAAATGATATAAATAGATAAGAAGGATTTCTAATAAGGCATTGCCATCTTCGGTATCACCTTAACAAAATAGGTCTCATTCAGGAAACTGAAAGTCGTCTCTGCATGGAAAACGATGAAACTACAGAATATACTTTATGTAACTGCATGGCACTTTCTGCATCCTCGGGAGACAACATTTCCACAGAGAAATCCCAACTTATTAATACAAGTAGTGTCTAAAATTTTATCGTCGGAATATTATCGAATATCACATTTTGCAGGATTAAGATCAAAAATGTATTCTGTTGGTAGAGAATAAGGAAAGAATAAAAAAATTAAAAGCGTTAAAAAAAGTTGTAAAAAAGAAAATTTATTTTAATGACTTTTTTGATTGTTTAGTTAATAATCCGACTAATCCTATTAATAATAAAACTGTAGAGCAACACTTTATAAAGTCTCAAAGACAGTAAGTAGTATTGCTAAAAAAAAATTAGCTTTAAGTGCAACATATCTTAAACGATATGCAATAGAAAATAGTTTCTGTACATTACCATTCAGTCATTATAAAATAAATAAAAAATAAATGTAAATCAAAGAAAAATAAAAGTCTCGCGCCATGTGGCAAACTTTAAACTGATGAACTTGCTTTTAGTCCTTCGCATTGTTTAATAGGCGAATCCTACACCGCAATACCACAACCTTCTGCTCCTTATCACAAAATTTCAATGAATATACTAAATGGGCTCTCTTACAGGCAATGCTACAAGGATTTTGGAGTCGATGGCACACGGAATATCTTTCTTGCAGCAACGACCAGAGTGGAAGACACCACAGCCCAATCTTTAGATCAATGATGAAGTTCTATTGAAATAGCCGAATCTGCCTCCATCCAAATGGGTCTTAGGACGTATTATAAAGATTCATCTTGAAAGCAACAACAAGTGAAGAGTTATGACTATGCTTACGAAATACGGAGAATTTCTTCGACCAGCAGTTAAGGTGGTTCCCTTTCTATTGCTAAAAGACCTTGATGTCTTAGTCTTTTAGGGGCCTGAATGTCCAGAAACAAGAATCGATTTTACAAATACAATCCGCACATGCCAAACATGCTATAATTTTGTTCAGTTTTCTTTCTCTATTAACTAATTAATGCACATGCTTATATTCTATGTATTCATATATAATATTTATACCGTAACACTTTTTTTGGCCATAGTTTGGCTCGCCGGAATGCATTCTTTTTTTTCTTGGGCGGCATTTAACCAGCAGCGAGTGAAGAATAAAGACTTACTATTGGCAGACATCTTACATATAAAATCATAAATTTCCAGTACATATAAGAACATTTGTAACATGACATTCACACTAAAACATTGCTAACTAGAAACTAAATTTATATATATTAAAACATTAAATCAAACCACAATTAATTAAACGCAAAATACATATAGAGTCAGTTTTATTTCACCTTCACATTCACAAAACAGAAATGCAGTCATAAACACCTGTCATTTTCCCTAATGTGAGTCTGCACTAGGCGCTGTTGAGTTAAACAACATCAAAAGCAATTTCTGGATTATTTTAACATGCAAAGCCTCAAACTTGAAGAATGAACCCCCGATCTCCATTTATGCATGTGCATAATATTGTACATAATATAGTTCATTTTGGTGACCCAATTTTACGGAACTAATTAAAAAACTTCTTACCTAACCTTCAATCCGCTTTAATTTACTAGAATCCTAATCGGGTGTAACAAGTCAAACGCTAGAATTTCTTTAATAAATGTGTCATAGCGCAGCTCCAAGGACCAACTTTCAAGAGTGGCAGAAAATCATTTCCAAATCGAATTAAGCCCAAGGGTATACAAGTTGTAGTGCGAAAAAAATGTTACGAGTACAACGAAAGTTCAACAATTCAATATTGCCCTCCTGCCGCTTGACACCGCTGATACACACTCGGTACCTATTCCAGTCGAATAGCTATGCTATGTAGGTATAGGTAAAATACCGATTCAACCGTAATTAAAAACCTATTAGAGAACCCGTTTCGAGTGCAATAAATTAATCGTGTAATTCCCAGCTCGAAAGTAATTTACGCCCAAGAGCATTTTCCACGGGCTTAGCCCTGAAAATGGTATTTTCTATTCACAAAAATAGACTTGCGGATAGTCCCACCGGATGTACTGTACTTGGGGGAGAAGGCCTGGACTAAAAAAAATCACAGCCAAACACAAAGAGGGAAACGAAATCATTTCTGGTCCCGAAACAGTTGTTCACCTATTATGAAGACATTTTCTTTTGCACTGGGATTTGTACGACAGCGGGTATCCTGAAACAGCACCTCTCGAGCCTGTGGCAATGGTGCTAGTGGATAACTTTTACATTCATAAAGGTTTGTGTTAATAATTGCAAGTGGAGCATTCAGGTAAGTCGTGTTAATTAAATTTTAAACAAATTATACTTGGCTATGGTGGCACGTCCGGCGTGGTGCGGCGGGGTGACGTATGATATGGACAGTGTGCTTCGCCATCCTTATGAAATATTAAAGACAAGTCTTGTGAGCAGAGAAATTTATAAAAGTTATTACGGTGGCACAAGTGGCACTGTGTTTGGTTAAGTGCGCTTTTTTTAATTTTTTTTTTTTCATTTTGCATTGCTGAAAGCCAGGGACATTAGCATTTTGAATGCGGGTACGATATTTGCCTTTGTCGTTGGATATGTGCTAAGAGATTAAGAATAATGTCTCAATTGAGCTTTAAGAGGAGTGTGAGGTCAGAAATTTTCAGTTTTTTTTTCTAATATAAAAGCGTTGAGTACGACCATTGTATATGAAACTAATAGTACTATAACTTGAGCAAATCGATGGTGGTGCCCCCTGTTTCCCGAGGAACAACTACATCCGTGAGTACTGATATCAAAACAGATATAGATCACACACACGGAGACAACATGTCAGTTCAACCACTCAACCCAGATATACAGTTGGTCAAAAAAGAATTCGGACACTTACTATTTCCCTCTTTTCAACTTAAAAGACGATAAATAGAAATCACCGACATTATTGAGTTCTTAGAGTGTACAGACGTGTTCAATTAGTATCGCAGAGAAAATTCAAAATTAGCAGTCTTTCCGAAAATAAATATAAACATAAATATTTTACAATATCTGTAATAAAACAAAAGTATTTATAGTTTTTTTTTTTTATTGTACATTTTGTTAGGTTTTTCTTTACTTTAATAAAAGGAAAACTTTCGACTTTAAATTAATTATCCTTTATTCATTAATAATAAAATAAATTAAGAATGTAATAAAACAACTATATTTAATTCAATGGATAAGTATAAGATACTTAGAGAGAGGCGTGTGGTCGGCTTGACTGAAGTCAGGAGAAGAACTTCATTCTCGCTTTTCACCAGCAACTTCAGAAACGGAAAAAAGGATGTAAAAGGAAAGAAGCCATTTTATAACACTTCACTTGTTTTAATGTTACAGGGTTGGCTTAAGGCCGTATATAACAACTCTCCCCTTCTTAAAAAAAAATAACTTCTTTCTTTTCATTACCTTTACAAAAAAACAAAAATATCAATTTAATATTTTTTCTTTCTACTAGTTTTAAATTCAGATATATATCTTTTAACAACTTTTCTTTCTCTATTAGATCTTCGTAATATTATTTCATCTTTACTTTTTGTCTCAGAAGGACTTTTAATATCTTCCTTTTCTTTCTTTACGAGATTTTTGTTACAATTTTCAAAGGATTTATTTTCATTTTTATTACATGTTAATTCATCGTTGCTTTTATCTAATTCTTTCACATTAATGTCTGATAAAAAAATTTTATTTTTTGAAGTTGAACATTTAATTTGGTTTTGATGTACATATTTTATCAAACCGTTTGCTTTAATCAAATATCTTAAGTTACTTAAAACTTCCATAATCTGGGCTGGTATCCAGTGTACAAAATGTTTATGTGGATTTTGATACCAAATTAAATCACCTTTTTTAAAATTATTTTTAACAATTGCAATTTGTTTTGGTGTTTTTGGTAGAAAAGAATTTTTATATTCACAAAATTTGTTGCTACAATCAAAATTTTCTTTAAATTTATTATTTACAATATCTAAGCTAGACCTAGGTTTATATGAAAAGAGCATTTCCGATGGACTTTTAGAAGTGGATGTGGACGGCATATTTCTATCATTGTATAAAAATTGTTCAATCTTATTTTGCAGTGAATTTGTGTTATTTTTATCCAAACAGAATTTAACCAAAACATTTTTGACAGACTGAACTCCACGCTCGGCTAACCCATTTGACTGTGGGTGGTATATTGGTGATTTTAAAACTTCTATATCTTTGTTTTTGAAAAACGATTTAAACTGAAATGAGTTGAACGGTGGACCGTTATCGGAAACAAGTTGTTTAGGATATCCAAAAATTCGAAACGTTTTATTTAGTGCATTTAGTGTATTCGAAACGTCTGTTGAACTCATTAAATGTATGTCTTTAAATTTACTGTGAGCATCGACAATAATAAGGAAACTTTTGCCTTGAAAATAAAAAAAATCGATATGAACTCGCTCAAAAGGAAAATGTGTTTCAGGCCATTTCGTAGTGACAATTTCTTTCTTAACATTTCCAGTTAAAGTGCAACTCTGACAGCTTTTCACACATGCATCAATGTCTTGGTCAATTAGAGGCCACCACACATATGAACGAGCTATCATTTTCATTCGATTAATACCACAATGGTTTTCGTGAAGCAATTTTAGACAAGAGTTCCTTAAACATTTAGGAATTATAATACGATTTCTATAAAACAAACACTTATTCTCTGTAGATAAATTATTGTGTATTTTTTTAAACAGGTTGGATGAAAACTCATATTTATATTCTTTATCAAGTAAGATTTTATACACCTCTGTTAGCTCATCGTCATGAGCCATGTGATGTTGTATGACGGATACTTTTAACATAGGACTTTCACTTTCAGAGAAATGATTTATCGGTATTTGTTCAACCTCTGTGCTTTTATTTAATGGTAACCTTGATAAGGCATCAGCAGGTGCCAAAGACTTTCCTTTGCGATATTTTATAGTATAAGTATATGACGACAGTATTATGCTCCATCTTTGAAGCCTAGAGACCGAAACGGCTGAATTATTTTTCTTTGGACTGAAAATTTCTTGCAAAGCCTGGTGGTCAGTGCATAAGGTAAATTTTTGTCCATAAATATAAATGTGAAACTTTTTTACTGCAAAAATTATCGCTAATGCTTCGCGATGAAGCTGGGAATAGTTTTGCTCAGCTTCATTAAGTGTGCTGGACACGAACATCACAGGTTTTTCAGCACCGTTCACTACATGCAAAAGCACTGCACCCACCCCATAAGGTGATGCGTCTGTAGTTACCACAATAGGTTTATTGGGGTCATACAGCTCCAATAAACTTTCATTAGTTAAAAATGTTTTACTTTTGTCAAAAGTTTCTTGACAAATTGAATTCCAAATAAATTTTTGGTTACCTAGGAGATCGTAAAGTGGACGTAATTTAGACGACAAGTTAGGGATATATTTTGAATAAAAATTCAATAACCCGAGATATGACTGCAACTGTTTAAGGCTAGTTGGCGCCGGAGCTTGAAGAATAGCTTCAAGTTTTTCTGGATTTGGGCATATACCCTTGCCCGAAATCACATGACCGAGATATTTAACAGACGGAACTAGAAACTTGGACTTTACGACGTTGATTTTAATATTGTGATTATTAAGACGTGACAACACTAAAAGCAATTTTTGGTAGCATTCATCTTTTGTCTTGCCTCCGATGATAATATCATCTAAGTAACAAAACACAGATTTAAGTCCCAACAATACTCGGTCCATGACGGATTGAAAAATGGAAGGAGCACTAGACACACCGTATGGAAGACGTGTATACACTAGAAGTCCTATAAGAGTATTTATCACTAAAAGTTCTTTACAGTTTTGGTCGACTGACAATTGTTGATAAGCTCCTCTTAAATCAACGACACAAAAAACTTCACAATCGGCTAACTCCGCGAAAATTTCATCCATTTTTGGTAGTGGGTAATGTTCCATCAAAATACATTTGTTGATGGTCACCTTGCAGTCCATGCAAATCCGTAACTCACCATTAGCTTTTGGAACTATCACGATAGGGGTAGCCCATCGGCTAAATTTAATAGGTTCTAAAATCTTTTCTTCCACAAGACGATTGAGTTCGGCTTTTACCCTATCCCTTAATTTGAATGGTACACTGTATGCACAATGAAAAATTGGTTTCTGACAACCATCTAAAACGATATTCGCGGTAAAACCCTTAATTGGATCGTTATTCTTGTCATCAACAATGTTTGGGTATTTTTCTTGAATCGACTTTAAAATGGGACACACAACTTCACTTTTTACACTGTTCATACCTGTTAAACTTTCCGAGTACATTTTGCGCCAGTTTGGAAACAAAACATCCTGTAAATCTCTTCCTAACAAGGGTTTTCTCGGCCAACTTCCTTTGACCACAATTATTTCACAATTCCAACATCCACCTCCAAACTCCACCGCAACGCTCATAATGCCTAGTTCTTCAATTTTATTACCTAAAACAGTACACAAATTATTACATGACTTTTTTAGTTTAATATTAGAAAAATAATCATAATAATGTATCTCTGACATAATAGTTACCGAGGCTCCGGTATCGATCTCGAAACCGGTTCTTACATTGTTGATAAGCAGAGAACACTCTGCTGGTTCTGGGTGATGACTTCTTTCTTTCTCTGTACTGACGACATTGACTGCGCCTTTTTGACCATGCGACTTTTTGGACCTGCAGACTCTGGACGTGTGACCAATTTTGTGGCAGGTAAAACACTCCCAATTTTCTCTCTTAGCTGGGCAGTTATCTTGGTGATGACTATTTCCACAACGATGACAAGACTGCTGCGATGATGAAAGCTGTGATACATGACGATTTTTTTGGTAGCTTCCACTTGACGTTTGATGCTGGTGTGTACTTGACGAATGACGATTAAATTTCTTGTTAGGCAAAGAATTTGTGTGTGCTTTAGACGGCACGTGTTTATTGTTCTTTTGTTGAAAGACGGCATGTATATTTTGCGGGGAATGTAACGATTTTGTTGTTTTTTGCGAAAGCTCCATATTAAGTGCTTTCGTGGTGTACTCTTCGAAAGTAAGGTTATCCTCACCTAATAAAGCCTGTTGGATTCTTTCACATGTTAATCCCACTATAAAACGATCACTCAATACATCGTCTAACATTTTAATTTTGTACTTTTGGACGTCTTCTTTGGCCTTTTCTGGGATGATATCCCCGAAATTACAGAACTGAGCTTGAGCCTTTAGACGCACCATAAATTCATTAATAGGTTCACCCTCCTCTTGTTTCAGCTTGTTAAATTTATATCGCTCTGCTCGTTTATTATGCTTAGGAGCAAAATGAGCACGTAGAAGCGATATGAGTTCTTCGAATGGTTTTGCACTGGGCAAATCTGGCACTGTTAGCGATATTAGGAGCTCGTGAATTTCTGCTCCTGCGATGGTGATAAAAAGTGGCGTAAGGGCTTCTTCTCCTTGGATGTCGTTGACTTTAATGAATTGACGAACCCGATCTTCATACGCCAAAAAATTTCCACCGCTGACGAACGGCTCCACACAGCCGATTAATCTTGACATTTTTTTTTTTCTTTTTTTTTTTTTTTTGTTTCGTACTTTGACTTACACACGTGGACGTTTTTTTTCCTCGTCGCCAAATGTTAGGTTTTTCTTTACTTTAATAAAAGGAAAACTTTCGACTTTAAATTAATTATCCTTTATTCATTAATAATAAAATAAATTAAGAATGTAATAAAACAACTATATTTAATTCAATGGATAAGTATAAGATACTTAGAGAGAGGCGTGTGGTCGGCTTGACTGAAGTCAGGAGAAGAACTTCATTCTCGCTTTTCACCAGCAACTTCAGAAACGGAAAAAAGGATGTAAAAGGAAAGAAGCCATTTTATAACACTTCACTTGTTTTAATGTTACAGGGTTGGCTTAAGGCCGTATATAACACATTTATTAATTCATTTACACTTACACAAAACATCAATTTTAAACTTATTGGTAAGAAATTATTTACACATAATGTAGATGGGGATTACATAACTTGCGGAAAGTGTAAGCGAAGATATCACTTTGAATGCTCTCCGGTTGCATTTAACACTTGGAGGAAGTGGTCGGCAGCAACAAAAAAAAACTTGGGAATGTACATTCTGCAGGGGAAAGGAAAAAGTTTAACAAGAGGAAGAATCCCAACAGGCAAAAAGATCAAGATCTGCTGACTCTCCGAGAGAGACCAGAAATGTCACCAATATTCCATCGGTTCAGCAGAATGATAATCAAGCCATTAATAAAGAACTTAAAGAAATCAAAGAAATGCTAAAAGAATATGATAAAACTGTTGACGTGTTCCAATGAAAAACGCTGATAATGTATATGACGTTGTGAGTGCAGTAGGTGATGTATTAGGTATTGCGATAAATGATGGCGACATCGAAGAAATATATGCTTACGCAGACAGAAATAACAAACAAATGAAAAACATATCGGTCCGCCTCACTCGAAAACAAACAAAAAACGCAATAATTGAAAAAACTAAAACTAAGAAAACACTCAAATTTGCGGAGATATGCAAAAACGAAAACACAGCTGGGATCTCCATTTACAGCAATCAATATATATGTTAACAATCAGTTAACCCTTTCATGCCAGGCGTTGTACGTGTACAACATAAACTTCGTTTACTCATAACTTATAAATTAGAGAATATTAGAGAACAAAATATGCTTAGTTTATGCTAAAACCTAATTCAGTTAGTTTAATTCTGCAACAGATGTCATTGAGTTCAATAAGAAGATTATATTCGACATCCTTTACTTTTGTTTTAGTGAAGTGCAAATTCAATAAAAAGCTAAATTTTGATAAGTCCCATAAGCTATGTTAAAACCGCAAAAAAAAGTCTGAAATAGATTCCATGGTATTAACAAGATCTTATTTTCTTATAAAACTATGACGAATATTTGAAAATCGATATTTTTAATATGTTTTTTTATCGACAAATATTCATGTTGTTTCAAAACAACACGAGATATCCATGGAGCTTTTCAAACGCTGTTTGTGTACAACACCAGGCACTTCTAACAAGTATTTTTTCAGGCAAAATGTTTCTTAATCGGTCATGAGGACTTACAGATGCCCAAATAAAAATGGTCCTGGACATGGATTAGGATAAGTCTGCAGATGAGGACGAAGTTGATGAAGATAACTATATATAATTAAAAGACTCGGCGAGCTTCGTCCCGCCCAAAATTGATTTTTTGATTGAAATAATTTCGAGCATTCATTATTCCGATCCGAAGTTAATTTTTTTGATCGAACATTCCCGATCGATAATATTTAGATGGCGCCGTCTCCGAGTGAAACTTCAGCGCATTGCAATATTAGCAAATCACATCCATAAGCCCAATCGTACCTATGCTGTACTGAAACGTGCAATCATATTGAAAAGCGGCGCGTTGTGAGTGGACATTCACGGCACTTTTTTTCACTCGACGATTGGCGTTTGATTCAACTTGACGATGCAGATCGCGATTACGCTCCTTTCTCAGTCGTTCAGCAGCTACGTGTGCTTCACATTCTTCCTGAGTTCGTCCTGCACGAAGCATGTGCTCTAAGCTATTCATTCAATTTGGCGCATTGCTCAGTGGTTTTATTTGCATGGCGAATCGCCAAACTTCGTGCATTGCGACTGCGTGAGCCAATGTTTGATCTTCTGATGTCATAATCTGAATCCGTTTACTCGACAGACGTATAACGTAATTTTTATACGTTCAATCGTTCATACGTTAACGGATGCGGTGATTCGACCCCTGGTTTAATACGAATGCAACAAAAAAAAAATCCCCATGCAAATCGGATGATGTTCAGCCGAGTTATGCGCGTACGAACAGACATCAACTCATTTTTATATATACATATGTAATATATGTATAGATATAGTTAATTTTATATAATTTATATTATGTTACCAATGAATAAGTGATTTCTTTAAAAAAGTGAAAAATAACACTCTTAAATATTGTCAATTTTAGTTCCACAGATGACCATTGTTGTATAGGAACAACATTACGTATCTAGTTATCCTTTCGTCCTTTGGAATTTTTTTTTTCTTGTTTTGGCCTAATTGGCTCCTAATAAGCCAGGTTTTACCCAAAAAATATTTTTTCTGGACCTAGAATGAGGTGCTGTCATGAAAGGGTTAACCGCGCACTTCAAAAAGTTGCTGTGGTTAGCCAAAACTAAAGCAAAGGCAGCTAACTGGAAGTATGTATGGTTTAGAAACAATAAAATTCTTGCGAGGAAAAATGATGGAGAAAAAATCGTGGAAATAGAAACAGATAATGATATTGACAAGATAGACTAATTTTTTTTTGTCTCCCTCGTTACACTGGCGGCTAAAAATAAACCAACGCAATGGAAAACGAAACAAATGAAATTAAAAACATTAAATTTAAAATATTAAAATCAACTACAGAATTTACTAATTACGTAAAAAACATAAATGAATTGTCATGTTTTTTCTTAAACATAAGATCGCTAAGAACAAATTGGAATACTTTTTTATTAAACTTTAATGAAATATTAAGAGATATTGATTTATTTGCTTTGGCAGAAATAAATACAAAACCCGAGGAAAACAGCTTTTACAAAGTCGATGGCTTTAATACAGAATATTTTAATAGAAGGAATGCAAGAGGAGGAGGAATAGCAGTTTTTATAAAAAATAATATTGGGTATGAAATAGTAGATAGCATTGTACAATTTGTACTAAATATTAAGAGAAAAAATCTTGAAGGAACGATGATATCTGTATACAGACCTCCCAGCTTACGTGTAAATCAGTTTATTCAAGAGCAAAGCGATAACATAGATAAAATTTGATAAGAAAAGAAACCTTATTATTATAGGAGATATAAATATTAATATAAAAAAACACAAACGACTCTGGTGTCAGTAATTATCTTTCAATGATATCTTCAAAAGGACTTACGAACACCATAATGTCATATACACGAGTAACTAAGACATCCAAAACATTAATTGATCACATTGGGAAAACTATCATAATTTGACCGATGTAAATGATGTGTTGGGCACCGTAGCGCAAGTGGTTTGTGCGTCGGACTACTGAGCCAGCGGTCTTGGGTTCGAATCCCGCCGCAAACACCTGAAAGTTTTTCACAGTGCCCACCTCTTTCGAATGTCTGACAAGCATCAAAGAGTATCATTTGTCACGATTGAGCTTCTCAACTCGCCGTTCGGAGTCGGCAAAAAACTGTAGGTCCCTTCCATTCGTGCAAAAATATAACACGCACACACAAATGGTTGCGAGAAGCAGGCCCAGGTTCACCTCGAGCTGTAGCGCCAACTAAGTAAGTAAGTAAATGATGTATACGAACATTTTAAACATACTTTTAACAATATGACTGAATCATCAACGATTTAAGCAAAGAAGAAAGAAAGAAAAAATGAACATGACTGGATGACCAACGAACTACGAAATGCATGCAACAAAAGGGATATATTATATAGACGTTTTAAAAATAACAGAAGAAATCAAGAATACGAAAGGGATTTTAAAAGATTTAGAAATGAGTTAAATAGAAGGATCAACCAAGTAAAATCAAGATACTATAAACAAAAATTTTATGAAGCAAAAACAAACCCCAAAGAAATTTGGAGACTGGTTAATTCAATATTATGAAAGAAGGCGTATAGTCTAGATGAAGTCATATCAAAGAATGTTGTAAACACAGACAATTTCGGAGATCTTGCAAATAAGTTCGCTTAAAAACACTCTTCAGAAATAGCATGCACCATACATGAATGCAACTATAGAACCTTTCATGGCCCTACACATAGCACAGAACGCTCAATTTTTATGGAGGAAGCTACGGTAAGAGAAATAGAAAATATTCTGAATTCAATGAAAGAAAATAAATCAGCAGGAATCGATGACATAAGGCCTAAAGATCTAAAAAGAAATGCAAGAACGCTGGCCCCAATAATAACGCAAATTGTTAATAAGAGTATTGAGCAGTCCTCAGTTCCTAAGCTGTTGAAAATGGCAATTGTACGCCCTATACACAAAAGCGGTAGGAAAGATAAAATAGTAAATTATAGGCCGATTTCCATCCTTTCATCGATAGATAAAGTGCTTGAGGAAGTAGTTTCTAAAAGACTATAAATATTTGGAAAAATACAAACTGTTGGAAAGTAACCAGTTCGGGTTCCGAAAAAAGAAGGGTATAAACCAGTTGCTTGGAGTTTATGAACTCGTCGATTCAGACGAAATTCTTAGCAGGGTGCTGAATGGTAAGACATTTAAAATACAAATCTACGAATGTAAATCTATTTAATAATTTACGGATAAATTAAACGCAAGTCTGGATAAAAATCAGAACTCAATAGTACTATTCATCGACTTTAAGAAAGCTTTCGATGCTCTTAGCCATGTAAATATCATAAGGCAGCTGGAAAAAGTTGGAGTACGAGGCCCCACGCTGAAATGGTTCGAAAACTATCTAAAAGAAAGAAAGTTTAAGGTCAAAATCATGGACAAGTATAACGAAGAAGAGGAAATTATGTATGGAGTCCCACAAGGATCAAAGTTAGGCCCACTGATTTTTATAACATATGTGCATGACTTACTCTCAGTCCTTAAACAAAGTACGGGTTATGCATACGCAGATGATACAGCAATCATAGTAAGTCATAGAAAGATTGAAATAGCAGAACAAATATTGCAACAAGAATTTGATGCTGTTATGAAATGGTGTCATGATCATGGTCTAGTAATAAATGCTCAAAAAACAAAAGTCATGCATATTAGCCCACCACACATTATGAAGTAAAAAATTAAGATAAAAATCCACGAACTTGAATGTCTGCATACAACACGGGATCATCTTCATCTACCTAAGGAGGACAACTGCTCAGCGATAATTGAAAACGTATCAACATATAAATACCTCGGAGTTACACTCGACTATAATCTGAATTGGAGCTACCATATTAAGGCGCTGACTATCAAACTTCGACAGAGCGCATACGCTCTCTTTCATCTCAGCTATCACTGTCCAGCGGATGTCCTACGGCAGAGCTACTTTGGACTCGTCGAATCCCATTTAAGATATGGCATACTTGCATGGGGGAAGGCACCTCAACTTACCTGCCTTGAAAATATACACCGCAAATTACAAAAAATTATATATAGCGCCACATTAGGACAACAGTACGATAGGCGACGTATTGACAACGATAAAAAACTACTTAGCATATCGCAGTTATACAAGCTAGAAGAAATATCAAACTTCCATGATGATAATTCATACAAGGTTCCCACCCAACAAATTTGCAATACGAGAAGAAGGCACCAAAATCAATATGAAATTGCGAGATTCTGGAATGAATATGAGCGAAGACGATACGGCGTTGCAGTCCCAACAGTATTCAATGAGCTTCCTAACGAACTTAGAAATCTTCCAAAAACAATATTACTTAAAAAAGTCAAAAAATTTTATTTTAATCAAGATACTTAAGAAAAAAAAAATATATATACATATAATTATTGTTGCTTGAACTGTTAATAGAAAAGAATCATAAAAGTAAAGAACTCAAAATCAAAACTATTTATTTTTGTACACAGTCTTCTGCAGACAAGGCCATAAGGCTTTGCAGATATTAAACAAAATAATGTAAATGTTTGCTATGAATAATTATTAATAAATCTGAATCTGAATCTGACCAACGATCCATGTTTATTATTTTTTTGAAATGCATTTTGTACATGCATTTTTGCAACTCAGTCAGTCACCCTTTTTTCAACTTAAAAGGGGGATTCCCCGCTTTATGGTTCAGCAACTTTGGAATAGGACCATTAGTACTTAGAATCTTATATCTCCCTGTGAGAAAAGCTGTAACCCTTTAGAGGAAAAAACTATCGATAGGTATATGTCGAAATTATCGATAGTCAAAAGTCAACTATCGAGAACTATCGAGAACTATCGATGGCATTGAGCGCGTATCGGATTTTAGATTTCGCTAGTCAACGGCCTCTGATTGGTCGAGAGACCCAAAATTGCCTAGACATTTGGCAACTTTTTGTGAGGCAAGAAAATTCTCCCTAAACTATTAGTCTGTTTGAGAACTGTCAAAAACAGCTGATTTGATGTAAGAACTTCTACCGTGTGGTTGTACTTTTTTAATTTGTGTAAGTGAATTTGTGATTTTCAATTGAATTGTTGAATTTAATATTATTGAATTATTTATTATTGTTATTATTGAATTTTATATAGCATGAAAATCACAGTTAATTATAAAGGGCTTCTTTATGAACTCGTCGATTCAGACGAAATTCTTAGCAGGGTGCTGAATGATAAGACATTCAAAATACAAATCTACGAATGTAAATCTATTTAATATTTTTTTTTTTTTTCAGAGCCTTTCGCTGAAGGAAACATGGAGAATTTACTTTCCAAGAGAACGGTGCATGCAGACGAAGATGAGAATACAGGTGGTAAGTTTTTTTTATTATTTGCACAGTGAGCTTGGACGAAGCCGAAGAATCTGTTCCCGGATGCAGTTCAGCAATAAGTGTTGAGAGTGGTAGGTGTAAAATAATTAGATTATTTTATTTTTGATATTAAATCTTACATTTTCAGAAGTGGAATCAGTATGGGACCATAAGACGGTACTGCTTTTCTTGGAGGAATGCAACCAGAAAGAAAAGAGCTAAGGAAGGTGTTCCTGGATATTCGGCGGCGCATGAAAGCTAAGGGATACACGTTTTCAGAGCGCAATCTAGATAAAAAAAAACTGCAGAATATGAAAACGCAGTTTAATAAAATAGTAGACAATAACAAAAAAACGAGTACCGGCAGGGGCCGCATGCCGTGGCCCTACTTCGGAATCATGAACAGCATTTATGAAGAGGAAGCTCGTGTCCAAGATTATCCGACGTTTAACTCGCTTGCCGCCGAATCTCCGGGAACATCGGGGTTCCAGTTCCCTCCAATACAACCGCTTTACAGCTCTTCGGCTATTCAGTCTCCTCCAACTCCAATTCCAGCGTTTCCGAGTCTTAGTTCTTCGGTGGATACGCCAGCATCCTCAAGAGGTCGATTTAACAGAGCACACCGGGCAAGAAAAGAGTCCTTTGAGGCAAGAAAGCTCAAAGTGGGTGAATCCCTCTTGGAAGAGATGCGAGAGCTAACACGATTGAGGAAAATACAAGTAGAAATTGACGCGAGAAGGATGGCCTTAGAGAAAAAAAAATACGAGGACCAACGGCGCAATGATAACCAACAATATATATGATATGTAAATACTTGTTTTTATATGCTTTGCATGTAGTATGTATGCTTTTTGTATGCTATATTTTTTATTGGTTGGTTGTTTGGTTAAATCAATTTTTTGTTTAATTTCATATTTTTGTTTTTCTTGGTTACCTTAGCACTTCTTGTCTGGGTGTGTCATGGTTAACATTATTAGTTCCTTTATAAAAAAATTGTTTCATATTTCATATAATTGTTTTTCTAACCTACTTACATTCATACATCATATAGTTACTTTTTGTCTAATTTTTCTAACTACTTAATAAACTTAATAAAATTACTTACTTACTTACTTACGTTACTACTTCAATTTTTGTATATTATCCTAGTTTTATTTTCCTTGGTTACCGTAATTAATAATTATTAAAAATAAAAATGAATTTCGCAAAATTGTATGTACTTTTTATTCAAAATCTCGAAAGCAATGAATTGCGTTTTCTGACACCGAATTGTCTATCATTTTCGAGTCTTCCGGTTTCTGGTATATTTGCGTTTGCTGCCTGATCCTTACTATTAACGTCGAGAAGTAATTCGTCGCCACTTTCATTGTCCCCGAATATATGGATGTGGTTATGGAGGAGAACGCTAGCCACCACTATTTTGCTGGCCATGAGGGGATTGGCTACATAAACGTATTTCTGACGTAGAAATCTTCCTTTCAGCAAGGCAAACGCATGTTCGATGGTTGACCTGGCGCTACTAAGTCGGGTATTTAAGTGCTTCTGCTGCCCACTGAGATGACCGTTGTCTCGAAAAGGTGGGATTACGTTTAATAGACAAGGATATGCTGCATCACCCAATAGATGGAATTTCGGTGGTATTAATTCAACTATTTGTTCATGCAGCATACTGTTCCGGAAAACTCTATCGTCATGCAGTCGTCCTGGTGCTCCAACATAGATATCTATGAAGACTGCCCGATGATCGCAAACCCCTTAAATAAAATATTTTAAAATATTTTTTTTACCTTGCAAGATAACCGAGTGAGTATTATTTCTATTCGATATTCTATTCGATATCGATATGATAGCCATCGATTGCGCCTCAGGAATGTATCCAGCAGTTTGCTCCTCAAAAATCTGTGGAAAATAATATTATTAACATATGTACGATACATGTACAGTCTAATACTAACTCGTGAAATTTCCGGATATTGACTTCTTGGTGGCCATTTCACGTTTTTCCCCATCAAGCTGCACACAACATCCAAAGTTTCACAGAATGCTCTGTGCTCTGCACCCTTCGAAAAATTGAATCGGTCACCAACCGATAGGAAGCTCTCTTGCTTACTCAGCATCCAAGTTGTAAATAATAGCTTTTTCTCCAAATTTTCAACGCGCGAAGTATTTCCTTCTTTCCTACTTAGATCCTGTAAAAAAAATTATTAAAAACTGACTGCTTTGAGACAAGGATTCAGGCAAAACTAACAGAGAAACAAGGTCTACTCATTCTAAAGTGGAGACGGAATTCTTCCAGCGAGTAGTTGGGAATAATTTCTTCGTAGTAGTTTCGGTTTCTAGTTCCTTCGTCATGCAGTCCATATAATAATTGATTACGTAAAACAATAGACGAGCTCAGCAAATCATTCACAGTAAATAATGCAACTCGACCTATGAAATAAATAATTAATATTCCAAACACATGTGTAACTTATGTTACTTACATAAAATTTCATCCTCGAAGTCTCCCATGATATAACCTTGTCTCATTTTCTTATTTTCTTTCTTTTTTATATTATTTTCTTATTTGATTGTACAAATATTTTGCAAATCACAATTCTCAAACCGCTCAGAGTGAAAATAAAAAGTACAATGACGTTAGTGAAATGTTAACTGTCAACTAAAGAGTAAGGCAAGTTTTGCGTTCCATATTTTAGATCTTAACTGCTAGTTAAGATCTAAGATCCGGAACGTACCCATTGACTATCGATATTTCTCCACCTCTAGAAATATATAGAGACTCAATAGTGCCCACAATGAGGTAGTTGCAGAATAGTATGCCGCTGCCGCGCAGTATGAGTTGGCCGGCTTTTAACGCGGTGCGGCGTTTGACAGCTCTCTTAAAAACAAATGAAATGAATGGGGACGACTCCGAAAATTCTTTGGAAGTGTAAAAGTGGGAAATATTGCGGAATTTGTGCCATCCACAACATGAAAACATTAAATTAAAATAAATATTCTCTTTTAATAGCTTTTATGTAAATAAAAATACAGCTTCTTTCTCTTCATCCATTTTATTATAGTTATTATTTAAAATTTCATAGAAGAAAAATATTTTTCACAATATATTTTCCCTGAGCTGAGTACAACCCTGCATGTAAACGTTGTAATTATCCGTCATAAATATGGCGTTTTTTTTGTGCACTTTTATATTGTACGTGGTGCGAGAGTGTGGGGTCGTATGGTTTCAATAAATTTAAGAGCCCAAGGTAGTTTCCTCGATTTAAAGACCAAATATATTCATCGTGACCTCTAAACGATAACTACTGGTTTGCAAAAAACATGTCAAATCTATTAAGCGTTTGAGCCTCTCACGATTTTTCTTAACCTGGATGTTATGTTGACTGCTGAAATTTTGTGCCTGGGAGCTTAAAGCTTCATATGTCCTACTCAAAATTTGAATGCTATGCTCTGTTCCACAAAAATTGTTAGACATTCGGGAAGAAGTGGTACCATGAAAAACGTAGAATCGTTTGGGGTAAGACTGCGCAGCGGGTAAGAGTACACAGTGCCATTTTCTCCATCTGTGAAAGAATTAGCAGAAATCGCTATATGAGAAAATGTGTGCTTCACTAACCGACAATGAAAAACAACTTCTACGAAAGTTTTCCAATTAACAGTACCAAGAAAAACAACAAGAAAAAAATGCCGGATTTTGTTAAAAAAAAATAAATTTTTAAAAGTGTGTCAGGAAAGCATGGCAACTCGATACCCCATAAGTAGTATGGAGGCATAAATAGTGTGTTTGTGTGTTTGATTTAGGATACAATTTTAGTAGATAATATTATTCGTTCTTAGATTTTCAATACAATGAAAAAAAAGTAGCGTCTAGGGAAACAGTGCGCAGTCGTTCTGTGCGTAAGAGTGCGCAGTGCTTTCTAATCTTGTATTTAACTTTTTATATTAACAAAAATGTTTGGGCTACTATTAACTTCTGTCGTAAGATGCAACGAGCACATCATAGTTGTAGGCGGTAGGTCGTAGCTCGTAGCTGAACTATCTTTCTCGTATCTACCAAAGATACCAAAGATAAACGGTAAGGACATTGATAACCCAAAAGCAAATCTGCGAAGCTAGGGAGCTAATTTAAAATGGAAGCAGCCCATGGAAGGCTGCCGCAGAACTTATTTTGAATGAAAGCACAGTTTTAAACCATTTAAACTACGAAACCTGTGACTTAAAATGGTTGCGCACTCATACCCATTCCTCTGCGCACTCTTACCCTGACTTTGGGGCAAGAGTGCGCTACTTGACTTACTTTGGTGTTTTAATCAAAACATATGAAACATTAAAAAAATATAAACCATTTTTGTATAAATTTGCTCCTAAAATTGTTACCTGTTGTAAATTTTCCAGAATTTAAGCCCGAAGTCCAAAATGCGCACTCTTGCCCCGAACGACTATATTGGAGTTTCCTTGGATTGAATCCGGACAACATGCGTAGTGGTCGAACACACTAACCACTACGTAACGTCCCACACAAGGAAGATAAGTAAGAAAAGGTACACAACTATCAAAAACTCATTATCACATGTTCTCCTCAGCCAAATATGCAACATCTTTGCTAGTTTTCCATATGTAAAACTAATTTATATTGTTATACTGTACATTTGCTCTGAAGGTCGTCTCCATACTATATATACATGTAATTCCTTTATCTATTCTGTTGAACTACTTTCTACTTTAAATAGTTTCCTTGAGAATCCTTCACACTTAGAAAAACAATTTTATCTTCTTCTTCTTCTTTTCAGAAACTTCCCGCAGTACGTATGTCGTATACATATTTGTATCTACTAGTTATCTATATGCTTTTATCTGTATGCAACTTCAGGGCTTTCGGTCGTTAACATTCTTTAGCGTACAAATTACTTGCCTGCGACCCAAGGGCGTACGCAGGAATTTTGTCAGCGGAGGGCAAGCTTTCACTTCAGAAATCAGTACTTTTATAAAAGACATGTTTAAAAAAAGTATGTACATATGTAGGTACGAATTTAAATGCGGTTTTCGCATATATATTACAAAAACATATCTATTACAAATACATACCAAAAAAATATTTTTGTAAGGGCTGCAAGAAGAGTACATCAGCTTGTAGGACATAAATGCATGTTTTTTATTTAATTACAACATTAATCTTCTAGGATCTGAAGCGAATCTGTTTAACACTTCCTCTTGTATGGCGTTTTTGTTTTCATGTACCATTTCCCGATGAGCGCTTAGAACACACAACCCTGAAACACACAATTGATTAAATTTTGCCCAAATTTATGTGTATACATTATTTTTTACCATTGAGTCTATCTTGACCGATTGTTGAGCGCAGCCAAGTTTTCACTCTTCTTAATGTATTAAACGATCTTTCAATTGTGCACGTTGTACAGGGCTGAGCAAGTGATATTTGTAAAGCCACTTTCACAGAAGGAAAAAATTCATCTGCTTCCTTAACCACATCGCAT
This sequence comes from Brachyopa scutellaris, assembly GCA_949775065.1. Taxonomy (NCBI): domain Eukaryota; kingdom Metazoa; phylum Arthropoda; class Insecta; order Diptera; family Syrphidae; genus Brachyopa; species Brachyopa scutellaris. The sequence continues at coordinate 40,365,332 of OX459113.1, read as the reverse complement.
AATTCTAATTTTTTTAGAAGCTCATCATCTAACCTTTTATCTTTCCACAGATTAAACCATAATTCTATTTCTTTGTTTAAATTGTCTATCTCATAGAAATCGGCAAATTGTTTCGTGTTCGATTCTAAGTCTTCGAAGGTCATTTTCTGCATATTTGATGGATGCAGTGAGAGCAGTTAAAAGGCTGGCAAATTATTATCCGAAAAACTTGTTTCAAGTGAAGACAATAGCCGTGTTTTTTTGAAACGTAGCTAGCCAGTAGTTGCTAGCAAAGTCAAATTTCACACGTAAAACAAATACAACAACCAGCTGGCTACAACTCTTGATTTTATCCGCAGCCAAAAGCAGCTGGCTAGGAATGTTGCGATATCTCATGGCAAGGTGGCGCCTAAAGCGATTTGTAGAACATTTGACAGACAGAAATTTGACGTGTACGAAAATTATATAATTTCAATTACTAAATGATGTTTCACAGAAATAATCCACTATATTATTAATAAATTACCGAAATTAATTGTTTTCACAACAAATAACAAAAAATCGATTTGGTTGAATGCCGAATACTTTGACAGTTCACACTTAACAGCTGATCGAAATCACACACATATGACCGGAATCACACACACCAACTTGGAGGTAAGTCAGCTGGGTTCTGCTGGCTGGGAATCGTTTTAATGAATGACTGGCTAGCTACGTTTCAAAAAAACACGCCTAATAATGAATCCAAATATGGAATCAGAAGCGATCTCCTCCAATAATCCGAAGATTCCGATGACGGATGATTTGAACGATGTTGTTGCCGTCCAGTGATTCTCGGTAGAACCAATTCTATACCAATTGCTTGTGAAAGTCTGTCAGCATCATTCAAAAGATCTTTAACTTGATTATCTGCATTTTTGTGATGGTCATTGATAACTGACAAAATTCTCTTAACATGTGCTGCGCATTGAAAGATATCAAGGCTCTTGGATTGAAGAGCATTTACGACAGGTCTGAATATTTTGCAATAAGAAAAACGCATATGATAAATGTCGATTTGGTTGCTGCAGAATGTAGCTGAAACGCGGTTTTTCGTGTCGCAACATCGCCTTCCTTTGATAATGTATCTTATCCATTTATAAGCATTTCGAAAAAAGCGCACACATATACTCACACACACACTATTGCAACGATACGCACTGCTGCACGGCTGCCGGCAGTGGTCTCCGCTGAAAGAAAATTGTGGGCGATGCTTTGAATAATTGTTTTGAACATTGCTCAGCTTCAGTACATCGCAGAAGGATGTTTTATACCTCAAATCAATTATGGGAAAATTTACTAAATTCATCTGTTTTTTTGTTTTTCAATCCGATAACCCATTATTGAGTTAGGGCTGAATAATTGTAATTTTCCGTTCAAATATGCAGTTTTTCCAATATTTTCTTAAAACCATGCCATTTTCCGGGATAAAAAGTATAAATGATATGGTCCAAGAACATAAGCAATCACTATGCCAATGTTTCATCAAAATCCGTCCAGTAGCGTGATACGCGAACAAACAGTTTTTAATCTACAGTTTTATTATATGTATAGATTAATACGGCTGGCTGAATACATATAGCATACTTACTACAAAATACGAACGTTTAAAAAAAAGTGCATTTAACAATTAATAAAGCTAAAAACTTACTGAATTATAACTATACAATTAAATTTTAAGATTCTTAGAACAATCTTTAGTTGCACAATTGAAGAAAATGTGATTATTTCCTTGGAAAAAATCAAAAATTCTGAAGTATAGGGGAGGGCAATGCCCCCCCCCCCCTGCGTACGACTATGCTGCGACCAATGCACTGCCAACATAAACTAATTTAAAGTTTCTTTTTTCTTATTCGTGGACGTCACAGAGTGTGCACAACATTACTATTCATTCCTTTTTATGTCGCTGCGTGCATTCCTTCGAACTTGGTCATTCCAGTAGACGATAGCGGTGTGAAGGATTAAATGATTCCTGCAATTGGACAATTTCTAATTGCTATCCTTATCTCCAAAGAATTTTTTTCTTATATCCGTTTTTTTCTTATATGAGAAAATTGGATATAAGAAACAAAATATCTTATACGTAAAAACAACGGATATAAAAAAAAAAATTCTTGAAACCGATCCGAAAATAACAAAAATGAAACCTTACTCCATTCAAAATTAATAAATTATTTACAAAAAACAAAAACAAAACAAATAGCCAGCCCAAATTGGCTTGGAAGTCCAGGATATCAGATTGTAGATACGGCGAACTGTTGGGGGCTTTCTCAAGAAGAATCGGATCAGTTATTTTCGCTTCCTCTTTAACCATTTTGCCATTATTTTGCCGGGCTAAGCCCCTGACATAACCGTTGCGTTAAAAGTTCGCCCTCCCCTAGGACTTGCGAAGGGTAAAATCCTCGAACACACTTTCTTATAAGCTTGTTCTAAATGGAAAACCGTTAACAAATATTTCATTTAAAGGAAGACTTGGCACGTTTACAATACATAGATCTCTAGACCCAATCAACAGATCAAGAGTCGAGATTGCCAGAATCATAGCAATATACATATAAGTACAGGTTACAAGGCGAAACAGAAAATCGTGTTTCGTTGTCGATAACTGGACGTTTGTTTTTCAGAAACAAAACTCTTAAGACACACCAAACGAAGCAGAAAATTAAAAATAATTTGTTTTGCTACATTGTGTTGAAATCGAAAACGGTTTCTTGTCTTATGAATCAAAAACGTTTTGACTGCTCCGGTATGTTTTCACAAATGCGTGCTTTTCATGTAAAATTTTTCAATTTATTTGCACACATTTCAACCGGTATTTCATTAATTTAGTCACGAATATTTTTTATTTTTTTTTTTATACACTATCAGATCTGTGTCGTGGTGTGCTTAATACAAGCAACAACCACCAGCAGAGATTTTCCGGGGCAAAATATGCATCAACAGGCTCATCATTTAGTGCTGGTGTTAGTGGTTAGGCTACGCTACTTGACAACACTACCACAAGCAATAAATAAACACAAAATAAGAAAAATACATAAACATTATTAGTATTTATGTGCGAGGAATTACATTACGCAATACATTTTTTAATGTAATCTTGTTAAGATTAAAGTCAAGAAAGTTTATATTTAAGTTATAGATTTTACTCATGCGGTTAATAGGCTCATACATCTCGTAGTTTGTTCTGTGATGAGGAACATGCAGTACTACGCAGGTAATGCGATCCGTCACGAAAGTTTAATTCTAAACAGGATAATAAGTCAGGTGCATCAATCAGACCTGAGATCAGTTGATGCATAAAAATGATATCATTATTGACCCTTCTTTGAGCCAAAGGCTGCATTTGCAACAGTTTTATTCCATGCAAATATGGGGGGAGATTAAAAGGATCGTCCCAGGGAAGACCTTTCAATGCGAATCGAATGAAGCGTCGCTGGACGGCTTCAATCCGAGTATTGAGATTTTTCTGATAAGGTGTCCATACTTGCGAAGCATATTCAAGGTGAGGACGGACAAGACTGTTAAATAGTGAGAGGGTGACATGGATTTTTAAATTCTTTACACCATCTTTTAACGAAACCTAACATTGAATTTGATTTATTCACAATGTGGTTTATATGCTCTTTAAAATCAAGCTCAGGGCTAAAATAAACACCTAGGTCCTTAAAACTATAAACCCGACTGAGAGAGTGATTCGATATCAAGTAGTTGAATATAGTCGGTACCCGTTTCCTGTCATGCACTGACATTTGAGTGGGTTAAGGACTAAACCATTTTTGCAGCACCAAGTACTGAAGTTATCAATATCTGATTGCAGAAGTCTGCAGTCATTTATGGTTGAAATTGCTCTACTAATCTTCATATCATCGGCAAATATAAGAATGTAGCTATATTTAATGATTGATGAACATCATTAATAGCAAGAACAAAAAAAAGTGGACCTAGGTGACTCCCTTGAGGGACACCGGATCCTGCTTAAAAGGAGTCTGAAAGAAAACCTCTAAATTTAACTTGATATGACCTCTGGTTGAGGTAAGAGCCAACCCGCGAAACAAATAATGGGGGGAAACCTAACGCCTCCAGTTTGTAAATAATTTAGTCATGAGAAAGCTGATCAAAAGCTTTGGAGAAATCGGTGTAGACACAGTCCACCTCATGACCATTTTCTAAGGCATTGGAACAGTTATGAGAAAATGTTAACAGGTTTGTGACAGTAGATCTGTTTCTAACGAATCCATGTTGTTCTTTACAGATAACACCTCGACAAAGAAAAGTAAGACTATCACACACCACTTGTTCAAATAATTTCGGTATGCATGACAGCTTAGAAATTGGTCTGTAGTTTGTGACAATATTTCTATCGCCTTTCTTAAAGACGGGCGTAATAAACGATTGTTTCCAGAAGCTAGGGAATTGTCCAGTTGATATGGAGATTTCAAAAAGAAACTTCAACGGCAGAGCTAGGACATCGCTGCATTTTTTCAGGACAATTGGAGGAATGAATCAGGACCTGAAGAGTAATCATCTTTAAGAAATGAAATAAATTTGGAGATAGTCTCCAAATCTAAGGCAATGTTGGTAAAGCCAACTTGAGGAACATCTTTGATATACTCAAAGTATGCATCATCAATACTTAGCGGTACATCGCTAAAAGATTTGCGAAATTGGTCCGCGAAAGCGTTGCAAACATCGAGAGGATTATTAATAACACTGTTATTATAAGAAAACTCTGCTGGATATCCGTCAGACTTTTTCTTGGAATTAACTAAGCTCCAGAATTGTTTCGGGTTATTCCTAAGTGAGGTTGCCATTGTGCTTATATAGTCATTGTATAAGCTGCTAGAAAGCACCTTGAATTCATCGAAAAATGCAATATAAATATTAAAGTCATTTGGGTTGAGGATTTTAATATAATTTTTCCATGCTCTATTTCTTTTATTTCTTAAAGTTTTGAGGTCTTTAGTGTACCAAGGGTGGTTCGGGATTGCATTTTTCGATAATTTTGTTGGTATACAACTACTTATACAGTCATTTAGGATACTATAAAAGCATTTTACTGCATTCTCAACATTAGGTGAAACATGAATGTTTTGTAAATTGGAGCACCTTATTCTTTCAGACAGTTGCTGATAATTAGCCCGTCGAAAGTCAAAGATATATAAGCCATCATTAGGGTCACTATTATCGTATATATGACAGCTCAAGTCAAAAAATACATCCAAGGGTGGATGATGTCTATCTATGCTAGTTATGCTGGAACAAGATTCTTGAACAACAGTATTAACAGCGTCAGATGAAAAGACCAAATCGAGAGTTCGATTATTGTAGTTTTTAATACAGCTGATTTGCTGTAAGTCAAACGATGTAATGGCGTCAAGTTTAATAAGCTCCTGCTGAGCGGAATTAAACGATGCTGTGAGATAGGATCCATCCTCCGATGGAACCCAGATCGTTTGTGGCAAGTTGAAGTCGCCGAGCAATAAAATGTTATTTTCCGAGCAGGATAAGTCATGAATATGTTCTAAGATAAGCGACAGCTCAGAGTACAATGATGTATCACTATTGGGAAAGGGAAAGAAACATTGATTAAGCTGGAACTGAGGTGAGAACGAACTGCAATAAGCACCCCACCACCCAATCCCGTGCAACTATCCATATGACGATCTTTTCTATATACTAGGAACTCGGAGTTGAAGAGTTCCGTGTCCAAAATATTGGTGTTCAACCAAGTCTCCGTAAAAACAAAAATGTCATGTGGAAAAGCCTGAGAGTTGGCAAAAATGTCGGTAGTTTTACTTCGTAACCCTCTTACATGTTGGTAGTAGAGGGACAATCGAGAGAGTTTTTTGAATTTAAAACCTGCGATGTACTGGTAAGTCTTTTAGATGCTCGATTGGTGAATTCTTTTACGAGAGTATTGGGGGGCCAGATGTTATTCTTGCAAAGTGACTCAAAGATCGAAACAGGGGTAATTATTTTAAAAGATGAAACAAAACTATCCGGCTTACTTATTCTGATTAAGTTTTCCTCGTTAATTCTTATACTGCGTATGGATTAATAGTTGGCGCACTGAATGCTTGCGTTGGAGCCACGGCCACCCATAACAAACTTGAAATTAAAAAGGCATTACTTTTAAGCATTATAACCAAAATTCGAATACGGACATTTATTTGGGTAAGTAATCGTAATGGAATAATGGTTCAGATTGCATCGGCATTCAATACATAGTTTGAGAATACTTATGCATATCATATACCTACATATAAATATGTGTCTTAAGAGAAATATCTAATAATTACATATTGTGCTCTTCAAGCTTGCATATTTTAAACAACTTTAAAAGCGAGTAGTATTCCATATCCAGAAACCTAGTATGCGCGTTTCTGGATTGTACTGGATTGATGGTCTTATACCCATCGAAATAAATGTATGAGATGAAAATTGACAAAAGAATTCAAGATTGTTGGCGGACTGCTTTTATAATATCTTTTTTAGAACTAAATACTCTTTGCTTAGTTTATTCAATATTTTTGATAATATCTAGAAATCGGAAAGTACAAGGTCTGGAGAAAAATACTCATGTGTCAGGAAATCGTCTGTAAGTTGCTTGCTTTTTCTGTCGTAAGTCAACATCATCACTTTTCTTACTGACTTTTGTTGTTTTAATTAACTGGGCTGCAGACGATGGGCTAACGCTATGACTTATATTTCAGTTATCGCTCTCACTCATCCATTTTTGGCTCCACAAGGGTATATTTGTATCGTCCTGTGAACATTCGGAGCAGATTTCAAGATGTTCGTCGTGCGCAGAAAAATGCCGGTCTTTCAAATTCAGACTACTTGAAACAGTTACAGAGATTGTGCATTCACTGTATAGTATATGCGTATGCAGTTTGGCTCTAAACAGAATAATCTAGAGGTATCAAATCACATGGCCCCCGGCGGCCAAGTCACAAATCATCGTCGTGAGATGTTCCAATAACCAAACTTATCATTCACCAGTTTGATCGTAGCATTAGCTATATTGCACGTAGTGTCGTGCCGTCTTGTTTGAACCACATCTCTTCAATATCGTTGTTTTCAAGTTCTGGCCACAAGAATTAAGCTAACATAACCCTCTTACGCTAGCCATTGACGGTTACGGTTCTTGCCTTCTTATTTCAGAAAAAATAATGTCCGACGACGTCGAATTGCTATACATAAATCGGTGTGATTTATATGCAATTATTATTATAATTGTGTGCCACACTTTGTAAGGATGAAGGCCCAAATCCTTATACGAAATTCTCCATGTTGAGGCCTGAGAAAGCCGCAATCGATGCGATCGTCGTGATATCGACAAATTTAGCTCATCGGCATTACTGGGGCCTGTAACACAGAACAACAAGTACCTACATGTTTAACAAGTGAAATTCAACAACTGTTGAAAATGTCTATAACACGTGACAACAAGTCTCCAACAATTGCTGTGGAATCTTTTAATGAGTAGGAAATTTGACAAATCCAGTATTTCTCTAACTGGAAACAACAAGTGTTGAAAAAAAGAGACTGTGACTTATTGAAAAGTTGATAAATTCTAACCGACTGACGACGCGACGGTGACTGACTTCTTTGAAGTCAACAAGTTAGAATTGAACATTTGCAATAGATCAACGATTACCAACGCAGCAGGAAAAAGTAATCTATTGGAATCGAACGAATCGATCGCTTGTATACAATATTGATTTCAGAATGCATTATACTTAACACAGACTATGTCCTAGGAAAATAATCGATTACCTGAAAATGTTTTAAGGCCGTGTGCCAATTGCGTTAAAATATTATCCTCTGGCTTATTTTTGACGGTTCTACCAGAGGTGGATAAAATTTTAGCTTTTTGCTGTGTCGATTGGATTAAATGGGATTTTTGTTGGTACTTTTTTTCATTAATTTCCCACTAGAATTGAAAAATGTCCCTTTTATTTTATTCATATCACATTTTATTAGAACTAAAATTACCAAACTGTTTTCCCAGTTTTAAATAAATAAATAACATAAAAAAACATAACTAATAATTATTTTCCGTGTTAAAGCTTTGTTTGTAAATGATGTGTAATTTGTGTACATGATTGATCATCAAAGTTCGTCATTTGTTAATGGAAAATACAAAGATAAAATTTCACCAATCGACATTATTCAAACTATCAATTTCACTTGTTTTTACACGATATTTACTTTTTTTTTATAAAAAAATATGTTGAACTGGTTTTTACACTAGTATACTACATTTGTCCACCGACAATCGACTTGGAAAACCGAAACAAACACAAAGCTCTCGTCGTCTCTCTCATTACTTCATGGGTATATACAAATGTCAAACATTAGCCACAGGATAATTTTTTATGCAGCTCCAGAGCCGGCTAATTTTTTGAAGTCTATATTCACTTCACTAGCGGCAAAAATTAGCCAGAGGATAATATTTTAACGGAATTGGCACATGGCGTAAGAATGCATTATAGAATTGATTCATTTTAATGTATTATATTATTTATACACTAGCTGACCCGCGCTCGCCTCGCTTCGCCCACCTGCAACTTTTTACTAATTTGCAAAACCTATTTCCTCAAGAGCGATTTAAATGATTTTTTTTAGAAATTTTAAATGATTCTTCAAAACTGAAGTGTTAAGAAAATATGCTCTTTAACTTTCTAATATACCAGGAAATCGGAAGTTTTAATAGACTGGTACGATTACAAATTATTCTGCGGGCCTATCCTAAAGTATCCACAATAACAAACAATTTTGAACTTAAACTACCTGAACCCGTGTCCGCCTTACTTCGCATTCAGTGGGAGCGAAGAAACAGCAAAGTATTTGTGCAAGTCCAAAAGATTTTGTAATCAATTTTTTTGATTAATTGCATTTTATCAATGTCGTTTCAATGTGTTTCAGCCCCTAAGTGCAGGTACCATAGTTCTCAAAAACCAACATACTCTAAAATGTTATAAAACATCATCTACTATAAATAATTGATAATTGCTGTATTTTATTATGGTAATATTTTTTTTACAAAGTTTGAGGTTGCGTTGCCTGGTACATAAACAAATACATTTTTACTTTCGCTGACATAGAAAAGAGACACGTATAATTGACCGTGTGAGAAGCAGCCGGTGGTGAGGTCCACGCCCGCGGTACACAGTGTTTGTCCCTGCGCCTTATTTATCGTCACTGCAAAGCAGACGCTGATGAACACGCTTAAACTGCAACAAAAAAATGTTAGGTATGGTCGGAATTCGAGGAATAAATACATGTTCGCCGGCACCGCAGCCCGTCAACACTTTCGCTTCCACCAGATTTCAATGCAGAGTTGTAACTCTAAATCTGGTGCCATTACATAACTTCGGTGGGCTTGAATTGTTTTGAAGAATAATGGGTACAACAACTTTTAGTTTTAATTTATGTGATGGAATCCCTGGAGCATATAATTCAACCAGATAGCCGGTTGTTATTTTTTCGTCTATAACCCGGTTGATTGACATGACGTATTCTGCACTTTTACCATCAACACGTGCCAGTACGTAAGAACTATCGTAACTACTGACGACGCCACAGCCAAAGGCAATATTACCTTGGCTTCGTACTAATGAACAACAAATGCTTCCCCGATGCTTTCCATGTACCTAGCAAATACATATATGTACATATATTCATACACATCGCACTAATAATACAATTCTGTTGTAACTCAAAATTTGTAAAATTTGAGATATGTATCACCATATTCAAACGTAAAATTCACTTCCCTACGCGTCAATAAGCTGTCGTTAGAATAGTGCAAGAAACAAAATATTTATTAATAATCCTAATAAGCTATTATTTTTTTTAAAATGTGTTACAGGAAATAAATACTCAGTTTTTCGATGGTTCAGAAAGAAGTCATATTTTGAGTACCGACAGTATTGCATTATTAGTGCGATATATGGTATGAACCAAAATTAACTCTTAAAACAACAGGTGTTAATTTTGATAGTTTTCGGTATTTTTTGTTTAAATTTGCTAATTATATTTAAAAACTGAAAATGCAGTTCACTGCTCTTGAAAATTCTCTTTCTTTTGACACCTCATTTGTTAAAATTGGTTGAGTATGAGAGCCGCAAATGCTTACGATGATTGTAGAACATTAAAGTGCAAAACAATTGATCACGTCAGAGCGCGCACACACACTATTGCAACGATACCCGCTGCTGCACGGCTGCTGGCAATGGTCTCCGCTGAAAGAAAATTGTGGGCGATGCTTTGAATAATTGTTTTGAACATTGTTCAGCTTCAGGACAACGCAGAAGGATGTTTTATATCTCAAATGAATCGGTGGAGAATTTACTAAATTCACTTATTTTTTTGTTTTTCAATCCGATAAGCCATTATTGAGTTAGGGCTGAATTATTATAATTTTGCTTTCAAATATGCAGTTTTTTCAATATTTTCTTAAAACCATGCCATTTTCCAGGATAAAAAGTATAAATGATATGGTCCAAGAACATAAGCAATCACTATGTCAATGTTTCATCAGGTTCCGTCCAGTAGTTCTAACGTGATGCTCGAACAAACAGTTTTTAATCTACAGTTTTATTATATGTATATAGATTTATAATTAGTTATTATAATGCATTTCTCCGACATTAATTAGAATGTATTCAGCTTTAAATGGATTGTTTTAATTTTTTTAACTAAATTCAGTTAGCTAGGTCAAAAGGTTGCACCCTTCTTAATCTCATAATTTGGTTGTTATTATTTAATAACTTTGTTATTTTCAAGTTCACATGGTTGAGGAATCTGAGTTTATGACTTCTAGCTACTTTATTGACTTCGTCTTCAACCATTTCAACTTTTAGATTTCTATGTAGATCGGCGTTTCTTATGTACCAGGGTACATTTACAATGCTACGTTGTACTTTATTTTGGAAAGTTTGTATGCTTTGTAAATTTGTTTTGCGAGTGCATGCCCATAGTTGGAGTCCATATGTCCAAACTGGTTTCATACCTAACTTATAAAGCAGTAGTTTGTTGTAGTTGAAAATGAACAGTAAGGAGTATCTCCCAACTAGCCAATAGGGGAACCTGGGGACACCTGATCCCCCCTTTTTAATTTGTCAAATATCTTAAAAAGTAAAACATTAATTGTCTTTTTATTTTAACGATATTATAAACAATTTAATTGTTCATCATATTGTACAGTTTAATTAAGAAAGAATGAAAGATAAAATATATTTTTTGCCGTTTTTCTAAAACTATCCGAAATAACCAAGTGTCCCCCATTCAGGGAGACTTGATCCGGACTTAGGGCAGACTTAATTATGGGAGGATACAGCATACGGCCCTGCAAATTTTTATGTAGGAAGATCATAAAGGGGAAAGATAGTTCGCCATTGCGTTCAGGTATAGCACAGCATGCAGTTTCCAGTTCACCGCGCTCACCTGACGTCATTTTGTTTACTTGTTTTTTCCCCTTGGTAGCAACCACTCTTTGGTTTATGGACTGCAGTTAGCCTAGTCTCGTCAATGTTCCATATAGATTCTGCCCGCAACTTTAAACTTTTTCATCATAAGCGTATATTTTCGAAAAACTGCGAAATATTGTGCTTATTGAAGCACAATATCTTGGGAGCAAGTCTCCCCTACATTATAGGGATCAAATCGACCCTGGCGTCATAATTTTCTTTTGAAAATTTTTCTAATACGTATCGATATTTTTTTAAAAAACAAACCTTCGAAGACCTATCTAAATGAACCCGTTTTCGATTATTTTCAGAGATAACTCGTATTAATTATCAACACCTATGTTAAAAAAACAGTAAAAATACTTATAAAAAAACAATTGGACAACTAAAAAAGAAAAACACGTCACCACAATACTGCTATCTGCGCGCGAGTTGTAAATTAATATTTGTCGCTTCTAACCAACGGTAAATAGTGTGTTGCCAGTGAGCAGTAAAAACAAAAACATTCCCACATCGATATAATAGCCAGTGATCAAGTCTCCCAAGGGATCAAGTGTCCCCAGGTTCCCCTACATTTTATTGTGACGCATGTTCAGCTCCTTTGTTTTTTTCTTTTCATGCACTTTCCATCGCATTTTAGTATCTAGGGTCATACCTAGGCATTTAGCTACGTTCGAGTATTTTATTACATTGTAGTTAATGTATACTGGAACATATTGTACATTTTTATTTGTGAAATTCATATGAACTGACCATTGCCATTTTTAAGTCCATTTAGATATTTTGTTTAATGCCTTTTGTAGCTTTCTTGTTGCTATTTCGACAGTTTCCCCCACAGCAAATCCAGCAGTATCATCTGCAAACGTTGGCACAGTTACTTCTTTACATTCTGGTAGATCGCTGGTGAATAGTAATACAACACAGGGCCTAGCACACTGTCTTGTGGTAAACCAGCCTTAATTTCTCTTAATGTTGAGTACTACTCATTTTCTTGTTTTACTCTGAAGAATCTTCCATTTATATAAGATTCTAGAATTTCTGAATATTGCTTAGGCAGAATTTTTGTAGTTTATGGATCAGACCTTTAACCATAGTTAATAACAATTTGGGTTTCGATATATTTTTATTGATTTTGAATCGGACAGTGATAGCGAGAATCAATAAAATAAAAAAAAAATTAAAGAAAGAAGAATTTATTTCCAATACAAATTGTTGATTATCTTACTAAAAGTCTTTCCTACAAATAACGTTCGTCAGCCAATAAAAGCAATGTAAAAAACAAGCAAAAAAAAATCGATAGCCTTGCATTGGTTTGGGTCAGTATCTCAGTGCCCTGGGCTCTCATCACGTAATTTCACTGACGATTGGCGACCACACGACTGTACCAAACGACGTCGACGAAACGATGCTACACGAAACACTACCAGTCTCGTGTCGTCCATCACCCTCGTTTTTTTTCAAGTTTTAGAGCCACACTAAACAACATTTATAAGCGATTTGACATTTGCGGATGAAGTCATAATTTGACATTTGTGGTTTTGGCGGCATTTTCATATTTCATATTTATTATTAATTAATATTAAGATCATTTACAATAGACTAATGAAATCTTTAAGTTATATGTATTTGATTTTTTTTATATGTAAAATGACAGTAGACAGAAAGGAGACTATGCATTTTCAGTTTAAATTCATTTTTTGGAAATTATATTCCTTATTTTACAAATGAAATTTATATTTTTGCCAAAAGAAAACCAAATTCAATTTCGAAAAAAAAAACGAATTTAAAATGAAAACGCACCGAAATTGGATTAAACACAGAAGAACGACAGCTAAATAGCTATCATGCTATCACGCTCTCCGAGACAATTGTACTTGACAGATTTTCTTGTTAAGTGAAGTCGATCGGTCGATTAGACGATCGGTCGATTATTATGTCAACGTGAAGCATCGCTATCGTTAACGATTTCGAAACCGATGACGACTGTCTTATGATGAGGGCCCTGTTTTCATGGTGTTTCATGGTGTTCAAGTGGTCAGTGCCATGACGTTCATGGTGGTAATAGACAGTCACAAAAGTACCTTCTGCAATAAATGAAGTGGAATTTCAGAAATAAGAATGGGACTAAGTTTGAGCGGTTAAATGATGTAAGAAACTAATGCATACCTACACAACTTTGAAAACATTTTGCTCCGAAAAAATACTACCACAGTGTAAAGGAGTCGTCGAGCCCGTTGTGGTTAGTGCGTTGGACTACACGCAATACTGTCCGAGTGCAATCACAGACCGGGTCTAACACCTAAAAGAGTTTTTCACGGTTGCCACCTCTTTCGAATGTCTGACAAGCATCAAAGAGTATCATTTGTTACGATTGAGCTTCTCAACTCGCCGTTCGGAGTCGGCAAAAAACTGTAGGTCCCTTCCATTCGTGCAAAAATATAACACGCACACACAAATGGTTGCGAGAAGCAGGCCCAGGATCACCTCGAGCTGTAGCGCCAACTTAGTAAGTACGTGAAAAGAGGTTTATGTATACTGTATACAATTTCTTCTGCGGGTAAAAATGTTTTCATACAAAAATTTTATATGAGATTCGACTTCTTGGGTTTGTATATTCTTTGGTTTTATTCCTAAAGACATGAAGACAAGACGTCGTTTTTAATTCAAACCTTAAAATTCAGCTTGCAATACACTTATTAATATTTCGATAGTTTTTTGGTGGTAGATAAGATTTCTTGCTTGTGCAATGCACATTGCAATACAAGATCTATTTCGGTAATTGTGTACATTTTGATGAAATGTTTGTATGATGTAGATTGTAGAGGGCATTTTTTCGAGTATCTTTATGCATCGATGCCAAAGTGGTCTCAACTTTGTACATAATTATCTTTATTTTGTTCGACGAATTGTGTTATTCTTAAATCAGGAGATGGATTGCTCTCCGAGCAATTTCCAGCGATTTGTCATGCTACTACGGTTATCCAGCGAGTGTTTATAAGAGGGATATATTTATGCAAGCTATTCTAACATCACTGAGATGCAAATTAATGTCCTATCTTCGCTGTACTGACAACTTTTGTGGACCAGAGTATAGAACCTAAGAAATTTCACTTCTAACGCGCGAGATTCTCACGCAATTTTTTTTCCATCTCTAAATTGAGAATGCATAATAGGATATTTTAGGATCACCTTATTCTAAATCTTCTTTCTGGCGTGTTCGTCAGCCTTTTCGTAACCAGACAGACCTTTGCGGCCAGTAACTCATCAGAGTTTTACATTCTGCTGTGTGACTGAAACTTAGAGCTGTTCTGTGTGGGTAAAGTACTGGGTTCGTCGTGCCATGTGCTGTGCATGTCTATGGCTCAATTGAGAGCTTTTTTCCTTTACCGTTAAGGTAATGCAAAGCCCTTGAAGACAATCTGCGGTTTCCTGAGATATTAAATGTTTTTCCCAACTGTTCGGATTTCCATATCCCCAACTATAGATATTTTTCAAAATGTCAATACAATAGCATATTTTCTATAATTTTGCCAAGACTTATCAATGGTGTATATATGATATTTTAACATTTACGTGTTGAAGTTATTGAAGCCCATCCTTTTTCTGCATCCAGCGCCATCTTATTCACGTCTTTGCACACAAAATTCATCTGTGACAAGCGGACTTCCTGTGTAAATGGTGATTTCGATGTTTACCTTTGCGAACGGCGGTAATATTGTCATTGGGTTAGGAATGACGGTGTTGGATTCATTGAAATAGCGTTTTCAAAATTTCTGAGTTAAAGTTTCCCTAATTTATTCCGATTTTGCAAAGCAAAGGCCTCATCAATTAACCAACTTCATCCATCCAATGTGAGTGGAAAATTACTAGGTATACTCTGTTCCACAAAAATTGTCAGTAATATGTAAAAAAAATCCTGTCAAGTGCAAGTTATACTTGCGCAATAAGTGTTCCGTACTGTATCAGTTATTTTAACTACATACATATGTATGTCATAGATTTATGTTGATAGATCTATATGAACCCTTTCTTTACGATACGATTTCTACTAAAGATACAATGATACTTTGTTCGATACTCACATATATGTACAAACATAAAAACATATATAGGTACATATATGTACATATGCACTTGTATATCTGCAGACACAAGAAAGTACATGTGTACCTACATACGTAGTTTTATGGTGCACAGCACATTTCAATACAAATAAATTGAGCACAATTTAAATAAATTCAAATTTGTACCTACATAAATGTATACCAACAAGTAAGTTGAACAAATTACCTACATATGCATGTATGTATGTGTACATATGTCTCTGATATCCTTTCTCATCTGCTCAGAAGAATAGTTATACACACACACAAAGTAAAAGAAAAAAAAAACAACAAATAAAGCATGTATATACATACATACATATATACCTACATAGTATGTTATTTACAAGAAATGTACGCTTGTGCATCAGATTTAATTTTTCGTCTCGTTATTCGTTCAATTGCATTAACTGCGTATTTTGCGATTTGTCTCCCTCTCTGTGGCTGTATATACACAAATTCAATTTTTTCCAATATAGTAAAAGTAGAGACACCTACATTATAATAGGAAACCATCAAGCTTCCTTTATGTGTTATATTATGTATCATTGGTTTAAGTCTTAGGTCAATAGTTATCTGGTAGGAATATGCCACGAAAATTCGCTGCGGGTATAACACTTTTGCCATAAATTATTAAATTTTTACTCTCGTATCTACTTTTAGGCGTTGTGATATTTTTCTGGGTATGTAAACAGTAGGGTAGTTGAAATTAAAAAATTAATTAAAAAAAAACGGTTGAAGTAGGGCAGTCGTGAGAATTATGTTTCCATCTACACTTTATTCTCAATGTTTGTGATTTTATTCAGATTTTTCTGAGCGATATTTTCGGAGAAAAAGCTCGGGACAGCAAGTTGTAACGTTTTGTGAAAATTTGTTAAGAAACTACCCCCCAAAGTCGAAATTCAGCTTTTTAAGTTCTGGTCTGTGTTTAGGCCACTAATTGCTACAACTGTTCCAAATTTCAATAGTCTAGGTTAAGTAGTCTCTGAGAAAAAGGCCTGTGACAGACAGACAGACAGACAGACAGACACCGAACTGATTCCATTAGT
The DNA here is from genome assembly GCA_949775065.1 of Brachyopa scutellaris. Taxonomy (NCBI): domain Eukaryota; kingdom Metazoa; phylum Arthropoda; class Insecta; order Diptera; family Syrphidae; genus Brachyopa; species Brachyopa scutellaris. The sequence goes on along the minus strand of OX459113.1, from coordinate 40,348,685 downwards.
GTTCCGTTTTGGTACGGACGGAACACTAAAAAAACGCCTTATTACAAAATGAAAGCAAATCGTTACAGCTTTTCTGTGGTTTTTGTCAAGGAGCTTTGTGACTTTGTGCTTCAAGAACCAATAAAGAGTAGTTTGAGTAGGGGAGGAGGAGGAGGGTGTTGTCGCTATTTTTTTTGTTTTTTTCCAGTTTCTGGTTTTTCTGCAGAAATTGTTAAAATGCATTTAACCCTAATCCTACCACGTTGTGACTTTGAGTCACATTCGAAATTATTTCGGCTGTATTTCTCGTAATAACGTCGGTTATTTACTTTTGGGCTTGTGTATTCTACTTTTAAACAGTTCTTAATATAACGCGCTAATTTAAATGAATTTTTAGTTCTTGGTTTGAATTGTTTTTTAACATTCTGAAAATACTAACGTTAACTACCACGTTGTGACTTACAGACACACAGTAATTTTTAATGTAGCCAGAATTTCAAAACATAGCATGCGTTTTCAAAATGTGGTTGTACGTGTATTTGGTTTCGTAAACGACGTGTATCATAGTAACTACGGAGGGAGTGGGGGTAATATGCCCATAAATACGTTTATCCGCATGCATACTCGATAAAACGAAAAACAAGTAGATGGCCAATATTGCAAAATTATAATTTGGTGGATGTTTCAGATGTAGCTTTCAGATTGCTCTAAAAATAAATGAAGATACAGAAATGATTATGTGAAAAATCTTCTTTCCTTAGGTTGCGCTACAGTTCGGGTTGAACCAGTGCCTACTTCTCGCAATCATTTTCGTGTGTGTGTTATATTTTTGCAAGAATGGAAGGGATCTACAGCTTTTTGTCGACTCCGAAAGGCGAGTTGAGAAGCTTCTCATGACGAATGATACTCTTTGATTGAATGCTTATCAGACATTCGAAAGAGGTGACACCCTAAAAAAAAACTTTTAGGTATTTACTGGGATTGAACCCGGGCAGCATTGCGTAGTAGTCAAACGCACTTACCACTACACCGCGGCGTGAAGTGGTATTGCCTCTTGGGTAAACACGCCAAGATGCCCGAGCTCACAGGCACTGACATTTGCAGAAACACCCTGCAATGATATATGTATGTAGGTATACCAGAGGATATCGCGCACTATGCTTTGCGAATGTCAGAGCACAGCACGTTGTCGTAGGGATTTACTTCTTTAGTAGTCTGGAAGAGGTGGGCCTAATCAACTATAGACTCGTTCTATAATTTTGCAAGGTTATAAAATGCTTTGAGGAAATCCATTCTGGGATGAAGTAAGAACTAAGCCACACATCTATTGAAGCTAACCCGCAAGATAGGTTAGGTTAAGAGGAGTCGCGATGGATCCACACTGATGCCTAGTGGTTTGTGATTGCTCAACCTAACAACCCCTCTCAACCTAATCTAACTTTGCGGGGTGGCTTCAGCAGTTGTGTGGCTTTGTTCTTACCCTGAATGCAGTAGGTCAATGGAAAATATTTGCCGCAAACTCTTTCTAAAATGGTTGGTTTAGGATGTGATTGATTGCACCTAGCATTCAATGAAGAAGTCAACGTTATCTTAGCAGAGCAACGCTCGCATTGTGAATTCATTTCTGACCATTGAAAAAATATCAGCAAATAGTGATACCACTACGCCGCGCCGCCGTCACCATCGAGATTGACAGCATATAATATTCGTAATCGATGCCACATAAGTCCATTGAAAACAATGCCGTGCGAATAAATAGAGTTATTCGGAGTGTGGTCTAAATGTCTGCAATGGGCACTAACAGAAAACGTTACTTTGTCGTAAATGTATAAATAAGTAATTAAATGCTTAATAAAGTTCCTGTTTTGTATTAATTTGTATGTGCCAACAATTTTTTTATATGAGCATTCTTAAACATTACACATGTGACTGAGAGTCACAACGCGGTAGTTTGTGTAAAAAATATAACCTGGTACAATTAGGGTTAAAACATTTTTTCGCATATTGTGCTTTATATTGATGGTTTATTTGCGCGAGGTAAATGTTGGGTGCTTTCCAATCTTCGCCGATTTTTCATGCATACTATGGTAACCTAGTGAGAGCTTAAACAAGGGACATATTTATAAAAGCCTTTGCAGCCAGAACGAGAGGCAATCGTCAGTAGGTATTAGGGCACTTGAGCCTGGGAACCAATTTTTTGACGATTCCGGGAAACAGCCATTTTAATTCGTCATTTTTGGGTAAAAACATCGATTTTGAAATTTTTAATTACCCCGGTTTTTTTTTTGTTTACATAAGCGTGGGAAAATTTTAATTCCTCATTTTTGGGTGAAATCATCGATTTTGAAATTTTTAATTACCCCGGTTTTTTGTTTACATTAAGCGTGGGTGGGCGAGAGGGAAGATGAGCCTTGGGAGGAGGAGAGGGGGGAGGGGGAGGAAGGCTGTTGTTTGTTTACATTAAGAAGGTATTGCCGAAGCCAGGAAGTGACGTCATCAAGAAGATATAGGGTTAGCGTGTGTATTAGTGTACTTAGTGTGTACTTAGTGTACTTAGTGTACTTAGTGTACTTAGTGTGTACTTAGTCTGGGCGAGGGAGAGGGGTGATATGCGAGGGAGAGGGGGGAGGGGGGGAGGAAGGCTGTTGTTTGTTTACATTAAGAAGGTATTGCCGAAGCCAGGAAGTGACGTCATCAAGAAGATATAGGGTTAGCGTGTGTATTAGTGTACTTAGTGTGTACTTAGTGTACTTAGTGTACTTAGTGTACTTAGTGTGTACTTAGTCTGGGCGAGGGAGAGGGGTGATATGCGAGGGAGAGGGGGAGGGGGGAGGAAGGCTGTTGCTTGTTTACATTAAGAAGGTGTTGGGTTAAATTTTGTTATATATATATCTGTATGTATGTCTGTGTATGTATATACATGTGTGTATGTGTGTGTGTATGTATGTATATATGTGTGTATGTATGTATGTGTATATGTATTTGGATATGATGTGGCGGTATATGAGTCAACTTCAAAGTCATCGCGTGTCATATTATGTATGTACATAATTATGTATATCGATGTTTTTGTTTTGTTTATTGGGCAAAGGAAGTGAACGGCGTCAGAGGGAGAGGAAATATATGCGACTATTTATATTTGTTGGCGAAGTGAAAACAATGATGAGAGGGGATGAGAGGGGGGTGAATGGCTTGCAGGGTATGGTTTCCTTGATCTATTCATTTAGATCACATTGTTTATTCTGGCTGTTGGCTGAAATGGGTAGTGGGATATTCAAGATCAACATGTCATGGAATGTACTTATTTTATACATATGTATGTATGTATGTACTTGATGTGTACCTATGCATATGTTTGTTTGTATTTCATAGTGTACTTAGTGTGTACTTAGTGTGAACTTATTGTGTCAGAGCGAGAGGGAAGAAGTATATTTGCAGACGGATGGGGAACAATGGTGAGAGGGGATGAGAGGGGGTGAACCATTTCTCGGATCTATTTATCCAGATCAGATTGTTTATTTTGGTTGTTGTCTGAAATAGGTACATTTTTGTTTTTTCATTGCCGATTCTGGCACAGGGAGTCAGCAAGTGACGTCATCAAGAAGATATAGGGCTACATTTTTTGGGTGAAATCAGGGAATTCAGAACAATTAGTGTGTACTTAGTGTACTTAGCGTGTACTTAGTGTGTATCAGAGTGTACTTAGTGTATACTTAATGTTCTTAGTGTGTACTTAATGTACTTAGTGTACTTAGTGTATGTATGTCTGTATGTATATGTACATATGTATATGTATATGTATTTGGATAAGATGTGACGGTATAAGAGTCACCTTCAAAGCAGTCGCGTCATATACCTATGTATGTATGTACATATGTAGATATATCGATGTTTTTGTTTATTGGACGAATGAATTAAAAAGCGGAATAGGAAAGCAATGCTGAGAGGGAGGTGAATCGCTTCTTAGGTCTACTCATCCAGATCAGATTGTTTATTTTAACTATTGGCTGAAATGGTTAGTAGTGTTGATTGTATTGTTTCATGGAAAATTGTTTTTGTTGGATGGATGAAGTAAAAAGCGGAAAGGAAATTCTGAGTCAAAGCGAAAGGAAAGATGTGCGACTGATTTATATTTGTTGGTGAAGGGAAACAATGATGAGAGAGAAAAGAATGATGAGAGTATGTGAACCGATTCTTGGGTATGGTTTCCAATGTGTACGCATTCAGATCGGATTGTTTGTTGTTGGCTGAAATAGGTAGCAGTGCTGACTTCAATGTTTCAAGAAAAATTGTTTTTATTGGATGAACGAAGTAAAAATCGTGTGATTGTAGAAATTCTGAGTCAAAGGGAGAGGAAAGAAGTATACTTGTATGAGGAGGGGAACAGTGGATAGAGTGGGTTAGAGAGAATAATACTCATAGAGAACAGATTGATTATTCTGACTTGTTGGTCAAAGTACTGATTATAATGTTTCAAGGAAAATTATTTTGAGTTGAAATTCTGAGTCAGAGGGAGAGGAAAGAAGTATATTTGTAGGCGGAGGGAAACAATGGATAGAGGGGGCTAGAGAGCGTAATAGTCACAGAGATCAGATTGATTATTCTGACCTGTTGGCCGAAGTGCTGATTATAATGTTTCTAGGAAAATTATTTGGACGCAGAAATTGGTGGGGGTATTCATGTTTCGACATGTTTAAAAGTCTTGTTCTCTTTATCTTTCGATCATATTTTTATGGAATTTGCTGACGAATATGAATATATTGTTTATTTATCTTTCGACCATTTTTTTTTTTTTATGGAATTTGCTAACGTATACAAATATGTTGTTTATTTATCTTTTATTTTCTATGGAATATACCTATTACGTTGTTGTTCTTCTTGCTGTCTTTGCTATTGCTTTCATTCGCTGACTATGATGCTTTTATACAAAAATTTATGCAGGAATATTCATGTTTCGACATGTTTCGACATGTTTAAAAGTCTTGGTCTCTTTATCTTTCAAGCATTTTTTTTTATGGAATTTGCTGACGCATGCAAATATGTTGTTTACTTATCTTTTATTTTCTATGGAATAAACCTATTTGATTGGTTAAACAGTTTCAAGGGGGCGGGGAGTGTAGAAACATTTCCAAATTTCTGCTATATAAGCTCCAAAGTAAGGGCTGTTGAGTAATAGTTTTATTCAAACAAAGCAATTGAGATCATCTAAAAATGGAACAATTGAACGATCTTGGAAAAATTAAACCTCTGGAAGGATTGAACACATTGGAGCTGCAGAAGAGGTATAAGATCCTCAATGTGTTACGTTGCCAGACGAAATACGGGCCTAGAGTTCTCCTTGAGTTGGAGACAAAGAAGGTGTTTCTGCCGATACGATTCAACTCCGTGGATGAGAGTACAGTGAAGGCGCTATCATCAAGCGAAATGGTGGTAGTTAAACCCATGGGGAATACTTTAGAACTGGAGTTCTACCCAATATCGGATGCAAACCTTTCTGTTGAAGAGGTAGACATACTGTATTCTCAACCCTTTTTTTAAAAACAAAAAAAAAATTGTTAAATGCATATACATTTTGAGATGTAAAAATAAATAATTTCTAACCAAAAACTGATTTGTTATTGTTTTTCTTTATTTTCTTCTATTTCGAGTTTTGAGGTGATAAACGGGGTGTTTTTGTTTTGTTTAAAGGATGGAGAAATTAAAAATGGTGTGAGTGTGGAGATTCTGAGACATAGGGAAAGTTATTTAGACTGTTGGCTGAAATGGATAGAGGGGCTAGAGAGGGTAATACTCATAGAGATCAGATTGATTATTCTGACTTGTTGGATAGCGGGTTAGTGGTTTCCAAGGACTTCTCATCGAGTTCGGATTGTTTATTTTGGTTGTTAGTTGAAACGGGTAAAGGGGTATTCAAAATCATTGTGTATATGTTTCTGCGCATGCATAAAAAATTGCACATCAAATAAAAAAAAAAATAGAGCAAGAGCTCAATACATCATTGATATCGAACTCAAGCACCGGCATTGATGCTGACAAATATGTCAACACAACAGATCGAACGTAGTTCATCGGAAGTGTGGCTCGTAAAATTTGGAATTATTTATCGGGTCTTCATAAGCCACCTGCTTACTTCCTCCATCCGAATGTTCGGTAGTTTCTTGTTATAAACATACTTTGATGATTCGATTATACCTACTCCTAGCTACGGTCCGTGCGAGGCACTTATGAGGTACTTCTAATGTTCAGTCAGTTTCTTGTTATAAACAAATTTTGCTGATTCTTCAAATGATATGGTTCGTATGGATCCCTCATATGAATGCTTCGAATGATAAGGTTATGGGTATCTTTTGTATACACAAATTTTGCTGATTCGACAATATTCCTAGCTAGCTATGGTCCGTTTGAGTCCGTTATGCGAGTGCTTCGAGATCAATTTCTCTGATTCGATGACATTAGTACCTATTAATAAATAAATCTAAATCTAAATCTAAATCTATATTCTTAGCTATGGTCTGTATGAGTCCCTCATATGAATGCTTCGAATGGTAAGGTTATGAGTATCTTTTGTATAAACAAATTTCTCTGATTCGACTATATTCTTAGCTATGGTCCGTACGAGTCCCTCATATGAATGCTTCGAATGGTAAGCTTATGGGCATCTTATGTATAAACAAATTTCTCTGATTCTCCTGGCTATGGTCTCTATAGGTCCCTCATATGAGTGCTTCGAATGGTAGGATTATGGTTATCTTTTGAATAAACAAAATTTTGCTGACTTGAGTATATTCATGGCATTGGTCCGTAGCGGTCCCATATGCGAATGCTTCGGATGGTATGGAATATTCATGCTTCGACATGTTTGAAAGGCTTGGTTTATTTATCTTTCTGACCATATTGTTTATTGAGTTCAATGTGGATCATATTTCACACACACTCACACATTTAACAAATTTTTTTTTTTTTCTAAAGCCAAGTTTGTCACATAGAATATCAGTGTACAATATTCGTATAAATAAGGCTCTACCAGCAGATACATTTTTAGTAATTTAGTAATTTTGAACACAAACCTTATCAATCAATATATCATGGAATATATCAAACAACTGATCGAGAATCAACTCCTTATAGCGGAATACCTGTGTCGGGAGTATCCCGAAATGGTATTTGGATTGAGAAGACTGAACGACGAGAATAACTATTCGCTAGGTCATGTACAGGCAGTAATACAAATGCTTAAAGCATTTTCTGAATTATTGGTGGAGCAAGGATTCGATACGCCGCCATTGCATCCAGCTTTATTGGCGATTTTATCCATACACCGCTAAAAATAAAAAGTTATAACATTTAAATTTAATAAAAGGTTGAACACATTTTACACTAAAAAAGATAAATTTTTGTTTTTTTTTTTCTATTTTTTTTCTTTTTTCTATTGCTGATATTGTTGTTTTTTTTCTATTGTTGTTGTTGTGCGATTCCAATCAGATCGGATGCAGATAGCAGTTAGCGGATAGCACTTAGAGGATAGCTATTTGCCATCACTAGACTATTAGTTTAATCTTCCGGATAAGGAAGAATCTTTTCCTTTTTTTTTACCTTCTACCAGGCCTTCTCAGATAAAACTTTATCAACATCAGAACACACAAGTTTTTTATTATTAGCACATTCAATATCATGACGACAAGCCTCATCCAACTGATTAATTCCATGATCTTCCTAAGCAAGACGTTCTTTTAACTTAGTCCCAGGACCACAGAAAGTATATGACAAAATATGTAACTCGAATGGTAATTTATTTTTTAATGAATTTACCAGTCCGTATTCTTCTGATGAATGTTTTGACTGACCTGATATACTCCATAGTCTCTCGTTTAAAGCAATTTCTTATTACGACTGTAGTCTCTGTATCAACCGAAAAATACATATTTACGCAAACTTCTGAAATCAATTCATGAAACGGAATATAAAAGGCGACCGTTTTGAGTAGAATACATCAGTAACCGCCCGGCATTACAGTGAACCAACCATAAAAAATAAATATAGATTACAATGAACTATATAGTGAAACATTAAGCTCGGTAAATAATCCACAAAAATCTGTAAATTCGAATAAATGCGGGAGTGAGAGTAAAAGTGAAAGAACAGAAAAAAGAAACTTGACCAAGAAAGTAGGGAATGCAAGCCAAGAAGAAAGTGAAGTAAAAAGTTATTGAAAATTCTGAATTTCGAAGGATTAAGTGTACCTCGACCCATGAAAAGCCTTTTGAAGCAGCCTTCCAAGCCAATATTATTCTTCACCATTGGTATTTGATTTTGTCTAAATAATTTAATTTAGAAAAATGGCCGAAAAAGGAGTTTTAAAACGATGCAATGCAATACGTGGAATGGAAAATATGAAAGGTAAAATAAATAATAAAATGTATGATAATTATATATATACATAGTATCTGGTAAAATAAACGAAGGACAATTTTTTTTTTTTCGTTGAATAATTTGTTTAAATAATTATTATTTAGAATACGAAATGCTGGAAAAACTTTATTTGATTGGAAAGGAGATTCATGAATTGAAATCAAACATTCAGTCAATGCAAAGGCAACAGAAGGAGTTAATCAAAACTATAGCTGAGAACAATGTATTATTGAAAGAAGCATTCAAAAAGGAAACGCTGGGCAACGCAGAGGTAAATCATTTTCTGCTTGCAACTTACATTTGCGTTGAATTACGATAGATTGCAGGGCAAAGCGCCTTTTAAAGATTTTCATAATATCATAGCTGTCCTATTTAGTAATACACTTGATCAGTTTATCAGTAATTACTCTCCACATGTTCTTATAATGTACTTTTCTTTTCTTATTTTAGAAGGTCTCTCTTTCTCTCTCTCTAAAGATGGATACATACAAAAAGACTACATCCACCAGATACGAACTGCCTTCCGATGTATAAAAAGTCGATGCCACAAAAACATATGCATCAACAAAAACAAAAAGCACCCCTTGATTTATACATTACAAAAAGATTAATAAAACACAATGAATTCAACTGAGTTTTTATTCTGAATTTTAAAAAGGAAACGATTGAGTGTAAACTAGATAGATGGAAGGAGGGATAAAATTGTTGAAAAGTGCTGAAATAACATCTTCCCTGTAGGTGATGGTAGGTGCTGAAATAAGGACTAACCTGCGAGTTCTTATCAGCCTAGAACATTCCCCATTATGATTATAAAATGGGGGATCGTTCCAAACAGGGCGGTTCCAAACAGGTCGGTTCCAAACAGGGCGGTTCCAAACAGGTCGGTTCCAAACAGGGCGGTTGCTAACCGGTCGGTTACAGATAGCAGTTAACGGATAGCGGTTAGCGGATATCAGTTAGCGGATAACAGCTAGCGAAGGTGTTCTCACAACATGGTAGATCACAGATCAAGTTACATACATATCGATGATAGAGCTGACGTAATCGATTCTGAGAGGGGAACGACGGTGAGAGGAGGTGAATGGTTTTCTGGGCATTTTAATCAAACATGTGTGCTATTGAGAAGAAAAAAAGGAAAGGTAAAGTACGATAGCACCATGGTGTAGTGATTAGTGCGTTGGACTACTATGCGATGCTGCCAGGGTTCAATCCCAGTCAGGGTCCAACACCTAAAAGTTTTTTTCAAATAAAGAAAGACTATTCCACTTGAATTTGTTAATCCAATTGAGATTCGATTCTTAGACTCCTTTAAATTTATGGGGTGACTGGTACATCTCTTTCTTCTTCTGCTTCTAGTTGTGGTGATATTGAATTCATCATCAGACTTGATCGCAGTTGGTTGAAATGGAAATATGTTTATAATAAGGTCAAAGATTCATAACATATATACACAATGTATTAATAAACTAGCACTAAGTTATATAGATGATAAGAGATATATAATGGAAAATGGTGTTAGCCTTGATCAGAGTATTCCAATTAACAGTCACCCCATAAATTTAAAGGAGTCTAAGAATCGAATCTCAATTGGATTAACAAATTCAAGTGGAATAGTCTTTCTTTATTTGAAAAAAACTTTTAGGTGTTGGACCCTGACTGGGATTGAACCCTGGCAGCATCGCATAGTAGTCCAACGCACTAATCACTACACCATGGTGCTATCGTACTTTACCTTTCCTTTTTTTCTTCTCAATAGCACACATGTTTGATTAAAATGCCCAGAAAACCATTCACCTCCTCTCACCGTCGTTCCCCTCTCAGAATCGATTACGTCAGCTCTATCATCGATATGTATGTAACTTGATCTGTGATCTACCATGTTGTGAGAACACCTTCGCTAGCTGTTATCCGCTAACTGATATCCGCTAACCGCTATCCGTTAACTGCTATCTGTAACCGACCGGTTAGCAACCGCCCTGTTTGGAACCGACCTGTTTGGAACCGCCCTGTTTGGAACCGACCTGTTTGGAACCGCCCTGTTTGGAACGATCCCCCATTTTATAATCATAATGGGGAATGTTCTAGGCTGATAAGAACTCGCAGGTTAGTCCTTATTTCAGCACCTACCATCACCTACAGGGAAGATGTTATTTCAGCACTTTTCAACAATTTTATCCCTCCTTCCATCTATCTAGTTTACACTCAATCGTTTCCTTTTTAAAATTCAGAATAAAAACTCAGTTGAATTCATTGTGTTTTATTAATCTTTTTGTAATGTATAAATCAAGGGGTGCTTTTTGTTTTTGTTGATGCATATGTTTTTGTGGCATCGACTTTTTATACATCGGAAGGCAGTTCGTATCTGGTGGATGTAGTCTTTTTGTATGTATCCATCTTTAGAGAGAGAAAGAGAGACCTTCTAAAATAAGAAAAGAAAAGTACATTATAAGAACATGTGGAAAGTAATTACTGATAAACTGATCAAGTGTATTACTAAATAGGACAGCTATGATATTATGAAAATCTTTAAAAGGCGCTTTGCCCTGCAATCTATCGTAATTCAACGCAAATGTAAGTTGCAAGCAGAAAATGATTTACCTCTGCGTTGCCCAGCGTTTCCTTTTTGAATGCTTCTTTCAATAATACATTGTTCTCAGCTATAGTTTTGATTAACTCCTTCTGTTGCCTTTGCATTGACTGAATGTTTGATTTCAATTCATGAATCTCCTTTCCAATCAAATAAAGCTTTTCCAGCATTTCGTATTCTAAATAATAATTATTTAAACAAATTATTCAACGAAAAAAAAAAAATTGTCTTTCGTTTATTTTACCAGATACTATGTATATATATAATTATCATACATTTTATTATTTATTTTACCTTTCATATTTTCCATTCCACGTATTGCATTGCATCGTTTTAAAACTCCTTTTTCGGCCATTTTTCTAAATTAAATTATTTAGACAAAATCAAATACCAATGGTGAAGAATAATATTGGCTTGGAAGGCTGCTTCAAAAGGCTTTTCATGGGTCGAGGTACACTTAATCCTTCGAAATTCAGAATTTTCAATAACTTTTTACTTCACTTTCTTCTTGGCTTGCATTCCCTACTTTCTTGGTCAAGTTTCTTTTTTCTGTTCTTTCACTTTTACTCTCACTCCCGCATTTATTCGAATTTACAGATTTTTGTGGATTATTTACCGAGCTTAATGTTTCACTATATAGTTCATTGTAATCTATATTTATTTTTTATGGTTGGTTCACTGTAATGCCGGGCGGTTACTGATGTATTCTACTCAAAACGGTCGCCTTTTATATTCCGTTTCATGAATTGATTTCAGAAGTTTGCGTAAATATGTATTTTTCGGTTGATACAGAGACTACAGTCGTAATAAGAAATTGCTTTAAACGAGAGACTATGGAGTATATCAGGTCAGTCAAAACATTCATCAGAAGAATACGGACTGGTAAATTCATTAAAAAATAAATTACCATTCGAGTTACATATTTTGTCATATACTTTCTGTGGTCCTGGGACTAAGTTAAAAGAACGTCTTGCTTAGGAAGATCATGGAATTAATCAGTTGGATGAGGCTTGTCGTCATGATATTGAATGTGCTAATAATAAAAAACTTGTGTGTTCTGATGTTGATAAAGTTTTATCTGAGAAGGCCTGGTAGAAGGTAAAAAAAAAGGAAAAGATTCTTCCTTATCCGGAAGATTAAACTAATAGTCTAGTGATGGCAAATAGCTATCCTCTAAGTGCTATCCGCTAACTGCTATCTGCATCCGATCTGATTGGAATCGCACAACAACAACAATAGAAAAAAAACAACAATATCAGCAATAGAAAAAAGAAAAAAAATAGAAAAAAAAAAACAAAAATTTATCTTTTTTAGTGTAAAATGTGTTCAACCTTTTATTAAATTTAAATGTTATAACTTTTTATTTTTAGCGGTGTATGGATAAAATCGCCAATAAAGCTGGATGCAATGGCGGCGTATCGAATCCTTGCTCCACCAATAATTCAGAAAATGCTTTAAGCATTTGTATTACTGCCTGTACATGACCTAGCGAATAGTTATTCTCGTCGTTCAGTCTTCTCAATCCAAATACCATTTCGGGATACTCCCGACACAGGTATTCCGCTATAAGGAGTTGATTCTCGATCAGTTGTTTGATATATTCCATGATATATTGATTGATAAGGTTTGTGTTCAAAATTACTAAATTACTAAAAATGTATCTGCTGGTAGAGCCTTATTTATACGAATATTGTACACTGATATTCTATGTGACAAACTTGGCTTTAGAAAAAAAAAAAAATTTGTTAAATGTGTGAGTGTGTGTGAAATATGATCCACATTGAACTCAATAAACAATATGGTCAGAAAGATAAATAAACCAAGCCTTTCAAACATGTCGAAGCATGAATATTCCATACCATCCGAAGCATTCGCATATGGGACCGCTACGGACCAATGCCATGAATATACTCAAGTCAGCAAAATTTTGTTTATTCAAAAGATAACCATAATCCTACCATTCGAAGCACTCATATGAGGGACCTATAGAGACCATAGCCAGGAGAATCAGAGAAATTTGTTTATACATAAGATGCCCATAAGCTTACCATTCGAAGCATTCATATGAGGGACTCGTACGGACCATAGCTAAGAATATAGTCGAATCAGAGAAATTTGTTTATACAAAAGATACTCATAACCTTACCATTCGAAGCATTCATATGAGGGACTCATACAGACCATAGCTAAGAATATAGATTTAGATTTAGATTTAGATTTATTTATTAATAGGTACTAATGTCATCGAATCAGAGAAATTGATCTCGAAGCACTCGCATAACGGACTCAAACGGACCATAGCTAGCTAGGAATATTGTCGAATCAGCAAAATTTGTGTATACAAAAGATACCCATAACCTTATCATTCGAAGCATTCATATGAGGGATCCATACGAACCATATCATTTGAAGAATCAGCAAAATTTGTTTATAACAAGAAACTGACTGAACATTAGAAGTACCTCATAAGTGCCTCGCACGGACCGTAGCTAGGAGTAGGTATAATCGAATCATCAAAGTATGTTTATAACAAGAAACTACCGAACATTCGGATGGAGGAAGTAAGCAGGTGGCTTATGAAGACCCGATAAATAATTCCAAATTTTACGAGCCACACTTCCGATGAACTACGTTCGATCTGTTGTGTTGACATATTTGTCAGCATCAATGCCGGTGCTTGAGTTCGATATCAATGATGTATTGAGCTCTTGCTCTATTTTTTTTTTTATTTGATGTGCAATTTTTTATGCATGCGCAGAAACATATACACAATGATTTTGAATACCCCTTTACCCGTTTCAACTAACAACCAAAATAAACAATCCGAACTCGATGAGAAGTCCTTGGAAACCACTAACCCGCTATCCAACAAGTCAGAATAATCAATCTGATCTCTATGAGTATTACCCTCTCTAGCCCCTCTATCCATTTCAGCCAACAGTCTAAATAACTTTCCCTATGTCTCAGAATCTCCACACTCACACCATTTTTAATTTCTCCATCCTTTAAACAAAACAAAAACACCCCGTTTATCACCTCAAAACTCGAAATAGAAGAAAATAAAGAAAAACAATAACAAATCAGTTTTTGGTTAGAAATTATTTATTTTTACATCTCAAAATGTATATGCATTTAACAATTTTTTTTTTGTTTTTAAAAAAAGGGTTGAGAATACAGTATGTCTACCTCTTCAACAGAAAGGTTTGCATCCGATATTGGGTAGAACTCCAGTTCTAAAGTATTCCCCATGGGTTTAACTACCACCATTTCGCTTGATGATAGCGCCTTCACTGTACTCTCATCCACGGAGTTGAATCGTATCGGCAGAAACACCTTCTTTGTCTCCAACTCAAGGAGAACTCTAGGCCCGTATTTCGTCTGGCAACGTAACACATTGAGGATCTTATACCTCTTCTGCAGCTCCAATGTGTTCAATCCTTCCAGAGGTTTAATTTTTCCAAGATCGTTCAATTGTTCCATTTTTAGATGATCTCAATTGCTTTGTTTGAATAAAACTATTACTCAACAGCCCTTACTTTGGAGCTTATATAGCAGAAATTTGGAAATGTTTCTACACTCCCCGCCCCTTGAAACTGTTTAACCAATCAAATAGGTTTATTCCATAGAAAATAAAAGATAAGTAAACAACATATTTGCATGCGTCAGCAAATTCCATAAAAAAAAAATGCTTGAAAGATAAAGAGACCAAGACTTTTAAACATGTCGAAACATGTCGAAACATGAATATTCCTGCATAAATTTTTGTATAAAAGCATCATAGTCAGCGAATGAAAGCAATAGCAAAGACAGCAAGAAGAACAACAACGTAATAGGTATATTCCATAGAAAATAAAAGATAAATAAACAACATATTTGTATACGTTAGCAAATTCCATAAAAAAAAAAAAATGGTCGAAAGATAAATAAACAATATATTCATATTCGTCAGCAAATTCCATAAAAATATGATCGAAAGATAAAGAGAACAAGACTTTTAAACATGTCGAAACATGAATACCCCCACCAATTTCTGCGTCCAAATAATTTTCCTAGAAACATTATAATCAGCACTTCGGCCAACAGGTCAGAATAATCAATCTGATCTCTGTGACTATTACGCTCTCTAGCCCCCTCTATCCATTGTTTCCCTCCGCCTACAAATATACTTCTTTCCTCTCCCTCTGACTCAGAATTTCAACTCAAAATAATTTTCCTTGAAACATTATAATCAGTACTTTGACCAACAAGTCAGAATAATCAATCTGTTCTCTATGAGTATTATCCTCTCTAACCCACTCTATCCACTGTTCCCCTCCTCATACAAGTATACTTCTTTCCTCTCCCTTTGACTCAGAATTTCTACAATCACACGATTTTTACTTCGTTCATCCAATAAAAACAATTTTTCTTGAAACATTGAAGTCAGCACTGCTACCTATTTCAGCCAACAACAAACAATCCGATCTGAATGCGTACACATTGGAAACCATACCCAAGAATCGGTTCACATACTCTCATCATTCTTTTCTCTCTCATCATTGTTTCCCTTCACCAACAAATATAAATCAGTCGCACATCTTTCCTTTCGCTTTGACTCAGAATTTCCTTTCCGCTTTTTACTTCATCCATCCAACAAAAACAATTTTCCATGAAACAATACAATCAACACTACTAACCATTTCAGCCAATAGTTAAAATAAACAATCTGATCTGGATGAGTAGACCTAAGAAGCGATTCACCTCCCTCTCAGCATTGCTTTCCTATTCCGCTTTTTAATTCATTCGTCCAATAAACAAAAACATCGATATATCTACATATGTACATACATACATAGGTATATGACGCGACTGCTTTGAAGGTGACTCTTATACCGTCACATCTTATCCAAATACATATACATATACATATGTACATATACATACAGACATACATACACTAAGTACACTAAGTACATTAAGTACACACTAAGAACATTAAGTATACACTAAGTACACTCTGATACACACTAAGTACACGCTAAGTACACTAAGTACACACTAATTGTTCTGAATTCCCTGATTTCACCCAAAAAATGTAGCCCTATATCTTCTTGATGACGTCACTTGCTGACTCCCTGTGCCAGAATCGGCAATGAAAAAACAAAAATGTACCTATTTCAGACAACAACCAAAATAAACAATCTGATCTGGATAAATAGATCCGAGAAATGGTTCACCCCCTCTCATCCCCTCTCACCATTGTTCCCCATCCGTCTGCAAATATACTTCTTCCCTCTCGCTCTGACACAATAAGTTCACACTAAGTACACACTAAGTACACTATGAAATACAAACAAACATATGCATAGGTACACATCAAGGACATACATACATACATATGTATAAAATAAGTACATTCCATGACATGTTGATCTTGAATATCCCACTACCCATTTCAGCCAACAGCCAGAATAAACAATGTGATCTAAATGAATAGATCAAGGAAACCATACCCTGCAAGCCATTCACCCCCCTCTCATCCCCTCTCATCATTGTTTTCACTTCGCCAACAAATATAAATAGTCGCATATATTTCCTCTCCCTCTGACGCCGTTCACTTCCTTTGCCCAATAAACAAAACAAAAACATCGATATACATAATTATGTACATACATAATATGACACGCGATGACTTTGAAGTTGACTCATATACCGCCACATCATATCCAAATACATATACACATACATACATACACACATATATACATACATACACACACACATACACACATGTATATACATACACAGACATACATACAGATATATATATAACAAAATTTAACCCAACACCTTCTTAATGTAAACAAGCAACAGCCTTCCTCCCCCCTCCCCCTCTCCCTCGCATATCACCCCTCTCCCTCGCCCAGACTAAGTACACACTAAGTACACTAAGTACACTAAGTACACTAAGTACACACTAAGTACACTAATACACACGCTAACCCTATATCTTCTTGATGACGTCACTTCCTGGCTTCGGCAATACCTTCTTAATGTAAACAAACAACAGCCTTCCTCCCCCCTCCCCCCTCTCCATCGCATATCACCCCTCTCCCTCGCCCAGACTAAGTACACTAAGTACACTAAGGACACTAAGTACACACTAAGTACACTAATACACACGCTAACCCTATATCTTCTTGATGACGTCACTTCCTGGCTTCGGCAATACCTTCTTAATGTAAACAAACAACAGCCTTCCTCCCCCTCCCCCCTCTCCTCCTCCCCAGGCTCATCTTCCCTCTCGCCCACCCACGCTTAATGTAAACAAAAAACCGGGGTAATTAAAAATTTCAAAATCGATGATTTCACCCAAAAATGAGGAATTAAAATTTTCCCACGCTTATGTAAACAAAAAAAAAACCGGGGTAATTAAAAATTTCAAAATCGATGTTTTTACCCAAAAATGACGAATTAAAATGGCTGTTTCCCGGAATCGTCAAAAAATTGGTTCCCAGGCTCAAGTGCCCTAATACCTACTATCGTCCTATCTGCCCTGTCCTGAAAATGTTTGTGGAACAGAGTATAAACTAAAATAACGACAACTAAAATGAGTACATCCGTTCACACCAGCTACACCTACAGTAAAAGAGATGTACCTATGTACATACTATTACCTATACAGCTTACCCTGGGATTAACCATCCAAATCTGAAGGACTGTTTCACAAGTCACTTGCAAACTTTAATTAGAGGCAGTCCCGGTAATCCAAAATCGGATGCTATCAAATATGAATACCCATAGCATGTTTTTCGAAATTTACCAAATTCACGTAGCAGCCATGTCTACGTACGTGCATTGTTCTTCAACCCCCAAAAATTCCCAAAATAATAATTGAAGGCTAAAGGCGCACAAAGCACTTACGTTTTTCTCTAGTTTTATGGATTTGCAATTTCCCCAGACGTGACATACCGAAATAATGAAATATTGACTTCTAAGAACTGATTCAAACTCCCACTTCTATTTAATTAAGGCTATCACCTGTATACGATATCGGCCCGATGTAGGGCTGTGTGCGAGTTCCAATCAGCCGAGACCAACAATAAGACATATAAAAAATGATTTAACCTTCGCCAAGGATACGTCTGAGATGTACTATAATTACGATGCTGCCCAAGATGCACTAATTGAGTTCGAGAATAGTATCTAGGCCTCTCGTTCTTGGATATATTCTTGGGATAGGTATTCCAAAAACGTTCGTAATTAAATGTTAACTCTTATTTTGTAGCTAGAGTCTAGCCAAAATTAAACTAGGACGTGATTTGTTGCATATTCCCTTGTGCGTGTCAATGAAGAGTTTTTTCAGTAAAAAAAAAAGAGTAAAAAAAGAGTATAAGTGAGTAAAACAAATGTGTGATTACAGCATCGACTCAAAATAAACAAAAACAACAGTAAACAAATGAAAGTATCTGAAATGAAATTAATTAACAAGCTTCGCGATACGAGAGTATCAAGCCCAAACTGAAGTTGTACCTCGTCGTATCTGATAAGATTAAAGGTGATGTGTTATAAGCATTTTCACTATTTTTCCAACTAATCAAAAAGAACCCGTGTACTCATTTAGAATCAACAGAATGTTAAATGGTTGGTTATGTTAGAGCGGCCTTACCAACTACTCCACAGAAGTTTGTAATCTTACCCATTAAATTATTAGAAGTCATGTTGGAAGTTTTTTTATATAAATTTTCGTTTTAATTATTAATTTTCATCTTAACATAACTTTGCCCAGCTAGTCAGTAGTCTTCGTTGTTTTTGTCAGCCAGGACAGGATTACAGTCCGCTTCGTCGCTAAAGATGTCGGATGTTCTTCGTATTTGTCTTGTCCTTCATTTGCTTACGATGTGTTTTACATTATAAGGGTAGATTTGTAGATACATTTATATAGAAATTGATGTATTACTCAATAGCTGTTCACATAAGTTCATTTACATTATTGCTTTGTTCGTTATTTACAAAGAAGGAAAAGAGTTTAACGATATATTTGGGAAACATACAAAGTAGAAACCGGTTTCTTAAATTTTTTGCATAATGAAAAGGACCAGTACACTTCAAAAATGTTCGATAAACTTTGATTTCGTTTCAAATTGTTTTACCGTGATTTGGGATTCAATCGGCCTGTACCAGAAAAAAATTAACGTGTGAATTGAGAATTGTAAGGTCCTAACAAGTCAGGTTTTAAGAGGTTTCAAAAATGTATTTAAATCTTAAATAACTCTTGTCTCATTGATGCACCAATTTTTAAATGAAAGCTGTACTTTCATTTGTATATTCAAGTGTGGGAAAGGGAGGTTTGCACTGAACTATTAGTATCAATATTTTTAACTTTCGTCAGTGCAGATTCATGTTGTTTTTTGATTCGGATGCATCGATTTATCTATTTATTATTATAAATACTGTTAGATATGTTGTCTTATTTTGGCAAAATAAGTGAATAAACAAAAAATGAGAGTGATGAAGATGAAGAACAACTTTGCTTATTTAAAATGTCTACATTGGCTTGGTTTTAGAGTTCAGTGACATGCATGGTGTTGGTAAGAAAACTGTTTGTGTAGTTGAAGTTACATCTGCTGGCCTGAAAATGTGAGCGACATTATTCAGCAATTTATTCGAAAAGCGAGACATGCCGAAAGTTTGCGGTACAATCGACGAAATTCTCATTAATATATGTACGAGTACATAGATGCGCCATCAACCAATGAGACATCGTTTGCCGATCCCCATCGTAAACATTCTATAAACGGTATGGCAGTGTGCGGAACCGATCTCACATTCTATTATGTGAGTGTCAACTGGCCTGGAAGTGTCCAAACGCAAGGGTATTGTGCAACACCACCCTTTAAAAAATTAAAAGGGGATGAAGGCCATTTTAGAGTATAGTGCTTAACTGTTTATTCTTTAAAAACTTGGCTTTAATCACCTACAGCTTCATCAAGTGCTTCTGCTGAGAGGTATAATAGCGCGCATAAACGTACACGGCGTTTGATAGAGTGTGCATTTGGCGTAAAAGAAAAATATTCATGCCTAAATCACTAACACGATAATCCTGTATATTTCCAATGCTTTTGTGTTCTCGAATTTTCGATAGCACGCTTTGCTTGCCAGTTATGCTGACTTGCCTGCGCATCGTTTAGCCGTCACGGAATTACTTGTACAAATGACTTGTACAAGAAAGGGACATTTGCACATTTTACAAGTGGAGCGGTTTTGTTTTGTGGTACAGAAATTATAGTTACTTGTTAAATCTGCATTTTTAACAAGTGCCTGTAGAATTGTTGACCTGTAGTTTTCTGGTACAGGCCGTGGTCAGTCTGACGCACAGTGGGGCAAATTGACTTTTTTGGTTGCAGAAATCATAGCTTCTAAACAATGAAGATAGCGGGTTAATTTTTTTTTCTGTTTGAAGAAAATTTCCAAGGCTATGAAATTTTAAAATTTTAAAAAAATATATTTATAAATATAAATATTTCAGAATCTTCGGCTGAAATACAATTTGTTTTCCAAAGGAAATAATCTTAATATTTGACAGTTTGTCAAAAGTAGGTAATTGAAGTAAATACAGTTTGTCTAAAAGTCAAACAAAGTCACAGTGGTGCATAAAAGTAAACGAATAAGAATTTTTTTAATTATTTTTGCAGGTGTATCAAAAGTTTGTAGTAACTGCAGAGTATTTCAAAACTTATTCAAGCGAAACAGTGGAGAAAAAAAAATTTTTTTTTGTGTTGCAAACATTTTTTTAAGTGGCATTTCAACATAACAAACCATTTCAATAATATATTTCAAGTTTTTAACAGTGAAGAATAAATAAATAAATAATTAAAAATTAATAACAAAAAAAAAACTAGATTCTTGGAATCTTTCGTCAAAGTATCGTGTATCGTGCTTTGAGGTTTTCTTCAGTTCTGACATGACACGAAGAAATAAGAGGGTCCCATGAGGCTGCAAGCATATTAAATCGGTCTTCATTCTGCCGAATCATTGAAACCTTGCACGAATTTTGGTACCTATATGTATATTTCTTGTAGTCTTTATTTATGGATTCTTGAGCTTCTCCTGACAATTCTCCGATTGGTAACGACTTATACTCGATTATACTTTGGCAATCAGCCAACATTTTATGAATTGTGTCTGTTAAAAGCAAAACATGCTCTTGTCCATCACATATCATTCTGAGAAGAAACGAAAAAACTTCCTGTTCCTTAAAAAACTGAAAATATTTTCAATAAAAACATTTTTGCATATAAAAATGATAAATGAAATGACAGGTAAACACAGCTGACTTTTTGAGCCAGAATAAAAACAAAAATAAGACTACTTTTTGCTTTTGTAGAACAACTTCTGTGTAGTGTGTGGCACTTTGTATCGGATAAGGTATTTTTTGCTTTGCTTCTGCGTTGATGGATAACATAACGTTTTGGAGTAAACTGTCAGATGGATAAGATACGGTTTGATTCTAGTTTTGTTTTTACTTTAAATAGGGGATAACATCGAATTTGTAATATATATGTAAGTGGATTGATCATATAGCGCTCTACATTTTAAATATAACGCCATCTTTAGTTCAAAAAAAAAGTTTTTGGTGGAAGAGTATGTTTTACTTCTAACAGACACAATTGTAGGTGTAAGTTCTTTTTTGGGATGCTTTTCTTTCAGTAAATTTGTTGTTTCCATTGCATAAACTCCAAACTTGGCACCGTCAACATTTTCTTAATAATTAAGAACGTTAAGTATTATTTGAAGCCTTCTTTTCACCTCCTTATTGACTTCAGTTATGATTTTATGAAGAGGATTAGGGGCTGCCGAAATTAGGCCTGAAAACCGCAAAATCCTTATCACAATGAATTGGTATACATTTTGTTTACCTGTGAAGTATACACACATAAATATTTACAAACTTCTTTCCGACTTAAACAAAAAAAAAAAAATATAAAAAAAAATTTAAAAGAAAATACCAAAAAAAAATTGTCTTACACTAATGAAATCACCCTAGCTCAAAGAATTGAAAATAATTACAGCTGAGCTTTTAAGATAATGTTCAGAAATATATTTTTTTTAAATTGAGCTTAGACCGTATTTTTAACCACTATACCAAATTTGTACACCCAGAACTCAAACGAAAATATAAAAGAAAATTAATTTTTCGTTTACACTAAAAATAGCCTAACTTTAACTGGCTGTAATTATCATACCAATTGTCCAAATTTAATAATTTTTTCTGTTTCTTGAGGTATAAATAATTCCTAATCCAGAAGATTTTTTTGCATTATAGACACACTCGAAAATTGAATTTTGGAATCGCTTTTGCAAAAATGCCCCACAGTGCGACGGTTTGTTGTAAATGAAATAGTGTTTGATATGCGTGGGCAGATTAATGCCGTTGTATCGCATGTAAAAAGTTGCGAAAATGATCAGCAGGACTAGGTTGAACCAGCACGTAGTGGATGGTCCCTTAAGGTTTTTTTTTGCATTGTGGGGTTGAAAATAAGAATTTTATAAGAATTTTTTTTTGCAAGTTATTGCAGTTCCTGATGATTTCAACATTGATTCCTTCCCAGGTTGGGTTAGATCCTAGTGTCCTTAAACATCGAAGTGCTGTTCCTTGGATTTGGTTCCGTATGTGACGTTGATAGATAAACTCCTTTAACTGTGGGTTGTTGTTGAAAAGTGGTAGGACGAGTTCCGCTTCCCGTATAAATGATGATAAGTCGTAGTTATCGTCACCATGGTATACTTTTATTTATGCGTCTTCTTTGATGAGCTCGAGTTACGTACGCACATACGTCACGAAGTTTCCATCAGGAACATCAACAACAATGGGATTGAGGTGTCGACGTCAACCACTTACTGTTTACATTTTGTTGTTTTGATTTATGTTCTAAGTAAAATATGGAGAGTTGGTAATTAGGCTAGTGCAGTTTGTAACGTGTCGTGAATCTGTTGTCGTCAATGTCCGTCTTTGTTAACTATCGTTTATTTGTTGTTATAAGTGTAACTAAGTATTAAAGTAAAGTGTTTAATGTATGAATAAAGAAAATTATGAATAATGAAATATAATGTTGTTGTTTATTTATTATTTCGTCTCGAAAAATCTAAGATCGTAACTCTCGCTAACTGGAATTGCGTTGTTTTTTGCTGGCATCGTAATTGCTTCAATGTCTTGAACTCTCGAATTGTATGCAAAAGATGAAAACCTTTCAGTTTTCTTTTTTTTATCACCGTCTTTTGGCCTTCACAATGATTTTATAATTTTTTTTTTGTAGTTGATGTAGGTAAAAGTATTGCCCCTATTCCATAACACAACTCCATTTAGTTGGGTTATCTCTTACGCAACTCCATTATCTCACAACTGAACGAATTTTTCATATTACATAAAAAAACCTTTTTCAGTTGTGATTGTAAAAAAAATTGCATACTTTTAGATGCGAATAGCAACTACAAATTGGCTATTTAACGTAAATCTGACCTCTGGTGGTCGAAGTAGAATATAATTTTGCCAACAGAAACTCAATATGTATTCAATAAAAACAGAAGGAAAAGAAGTTTTGATTTTGTTTTTTTAATGATAAAAATGATGAAGATATTGTTATTGTTGTGCGCATGCTAAAATCTATCCGTGACACATTTCAACATTGCATTTCATTTGCAATGTATAAATTACTAATGTTATTTTTAAATAATTACAAGTGTTTTTGTACTAAACGAAGAAGCATTTTGCTACGTTCAAATTGAAACTAAAGATTTCTTAAAATTTCATGGACGCTCGACTGCAATACCACTACCACTTCCGAGTGCTGAAGATGTAAAACCATTTTCTCCAACTAATGTGGACTATATGCTATTAAAGTGCACAATTTTTTTTGATTACGTTATTAATAATATTATTGCATTATTTTATTTGTCCTATATACGTCTTTTTGTTCATTTTCAACCTTTCGTATCTCAGCATTTACTCCCAAACAACTACTAAAAGTCAGTTGTTAGTTTTTGATAGCTCTAGCAACTAAAACATAGCTGAGTTGTCTATCATAATAACAGAAAAAATACGCACACAACTTTAGAGAGGATTCGCCATCTTGGTTTAATGTTGACAGGCAACTCTTTTTCTCAGAGTTGTGTTCAGTAATACCGAATTTCGAATTCGCACCAAATTCAACATCAACTTAACAAAAATTGTCTTACGGAATAGGGGCATATATCTTTGGAGCACACAAAACTTTATTTCAGAACAAAAAATTTCTTTAAAATTCACTGTTTCAATTTATTTTATTTTAATTCACTTCTTAAGAAGAATAACTAGCTTTGTTTTCATTGTTTTTGGACAAAAAAAAATGTTTTAATTCACTGCTTTAGAGGAATGAGGATCGAATTTAGATATCTTTTGATAATAAGTTAACCGAAGTTAACCACTTATGATTGTCGAAACAGCTTAACATAAAAAACAATTTTTTTATTCCTTCTTCTAAAAACCGTTTTTATTGGATCGAATCTTAATACTAACTTAACATTGGTTTTTAATACGTAATGATACATTTTAATTAATTTGCATTTTATTTGTTTGTTTGTTTTATTTGTTTACGATGCAATTTTGATATTGAACTTATTTAATTTGATTTGTTTGGTTTTTGCTTATGATTCAATGTTATATTATGAACTTAATAATTTATAACATCCAATCAATTGGAATGCTATAAATGTTTGTAGGCGACAGGGTCAACGTAACCCGCGTGAATTAAAAAAAAAAAAATTTAATGCAATATTCTTTTAGCTGACTTGACCAAACCAGCTGCTTGTTAACCAGATGATAAAGCCGCAGTAGCACAGCTTATCCTAGACCTAGATTATGAAGGAAATCATATAAAAGCATAAAATAAAGTTGAACAAGAAAAAAAAATACAGAAAGAACCATATTTCCCTCAGAGTCGATATAAGGAAGGCACTTGTATGGCACACAACAGCCTTGGGTGGTACTGGTGAATGAGGGCTATAAAAGTTTTTCAGAAAATTTCTAAACCATCGTCCTTTACATTATCTTGGCGAACAGTGAGAAATTAGCTCTGACACAAGAAACCAAATTAACCGCACGCACACAAGCAACGAGAGTATCATCGGGAGAAGAAGAAAGGAACAATGGAACATACCCGAATCCGAACCAATGCGATGCAAACATTTGGAAGGTTTCACTCCTCCATTCCAATTTTTGCTAAGAAAAACCACTGGCCATGAGTATATTAAATGAAAGGTTCGAACAAGTTTTCTGTAAACTCCAAGTGTACTCTGAGGTTTTTGAACAAAGAAAGGACACGCTCGTTGTACTTTGCTTTACTTTAATCTCTGCATTTTCAGAGACAGCTAAGCTCTTAATACATAATAATACATAAATCCATGGAAACTGCAGATGAGACTTAAAGGAACGAGGGGGCATCATAACGAAGTTGTACAATTTAAAACGTTACCAAGAGGAGACACAGCCAACATCTTTAAGTCGTAATTCAATTGATAGAAATATCTATACATATGTAAACGAGATTTATAGACAAAATAATAAAAAGTGGTTAACATTTCGTATTAATAATACAATACTGTTGTAACTAAAAATTAAAAAAAAATGGAGACATCATCATATTAAAACCTAAAATTCACTTCCCTACACGTCAATAAGACTGCCGTTAGGATAGTGCAAGAATCAAAATATTTATTTATAACCCAAATAAAATATTATTTTTTTTTTTTATAAGCTATAACATGAAGTAAATGATCACTTTTTCGATGATTCAGAAAGAAGTCATATTTTGAGTTACAACAGTAGTGTATTAATAGTGCGATTTGATTAAAAGCTATTGTAAATGAAAACATGGATTTTTCTTGAAGTTTGAGAGAAACAATGAATTAATATCCACTGGGAGGTCACACAAAACGAAATTGTCAGAAGATCTGTTACGAGTTTTGGCTGGCAGCTCTTTTAGTTTTGATCTTTTGCAGTTGAACCATAACTTCCAGATATGATCACCCTTCAATACTCCTTATTGACAGTCTGGCCTTCTGAAAGAAATTCATGGTGGACAACACCATTGCAATCGCATCGCCCTTTTATTTGATTGAAAACTATATGGTTTCTTCAGTCTTGGCTTATTTTGTGCTCATAAACCCACGTCTCGTCGTTGTTTGATGAATGGACAGAATCAGCCATTGGAAAACATGTTTTTAAAAGTCGAGATCATTTCATTCAAATCATTTTTGTTAACTCCTCGATGGTCAATTTGCGTTTCATCTTTTATAGACGTGTTCCTCAGTTGTTGATATCTATGGTTCGCCAGAACGGTCGTCATCATCGACGGCTTCATGACTACTTCTAAAGAGTGTATGCCAATCGTAAATCACATTTCCAATATTTGTGTGACCTTTCTTTTTTAAAACAAAATTTAATGCAAATTCATTACTCACTGTTTGTATCCATTTCAAATATCTCCG
Organism: Brachyopa scutellaris; assembly: GCA_949775065.1. Lineage (NCBI taxonomy): Eukaryota > Metazoa > Arthropoda > Insecta > Diptera > Syrphidae > Brachyopa > Brachyopa scutellaris. The sequence goes on along the minus strand of OX459113.1, from coordinate 40,322,206 downwards.
AGAAGCAAAGATCGAAACAAACACAACGCTATAGGTACTGTATATAAGTTTGAAAAGTGAATAAATATAGAGACGACCTCGGGTATATCTGCCCAAATGTCTGTCGTACTCATGTTTTTGTTAGTTTTTATCTCAGAAACCGTTTGCCCTAAAATCTTGAGATTTGGCATACCTAATTATACATTACAGTGGTTCATACCCATACCTGTTCCACTAATAATTATTATGAAACAATTATACAGGGTGGCGATATGTGAACTCGAATAACAAAATATGTTCAATTTAAAGTGTATGTCACGATAAAAACCTCAAGAACCGTTCCATACCTCGAATATAGAAATTTGGCACACTTAAACATATAATAATAACAACGTGGTTTCAAGAGCATGTAATTAAACTCTTTCAGTGGCCAGCTTTAAGTCCAGACATAAACCCCATTGAGAACCTGTGGGTGATCCTGGGAAGGGCAATTTACGATCAGGAAAAGCCAGAAATTCTAAAAGTAGAAAAACTCAAAGAAAGAATTATTGAAGCATGAAATAATATACCGGCCAACACTTTAAACAATCTTACTTCCAGTCTTCCACAATGTTTGCTACCTGCTATAACAAAAAACGGAAAATAAATTATTAGACAAAAAATTTAAATTAATATGTAGTGAAGTTTATATTTATTTGCTTTGTTTTGTTTTTATTTTTAAGCATTTTTAATTAGGTATGCGTATGTAGTAAGTCTTGTACGCAAGCACACTTAAGACTAAGTAGTTACACCACGATTATTATAGGCTCTTATGATTCTCTTCGTAAGAATATCTGTCGATACACCAGCGATCAGGCGGGTGTGGGGAAAATGTTCCTTTTCTTAACACAATAATGTGACATTATATTGAGTTTTACAGACGAAATGTGGTTTTGTTTTCAGAAAATAAATTACCATTCCTGGAACGAAAGCAATTAAGCTATTAAAGGTCTTACCCCGAGTTGGTGTTGGTTGGCAATATTTTGTCACAAAACTAATAAAAGGTTTATTACTTATTCCAAGAAAACTGTAATTTTACGTTTACGTTTGAGTTTATCATTTTTCATACCACGGTATGTATGTTTGTATGTGTTTAGAAACATTCCAATAAAAATGTGCTGTAGTTCACATCATTTTTAGCTATCACAATTCACAAACAAATTTGTTGACGAATTAGTTAGACGCTTTTTCATTCTCTATTATGGTCTTTTAATGCATTTGCCAAGAGCACAACTACAATATTATTTACATTTTCGTTAATATCAAAATAATTAATAAGAATACGGAACCCTTTGAGCGCGAGTCTGAATCGAACTTGACCAGCACTTTCTATATACAATATGTACATACATATATAATACAGTTATTAATTTTTGAATCCGGAAGAAACTTTTCGTCCACCCTGTAATTTATATAAGCTATTGGCTTCTAAACACATCAACAAATAAGATGATTCACAAAATATTAATGTATACATAGAATTTATTTTTTTTTTGTATCCAGTACATATATTTATATTTTTTTTGTATCGAATACAAAATTATTTTATTTACTGATAATTGAATAGCACGATATTTAGGTATGAGTAATAAAATAAATAAAAACTACCAATAGTCCTCACGAGGGCTAAGATTTCCAATAAAATCATAAAATACATTGTATCTGTACGCGCATTCACTATAACGAAACTGTTAAAAAAATACGAGTTTTATATCCCTAGAAACAAATCAAATTTGAAGTTTTTTTTTCTTTTTTGCTTTCATCATCAGTTCTACCCGTCCGGACGCTAACGGTCTGTGGTGAACAACTAAAATTTCATCTGCAAGCAAAGAATAATAACAATTTTATTACATAGCCCAAGTACAAATCGACTTTCGCCAGGGCATAGTGTAGCCTAAGAACTATGTTTACTTGGCATACCACGTACGTAGGTATAAGTGATGAGAGCCGAGTACGAGTACTCTGACAGAGGATGGCAAGCGTTCAGGTTCACTTATACCTCAATTCGATTGAATTTTCTTCCTTAATGTCAAATCAATCAGTAAATGGATGAAATACAACAAAGAGTAGAGGAAGACGACGTAAAAAAAACTGTAAAAAAAAGATCTCAGTGTTGTGCATGTATAGTGAAAGGTATGTACCTAGAGCAACGTCTCTTTTTATCAAGAGATACCAATTGGATTTAGTCAACAAGAGGCAGTGATGGTTTCTAGAAAAGCATTAGTTTTTCATTTAATGGCAAAAATATCAATGTTACTTTACCAATGACACTGTTACCAGATATGATTTTTGCTTTTAAACTATCAATCTTAAAATATCGAGAATAATGGACCTTAAGAATAACGATCAGAATTTTAAAACAAATAAAATACAGTAAAACCCGGATAAGTACATTAGCAGAATCGTCCAAAGCCGTGAGGTACTTACCCGGGGTATGTAGTTACGAAAACCCCCTTGCTGCTCAGAAGTACTTATCCACGAACAAGACAAATCCGCGAAAAGGCGAAAGATTTTCACAACAATCGAAAAATCACAGCCAAGAGAAAACATCAAGGTCTTACTAGAGTACTAGAATTCACCACATTATTTGCTATATTAAGTTTATTACCTTTTGTTTTATTTCGATTTAGTTCTTTATTAAAAAGGGTATTTAAACGGGTGAGCACCGTAAAACACCTATAAGTTTTTTAACGTTGGCACCTCTTTCGAATGTCTAACAAGCAATCAACCTCCGCTCGGCAGACACCTTGACGTTGGTGCGGAGGCTTGAATCCCAATGACGCAACTCTCAGGTCAATTGCGGATATGCTTTTTGTGAGCTCCTGTTCGCGAGAGGATTACCGCCTTTGATTAGAGTTTTTGTGGAGGGACGACTAAGATCTGCCAACCCCCTAATCCAGGGTGTCATGCGACCCGTGCCTATTGGATTGGTTTGCAGCCAGGGGGTATACCGGCTGTATTCGCACGGAGCCTCCCTGATACCGGGTCACCTTAAGGAGTAATCATGGCCTTACCACGTAATACGGGGCTCTGACGTGGCGGACTCTTCTTTCCCGCGTTACTCGTGGGATTAAATGTACACCAATAAAAACAAAAACAAAAAACAAAAACAACTTTTACCAACCAATATGCGGGATTTAACCGCAAGTGAGATCGCATACATAATGGAGCGTCGGCTCTGTGACAAAGATCTTACTGGGGAGAAGCCCAGCACCAGTGGCGGGAGGGGCTCAAGGTGGGTGCATGCACCCAACCCGAAACCGAAAGAACCAAAGCAGATGCTGGAACCTTTATCAAGACCCCAAATCTCAAACACCGAGACGGTCGCGGCTTCGCGCAAGCAAGACCAGAGCCAAGCTCCAGTCATCGACCAAACTCTCGCGGAAGACATAGTGGAGCCCAGGAGGGAGGATACGAGCTCAGCTCAAACCCTCAGACAATCCAGCTCCACCAACCATACAAGGAAGCGTAACGCTCCACAAATGCCACCGCCGGGCCAACCTGGTGGCAAAGACGACCCACTAAGGAAAGGGCTGAGTGGTGCAGGTAATAGATGGTACTTGCGATACCTCGAAAGGGGCTTTGCACCTGAAGTAGCAAGACAGAAGGCGGAAGAGCATAGGGCTAAGCCCGGCTCAACTAACACAACAACTGTACTCAAGAGAGGGGGTGAATCCATCACTCCACCGGCGAGCAATCAACAAAAACGCCGTAAAACAGAGGCAGTTGCAGCACGGCCGAGGGCTAAGCCCACTAAGGCAATTGAAGCACAGATAAGCAAAAGCTATGCCAACGTAGTGACAGCAGAGAGGATTGCGGTACTTCCAAAAAAGTACCCGCAGGAAATGCTTGGTGCCGAGGATCTAAGGATTCTGGAGGACGCTTTACTAGCGGAAATGGTGCGTGGATGGGAGCACAAGCTCAAGTTCCTCGGTATCCACTTTAGACACTGGATGCTGCTGATTGAGTGCGAGACTGCTCGCTCGGCGGATTGGCTAAGGGCGGCGGTTCCTACACTGAACAACTGGAAGGAGGTGGAACTCACCGCGTGCAGCGAGGCTGAGATTCCAAAGGCCCACACCATTACGATGTTTCTGCCAAGGAGCGCAGGTCAGGAGACTGCTACCTCGATTGCGTTCTTGGCAGCCCAAAATGAAGGCCTTAACACACAGGCATGGAGGATCCTTCACTGTCGCGACGAAGGTGCTGGGCAGGTACTAGCACTCGGAATCGACCAGGAGTCGTACGCAGCGGTTGTTTCGGGAGAGTAGCGGTGCACGGTCTCAAGAGACCTAAAGAGATTACTGGAGTGACTGTCCAGCCTCCTCCGGCTTCCCAAGAAACCAGACCTACAGCCGAGTCTACGAACCAGCTACAGGCAGTAGTACCAGTTCCTCCTGTGGAACAGATGGACCAACTAGTAGTGGACGAGGAAATGGTCAGCAGGTCAACATCTCCAGAGGGCTCGCTTCTGGACGAAGACGCGGATGTGGAAGTTCTCCATAGAACAGCTATCCGCCTTTCGCTGGAGCCTTCAACTGAAGAAGAAGATTTTCTGCTAGCTGAGGAAGGGGCGTCTGCCCCACTAGAGCAATAGCTCGATGTCCTCCGCCAGCAAAATACACATCGCCCAGGTAAACGTCCATCATGCTAAAGCAGCGTCAGCTGTGATAGCCAGGATGTTCACCTCTCAACACCTTGGGTTTATACTAATTCAGGAGCCATGGATATGGAGAGGACTTATAAGAGGTCTCTTTTGTAAGGATGCACAGGTAATTTGGGATACGAGGGAAACCAAGCCTAGAGCTTGTATCTTGGTCAGGAACTATTTTAACCCTATTCTACTTTCAGAATTCACGACAAAGGACATTGTACCCATCCAGTTCACTCTAAGAACCGAGGGGGCTATCAAAAACATTGTGGCGGCATCAGTCTACTGCGCCGGGGATGGACCGGCTGCACCAGAGAAACTCCAAAAACTAGTGGAGCACTGCAACAAGCTGCACATACCTCTTCTTCTGGGCTGTGATGCGAATGCGCATAACGAACTGTGGGGAAGCACCAATAACAACCTTAGGGGTGAGTACCTATTAGAATTTATACTTAGCTCCTCCCTTGATATACTAAATGTAGGAAACACTCCGAACTTTGTCACCAGAGTTAGGCAGGAAGTCTTAGACCTCACGCTAAGTAGTCCGAGCATCAGTAGGCTAATAAAGAACTGGAGGGTATCTAATGAGCCCTCCCTGTCTGATCACAGAATCATAGAATTTGAGATTGAGGAGACAAGTATCATCTCAAATCCAGTTAGGAATCCCAGAAAAACAAACTGGGATAGCTTTAGAGAAAGTCTAGGTGCCAATCTGGAGCAAATAAATGTAGGAAGAGCACCAGCACACCCCCTAGAACTTGAGAACACGGTAAAGGCCGTTACAGGGGCCCTCATCGACGCGTACGAAACGAGCTGTCCCATTCACACCATCAAAGGTAACAGATCAGTGCCATGGTGGAGTAATAAACTGTCAAGATTAAGATCCGACACTCGCAAGCTATTTAATCTGGCTAAACGAAACGGAGACTGGCAAAGCTACAAGACGGCACTCACTAATTACAATAAAGAAATAAGAAAGGCGAAAAGAGACAGCTTTCGAGGTTTTTGTGAAACAATCACAAACACTCCGGCAGCTGCCAGACTTCATAAGGCACTTTCCAAAACAGGCGGAATTTCAACGTCTCTAATAAACCCAGACGGCAGCTTCACGGAGAATGAAGAACAGAGGGCACTCTTGCTCCTAGAAACTCACTTTCCTGGAAGCTCACTCTGTGTAGAAACCGTGGGAGTTAACCACGTCTTTAGACCACGTAGAGTTGACTGGGAGCTTGCTTCCACTATCTGCTCTAAAAGTAGGTTGGAATGGGCCATCAAAACCTTTCAACCGCTCAAATCACCTGGTGTAGATGGAGTTTTCCCAGCGCTCCTTCAGGAGGGAAAAGAGGAGCTCCTGGCACTCCTAGAGAAAATAACTAGAAGTAGCCTTGCATTGGGCTATGTACTGAGTCAGTGGAGTAGGGCAAAGGTGGTCTTCATACCAAAAGTGGGGAAAAAGGACCCAATGCAGCCTAAGTCCTATCGTCCAATCAGTCTTACATCTTTTCTTCTGAAGACTATGGAAAAGGTTGTCGATAACTATATAAGGGAGGAGATCCTCTGGAGATCCCCCTTACATCACTCTCAGCACGCGTATAGAGCGGGCAGATCAACAGAGACTGCTCTATATCAACTAAATACTATAATCCAAAGTGCACTGGACACTAAGGAGACTGTTCTCTGCGCTTTTCTAGACATTGAAGGAGCCTTTGATAACACCTTTCATGAAGCTGTTGGACGCTCCTTGAGCAGAAAAGGCGTTGACGACACTATCGTAAGATGGGTACGCGAGCTACTGAGCACAAGATCGGCGGAAACTTGCACGACACTAAACACCATCAAAATAAACACCACTAAGGGTTGCCCGCAGGGGGGAGTACTATCACCGCTGCTCTGGAGTCTCGTCGTTGACGAACTCCTGGAAAAACTGACCAACCTCGGCATAGACTGTCAAGCTTATGCTGATGACATTATCCAAATACGAGGAAACCTTATGTGATATAATACAAAAAGGGCTTAGAGTGACAAAAGAATGGTGCAATATAGCGGGACTTAACATCAATCCGGCCAAGGCAACGCTAGTACCCTTCACAAGAAAGAGGAAGCTTCCACATATGAAGACTATCACCCTCTCAGGATCAGTCATCACTCCTGTGCTAGAAGTCAAATACCTAGGAGTGTACCTTGACAGTAAACTGAACTGGAAGAAGTACACAGAAGAGGTTACCAAGAAAGCGACTCGTGCACTCATGATATGTAAAAGCATAGCTGGCAAATCATGGGGCTGTCGACCTCATATTCTCAGATGGATGTATGGTGAGACCTGTGATCACCTATGGGGCAATAGCATGGGCAAAAAGAACCAGTCTGACAACTACGAGAATAACACTGAATAAAGTGCAGAGACTAGCATGTGTATGCATGACGGGTGCAATGAGAACCTGTCCAACTGCAGCACTGAAGGTGTTATTGGAGCTTACTCCATTGCACCTGGTAGTGAATGAAACCGCAAATAGGACGTTTCTTAGAATGGCCAAAGAAGGAATAGGAAAAGGAAAATGCATCAGCCATAAAGACCATAATGCAATGGCCAATAAGCTTCCCCTTCTAGCCCTCCCTAGAGACGATGAGATTAGAAAATTCAGCTGTGAGAAAAACTTTCACATCAAACTCAGCAACAAGAAAGACTGGAGCAATGAATCTAGAATCTATGCGCTGAGTCCGCACACCATTAAATGGTACACGGATGGTTCAAGAACTGAGGAAGGCACGGGGGCAGGAGTGTTTGGGCCCGGAACTAAACTATTCGAACCCATGGGCAGCTACACCAGCATTTTTCAAGCTGAAATCTGTGCTATCGACAGATGTGCCCAACTCAATCTTGATAAGCTCTACAACAGATGCGACATTGCAATAATGTCAGATAGCCAAGCAGCTATCAAGGCAATAGGGGCTCAGATCATCAAATCCAGAATTGTCTGGTAATGCCTAGACAAACTAAATAGACTGGGCGAAAGAAACAATGTCACCATATACTGGGTACCAGGACACCTGGGGATAGAAGGTAATGAAGAGGCGGACAAACTTGCCAGGAAAGGGGCTGCCACACCATTTGTGGGCCCTGAACCCTTCTGCGGCATAGGGGAACATACAATAAAAGAGGAGCTCCGATCACTGGAGAAGACAAACAGGGCTAAGCTCTGGACAAAAACTCAGGGTCTAAGACAGGCAAAGAAACTGCTGGGTAACTACAACCTGAAGAGATTCGAAGCTTGCATCAACCTTGACAAAAACAAACTCCGCATCCTGACTGCGTTTCTTACTGGGCATTGTAAACTCAGGGGACATCTCAGGAAGCTAGGTCTATCGGATGAAGACTCATGCAGATTTTGCGATGAGTCCAGCGAAACTCCAGAACACATACTGGTGGAATGTGGGGCATTAACCCAGAAAAGATTCAAGTGCTTGGGTAAATACCAAATTACAGCAGAGGATCTACCACTCATAGCACCCAATCTCCCGCTGCGATTTCTCAGGGAAATTGGTCTGGATGAGGTGCTGTGACCTATGGAATTCTCACCTGGGCTAGGTGTGAGCGAAGCTCTCTCTAACCGATTCCAATAGGAATAATGACGAGAGGGATGTTCCTTCGTCTAGGACTTGTAGGGGGCACAATAGATCTTAAGGTCGCGGTGCATATCACCCTTCAGTAATAATAATAATAATAACAAGCAATCAAAGTGTATCATTTGGCACGATTGAGCTTCTCAACTCGCTGTTCGGAGTTGGCAAAAAACTGTAGGTCCCTTCCATTCGTGCAAAAATGTAACACGCACACACAAATGGTTGCGAGAAGCAGGCCCTGGTTCACCCCGAGTTGTAGTGCCACCTAAAGAAAAAGAAAAAAAGAAATGGGGAATATTTCATGTATAAATTATGATGGAGAAAGGGAAACAATCCCTACGTAAACGGGGAATGTAGTTAGGCGATATGTACGTACTTAAACGGGGATTTTAAAAATAATATTACTTAATAAACTTAGGGCTTCAAAAAAAAAAAAAAGAGAATGCTATGCGGGCTTTGCACTAAAGAGGGCGGTTCTTAACCGGGTTTCACTGTAGCAGCGGACATCATGCACTGACTAACTGAAAAAAATAATGCAATATGCGTGTTAAATATATTGCTTTTCAATAATAAGAAAAGAAAATACTTTATTTGGACTTTTTTCGATAATATTCTTTTTTGACTTTTAAGTTCGCCGTCTAAGCGTCGCTGCAACTTATCGCTCTTAGAATAATCGAATTACTTGTTGTCGCGTTGACATTGACGAGGTGCCTACATCCAGCTTTTCCGCTGATGTTGAATTTTCATCGCTTCCTTTCGATTTGGAGCGATGACCACTGTTGAACCCTGAAATAGCTGATTCATGATAGGGGTTGTTCGCCATCTGGGTCGTCGCTGATGTTGCATATATGTAACTCCTCCTCGGTTTGATTAAGAATTCTCCTGAAAAATTTGAATCCACAGGCACAGTACAAAATGTTCCCGTGCCAGTGAGACAAAGAAGTGCCCGTAGTGTCGAGAATATTGCTGCCGCTGAGGCTTCAGTTGAAGAAAGCCCAAATGTGTCTCTCACACGTCGTTCTCAAGCGTTGGGCATCTCTGTGACGCCGCTGTGGCGAATTTTGTGAAAAGATCTTGGCGTACATCCTTACAAGATTAAATTGACGCAAGAACTGAAGCCGCTTGACCACCAGAAGCGTCGTATGTTCGTGAATTGGGCTGAGCAACAACTTGAAAATGATTCGGATTTTCATTGAAAAATCATCTTCAGCGATGAGGCTCATTTCTGGCTGAATGGCTTCGTCAATAAACAAAATATGCGGTATTGGTCAGGCAGCAATCTACACGTACTCCATGAGTCATCATTGCATCCCGAAAAAATTACGGTTTGGTGTGGTTTATGGGCCGGCGGCGTCATTGGGCCGTACTTCTTCCGTGATGATCAAGACCGGCACGTTACTGTGAATGGGAATCGCTACCGTTCAATGATAACCGAATATTTTTGGCCCCAATTGGATGATATGGACTTGGAGGACATGTGGTTCCAACAGGACGGCGCCACAAGCCACACAGCGAATGTCACAATCAATTTATTGGAAACCAAGTTTGGAGAACGTGTTATCTCACGAAATGGTCCAGTTGCTTGGCCGCCTCGGTCGTGCGATTTGACGCCGTTAGACTATTTCCTGTGGGGCTACGTCAAGTCTATGGTCTATGCCAACAAGGCAGCGACGATTGATGAACTTCGTACGAATATCGAACGTAAAATTGCAGCAGTATCGGCCGATTTATGCTCTTATTGAAAAACCCTTTATTTCTCGATAATCTTTATTGGGTAGTGAAGTGATAATAAGTTTTACATCTGTTGTAATATAGTTCTTAGGTATTTTAATAGCGATAATTAGAGATTGATATTTATATTTTAATATTCCTACTTTAACTAATTTTAATTTATAGAAATCGATATCATACAATTTTATTTCTTCTGCCTATGTCTGAGGCCCGGTTTTTCAGTGGGAGTTTAAACTTTGTTTAAAGTTTAAACCGCTAGTGTTTTACAATCAAATTTTAACGCCCGTTTAACTAAACTTTCGTTAAATAGTTTTTGACTGTTGTCTAGACTCTAGAGTAGAGACAGCCGTACGTCAACATGAAATTATTTGAAAGTTTTTGTTGTCAGTTTACGGTTGCGCCAAATGTTTTTGTTCAAAATTTTTTTTTTGTCGTTTACTCGAGCATAAATAAAATAAGTTCGAAAAGAAGTGCCAATTTTTCTTTTGAAGAGGTGAAAACATTATTGGAACTTGTGAAGTGCAATAAAAATATAATTAAAATCAAAAAAGTGATGCGGTTTTTCTAAAAGACAAATTAAAAGCATGACATGCAATCACGGCATATAAAAAAAAATCGCTGAGGAAAGAAGAGAATTATATTCTACCGGTGGTGGAAGCGCTGAACCAGTAGAGATGACGGATGTAGATACAATGATTCATGATTTGCTTACTTAAAGAGCAAGTGACCGGGGTTCCGTAGCACCGTAGTGCAAGTGGTTAGTGCGTCGGACTACTGAGCCAGCGGTCTTGGGTTCGAATCCCGCCGCAAACACCTAAAAGTTGTTCACAGTGCCCACCTCTTTCGAATGTCTGACAAGCATCAAAGAGTATCATTTGTCACGATTAAGCTTCTCAACTCGCCGTTCGGAGTCGGCAAAAAACTGTAGGTCCCTTCCATTCGTGCAAAAATATAACACGCACACATAAATGGTTGCGAGAAGCAGGCCCAGGTTCACCTCGAGCTGTAGCGCCAACTAAGTAAGTAAGTAATACCTGGGTTCCATCAACTTTTGATTGCGATTCTGCCAAGGTTATAAAATTCTTTATCACTCCATACGTTGAAATAGTTTGGTTTTAACTAAATCACTCTTATTTGGGTTGGCTGACCAATAACAGACACATATTCCATATCGCTTAAATTTGCAATATCCAAATCCATTTTATATTATTTATTTTATGAAATTTTCACTGAAAACAAGTACATATAATATTTCTCGAGTTACAAACAAGAAACAACTATCTCTGTAATGAAGTTTATTATTTGACAATAACAAACAAACAATGACAAACAAACAAAGCTATGACCGTTTAAGTTAAACCAAGTTTCAACTGACGTTTTGGTTTAAACTAGCACTCAAAAACTCTCTTTCGCTTTTATCGTCAGTTTAAACTTTTCGTTCAGTTAAACTGAGTTTAAACCCTCACTGAAAAATCGGGCATGAGTCTATTATAATTTCGTATGTCCAGTAGATCTGTTTTCGTTGCATTGTTCTCTAGTCAGATTTCTTTTGGTTATTACACAATGTTTGGCGTTATTGATTCTTTCTTGTAGTTCAGGACTGCTTACCTTTTCTTTTGCTTCCCTAGGAGTGCACTTTATTGTTGAGTGATCCCGATCGTTATAATTTAATATAACCATCTGTATATTCATTTCAGTTGAGAGCTCATTATCCTCGATCCCTGTTAGTTTATAATCTCTTTATATCGGCATTGCCGGTCAAACATTCGAAAGAGGTGGCACCGTGAAAAAAACGTTTAGGTATTTTCCTTGGATTGAACCCGGGCAGCATTTTGTAGTAGTCCACCGCACTTACCACTACACCACGGTGATCACCATTTGTTCATTTCACGAATCATGAAAGGGCTTTCGCTTTTTTTTTGAATCTGAACTTTCACGCCGTGAAACTTTAAGATATAATCAGTGGAAGACTTTCATAGCGTTTAAAACTGTGCTAATAAGTTTAACAAATCCGAGCATTAAAAGATGCATCAACTAATATAATCAAAAACCTACTCACAATCAAAATTTAGAAAAACAAATGGAAGAACTGTTTTATCTGCATATAGTGTAAATAGGCTGCAGGTGCATTCCCTTTTTTATAACCTAACTCTCTAAAGGGCAAGTATGTGCTTCCTGGGTGTTTTTATTACATCATGCAAAGTGGGTGGTTATCTTAGCTCACCGAATGTTGGGCTGTTTCTTAGAGCTACCGAATATGTATATGTATATAGTACTCGTACTTTATTTTACTTGATTTACCTTTCGCTGGGGCCCTTCCAAAAGGAGTACCTACACTTTAGTTTGAGTGCTCTAGTTTGAGTTCTTGGGTCTGACAACAATTGGCAGCACAATATTAGGAGATACGCGTACATTACAATTTAACAACAAGTCAACCTTGCCTGGTATGTTAAAGTGTTGCTCTAGTAACTAGTAACCCGTTGATATGATCCAAATCAGTGATAGTCGAGGTTCTGATGCCAAATGGCGTGCACTCCATCCTGTTCGATCTGTTAAATCGGGTGGATAAAATTTAGTTTGTAATGTCAATGTGCTCCTGCCCCAAAATTCGAAACTCAGCATTGACGTTTTTAATTTTTCTGCATCCATCCAGTGAGGTGTCGCCACACATTCAGCCGATGAGATGTTTCTTCTGGCGCGGCGATGGGACTTGAAACACTTAAGGCATTTGTTCAAGTTGATAGAATATAAATTGGCTGTAAGTAGGTACGCAAGTACCCTTATGTTATGGTATGTTTTCGATAAAATACCAAACTGATTTATCAAAATGTTAAAACGATCCATCATCTACAAACTTACGACACAGTTGTACACCTTATTTCTTGGTTCCTTCCAAACAATAAAGAAAGAAAAAATAAGACCAAGTCCACCGGCGATAAGGGAAACAACCCTTGGTCATATCGCAAAGATGAACCAGAACAGCTACATAAAAACAACATCCTAGTGAAAATAATGTCCTTCCAAGAGATATACAAAATGGACAAAAAATGAAACAACACAAGAAGAAAGAAACTAGAATTGCATGTGAACGGAAAGGAATGCATTTTTTCCTAAAGTCGCTGAATGAAAGGATACCAAACTAAGACGACAACGGGGCCATTGTTGAGACTCGTAACAATACCTTTCGGACCAATAGTCCTTCGGCGGCGCTCTGGAATAGTTCCGTTTTCTCTCAGTTGGCATGACATTCTCAAGTATTTAAGTTAAAATGAATATTCGCTTCTCATTTGCCCGACGACGACAGGCCAATAGAGGTTGTGAAGTAGTTCCTTTCCGTTACCACACTGTGAAAAGGAAACAAAAAGGAAATATAAAAAATGAAATAAAATGCATTTTCCTTCTCGTATCTCATCGGATCTGAATGTTGATGTTTTTTCCTGGCTTGCACACTTTTGATAACGTTTTTTCTTGGAATTCAGAACAACATATTTTTTCTATTTTATTGTGCTGTTTTTTCATAGGAAATAGCTCCACCATTATGACATACTAAAGAATTTTCAACTGCCACTGAGTATTTTAGTACTTTAAGTAGGAAATTGAGGCTGCTGTTGGTTTTAAGTCGGTTTCGTCTTCAACATCATTTTCTAATGGAGTAATGAGAATGCGATGATAGGCGAATAGTATTGATGGTCAAACACTGTTTGGCCGGAAACAACCTCGACTAATGCATCCATGTTGTACTCAGACCTGAATTTCGCAAACCGAACTTAAGAATTTTCTCTCGGCATTATGGCGGTAAAATATATGAGAGAAATAGAGCACGGTACACTGTGATAATAAGGATCTTTGGTGTTATTTCCCAACCTACCCGTCGAACCATTTAGATCTTCGGACGAAGCGAAAGAGGTTTCTGTCAAAGTTCATAATTTTCGGTCGCTATGAAGCACCTTTTCGCCCAGCTACTGTAAATCTGATCAATAAATTTGAGTTAACTGACCAGGTTAGTGATGCGAGGACTCTAACTCGTGCTGAAGCGAGGTTAGTCGAAAATATTGGTGCTGTAACTGACGCTGAAAACCCAGGTTTGTCCATCAAGACAAACAACAATTATATGTATATCTCCCAAAGCAGTCTACACCGTATCTTGGAATGCATATTAACACCGAAAACACTAGTGACAGTTTTCGTATTTTTCTGAACATCAAAATGCCAATGTAAATTTAGAACAAAACGCATTAGTTATTTGAAAGTTCGGATGTTTTTATTTCATAATTCTCAATACATGCTCAATACATGCTATTACACTTGGAATAGAATATCTGAGAAATGGATTAGTTTGCAGAGTTGTATTCTTTTGATCTAATTTTAAATCACGTTTCTGCATCACTCGGGCTCTTCAGCGTTGGACTGGTTTGAGCACAATACATCCCATATTTCACTCGCTTTCTGTCAGGTTGCACCGTCCTGTTGGAACGACATATCGTCGATTCGGACTCCAGGAAGGAAGCTATACCATCACGCCGTTGTGCCTGCTATTGACTGTAAACCTTCGGCATTGCTCATTTTAAAAAAAGTACACTTTGTAGATGCATAGACTTTTCTTGGATTATACGTAGATGATTAAATTTTCGTCAAAAATTCTACATCGGCTGCCTTTCCAACATAAAATCTGAGAACTTTTGACGCGCAATGGTGTATTGGAAACAACTGGCTCAAGCATATTGCACCTTAGAAGCAATGCAGATAGTTCATCAAAATTCATTGCAGAGTGCTGAAATTTCCAATTGTAGTGCACGGTGCGCATCGAAGAACGTAAATTCTGACGATTCTCCACGCACCTCGATTTCGGGCACTGTGACCACATTTTAACTTGAACGGCCAACACGTGCGCACGATTTATGTTTCCAGCTGAACAATTCGATTAGATTCGATTTTCTGGATAAAAACTTCAACATAGACAACAACGTGTCGAACCTATCTTCTCTAAAAACTGATTTCTGGCCGAATCTGAACCTGGAAGGCAATACGGTCGTATTTTCGAGGATGGATCCAAAAGCAATGATAATGTTGGCGCTAGAGTCTTCTAGGAATGCGACAACATCAGCTTCATTAGGTAAATTTGCATCAGTGCTCCAAACGGAAATGTATGCTATCCTAATAGCTGCGGATTAGGTATTAAACAACAGAACAAAGGGCGATGTATTTGCGTCTGTAATGACAGTCATCTAGCGCTTAGGGCCTTGCTCTATCATTTTACGAATCCCGAAATAGCCTTACGATACAAAAACTGACTCGTTTGGGTCCCAGGATAGAATGGACAATCAGGAAACGCGATCCATGATGAACTTGCTGGGAACGGCTCAGTAGAGGATTTCTGAGGACCTAAGCCCATGTCGGGCCTACCAGCGTTTAGACTTTTCAGTCTCCAGTTAATAATTACATACATATGTGAATTTAATATAATAAATCACTTCGGTTTATTTTATAAAACACATGTTGAAGTTCATTTTGTTGTTTCATTTCGCTATCGCTTGTCGATTATCAACAGAATCTGGCCCTGAGTTCAAAGTATCTTGGGTTTCAGCGTCCGGGTCCTGGAAAAACCCAGTAAGTTTTAATCGAATGTTTAGTGCTGCTGCTGAGTTGATGTAATATGACATTGGATTTTCCATTGCCAAACGATTAACTGAAGATGGCGCAAATGTCGTGATAAGTAGTCGCAAGCAAACAATGTCGACTCTGCTATTGATAAGCTTATGAAGATTAATTTAGAAGTATCTACTCGGTGTAAAGTGTACTGTTGGTGTAAAACTAGATATTTGAGGAAACATCAAGAAGTACGGAAAGCTCCAGATTTAAGTTTCAAATGCCGCCACAAACCCAGCTATATGTGGTGTTCTGGATTGCGAAGAGTCCGTGTGGGATAAGATAGTTGATTTCAATGTTGAGTCATCATATTTGCTAGCCAAGGAAAATTTTGCCAAATAGCTATTGTTTTTGTTTCATCAATCGCTGTCTTCGATCCATAAGATATGCTGAGGCCGGGGGCATATTCTGTTAGTAGAATCGTACTTATTAGTTAAAACTGCTGCCAAGGATCTGTGTCGGGAAGGAATTTGGGTGAATTGTTTAGCGGCAGGTCTCATTAGAACAAAGTTCTCAAAGGCGCTTTATGAAAGTGAATCGGAATGTGAGGAGGCTTTATCCAGAATTCCATAATTGTTTAGGTGAATCGGACGAGATGGCCAGCGTTGCAGCATTTTTGGCATCGGATGATGCCAGTTACATTACCGGAGAAACAATTGTAGCTTAAGGCTGTATGACAGCTAGATTACAATCAGCTGAAACTTTGTTTTTTTAAACGGTGTGAAATTAAAAAAAAGTTGTTTCTTTCTACTTCTGGTCGTAAATTATCTGTTAGAAGTTCGAAGCATTTCTGCTATCCTTCGGTCTAAGTGATACCACTCTCTGCGACTCCTGTGGAGAAGGCGAAAACATTGTGAAACATTTCCTTTTTGACTGTCCTGCCTCTGCCCGGATTAGATTGTAAACTTTTGGTGACTGCTGTTAATCTATGAACTCCTTCCCACTGAACTACCTAGTCGCTTTTCAACGAAAGACTAAAATACTATCAAAGTTACAATTATGTATGTCAAGCCAAGTGCCTTTTTTATAACTTGTATTGATAAAGAACCTTTTAAAGGCACATCGATTAATAGCACAGCCCGCTTAAAATCACACAAAAACTATACGAAAAAAAATACTCCACTGATTTTTGTCAGCATCATTATTTCACAACCTACATGTATATGAATTTATTAAAGTTCCTATCTCATTTTCGTTGAAAAAGAGGATAATCCTGCGAAATTTTCAGATTTCGAAAAACAGGGATAAAAGAAGGATACATTTTGATTATTGAAAAAGTTTTCAAATACAGGGTGTTTGATGAGCATGCTACCAAAAGAAAACGTCATAACTTTTTATCTGTGCAATCGATCGGTTTAACTTTTTTTATTTTACACATTAGCATTAAGATTTAAAAAAATTCACAATTGGGACGATAATACTTCTTTCTTTCTTTAAGTGGCGCTACAGTTTGGGATGAACCAAGGCCTGCTTCTCGCAATCATTTGTGTGTGCTGATATGCTTTGAATGAATATGCTGAGCGTAGGACAGTCACAGAAGGCCTTATCCCTGAGAGCCCTCAGCCAAAACACAGCTGCTGTAGCTGCTACCATACAAACCAATCTTAGCTTTTCGACCCGGAACTTATCTGCTTAGATGGAAATAAGAAGACAATTATTGAAGACAATTCTTCACAGAGATTTGAGCTTATTTCCCTACAAAGTTTAAATAAAAAGCAAATTGAACCCAGCAGACTTGCGGAAATATTTCGTACTACTATCCATCTTGTTTTACGCTGCTCAAGTATGGGGATATTGTACATCTGAAATTGTAGAGAAATTTCTTCGCTTTTTCATACGACGAGTTTTTAAACTACCAAGTAGTCTACCCAAGTACATGACTTATCTGGAGACTGGAGTAGCACCCCTACTTCTAGGTACACTGAAACTCCATCTCGACTATACCCCCCTGGGATCCCGCGTCCTACCGGTCGAACATAGAAATTCAAAAAATCCTGGACATTGGCTTACGTTGAATGTTACTCAAGTTTTAAGTGTGTAAGTGAAAGGCGTTGTTTGTGAAAATGGAAAAGGAAAACTCATATTCGCAACTGCGCAAAGTAAGATAATTTCAATATATCTCAGTACTCACTATTATTTTTGTTACCTAGTGTTTTCGTTTAATTTTATTATATGTGTACATGTTATATTTTTATATTAATTTATTTTCAGGATGGTTTGGATTTTTTGTCTGACGATTCTAACTACGGGTTCCTGTAAAAAATGTAAATTTTATTTGTGTTTTACCCTAAAAGGAAATTGCTTTGCTAAACTTCATGAGCAATGTGTTTGAAGTGCTATATTTTTTATTACGTATTTTTTTATTAACAAATGAATGTTTTTCTTTCCTCTTTATTATTATTAGTTCTTGAATTTTTCGAGTTCAACTCATATTTATTATTTTTTATTGATTTACTTAAATATATTTTCCTATTATTTTTCTTTGTATTTTTATTATTAAAATATAATGTTGTAATGTTTTTGTTTCTTTTATTTTGTTGATAAAGTGTCAAAATGTGTGAAATTGTTTCATTCAAAAATATTGTTCTACAAATTTCATTGCTTTATTTAGCACATTGAAATAACATTCTCATTGGACTAGAAACCGATTTACTAGTATATACTATATATTTACTATATATATTGCCAAAACCCAGATTTGCCAGGATATATTTTTTTTATTTTTTTCTATGAATTTACATCATATTTTAGTGCTCGTATGCAATTATTGTCAGTGATTAATTCAACAAAAAATTTTTAGGGATCCCAGGAGGATACAGTAAAAGTCATGGGTATGAAGCAAGAAAGGAAACCTAAGATAGTATGTACACGGGCGTCGGAAGGAGTTGGTTGTGTTTCTGCCAATTGTATCTCAGAATTATTTGAAGTTTGTTTTCTTGTTACAGCATTTGTTACGGCATTTGGATACAAAGACGCACATTTATTTTTCACGCAACGCATTTGAGAAAAAATATTTCAGGCTCGAAACATCGTATGTGCTCGAAACATCGTATGTGACAACTTTTTTACAAGCTATAAACTGGCTTCTACTTTGATTTTAGACTCCAATTTGTCAATATCGGACAATGTAAACAAAAGACGTAGGACGAATTCGTAAACGCAAGACTTGCAAAGCAAAGCATTGCAAAGCAAATGTTCCAAAGCAGTTGCAACGTCAAAAGCATAATATATACAAAAAGTTTACACAAAAGCAAATGCAGAGTAAAGTGAGCATAATTTATTTGAGAGTTGCGCAGATGCTGTTGTTTATGCGCAATCTTCTGTGTTCTAGAACCGTTTGCTTTGCAGTTATGCGTTTGCGAACCTCAAGCTTTGCATATATGTACGGCAACATATGCCTTTACGAATTCATCCGTATATTTGTACCAGCCAAATTTTCTAATCCAAAAGAAAGAGCAGTAGAATTATCAATCTTTGGATTCAACAGCAACATACCTAAGTATGTATTCCAAAAAAGAACAAATCGGTTATGCTTCTTTCCACTTCCCATTAGTGGAAGTTTTTTTTTCAAACCTATATAGATTTAGAAAATGCTTTCCATACAAAAATAAGACTGGATAATTATCCAAAAATGATACTCCATTACAACAGAAGCAAAGGAGGTGTTGACAAATGTCTTGGTGAATATACAACGAAGAGATGGCCTTTGACTTTTTTTTTCTATAACATTGTGGATGTGGCTGCATTTGCAGCATTCACGATCTACATGGAAAATAATTTACACTTGATCTCGAAGACATCAACAAACCGTAGAAAGTTGTTCCTACAACAGTTGAGTGAACAATTAGCCATGGCAGAAATCCAGAATCGTTCACAAAATGCACAAATCATGCGAAATTTTCCAGCACGTAGTCGTAGTGGAATTAAAAAAATGTTGGGCCACCCGGCACCCAGTAACACCGACTGTTGAAAATCTTCCAGTAAGGGTTCAAGAAGAACGTGACAATTCTGGCAGAATCAAGTAGAAGGGAAATTGTTACCTTTGTCTCAGAAGAAGAACAACACGAAAAGCATGCCTTAAAAGAATGCAAAAAGCCGGTTTGTGCCGAACATTCAGTAGATATAACTCAATGTGATTGATGTCCATCCTAAAATAACACTTTTTTTTATAAAATTTAATATTTTCCTTTTTTTCCAAACAAAATAAAAAAACAATGTCAAATGAATAAAAAATAAGAATTTATAATGAAACAAAACTGCTTTTCTGCATTTCTAAGTCAGGTTTTACACGCCGAATGTTTTCATGTTCATGTTTCATAATTTTTCTTTTAAACAATCTTCTATAAAGTCGCCCGTCTTTACACGCCAATTGTTTCCAGTGACAATTGTTTGACATTTGTTTTTTTCGTCGCCTTTTACTTTTTTAGATCTAGGTCTGTAGCTATCAACCGCTCATAAGCTAAGAGCCTCATAAACCTATTCATTTTGAAAGCTTTTTTTAAGTCTATATAGATTTGTAAAAAAAACACGCCTAATATCAGAGGCAATTATTATTGTCTCCGGCAATTATCTTACATAACTTTGAAATAATTTGAAATCTGCTGTCATTCCAAATTTAAATTATTTCTGTTGACTTTTGAAACGGGTAGAAAAGAAAGAAATTCGAATTTATCAGACAAGGAAGAGAAAATTATAATGAATAAAGTGAACATATTCCTTATTTCACTATTTACATAATTGAATTGAATTTGACTAAAAAAATTGTATCCACCAGCATCAATTTCACCATCTACAGCTGTACTGCATCATCCCCATATTTGCATTGCCATTTGTCATTGACAAGTTCGAAAAAGAGCACAATCGGAAATCCTAAAATCGATTTTCTCATAGTCGAGGTAGCATAGACAAAAACCTATTAGTGGTCGATGAATACCAACCAAAAATGTAAGCTTAAGAGCCTCTTAACTTTAAAAGCGATTTATGAGCGGTTGATAACTACCGGCCTTAGATTTCTACTAGATGTACGCTCTGTAAATTGAAAACGAAAATAAAGCAAAACACAAAACTCAGAACAGCAATAAAAAAAAAACGTCAAAAAACAGGCAACGAAAATCGACCAGTGACTGTCCAGGTTGCTGTTCTTCCATCGCATCTCCTTTCTCTTTCCCACTTATGGAATTTCAAAACTTGCACATGAAAACATTCATCGTGTAAATCCTGACTAACTAACAATTTACATTCAATTTTCTATGCATACCCGGGTATGTTGGCTATAGATAAGGGGTAAATCGCAAAAACTACTTGTAAATTTTGACCCAAAAAGGAAAATTTAATTTTATTTCGAATATGATAAAAAACAATATTTTAGGAGGCTTTTCAAAATTCCAAGTCGATACTGCACCTAGAACTCAAAATATATCAATCTTAAAATGAAAAACATACCCGGGTATGTGGGTGTAGACACAAAGGCTAACGGAGGAAAGTGCGTTGAAGGCTCGAAAAACCTAGCATCGATCGCAGTGTGGCTTTAATCTCTTAGTTATACCTTAAGCAAAAGTTCCACACATTACTGGAGAAAACAGGCCGTAGATTCCTTCACCGCTATATAGGGCATATTATGTCAAATTGAATCATCATCTGCAGAATAGAACTTATTCTGAACTGAACTGATAAGTCTAAATTATATACTGCATCGCCCAGAACTCCCGCTTTTGTACAGCCTTTGTGACGCTAGAGAACGGGAGGACGTGTTCCAATTCATTGCCATATGCGCCATCCTCAAAGAATTCCGCTGCACAATAAACGCACTTCGTTATAGAAAATGCATTATAGAAATAAATATTAAATTTGTGATTAACATAATTAACGAGTCAGAATATTTATTAGTGTGAATCTAGTAGACGGCCCTAAGCCAATCCTAGGCTTATACTTTTTAGTTCAGTTCAGAGAACTAGTATTCGTTCATTTAGTTCATTTAGTTCAATATATTTACATAGTTCAATGCCCAGAAAATTGGTCTTGTGTGATATTTGCATCGAATTATCGCAAAATAACTAAAGAAAAGAAGGCAATAAAACTACTCACATGTTGAAGAAAAGTAAAACATTTATTCTTAATTCATTCGTAATTCATAAAATCGCTTTATATCACCAGACAATTGCTATAAAATCGATGACATACGTTTTTGAAATTCTATTAAAAAAAACAACCTACAAGCTACAACGCAACAATGCTCGATGTGAAACGTCGCATCCTAGTTCATTTTTGAAAGCGCTCATTTAAGTTCACGGCTCCCTTGCGAACTAGATAGTTCATATAGTTCACCGCTACCTTGCGAACTAGATAGTTTATATATAAGTTGTTTAGTTAATTTAGTTCAAAACATGTATTTAGTTCGATAGTTCGTGAACCCGACGAATACAGAACAGATCGAAAATAATAAAGAGAAGGGAGATAATGGTGAGAGTAGATACACATGAAATGCATACCTATGTACGTGTTTTTTTTTATGACTTGCCTTATTGTTTCGTGGCAAACAGCAACACCAAGCTCTTTTAGTTCACCCGCAAGCCTAATCGTCGAAATCTGTGGGTTTTCCATTACTTTCCGCAGAAAAATGCGTTCTGTTCGCTCCGATATTTTGCGCGGACGGCCGTTCGATAATTTTGGCTCCAGTCTATTTTCTTTTTTTTGCACGATTTAAAATGTTGTAAATTTTTTGTCTGGTCAAAGAAAACATCTGCGACATCTCTTGGATAATTTTTCCTATGCGGTGATTATAATAAACCAACTGAGCCACTTCAAATGAGGTTCTATTGCCAGTCATCATGAATTAGGAATAAATTAACCACAACTATTGTATTTGACGACCAAATGACAAATGGAAAGTTATTTTGATTGATTTGCGACAGAAATGAACACGTTCGTGCAAAAACATCAAAATTATAACAGTAAATTCATTCTAGAGCCCTAAAAAGGAATTGTAAAAACACTTTCTTGACAGACTAATTTTTGTGCAGTTTTTGTTTTTCTTTGTGTTTTTTGTTATTATTTTCAAAATGTACTATTTTTTGATACTGTTTGTTAGTAGATACATAAATAAAATAAACTGAATTAAAAAAATTAAGTTAAAACATCAAAGAAGCTCTCTTTTTATAAAGAAACTGTCTAAATTACCATTTTTTTCCTTTGTCAAAAAACTTTCTTGACATACTGTATGTATTTTTGAAAAAGCATTTGTAATGCAAAAGAGGGTTGGTTTATTCAACAAAAACACATCTCTTGTCTTTTGCGTGGTTGGTTAGAATTGGAATCTAGTTCGATTGAAAAATCAACTAAGAAGCGAGAGGACTTGCAACTTTTGAACTACATAGTTCATTTAGTTCAAATCTCGGAGCGCTGTTTTTAACTAGTTCGTTCGTGAACCATACAAGACTATAAACCATATTGACAAAGTATTTAAAATTGTGAGCTGTTATTTTTTTTATAAAATAAATAGTCAATTAAACTTACTTAACCTTCATCTCATCCTCAAAAAAAATTACGTCGTCTACCCTTGTGTGTTGTTTTCTACACATATGGGATTTAAGTGTGTTTTCCATGAATTTGATTTTTTTTTTTGGGTTAAAATCAACCAAACAAATTGTCTTTATAATTTTATTCTAAAGAAACAAGTGAAAATAAATTCAAATTAGTTTTCTTGAATGCATTTTATACAAACATTTCCATAATGTTGGTTTTTACAAACAGCTTTTATGCAAAAACAACAAATTGGCTAATATAATATATTATTTTTGGTGGAATTTTCTTCATTATAAACGTGACATCTTGTACTGCCTTTTCTTTATAGTAGAACGCGTCGTGATCGTTTTGGTGGATTTAATGAAGACGATGAAGTATACTCTAAAGATTGTGCTGGTAAACTTTCTCCTGAAACTTTTGCAAGCAAAGATGCTGATAATGCCAGTCTTCTTCTTCTAGCTGCCATATGTGGTTTTGCAAGTGAATTCTAAGTTCAATTTCCTTCGTATTGATATTTTTCTGTGTTGATTGCCAATTCAGTTTCACTTCCTTGAAAATAATAATTAATGAATTCATATTAGAAATATCAACCATATTTTACAAATACAGCCATTGGCCATCCATTTGTTTTTCTTTTACAGCTGTAGCAAGGAACTATTTTGGCAACTGTAGCTACATCGCCTAGATATGTACATAATTGTAAATCGAATGAAAAACAAAATATTGACTTAAAATTTGAAAAGGCAGTATATATCAACAATCCTTTTGTTTTATTGTAATACTTTGTTATTCATTTTTCACCAGACCCAATTTCAATAGAGTTATGCATTGTACTTTGCAATACAGTACATTTGTTTTTCCTTCCATCATCTTTCAAAGTTATACTTTCAATGTGTGGTGGGAAGAAAAATAAAGAAGCATCTTTGATATTCAGGACGAAAACTGGTGTGGTTGCCACACAATCCCTTCTTTCGAAACAAGCAATGTATCCATATTTTCACCTTCGACAACTGATGTAATTTTCAATTGATTCACTCGTAACCTTTGTTTCACAGAATCTCTATCATCTGAATATACATAGTAAGTCATCGTTATCATAAACATTTTCTTCTGCCACAAATTCGTCATCTCTGTCTCTAGAAATATCACTATCATCACCATCACTTTCATTCAAAAATGCTTCCATTTCCAACTACCTTGGTCCCGACATAGTTCTTTTTTATTACTATTGAATTCACAATATATAATCGAACTTTGTTCACTTGCGAAAAGATTCCATTCAAATGAAATTTTATATGAAATGCACTAAGTTTCCATATATGTAGAAATCTACACAAGAAGGTAGACAACGTAATTTTAGCAATAACAACCGTCATGAACTTTTTTTTCATGGGGATAAACGTTTTTTTTATTGTAAATAGTATAAGGTTGTTAACAAAGTCAGAAAATTCCAGAAGTTATATCAATTAGTGGTTTTTGAGAAAAGTAAGAAAAAAGGTTGTAGTTGTGTAGGTCATACATTTTCCATTTTTTGTTGTTCAATGCGTTTCTATACGGCTTTTGCACCCTTTTATCTCTCTATGAGAAATTTTTACCCCCACTCGTTGAAATTTGAGAATCTGTAAATTTCGGTGCAGAAAGTACGGGAACAGTCCGTTTATTCCAATGCGTGTGTATGAGCTCACCGGAATTTTGACAGTTTTATCAACATTCGTTTTTCATTTTTTTAAATACATATGTTGTCTATGTACATATATATTTGGGCAAATTTGCCTGCATCAGACGAAAAAGAGAAATGCTTCCCTTTCTCCAAATTCAACAGGCAGTAAAATAAATGAAAAGCAAAATACACATATACATATCGAGCCACAAAATATCAAAAGTACAAGAAGCGAAGAAAACAACAACAAAACAAGCCAAGAAAATAAAATTCTTATTTTCAACCCCACCATGCAAACATTGGGTCACCGGACACGAAATGATTGTTGGCGGCATAAAATCGGTTTTGTAGGCGAAGGGACTGAGGTCTGCGGTTAGAAACGACTGAAAATCTTCTACCGAGTTTGAGCGGTTGAATGATGTAGGAAGCAAATGTATAGGGTAAAGGTGTTAACAGTTAATCAATTTTTACTTATTGCGCCGTTGAGCTCGCATTTATCATAGTATATATATAAATTTATTTTTTTTTTTTTGGTTGCGCCTGGAGGTGCAGGAATCTTCAAAAGATACCAATGGTCCGTACCATTGGTTATGCCCGATTCATATATCTGACAATGCCATCAGTGCTAGTCAGTATATGCCTAC
The DNA here is from genome assembly GCA_949775065.1 of Brachyopa scutellaris. Lineage (NCBI taxonomy): Eukaryota > Metazoa > Arthropoda > Insecta > Diptera > Syrphidae > Brachyopa > Brachyopa scutellaris. Next base: position 40,296,714 of record OX459113.1, on the reverse strand, counting down.
GGGCTAAACCTCACCCCCCCCAGAGAGGCACTATGAGAACCGGCTGCGCGTACTCATAGTAGTAGGAAATTCGTCACTCTCATTTTTTCATTTTTTTGTTGTGACTACGACTAAGTTGCCTTAACAAGTAGTTTACGCTTCTGTAGTGTTAATCGCGTTAGGTAGGTAGCTTTCCAGTGAAAGCACCTACTAATACCGTCATTAAATGCGGTTTTCCTTACGGCGCTAGGTCGAAAGGTCTTGTTCTTTGTAGTCGGCGCTCAAGAATTGTCACGTCCATAGTACGGATTATTTCGTTATTGCAGTGAACATGAAGACGGGTACGAAGTTTGCGAGCAAAGTTTGTTACTTCGTCCCTCACGGTATCAATTCCTAGATCTTTGTGAATATCACTATTCCTTATATACCAAGGAGCATTCACGATTGCTCTTAGTATTTTGTTTTGAAAGGCTTGCAGTAGAGCCATATTGCTTGGTTTGGTACAACCCCAAAGTTGTATACCATATGTCCAAGACGGTTTTAGCACTTGCTTATACAGAAGCAGTTTGTTATATGTGCTTAGCTTCGAGTATTTTCCGAGTAACCAATACATTTCTCTAAATCTGATTTCGAGCTCTTCGCGCTTCTTTTTAACGTGTGGTTTCCACTTAAGTTTAGCGTCTAGGGTCATTCCTAGATATTTTGCCTCGTTTGCGTACGGTATTTGCACCGAGTTAATGTATATAGGTAAGTTGTTTATCTTTCTTAGCGTGAAATTTACATGTGTTGATTTTGTCTCATTGAGGACTATTCGTCAGGTTTTTGTCCATTCGAATACTTTGTTCAAAGCTCGTTGGAGTTTTCCCGTTGATGATTCGACTGACTCATCCGTTACGAGGATAGCCGTGTCGTCTGCGAACGTTGCTACAACGGTCCCTTTATCTTGTGGTATATCTCTTGTGTAGAGCAGGAACAGAATTGGGCCGAGAACACTTCCTTGTGGAACACCGGCGTAGATTTCTTTGAAATCCGAATATTCACGCCCGTGTCTAACACGGAAAAGTCTGTTTTCAAGATAAGATTCCAATAGTCTGTACAACTTTTCCGGTAAGATTACCCTTAGCTTATACTTTAGGCCTTCGTGCCATACCTTGTCGAAGGCTTGCGATACGTCGAGAAAAGCGCTAGAGCATACTTTTTTCCCTTCTAAAGCTTTTTCAATTTCGTTCGTTATTCGATACACCTGATCGATTGTGGAATGTTTGACCCGAAAGCCGAATTGATGATCCGGGATCAAGTGTCTTTCTTCAATTACTGGTTGCAATCGTTTCAGCAGAAGTTTCTCGAAGACCTTAGATATTATTGGCAGAAGTGAAATGGATCTATATGATTTCTTGTCATTTGCACATTTCCCCGGTTTTGGAACCATAATAACTTCGGCGACTTTCCATTGCCTTGGGACATATAATAGTCTTAAAGAAGCATTTATGATGTAGAGCAACTTAACCAGCACTTTTTTCGGTAGCTCTTTCAAAATTTCGCCAGTGATTAAATCATATCCGGGAGCCTTGTTATTTTTCAGTTTTTTTACTGTCATTCGAAGTTCGGACAGGGATATAGTTTTTACTTTAAAGTTGTCCGGTGCCATATTATCATTCGGATCTTCGATCAACGGTTGCCCATCGAACGGCTTGAACGTTTCCTCTAAGTGATCGGCAAATAATTCTGCTTTCTCTTTGTCTTCTTTTGCCCATTCCCCGTTAGCTTTCCTAATTGGCGGCGAGTGCACTACAGGTTTCTTTATGGACTTCAAGGCTTTCCACAGAGAGTAGTTTATATACTTATTAGCGGTCAGACCCTCAAGGTAAGTAGAAGTCTCGTGATTTTTTAGGTCATGCAGCACATTTTTAAGCTTGTTACAAAGGTGGTTCAAATAAGTTTTATCCGGTGGCGCGCGGGATTGTTGCCATCTCTTGCGCGCTCTCCTCTTTTCTCGTATGAGTTCTTCGATTTCAGGCGGGTATTTGACTTTATTGTTTCGTGCTGCTGTCTTCCGCAAAGGAGTGTTTTTCCACGCTGAGCTCTGGATGGCTTCGACGAGTTTGTCGATTTCTTCTTCAATTTCGAACGGTGTCTTTAGCGGTACATTTAAAGCAACATTTTCCTTGCAGTCTCTTCTGAAAGTATCCCAGTTAGTTTTGTTACTCGTTAACCTAGGCGTTCTTTTTTAACTAAACTTCCACCTATTTTCAGAGTGACTGCTGAGTGATCTGAGCATAGATCATAGCATTCTTCGATTTCCGTCAAATTTTTAGTTAACCCTTTTGCGATAAAGAAGTCGACGAGGTCAGCGATTTTATTTTTGTCAGTTGGCCAATAAGTTGGCTTTCCTGTCGAAAAAAAATTCACCCTACGTTTCATGCTGGCTTTGTACAATAATCTGCCTTTTGTCGAATTACATCTTGAACCCCAGAAAGTGTGTTTCGCGTTAAAGTCACCACCTAAGACAAAATTAGGTCCGAGGGAGTCAAAGAGACGAACTAGGTCGTCTTCTGCTAGCTTATATCCCGGAGGGAAGTAGCTAGACCCGATGTTGTAGTCTAAGTGGCTTATTTTTACGGAGACTGAGCTTATTTGCATAGAATCAAATTCTATTGTTATGTTTTCGGAATGCTTAATACAGTCTTTGATGTAAAGAGAGGACCCGCCTCTCGCATTTTCCGAAGGATGATTCGCATGGTAATCGCTGTAACCTTTTATTTTGGGTCTAAGTCCCTTTTTTAAGTGCGTTTCCGATACCAAACATATATCGATATTATTTTTCCGTAGAAACACTTCTAACTCGTCGATTTTTTTCAGAAGGCCGTTTGCGTTCCACGTTAGTATCTTAAGTAGCTGTTTCATATTCATATTTTTTGGATTGTCTTGCGAGGTTTGAACTCGAGCTTGCTCAATTTGTCAAGTATTGTTTTGTTAATCTTGTTTTGCTCCTCAAATTTTTCCAATATATAATAGTAAATATTTGGCTGACCGGGTCTGTTGTAGCTGATCGTAATTTGTTTTCGTTTGAAGCGACTTGCGCGTACGATCTCGCGTCAATCTGTGGTGGTTTTTCCGCTGCGCTTGGACCAGCGACGTTCTCTTGCGCAATTTTTTTACTTTCCTTTATCGGCTTCGTCGTTTTGACCGGCTTTATATAAATAAAAACTCTTCAAGTATTAATACAAAAATAAATAAAAAAAACTTAATATGGGATTCATACTAGCGTGGAAATGAGATAATTTCGAGTTTCAGATGAAAAATGTTCACACCTGAGCTTGCGAATTTCGTTCACGTTCCGATAATAAATCTATGACGTGCCATGTTATAAATTACTTTAAAATCAAATTATCTTTTTTATATATATAAGTATAGGTATAATTATAATAGTTGGCTGTTATTGTAAAACAGTTAGGTAGATAAAGTCGACTACTACATAGCCAACATTGGATAATTGCAGCGCTGTCCCGGGTTCATATGTAAAAATACCACTTTTCGGGTGGGTATTGCGTTTGCCACTCATGGTATGTCAACAATTGTCAGGCAGACGCGTGGGTATCAAGTCGACTATAGAACCAACTGTAGAAAAGTGCCCCAATGGGCGCGGAGCTAAAATAAATGGACAGATATATGTATGTTCGAATCCTATGGCCGACGCTCTTTGGCTCCACTTGCAGTTGATCAGAGTACCTCTTCGCGGCGTACAACTTCAATTTCTTGTTTTTTTTCAGATAACGTCCCATATTTATTAAACCATTCCATGAGATATTTGTGTTTTGTATGTTATTCCATTATAGTTTTCGTTTTTATATCACTTTAATTGTGCTGAACGCGGCCAGTAGCTTTAACAATTGTAATTGCAACCACATAGTTTATTTACGGAAATAACTACTAAACACTAAATTTCTTCTAAATTAGCGATATTTTTTTTTTAGTACTGAATAAATTTTCTTTTGTGTTTAGATCACCGAGATCAATAAGAAACCGTTGTCTAATCTTTGCGCAACGGATATTGTTAATATTCCCTTATTAATTTGTTCTGTTATTTCATTCAGAATCATTCAACTGCATTCAAATTAAGTTTGTTCGATTTTATTTTCACATAATTTTGAACGAATTTCAACAAAATTAGGTTGAAATGAGATAATTTCGATATGTCAATTCATATGGGAAATTATCTCATTTCGAGCCTAATTTGGAAATTCGCAACGAAATTAGCTGTTTTGTCCCTGGTGTTAATACCGTATAACAGTTCTTGAAAATATATCACAAAACGTTACTTTTTTGTACGAAAACAAAAGAAAAATAAAACTGGTAATTCAGTTGCTCATAATTATTGCTAGCGAACATCCAGATTTGAAAAATTAGCATGGATTGAAAATTTTGAATTCTGGAGCCTCGAACTGCTACCATGTTCATGATTCACTGTGTACCACTTTTAACTGATTCACTGTGTACAATGTTGTCATTTCACAAAAACATGTTAATAATTTATAAAATATTTCACCAAACTAAACAAATCGACAAAAATTATTAAGTCAGTACGAATTTTAATATTATTGAGTTTAATCTCAAATGAAGTTACAATACGCATTTTTTTAATAAAATCAAAAATAAAACAGAAAAAAAAAATTACTTACCTATGCAGAAAACACAAACACACGAGGATAACCACCTTCGACAATGCGATGGGGCAGACCGTTAGCACAGACAATAAATATACAGATGTCGCATTTATATGGGAAGAACTGGTATATGAAAACGAAATCTGCCTTAAAAAAAAGCCCTTTTTGTTTCCTTCCCTCTATCTACTCCATTCCGTCAAAAGTTCGCATCACACAGAACATTTTTTTTCTCCCATATTCTGTCACACACACACAAGTCACAACGTTGCGTTGGTTACCTCGATTGCAAGAACAAAACAACAAAAATTCTGGATGCTTATTTTAACTGATGGGGATTGGGAGGGGACAGCGGACGCGGAGTGCTGATGCCGGCACGTTCGTTGGTACGGTGGATTTCGTAAATATTGACCTGTGTAGATCGTATACGTGTGAAGATGTTTGGGTGTATACATGCTTGTTATTTTGTTTGTAGCTCGATGTGAGTATTTTTTGTTTTTCATCGATATCGTGTAATTTGTAATTTCAAGAAGCGACCATAAGTTTACAATACTTTTTAATGGATTATATCTTGGTTGACTGATTTCAACCAAACTGCAACATGCTACTTTTTATTTATTTATAATGTACATATATGTATATCATACATTACCTTCATAAAAAATATTAATTTCTCTCTGTAAATAAATTAAGGGTTATTTCATTCAGATTAAGTTTACTATACAGCGAGTTATGAAGTTAAATGTCAATTCTTTGGGAACTGATTCTTGGATATAATCTAAGAAAAAAATCGTTCTACAGAAAGGGTCTATCTCCAATGTGGACATCATTTATCGAGAATTTAACCCATTAGCGCTCAGAGTAATATTTTGGTTCCAATTTTGTTAATTTTTTAGTATTTTGCTACTTACCGATAGACAATTTAAGAAAAAAAAATCCGGTCAAGTGCAAGTTATACTTGCGCAATACGTGTTCCGTACTGTATCAGTTATTTTAACTACATACATATGTATGTCATAGATTTATGTTGATAGATCTATATGAACCCTTTCTTTACGATACGATTTCTACTAAAGATACAATGATACTTTGTTCGATACTCACATATATGTACAAACATAAAAACATATATAGGTACATATATGTACATATGCACTTGTATATCTGCAGACACAAGAAAGTACATGTGTACCTACATACGTAGTTTTATGGTGCACAGCACATTTCAATACAAATAAATTGAGCACAATTTGCGAAAAATAAATTGAAATTTGTACCTACATAAATGTATACCAACAAGTAAGTTGAACAAATTACCTACATATGCATGTATGTATGTGTACATATGTCTCTGATATCCTTTCTCATCTGCTCAGAAGAATAGTTATACACACACACAAAGTAAAAGAAAAAAAAAACAACAAATAAAGCATGTATATACATACATACATATATACCTACATAGTATGTTATTTACAAGAAATGTACGCTTGT